>JANVCC010000020.1:6092009-6294635 GCA_025345505.1 Todiramphus chloris collaris
AGAAGAGAAGAGAAGAGAGAAAAAAAAAAAGATAAAAGAGAAGAAAAAAGAAAAGGAAAGAAAAAGAATCTCTTAGGCAACTTGTGCTGTGTGTTCATCTGTCATAGGAACTTTTTCTCTAGAGTGCTGCTGGCCTCACTTCAAAGTGCTCTGTTCCCAAGATCAACTTTTTCACAATGTTAGATCTACACAGGTAGTTAATAAACTGTGACAGTGTTTAACTTTATGAATATCCTAGTTTCAAACTAAAGCTGATAGAAACTTTGACCATTTAATCAAAGGGCAAAGATTGCCATCACTTCTAATTAGTACAGCTTTCCGCTAAACTTTTTTACCAGAGCTACACTATCTCATAAAAATTATATACATGACAATGGAGGGAAAGATAAATAGTGACCTACAGCTTTGACCTCAGGGTTTTGGAGCACACAGTAAATGTGTCTCACAAGTGAGCAATGAAGCAAACACTTGGCATCATCTCTTTAACACAAAGAGAGGTGATTTTGCCCAAAATCATTCAAAATTCCTGGAACATACATAACCAATCTACTTAGAAAGATAATGCAAAATTTACCTTTCCGTTTACATGGAGACCCTTTCCTTACCTTAGCCATCTTGCTTTCATGCTGCTCTGATACTTTGCTCCCTGTGAAATAATTCTGTAACTGTTTATGCTTTGCTGGGAATGCCTTCTGGAAATGTAGGAACTTGTTAAACTGTTCAGTTTTAGTTATACCAGCCAAGTATGAAGGTATGAACTGGTATTCCTCCTTGGCAAGCTTCACAACACACTGTTGCTGTACTTAACTTGTTTGTTGGGTTTTTTTTTCAGCAACACAATCTCTGACACATTTAGCTCATTCGTTTTGAGATGCTTATGGTGTCTGTCAGTTCCCTCCTCTGCTTTGTTTTTAAGCCCTTTTAGCTTTACCATTTCCAGTGGAGGAGAAAAATCTGCTGAGGCACCAACACCAACCACAGGTGACTGTAGATATCTATTGTTCGGGCAGGAAGATTCAGCCTGTGCTGGAAAGCAGAGCAATGCTGGAACAAAAGTTACCTGAAAATCTTTTCATCTTCCTTGCTCTCTCTTTTTTTTAGCTGGGAATTGATTTCTTTCTGTCATGAAACTAGTTTATTCCATGGCAGTGTACGTTCATTCCTGTTTTATTTTCTCAGAAGGCTTATAAAGCTTGTTATGATTTAAGTGTCTGAAGGTGTAAAGTTTAACATCTGTTCTGTAGGTCATTTCCACACTACCTAAGATGAGACAAGACAGGTTCCTCACTTGATGGTTTCTCTCCATGATGAAATGGATTATTGTAGCACACACTTGAAAGAGGAAAGACAAAATACACTTAAAAAAGGGAAAACTTTGACAAAATGACAAAAACTTTCAACACAGAATGAAACTATTACACTTTTAGAACAGAGTATTTTACACAGACATGGCCTACAAAAATATGCTACCTTCCTTCTTATCATCAGTAGTGTACAAATAATCAGACAAACCTGAAGACACCTGTGGGTTTCTGTGAAGCTCAGCCTCCACTCACAGTTCTTGGTAACACAGTCGCTGGCTTGTTTCCCCCATGAATTCTGCTGCTGAGAGAGCTGCCTCTTCTGCCCTTCCATTAACACTAAGAAGCCTAAGGCTGGTCCCTTTCTGCAATATGTCTAATAATCCCTTTCAGAAATATTCAGTATTCTTATCGGTGTATGGCTTTAGAAACTTAGCCTTCATAATTTTAAAACTAATTTGGTTCATTGCCAGATAATACCTTGTTACCTGTTAATCTTGTGCCAGTTCTTTAGTTTCAATAGTTCTTCCCTTGTCATTTGCTCTTTTATGCCATTTCTAGAGAGAAGTCATAGTTCATTGCAGTCTTCCTCCTTTCACCCAAGCTCAGTGTATGTTATGTATAAACATGTTGTAAGGTAAGCTCAGCATTCTTCTAGGCATCTCAGTAATGACGCTTTGCTCCTTTATAGTTAGAGTCACAGAATGGTTGACATTGAAAGACACCACTGGAGATCATCTTGTTCAATTGCCCTTCTCAGAGACGGGTCCTTCTTCTAAAGGGGGAAAAGGATTTTATCACAGGAGTTGGCAGGGTTCATTGACAGAGCTTTAAACTAGATTCAAAGGGGGAAAGAGGAAAAACCAGGCTCACTGGAGACAAGCCTGGGACATTGGTGGGATGGTGTGCCAGCTCCATTGCTATCTCCAGGGTCATAGGAGACAGTGGGACATGTGATAAGGAAGATGCAAGGGCTATCAATGAGCCAGGACTCATGGTAGTGGCTGAGAATAATCAAGTAGGGACTGGAACCTTCCCATGCAAAAAGGTGCACCAACTAAACTGCATCTATGCCAATGCACGTAGTACAGGCAATAAGCAGGAAGATCTTGAAGCTATTGTCCAGCAGGAAAACTATGATGTAATTGCCCTTACGGAAAGATGGTGGGATGAATCCCATAACTGGAGTGCTGTGTTGGATGTCTATAGGCTCTTCAGAAAGGATAGGCACAGAAGGAGAGGCAGTAGTGTGGTCCTGTGTGTTATGGAAGTTCTCAACTGTCTTGAGCACGATGATGATGGTGATGATAGGGTTGAATGCTTATGGGTAAGAATCGGGGGGAAGGCTAAGAAGGCAGATATCATGGTAGGGGTCTATTATAGACCACCCAATCAGGATGAAGAGGTTGATGAAATGTTCTACAGGTGGCTGGGTAAGGTCTCAGAATCTCTAGCCCTTGTTCTTGTGAGGGACTTCAACTTACCAGACGTCTGTTGGAAATACAATACAGCAGACAGGAAGCAGTCCAGAGATTCTTGGAGTGTATGAAAGATATCTTCCTAACACAATTGATGACTGAGCCAACTAGGGAAGGCTCTCTGCTAGACCTGCTCCTTGTGAACATAGAAGGACTAGTGGGGGATGTGAAGGTTGGTGGCCATCTTAGGCAAAGTGACCATGAGATGGTGGAGTTTTCAGTTCTTATGGAAGTAAGGAGGGAGGTCAATAGAACTATCTCCTTGGACTTCTAGAAGGCATACTTTGAAATGTTTAGGAGATTGTTTGATGATGTCCCTTGGAAGGTAGCCCTCAAGGACAAAGGAGTCCACGAAGGCTGGACGTTCCTCAGGAGAGAAATCTTCAAGGAACAGGAACTAGCTGTCCCTGTGTACCTTAAAACAAGTTTGTGTGGTAGAAGATTGGGCTGGCTAAACAGATTTGGCCAGAACTCAGAAAGAAAAGGAAAGTCTACTGGCTGTGGAAGAAGGGGCAGGAAGAGTACAGGCTTGTTGCAAGGTTATTTACTGAGAAAATTAAAAAGGCTAAAGCTCAGCTAGAACTTAATCTGGACAGCATCATTAAATATAATAAAAAGTATTTCTATAACTATATTATCAGTAAAAGAAGAACTAAAGAGAACCTCTACCCTCTACTGGACACGGGAGGGAACCTTGTGACCAAGGACAAGGAAAAGGATGAACTGCTGAGTGCCCACTTTGCCTCAGGTTTTGTCAGCAATGCTAGTTGCTATATGAGTGTCCAGCTCCCTGAATGGAAGATGGGGATGAGGATCAGAATGCAGCCCCTATAATGTGGGAGGAAATGATCAGTGACCTATTGTGTCACACAGATGTGCACAAGTCTATGGGACCTGATGGCATCCACCCAAGTGTACTAAAGGATCTGGCAGAAGTTCTCACCAAGCCACTGTCCATTATTTATCAACAGTTCTGGCTAACTGGGGAGGTCCCAGTTGACTGGAAGCTAGCAAATGTGATGCCCTTCTACAAGAAGGCCTGAAAGGATGATCCTGGGCACTACAGACCTGTCAGTCTGATCTTGGTGCCAGGGAAGGTTATGGAGCAGGTCATCTTGAGTGCCATCACACAGCACATACAAGACAATCAGGTGACCAGGCCCAGTCAGCATGGGTTTACGAAGGCAGGTGCTGCCTGACTAACCTGATCTCCTAAATCAAGGTGACCCGCCTAGTGGATGAGGGAAGAGCTGTGGACATTGTCTACGTGGACTTTAGTAAAGCCTTTGACACTGTCTCCCACAGCATCCTCCTTCAGAAATTTATGGCACAAGGCTGAATAAACACACCCTGCATGGGATAAAAAACTGGATGGATGTCAGGGCTGAAAGAGTGGTAGTGAACTGAGATAAATCTGGCTGCATCCAGTCACAAGTGGTGTTCCCCAGGGTTCAGTACTGGGACCTCAGTAAATTTGCAAATGAGACCAAGCTAGGTAGGTGTGTCGATCTGCTAGAGGGTAGGGAAACTTTACAGCAGGACCTAGACAGGTTAGATCAGTGGACCAAGGTTAATTGCATGGGGTTCAACAAGTCCAAGTGCTGGGTCCTGCACTGGGTCATAACAACCCCATGGCAAGCTACAGATTTCAGGATGTGTGGTTAGAAAGCTACAATTTGGAAAAGGACCTCAGGCCATTGATCAATAGGCAACTAAATATGAGTCAGCAGTGCACACAGGTGGCCAAGAAGGCCAATGGCATCCTGGCTTGTATTAGAAACACTGTAGCCAGCAGGAACAAGGAGGCAATCAACCCCCTGTACTCAGCACTGGTGAGGCCACAGCTTGAATATTGCATTCAGTTCTGGGCCCCTCACTATAAGGAGGACATAGAAGTGCTGGAGTGTGTCCAGAAAAGGGTAACGAGGGTCATGAAGGGCCTGGAGCAAAAGTCCTATAAAGTCCCAGGTGAAGGAGCCGGGGTTGCTTAGTCTGGAGAAAAGGAGGCTGAAGGAAGACTTTATCGCTTTCTACAACTACCTGAAAGGAGGTTGGAGAGAGGAGGGAGACAGCCTCTTCACCCTGGTGATGTGTGACAGGACCAGAGGGAATGGATGCAAACTGCACCAGGGGAGGTTTAGGCTGGGTAGTAGGAAACATTTCTTCACTGAAAGGGTTATCAAATATTAACATGATCTTCCCAGGGCAGTGGTGGAGTTGCCATCCCTGGAGGCATTTAAATGGTGTGTGGACCTGGTGCACAGGGGCATGGTTTAGTGGTGAGCTTGCAGTGTTGGGTGGAAGGTTGGACTAGATGATCTTGAAGATCTCTTCCAACCAAAGACATTCTGTCATTCTGTGGGTCAGTTACATCAGGTTGCTGAGGTCCATGTTTAGTTGGGTTCCAAGGATGGAGATTCCAAGGCTCTAAGGATAGAGCCTCCTCATCTTCTCTGGAAAATGTGTTCTGACATTTGACCACCCTCACCAAGAAAAAAGTTGCTTCTTGCATTTAAATTGAACTCCTTGTGCTTTGTTTGTGCCCATTGCATCCTGGCTGTCACTGGGCACCACAGAGAAGAGCCCGAGTCCATCCTCTTTGTTCCTTCCATCAGTTATCAATTGGTAGTATATTGCAGAGAAGACTCAACAGGGTCTTCTTTTCACTGAGCTGAACATCATACATGAGATGCCCCAAGCCCTTAACCATTTTCATGACTCTTCACTAAACTCACTTCAGTAAGTCCATGTCTCTTGCACTTGGGAGCCCATAACTGGAATCAACACTCCAGAAGTGTCTTGTTAGTGTCAGGTAGAGAAAAGTGGCAGGTTGGTGTTTATGCCAGCTCTCCATACCTCAGAGAGCTGTGCAAGACCTTAAAACAGCTGTACACCTTGGTGGGTACCCACATAATATATGAAAGACACTCGAGCCTGAATGAGGCCATGCTAGAAGATCAGGGCACAGTCTGACCTCAATATCCCACACCCTATACCCAATGGCAGCGCATGAGAAAGCTAGTGAGAAAGGCAAGAGCGCATTTGCATTAATTGCAGTGTATGCCAGGATGCCTAAGTGGCATTTCATTTTAATGCTAGTGAGCTGCAGTGAGTTTGTAATATTCCCAAGTGGCTCTCACTTTTGCCTCCCTAGTACATCTTGCTTCATCTCTTCAAAATGGTGACAATATAGCAAAACCAGTTTCCTCTTAGCCCCTCCCATTTCCCCAGCAAAGTTGGTTTGCACATCTGCTGTATTAGCAGCATACTAGTGATTGCTTTCCTGGCAAGCTGGCACTGCCCAGTGGTGAAGAAAGAGGACTTGTAGAAATGGGAGGCTTTGAACCAGTGAGCCTATTACAGTCCTATTACAGTGACAGCCTATGTTCAGCAGTACACGAGGAAACACACCCTGTCTTTTCAGAAGAGATACACTCCCTCCACAGAAACACATGGAACCACTGCTTCATAATTTTGGACAGTACAAGGCAGCATGAGTTGAATGCATTAACATTAATAGAAAAAGCAAAGAAACATGGACAACGTCCTCAATAGGGAAGTGGGTGGAGGGGATCAAAAATCCCAGAGTGAGCTTTTTCCTTCACTCATCACTGAAAACGTGAGCAGGCGGATGGTACAGGTAACATCAGTGAAAGAAGGGTAAATAAACATTAAGAAAACTAGTAGCCCAAATCAGCAGACTACACAGCACTTGATGTGTTGCTAATTTGGCTGAACCTGATGAACATCTGTCTAGCGTATGTGAAAAAGCTGCCTGAAACAATCTCAGACATGTTACCAGTTACTTTCAAGGACACCTGGGGACTGGTGAGCCACCAATGATGGGAATATCATAAATACAGGATTTGTGTTTAAAAGAAGTGGGCAAGGGAGAAAGGAGATGATTAAAAGCTTAGCAACTTTATCTTCATCTTTCAAAAGAAAAAAATCCTGGGAAAAATGTAAACTTGCTCTAAGCACCCAGATGACAAACAAGGAGCTGAATAACAGCAAGTGTGATGGTGTTAGCGCAGGGAAGAAGCAGTTTCTGTTGCAAATTTTGACTTTACTTAGGGTTTTGACATTGTTTTGTGTAGCGTTCTTATGAGCAAGAAAAGAAAAAAAAAACCCAACAACCCATAAACCAGATCTATCATCTATCTAGATGGAGACAGGCTAGCATGGGTGCAAAATAAAAACAAAACTCTGTAACTCTGTTCACAAAAAGTAGTTTTAAAAGTTCCCTGTCCAAATGGAAGGGGTACCAAGCAGTATTATATGGGGATGCATCCTGAATCTGTATCTAATTTTCACAGCATTTTTGTTTGCACTATGGATGATGGAATACACAGTATGCTTGTTAAATTTGCAGATGACATGAAACGGAGAGGGAATGCAGATATTGTTAGAGACAGAGTTGGAACTGAAAATGCTCCTGATAAATAGGAAAATTCTGAGAAGATCTGGATGAACTTCAGTTGAGTTGAGCAGAAACAAGCAGCTGCCCAGTGGCCAGTAACAGCTGGCTCAGTAGAAAATTATTTAGACAATATATGAGGAATATGGTGGATGACATGGTCAGCACAAATCAACAGTGTCAGTTTGGTGAGCAAGACAAATGCCATTCTGGCATATACAGGCTAGTATTTAAAACATAGCAAGTGGGAATACTCCCGTCAGTGTGCCAGGCACAGAAAATGCTTTGGCCAAATGTTATGCCTATTTTCAGGCACTGCTCTTCAGGAAAGATTTAGGACAACTGGAGGATTCCAAAAGAGAGTGAGTTGAAACTACAGAGAAGAAAATGTATGTGGGTGGAAGAATTTAATTTAGCCTGAAGAAGAGACCAAATGAGTGTGATAGAGCAGAAAACATGTTTGTAGCATGACTGCAAAGATTTTAGGAGTTCGGTTATAAAGAACCATCCTGTGTTACAGACAATGTCTTGCTCTTCCCAGTTTCCAAATGAGCAGCCTAAGATAGCCAAGAGTATCCCCTAATCACTCTTGCTACCAAGTAAAACAGACTGGGAGACTCATAGACACCCAGAAAGTTAAATTCTGACCCGTCAGCCTAGACAGCATGATAACACACAGAATCCTCTTGCTATTAAATGGTATTTGAAATGCAGATTTAAATGTGATACAGTCAGACCCTTGATTTACATATCAAGGAGCAATACATTTAAGTGGGATTGGCTCACTGGAAGATGGACCACCGGGGAGAAGCAGGATGAAGCATGTGGATATGGGTAGGTTTTAGGTAACAGAGTAAATTTTGTAATTTGGCATCTAATAAGGCAGAACTATATTACTCCTTCAACAATACAATACAGGGAGCAAAGGGGAAGGGTGAAAGAAACCATTTAATTTTCCCTTCCTGCCACTCCATTCTTATCTGATTTTCTTTTTTAATTGTCACTTCTAATTCCAGAACTGTTTAATTGTTCCCATGATTGACTTGTGCTGGAGGAATGGAAATGAGCATGATAATAAGGTCATGATTTTTTTCATATAAACATGTGAGAGAAAGGGCATATTACAGCATGTTGAGTAGAGGAGAAACAGCAGGAGCTGCTACTGGAAGGATCTGCCTAGCCATTTACAGTCACTCCTCTTTTCTGTCTCTAAACAGACACAAAACCCTCTTGTAGAGATTACCATTATTGAATTATAACACTAGCTGACTAGGTATAAGGCAGATAAGGAGACTAACCGTGGGGTTTTTTTTTTTCAGTCAGAATATAGCCTGGAATGGCCCTGAATGAAACTCTGGAGCTGGGTTGGGTAAGTACATAGTCAGATGCTGTCCTTTCATTTCCTCTCTGGGCAGATCATGGTAGTCTGAAAACCTCAACACAAAAGCAGCATGTAGCTCAGTCCTTATTTAAGCTGAAGCTTTAAAGTCTAGGTGGATAGGAGATGAGGCAAAGTACAAGATAAGGCATGAAGCAAAAGAAAGCAAATTGTCTGCTATAAAATGGTTTTCTTGAGCAGTTTGGGAGCAGGAATTAGCTAATTTGTCACCTTAGTGACTCCATCAATTTCAGATAGCAAAGGTGAACACCTCAGGGCCCATGTTTCCTACAAGGGATAGGTCTGCGTCCTGTCACTATCATTTCTGGTTGTGAGAGGGAGACTGCTAAGAAAGTGAAAGTTTCCAAAGGCACTGAGCAGCACAGGCCTTTCCCCTTCCAAGACCACCTCCACAACAAGTAAGAGTGAGTAGTCTGCTTCTAAAAATGCATCCCACCATGCCTCTATGGTCTACAATAAAACACTGCTCTAAAGAGGAATTATATCTATAAACATGTCTGTATAGTATAAACAGAAGTACAAGAGGATGGGAAACTA
Organism: Todiramphus chloris collaris; assembly: GCA_025345505.1. NCBI lineage: Eukaryota > Metazoa > Chordata > Aves > Coraciiformes > Alcedinidae > Todiramphus > Todiramphus chloris. The sequence continues at coordinate 6,101,142 of JANVCC010000020.1, forward strand.
CATGCTTTACAAAAAGTAGGTCATAGAAAAAACAGTCTGAGACCTTGCCATAGTTGTACATGCTAGGGATGAATTGGATAAATAGTAAATCTGCAGAAGAGTACTTGAAAGGTTCTTTTCGGCAAGTTGCACAGGAGACAGCAGAGTGCCTTGTGATAAGGGCATCTAACCACATACTAGGCTACATAAGCAACTTCATAACCAGCAGAATAAGTAAAGTGCTATTTCCCACTACTCTGCACTGGCAAGGCCAGTGGAACACAATATCCAGTTTTGGGCCCAGCAAGACATTAATGAACTGGAAAGAGTCCAGCAAAAGAACACTGAAATTGATGAAAGGATAGAACACAGACCACTGCAGAAGGAACTTTTTTGTATAGCTCGGAGATGAGATCACTAAGAAGCAACAGTCTCCCACTGCAATGAGTAGTAGAGAAGAAAGAGCCTCTTCTCAGATATGCACAATGAAAAAACAAGGTGCCACAGACACATGTTGCAACAAAGGGAAAAAATAGGCTGAATGTGAGGAAGAAAATTTTCAGAGCAAGAATCACAGAATGGTTTGCATTGGAGGGGACCTCTGGAGATCATCTAGTCCAAGCCCCCTGCTAAAGCAGGTTCATCTAGAGCAGGTTGCACAGGAACAAATCCAGGCAGGTTCTGAAAGTCTCCAGAGAAGGAGACTCCATAGTCCCTCTGGGCAGCCTGTTCCAGCGCTCTGTCACCCTCACAGCAAAGAAGTTATTACTTAAGGTCAGGTGGAACTTCCTGTGTTCTAGTTTGTGCCTGCTGCTCCTTGTCCTATCACTGAGCACCGCTGAAAAGAGTGACTGAATCAAAGAAATGAATAGTTCAGCACTGAAGCATGTGCCTAGAGAGGATGTGAAATCTCATTCTTAGAAGTATATGCGACTTCACTGGATAAGGTCCTGAGCATCCAGACAAAATTTCTTAGCCCAGCATGGAGGAGGGCTGGACTGGGCATACTCCACAGGTCCCTTCTGACTTAACTTTTTCTATGTTTCCAGGAATATCTTTAAGCTTGCAAATGAAACACTGCAAAGCCTGGAAACACCCTGATGTGCTTCCCCTCATCCTCTGTCTTGTGCATTCAAGCTGTGCACTGCAGGTGGCAGAGAAGCAACAGGAATGAAGAAGCAGCAGCATTAACTGTAGTCACAGCGCGTGCAGGATGTAAACGAGGTAAGGTCTGTAGGAAGAGGTAATCTCTTTTATTAGATCAACTGATATAGTTAGAAGAACTTGGATGCAATTTCAGGCACGCAAATTCTCCTTCAGCCTGAAAATAGAACCAGCCTACTTCAGTGCTAAAAGCAGGTTGAAAACGGTTACTCTGAATTTAGCTAGCTATATTTATCAACTAGACCATCTGAGAAAAAACACCACATAATTGGCTCTTGAGGAGCAGAAGAGATGTTAACTACATTTTTCTCTTCTCTTGATACACCTCCTGAGGGAGGCAGAGGGATATTTTTTCCTACAGAATATGAGGGTGGAAGAGAGGTTTGAAGTGTGACAGCAACTTAGTTCAACTGAACATGGCTTCCCAGGAGCTGGGGAAACTTGGGATCCACATGGTGAAACACACACATGTGCTGGAGCCTGGCATAAGGTTTTGGACAAGGTGACTGAGCAGGGGCAGTCCTGCAGCATGCGCCACACTGATCCATGCTACTCAATAGCACGGATCATGTGGGCAATGCTTGTCTTTTCCTTACACATGGAAAGTCCATTCATCAGCCACAGACCAGGTGAAGGCCTCGCTTGCTGCATCTCCTGTGGCTTCCTCACCATGTGGCAAACATTCCATCTGGCCCTTTAGCCACAACTGGCTGACAGAAACAAGCACCTCAGCCCTGAGATGCTCACCTGATTGTCCTGCTGCCACGAGGGCCTGGCAAGCACGCTGAACCCAGCCCCCCTGATGGCAATTATATCACCATCACCACTGATGCTGTGGAGCAGGCACAGGGGAAGTTCCAGACTGGGCCCAGCAGCAGACAGAAACTAGAGTCAGGGGCTGCATACTGGAACTGGATTCAGGAGCACACGGATTGGGATCAAAGGGTGAAGAACAGACAGAATCCTCAGACATTGTCCATTGAAGAAGAGAACTTAGTGCTTGTGATCCCTCAGCTTTATACTGAATACAACATCCATGGAATGGAATACTTTGTTAGTCAGCTTAGGATCACCTGTCCTGTCTCCTCCTTCCTGCAGGTGCAACCTCCTGCTGCACCCCCAGTGCGGTACACAAGATTTAGCAGTGACCTTGGTCTCCATAGGAGCAAGTATAAGCAAAAGCCTTTCTGCACACCAATCCTTGGTAGTAACTCTAAACATTGAGCATTATCACTGCCAGAAGCAGACACTGTCTGCAAAAATATGCCATTAACTTCAGAAAGTGCAGTTACTTAGAAGGGACTGAGCTGAAAAGTAACATCACTAAACAGAATTTTTTCTGTTCTAGCTCAAACCAGGACAGGTACTAAAGGAAAAAAAACAAGGAGAGGAAAATGTAAATTAAAAAAAAAAAAAAAAAAAGAGGCATTTCTCCTGGCATGTCCTATTTTTTGTAAACTTCCCCCTCACATTTTCTCTTCCTTCCATACTTTAATTAGATTTACATTCAAAATATGTCCTGAATTTATATATACCTCATGTAACTAAAGGCCAGTTGATTTGGATGCAGTGCCTAGCTGTTACTTTTTCCTTTTCTCCCCTTCTCCCTCTGCAGTCCTTGAATAGGGGTGGCATGTATGTGATTTTCTAATTTGGTGGTGACACCCTTCATCTGATGTTCTTTTTCAAAATGATTCTAGGCTTGCAATACTGTTCACCAGTCCTTTCAGCATTCATGCACTGTAACTGTTCAGACTTCCCAGAGGAGACCTGAGTGCAGTGAGCAGTTGTGGTTTCTTTTCAGACAAGACTGACTCCTTTCCTCTTGACTTGTCCTACACCTCTTCTCCTCCTGTCTCACTCCCTTCTCCACTCACTCTCATTTGCCTCCTTGCATCTTATTTAAACAAAAAGCTTGGCCACCACAGGCTCAGCTCAAGGTCACTCAGGATCATGGTGGTAGCAAATCTGAGGGACCCAGCACCTGTTTTTGAATTCCTTCTCCTTGTGGTAGAAGAGGCTGTGGAGGTCCCAGGCCAGCTGTGGGGAGCAAGATTGAATGCCTACGTGGAATATAAGGTTAGTATTAGCATTTTCTGCAGATCTAGGACATTGATCCTGTTCCCACTGCTTAGGTCCTACTGCCCTGCTTTTCTTTCACTCCCTCACGTGCCTGCAGATACCTCTGTTCCACTGCTACAATTTCCCTTCCAGGTCTTGCACCAGCCTTCCTATCAACAGCGGACCTTGGCCACCACTTCTTGCAGGGTGAAGCTCCATCTGTTTCTAAAGAGATCATGTGACTTGGGTATTAAAACAGAAAAGAGCTGAAGGACCAAGACCAACTCAAAAATATGTTTGTATGGAAGAGACAGGATGAGGGCAGACTTTCTCAGTTATCTCCAGCACAGAAACAGGCTGGATGCTGTGCTAAGCCAGATGTGCAGTCTGGGCTGTGTAGTGGGCTTACCTGTAGCAAAGACAAGCTCCAAAGTTGGGGAATGGGGGGAAACAGCACTTGCATTATTAAGGTAAGTCTTCTGAGGTCTCTAACAACCATCATTAATTACACTGCTACCTTTGGAGGCTAAATGGACATTGTACGTTAAGGACTGACAATGATTTAGGCATTTAAATCTGTCCCAACTCCCCCACCCAAGCCCCCTAAGACTGTTTTTTAAGAAAGGAGACAGCAGGACCTTTCTGTGAAAAGTCTCCATGAACACAGACAAGATCCAGCTCCATTTTTTCCATATGGACTGGGATACAGGTGAAGGCTTTAGGGTGCAAACAGGAAACAGCAGGAGGCTGAGGGAGGCTTACCGTAGAGGTAGGATAAGTTGTGCAGGACAGGCTTTATAGAAAGGACAAAATGGAGTCCTTAAATACAGCCCATCCATCAGAAAGTGTTTACAGGATCTGAGGAGAGCCCTGCAGTCCAGCTATTCAACAGTCACAGCATTCAGTCTCATCAGTACAACCAGGAAGGCTGGTGCCTACATCAGCAGGCTCCAGGATTAGATTTAGATTAGATTTAGACTTTCTAAACTTAATTCCGTAAATAAAACTAGAAGTCTTTAACAAGACACAATCTAAGATCATTTTAAAATATGTGCTACTTACTTGTTTGTCTCCATTCCAGTTTCATAATTACACTTTTGTCCCAGAAACATAATCTATATGTAGTCCAAAGCATTGCTACACTCAGTCTTGAAACATAGATTTTATCTTTTAGGAGGCACTGTTCCCTGCTGCAGTCAGAGGTAAAATATCTCTATATAATGCATCTTAAACAGAAAAAAAAAAAAGACTTGTTCTGAGATACTGCAGACAAGTTGTGTTGTTTCACTTGTGTATTAGGAATGTAAAAAAAAAAAGTTTTCTGGTATTCATACAGTACATGGGGCTTCAATAGATCTTATTATTTTACCATAGTTCTAAAGTCAAAGTTGAAACGGTAAAGCACAGTTTGATATCTTGGGTGGCCTGCCAGCAATGTCAGACGAGATCTCCAGTCCCTGGAGCCTTCATTCTCCTCCCATAAAGCTTCTGAAAGCATTGGCTAATTTCATCCAAACTTCAGAGGGGAACAGTCTCGACAAAGTTCCATGACTTATAAAGCAGGTGGCTCTTTAGAGAGAGGACTGGAGTTCACCTTGTAACTTTTCCTTCTGTTGGCCAGTTTCTACAGAATATGGGAGTCTGTGTATCACAGCGAAAGCACAGCAGGAGATCAATTGTACCAGGAAATAGAAGAAAATTTCAAAGTTATGTGTAAAGATAGCAGAAAACCTACCTTAATTTTTTAAACCTAAGTATAGTAATGCAAACCCATAGGAACACAGGCTTCATCACCACCATGGGTCAGAGGAATAAACAATGCAGACTCCGGTCCTTCAGGTAGGATTTCTTATCAGTTCTGCTCCTCTGGATTGCAACAGTTAGTATCACTAGGATCAGACATGAGCAACACCATGGGCTCTTGTCTGAAAATCTTTTCTGCACAGGGGTATATTTGGTTTGGTTGGGTCTACTGGTTGTGACCACAGGAGAGAAAAGTGACTGCAGCTTTCCTAAAACTTTCCCTACCCTATCAACACCCCATTTCTAACAAGCTGGGGATCTGCCTCTTGTTAAAAGTAGTTTAAAAAGTTTTTTCTCAACATTTAAGGATTTTAAAACACCAATGTTTTGCTTTCTGTAGTTTATTTTTCATAGCTTTTTTATGAAGTCTGTTTTAACGTGTTCTGAGCCTGTTGCTATGATAAGCATTGAGACTGTATTATTTCCAACAATTGTAATAGCTATTAGTCTATATAACCTGGAGAAGTAGTATCCAGGCAGTTTATTATCAAGTTAAATGCAACTATCCTCACTGTAAACAAAGTTTTTTTCAAAATATCACTGTCTCTAATGGACTTTTAACAAGCACTTCCCTCTCTGGCATTTAGAAATTAAAGCATGTTACTACATTTTTCTCCTAGGTTATTTGTGGTTGAAACAGACACCAAAAGCAATGTGGATACAGTGCTAGAGAACAATATAGGCTGTGAGATAATCACACATTTTAAAAATGTGTGCTTTTATGTACATATACATGAAAGTGCTGGACCACTCCTATAGGGTCATGGGGAGAGTTACACAGTTTGTATTTGGGTTTTTTTTGCTTTGTTTTTTCTCAGAAGGTGAATGTAACACTAGTAAACTGATGTTCCCAGACAGTGTATCTCCTGGATTACTTGATGAAACAAGCTCTAGAAAGGAAGAGAATTCAATCTGTCCTCTCTCTCTGATGAGGTTACCAGTTTCCCCTTCCCACCTCAATTTAGGACAAGTATGGTAAACTCTGCTCTGTTTTACTGCCACTCTAAGCTAGAAGCAGAAAGTATAAGAGAACACAAATGGTGCCACATGTTACATAGGCTATGGAGGATCAACAACATTCAGGAAATTAGTAAAAGGTTTTGCAAATGAAAAACTCTCTTGATCTTACTCCATAGATCTTTCTTTTCTAAAGAGCTCCATAATACAGCTTCATCTTCAAAAGAAAGGCACCAGAATCCTCAAACACATTCATTTCAACTACGCCAATTCTGTGTAGAGACACTGTTCAAAGTGCTTCAGAAAGCCCTTCTTCATGGTAAGCATTATACAACACTGCTATGAGACAGAGGTTGATTCTGTATAAGGGCTTTATGCAGTTCGTGGCAAAACTTACTGTGCAGGAAGACTGGGGAGGTGAGACTTCAGCTTCTGAGCTTTTGTTCATTATTTTACATGCATTTCAACAACATGAAAAAAACCCACGGTGTTTATTCCTTGGGAACTTTAGTTGTGTCATGCTTGTGATTCCAGAGTACCTAGAATGTTTACTAGCGCTGTGACTAATTAAGAAACTTTGAAAAGAAGGAAGTGATCTATTGCACATGATGGTCTGCACCAGGCTATAACATCTTAGTATATTTGGAAACTTAATTATGAAAACCAGGCAGAACTGCACAGGAGGTAGACCCAGTTCCAGGGACAGGTACTGAGGACAAAGTGGGACATTGTATGACAGCTGGAGCTGATTCAGATACTTTAGAGGAGCAGGGGAATTAACCATACCACTCCCAGCGTCCCTGGAACTGGACCCTGCAAAATGGCTGTGGAACAGGAACTACATAGATGTGCTACCCAAAACTATTTGCCATTGGCCATCACATAGAAATCAGTACAGATGTAAAATAAAATCTGATACTGGGTTTAATTAAAGGAGTTTGAAAATTTTTAAGATTATATGTCACTGTGACAGCTCAGAAGTTGCTAAATATGATGCAAGCTTGAAAGCTTGAACTGTAATTTCTTAAGCCTCCCCTCATATCTGGAGAAGATGGAAAAGGAGGTACACATCTGTGGTACTCATCAGAAGCATATCTGAGGGCACCACTGCTCTGTGATATTTTTCCTCACCTGAGAGGAAAGTGAACATCACCATACATATTATAAGGTGACCACCTGATTACCTCTACATTTATTTTGAATTCTGGACTGCATGTAACCAGGTGTATTTCCAAAGAATCATAACACTAAAAAAGGAAAACACAAAAACAAACAATAACAAAAAAACCCAAAACAAACAACCAAACAAACTGTTAAAAGGCTTAAACAAGTTAACAAAAACCAAAACCCTCCAGGGCTGGACAGCTTGCACAAAGTCATAATGGAGATCTGTCATGGAAGAACTTAGTTCCCTCAAGTCCATCTTAAACAGATGTCCATTGCCTTTCCAAATGCACTGTAAATATTCTTCTCTGCAAGCTTCAGTACATTTGCATGTTAAGAGGAAAGGCACAGACCAGTCACACAAGAAAGTACATTTTTTTTCAACAAGATGGGTTTTTTTTTTGTCACAAGATGTACAATATGCCGAATATTTAATATTTTCTTTCTCTCCACAGTGGAAAACAACTTGGACTTCACTGGTTTAGAATTAACATTAGTTGTTACACCGCTTCTCTTCTTCATGATCAACTTGTCCATTAGCTATAATTCCAAATTATTCATATTCACCACTGCTACTAACACTGATGCTAAAATTGTCAAAGGCTTCTGACAGATACTGACTCTTGGAGTTGCTTCCAAAACTTTCTTGGTTTGCTTTTTGTTGTTATTTTACAAGTCCTATTTTGTTCATTTCCATATGTTTATTAAATAGTGTTTATTAACAACTCATGTTATATTCATAAGCAGCATAAATACAGCTCAAGGAACAGAAGCAGCTCTATGGACATCATAGTCTCACCTATAATCACAGGGTTTACATGGCTGTAAAAAAGAAAAATAATTAATGCCAGATGAATGTTAACAAGGTGGTAAAAATCATTTAGCCTTTCCAGCTACAAACAAAAAAAAACATGGAAGGAAAACTTTACCTGGTATAGTTAATTCTTTTCAAAGCTCTTGAGTATCATGTTTCTCCTTTCTTTTAGAGGACTTTTAAACAACAGGTCTTATGCGCACAACCAACTATCCTCTGAAACATTTCTCTGTTAACTCATTCCTGACCCAAAGACACAGATCTTCATCTTTGTAAGCAACATCCACAGAATAGGCAGTTCTTCCTAGAGAACTACTGAAGCATATTGAAAAAAATCTTTCCTCCCTAATCTGAGGAAGAGGAAGGGGAATTTCTCTTTATTTATTGTCTTCAGAAAAGTAAGTATGACAAAGCATCTCCAACACTTGCTGAGCAGGTGAAATGCACTGAAGTCTCTTTCCCTTAAAATTGACCACAGGATCTTATAAAGCCCTTGAATACTTTCAAATAAGCCTAATGCAAAGTTCCTCAAAACCACAAGAAACACTCCTTTCCTCCCCAGACTTTCAGAATCATAGGATGCCTTGCATTGGAAGGGACCTTTAAAGGTCATCTAGTCCAAACCCCCTGCAGTAAGCAGGGACATCGTCAACTAGATCAGGTTGCTCAGAGCTTCATCAAGCCTGACCTTGAATGTCTCCAGGGATGGGGTCTCCACCACCACCCTGGGCAACCTGTTCCAGTGTTTCACCAGCCTCATAGCAAAGAACTTCTTCCTAATGTCCAGTCTAAATCTACCCTTCTCTGGCTTAAAACCATGGCCTCTTGCCCTATCACTACATGCTCTTGTAAACAGTCCCTCTCCAGCTTCCTTATAGGCTCCCTTCAAGTACTGGAAGGCTGCTATAAGGTCTCCCTGGAGCCTTTTCTTCTCCAGGCTGAACAACCCTAACTCCCTCAGCCTCATAGGAGACATGTTCCATCCCTCTGATCATTTCTGTGGTCCTCCTCTGGACCCAATCCATCGTGTCCATGTCATTCCTGTGTTGAAGGCTCCAGAGATGGATGCAGTACTCCAGGTGAGTTCTTACCAGAGCAGAGTGGAGTGGCAGAATCACCTCTCTTGATCTCCTGGCCATGCTTCTTTTGATGCAGCCCACGATGCAATTGGCCTTTTGGGCTGCAAGTGCATCATTGACTCATGTCCGGTTTCTCGTCCACCAGAACCCCCAAGTCCTTTTCTGCAGAGCTGCTTTCTATCACCTCATCTCCCAGCCTGTACTGATAATGAGGATTGTTCTGACCCAGGTGCAGGAACCTGCACTTGGTCTTGTTGAACCTCATGAGGTTCACCAGGGCCCGCTTCTCCAGCTTATCCAGATCCCTCTGGTATATCAACTGCATCACTCAGCTTCGTGACATCTGCAAACTTGCTGATGACGCACTTAATCCTACTGTCTATATCATTGATAACAATATTAAACAGTACTGGTCCCAGTATGGACCCCTGAGGGACACCACTTGTCATCGATCTCCATCTGGACTTTAAGCCATTGACCACTACTCTCTTGATGTGACCATCATGTCAACTTCATATCCACTGAACAGTCCACCCATCAAATCCATACCTCTCCAAATTGTCAGAGAAGATGTTGTGGGGGACCGTGTCGAAGGCCTTGCAGAATTCCAGATAGATGACATCCATTGCTCTTCCCTTGTCTGCTGATACAGTCACTCCATTGTAGAAAGCCACTAGGTTGGTCAGGCAGGACTTGACCTCAGTGAAGCCATGCTGGCTGTCTCTGATCACCTCCCTGTCCCCCATGTGCCTTATCAGAGCTTGTAGGAAAATCTGCTCCATGATCTTCCCAGGCACAGAGGTGAGGCTGACAGGTTGGTGGTTCCCACAGTCCTGCTTTCTACCCTTTTTAAAAAAGGATGTAAACTTCAATGAGCTTCAGTTAAGGTGCTTTTACATTTTCCAGTATCTGCAACATAATATCAGGGGTTGATTTTTGTTAGTGTCTGATGATGTTTTTCAATAGAAAGGGCTAAGAATGTTAGGGAAAGGATACCAACAGGGCAGAGATCATCAATGGCAGAGCACCATGCTGTGCTACAAAAGCTACGTCTGGATGACATGCAGAAAAATATGAAAAGGCATGAGATTGACTGCCATCAGTCTGAAAATCTTGATCAGAAAGTGATTAACTCATTTCAGCCTACAGTTCCTTGTCAACAATAAAGAAACGGGTGGAAAGGACCAAATTAATAGTATTCACAGAAAACATTCCTCTTCTACTGCCTGTCCCTCAAAATAATTCAGAATGTTGTAACTTAAATGAAATTTTAAAAAGCATTAAATGTCATCATAGCTTCTGTTTCCTTACAATAGTTATCCATAGCAGCATGTCCCTTGCAGCGAACAGAGCTTTCAGGAAGGGCTGGTACAACAGCAGAAACCCAGGTGTATTTTGTAAAATGTTTTTGACAACGGCATGCAGTAGTTAAACTGCAACAGTGGCCCTGGAAACTTGTTTCTGGCCAAGTTGTCCTTGCAATGCTGAGTTTCTTCAGTGAGAAGGGAGGCCAGGAACATTTGGAGGTCACTCTGAGAATGAAACAGAGCTCACGTTGAACTCTATTCCAGGCTCAACATCTTTCTCTGAGAATGGAAGAGTCGTGCAAAGTGATAAAGACACAAGGACACTTTGAGGTCTATAAATGGCAAATAAGCTGCTTAGTAAGAATGAATTTGAAGCCAAGTACTGTATTAGGTAGATAAGTACACAAGACATTTTTTTTTCCCCTCACTTTTTTCACCTATTTTGTAAATAATCTGCTAATGTGCTGTTCAGAATTTTCAGTTACAACCTGCCTTCTCTTTTCAGGGTATTGTCAGCTGTCAAAGTGCTGTATCACTTTAGACTAGGTAACCTTAAAAATCTGTGTGCAGGATTATTTTTCTACAATTGAGCAACTGAGTATCTCCATAATTACGAAAAGACAGAAAAGGATTCTGCATTAGCTGCGATTTGACAGTGTCAAAGCAGGGATCTGTGTGGAAGTATGTGTCAACTGCAAGGTAAACTCACTGGCAGCAGGAGGGCAAACGGGAAAGTGGATCCCTTTGCAGTTTGTGATGATGTGAACTTGCAATAGGTAATAAAAAATACTTAAAAAAAAAAAAAAAACCAAAACCAAAACAAACAAAACACCAACAACAAAATAACAAAACAACAAAAAAAAACCTCAAAAAAACCAAACAAAAAACCCACAAAAAAAAAACCAACCCAAACCAAACAAACAAAAAACCCAAAGAACTTAACATCAGGAAAACACATCATAAGCAATAAACTGCAATTACAGAGAAAAATGGACACTACTCTTTTGAAGGACCTCTGTTATGTTTTGAACCCTTTTCTTCTGTGGGTTACTTGTGGTATAAAGGCACACACACTTCCAATCCCTCACTTCCACTCCCAACAATAGCAAAAATAAACATGAAAAATAATATTAAAAAAAACTCTGTATTCAGTAATATTCACACCAAAGTATATGTATAGATATATCCATTAAAATTATGAACATTTCTAAATATATTTTATGTATCATACATATATTTATATGTATAATTACATATCCACAGAAGTAGTCTTGCTGTGCTAAAGCCAGCAGTAAAAGCAAAAACAGGTTTCACAATAGGACACCCATATATGCATATGTACTGGCTGTTTGGTTTGTGAATTTATTTACAACTTAACTATATCATAATAAATGCTTACTGTTCTATTGTACAAACGTAATAGTAAAGGTTTAGGTTTGTTTTTTAAATACAAAGACTGCAAATGAATACATGAAAAAAATTACACACCATGTACAGTATTTATAATTTATAAATGCAAAGTTAAGACCTCTTTAAATTATTGCACTTGCATATTTTTTTTGTTTTTGTTTTTTTTTACAAAGAGAGTTTAGATGTATCATATATATATATATGCATGTGTAAATATATATATATATATAAAACAAACTTTTCAGCTCACTAAATGTAGTAAAGTTGAATGTTGTTACCTTGAAGTTCTTTCTTCTTCACATAACAGCCCAACCTGATTTTTGAATATATATGAATCTACTCTACAAATCAGTTTGATCTACCCTAGAAAGCAGTCCGTTATTTTAGGGTTTTTTTGACAGAGTATACACCCGTATTACAATCGAGCACAGTTTTTGGTCAGAAAGCAAAACAAGAGTTACGATGTGCCTTTGCTAGATTGGGATATACTAAAGTTGGAACATAAACTTCCTTGCAGTAGTGTGCAGAAAGCCTTTTCTGCGTTTAGAATGAACAAACTAATTGTTCCACTTCACAGAACTGCTCCTGGATCACAGTGTTTGAGGCAAATGCATTATTTCAAGAGGGTCATAATTGTTTTGAGCATCTAACAATCTATTTTTTAACATGAATAGTGTTATTTGCTATCCCTACAGTTTTAACACTAAATGCTCTAAATGCAGTCACAGCAAACTGATCACACTGTTCCAAGTTTAAACACATGAAAGAAGTCTGTGCCACATAATAAGATGAATTCCACACTGCATGTCCCCTCCAATGAAAATATTTTTTATCATATACTCCTGATAAAAAAAAAAAACCAAACTATGACATTTCTCTAGTGGTCACTTATTAAAAAAAAAAGTATACTGCCATGAGTTGAACCATTACAGCAAAATGTTGCACTACCATATAAAATTCATAGCTTAATCATAATAATGGAGTTTCTATCAGTGCTGTAATAAAATATGCTCCATCCGTGATGAGTATCATGCCATGTCAACTACTTTTCTCACTTAATGCATGCCTTTCAGGTACCATTTCATAATACATTAGAAATGCCCAGATACATCTTCAAACCATTCTTTTACCTTTACTGGGTTTAGAAGATAAAAGGAATTCAAATTATTAACAAAAATAATGCAGTTCTGGGAGTATGAAGTCTAAAGTCTAACACTTCTAAGAAAGGAGAGCTCTGTTAGTTTCTTTATACATTCTTAGCGATATTGGGCAAGGTTAGTTTGAACAGCATAAAAATGCAAGGAAGAATGGCTTTTGTCAGTTTAACTTAAGCAAGATGTCTTACAGATCTAGATAGATTACTCTATTTGTGGGTTCAAGTTCAGAGTTTTGAATAATTAAACATCAACATGTACTTAAGTCCTGAAATTGAAATGCAGCTTCAAGTTTTAATTTTTCATGGTTTTGACTTCGGATGTATGGGTAAAAGTTTGTTTCTATAAAAAAATTACACATCTGAATCCTAAGATAGACAAAATTTGCTTAGAAAATACAGCCCACTGTGGCTCTTTTTGTTGGTCTAAGTGCCAATAAAGAGTAACATTTTGTTATGACCTTTCTCCTTTTACATACTAGGAAAACAAGCCAGACCAAACCACAACTGAAGCCAAAATTTTTAATTCTAATGGATAATATACTAGCAAAGTATATTTTATGTGGTTTGAATAGATCTATATTTTAAACAGTACATGATTGACTTGAGACATTAATAGAACAATTTATTGCCAATTTGAAAAATTTGCTAGGAAAACATGTTCTGTATCAGTACTTATAAACTTCAAAACATAAAATACGATGCAATACTACCAAATATTTTGAATGGTAAGTAAGAGAACTAGTGAAGTTATCTTTACTGTCAATGAGTGAAGGATGCATTAGAAGCTTTCCATAACAAACCTAGTGTGATAAGGAATACTTCGGCAATGCTTTTAAGATCCACCATCAAAGAGGGACAATAACAGCAAATATACTTAACTCATGAAGGAAAAACATTCCACCCAGTTGTTGGGATATCTGTATTTCAGAAAGTATTTTTGTAGTCACCATAGATTTGGATAATTTCCATGTAAATTAGGAATCATGGATTTTGTCTCAAGTACTTAGTAGATGAAAGGTTGCATCTGCATGGTTTAGTTAAGAACTAAAGAGTGAAGCAGAAGACACAGCATGAGATACTATTCTTTCTACTTTGGTGTAATTGTTTCCTGCCTTTTCTTTTTTATTTCCCAAAATAGTTTGCTGTGATTAACAATTAATTTCTGCACTTAGAATTGGTAAGGCAAGTAAAAAAAAAAAAAAAAAAAATGTGGCTGCTGGTAGGTAACCTGTATCATACAACTAATATAACTTCATATTCGATTCTCAATCTTTGGGCTATCTATGTACTGCAAAGGCTTAGGTGTATTTATACATGACGCAATTCTGTATCACATACTGTACACATGTACAGATAATGGTATGTGCTCGACCATAACAGAAGGCAAAACTCAAGAGGCCAAGTCATTTACATGAAACCCGTAAGATGGCATGCTTATTAGAGCAATACAGCTCAACAGACAGAGATGGAAAAAGGGAACGTGTTCTGTCTTTAAGTCACTACTATTATTTGTTGCAGTTACACAAATGGCCATGGTGTCACAAAACCACTACAAGAGTGTATTATCTGTGAAAAAGCATATAAAGCAGTATAGGCTGTATGTGGAAGGTATGCAAAGACTGTTTTCACCTACTGTGTGGATCATTATGAAGATTTTTTTTTCGCATTATTTTTAAGAAAACGATGAAGGCAAATTAACTGTTGTTGAAACATACTCTGAACCATTGCACTAAAAGGGCATTAAATGTAAGGTCTTAAAGTCTGTGCATAAATTTGTAAGGCTGTAGCCTAAGTCAGCACAGAACTGTAAACACAATATTTTAGAGTACTATGAAAGGCAGTTCTAAGCCTGGAAATTTTGCTGAACTAGGAGAAAAGGCAAACAGACAAATGGAGAAGTTTCCTAATTTCACTCGTCTTAGGCAGAGGGAAGAGAGCAGTAGAAGACATGCAGTGTTACTGTGCAACACGAAAGCTAGTCAATACAAAAACATTTCTGATTTATTGTGATGGTATCACAATCCCTCTTATCAGACCTGACTTTTCTGACAAGGCTTTTGTTCCCAGCAGATAGCATACCTCAGGTATGTCTCTAATACCTTTTAAAATACAACTCAGCAGGTAGAAACAAAAATGACGACTTTACTTAATTGTGAACTAGGCAAGGAAATCTTTGCTGTCACATTTAAATTTTAATCTGATACTTCTGTCACTACGGATACAAAAACTCCAACCTGAAATTCTCTCATATCGGACTTAAATATCCAGTACTTCCAGTGTTTTAAGGGAGGAGTTATCTAGCTTTATAAATAATTCTCAAGAACAAAGCACCATCACTAGTTCTTTGCCTTGTGAGTGACAGTTTGCATCATGATGCTTAATGAAGTACTTTAAAACTTTAACCTGAATGTTGGTTTTCTTCTAGTTTGCAGCAAGAGAATTCACTGTAACCTACGCATGAATTATGGTCTCTAAGGATTCTGCTGGAGTTCAAACTGATTACAAGTAGATCACACATAAACATTCACAATAGCAATGGGTATATTGTTCTATTTATAGCCAAGAACTCCCAAGTGACACTGGTGTTAAAGCCAGCCACAGTACGGTATAATAAAAGTACCATTGAAACCCTTACTAGAAAGATACAATTTAGAAGTACCCCTTAAGATTCCCCCCCCACCCCCATCAGTTTTAAATTAAGGCCTCAGCAATGTAGCCCATAAGATAAGGCCAGTCTTTTATATTCACAAGTCATAAGTTCTCTTCAATAGCTGACTCCAAAACATCTGGGTTGTCATTTTCCCTTGGTTCACATTGTGTCACTGGTGTATGTCAGGAGATTGGCTGCCAGAGTCATTTAGCTGAGGTAACTTCATGGGCGTTACCTTCCTAGGCAGATCTGCTTCATAGTATTTTGTATCTTTTCTTTTTCCTTTTTTTTTTTCCAAATAAAAATTAAACAAAACAACAACAACAAAAAAAATCCCCAAAACAAGAAGGGATGATTTTCGAGTCAAAGCAATCTGTTGCTGCTGTTCAGTCATCAATCTTCACAGGAAGTGAATCTGAGGTCCCAGGAGCAAGGGACTGGGAGGGAATCCATATAGAGGCTTCCTCACCTCTTGTTACTTTCTCCCATTGGTTGAGATTGTCCCTGGAGATGCAAAAAAAAGTCAGAGGTAAAGCAGTGTTCACATGTTTACTAGGTTTTCTTCCAAACAATACTGTCTGCTGTACTGTACTTTGACATGTAGCTTTATGCTATGTAGAAGTACCTGCAATCAAGTCATCAAGTTTTTATCATCTTTATATTATTTCATCCTTCACTTTCAGTTATCCCATTTTGTAATTCTGTGTGGTTTGTATACATGTTGACTACATATAAATCTATGGCATACCTTTCCCAGAAGGAGCCCTGGAGCTAGAGGCCAGCACCTGATTCTATTACAAATTTCTACCCCTCGTGGCTGCAGAGAAAATCCATCTGTGACCCAAAAGACATAGGTCTGTAGAGACTCTGAAACAGCCTGGAGACAAGCAGCCTTCCTGACTTAGGACTTAGGATTTTACCACAGCATATTTTAGCCCTTTTCAAAACTACCACAGGGATCAGGACTCTTGCCAGGAAACTCCCTTCACTGGAAACCACCAAAGTGCATCAAGCCTTCAAAACTCCTGCATATGGGCTGCCTGACAGCACATAAATTGTTGCATGCCAACATCATAATCTCAACTTTCAATTACAAATGCAGTGATCATACTATCAATCTACTACATTTAAAGAGTACCTCTTCCCTGAGACAGAATTTTTTTCAGTGTCTCACAGCCTGGCAAACCCGTAACTCCAAATTTTGTTTCACAAGCCATAAAGTGATGAAAAATTAAGCTGGTAATGTTCTAACAATCCAAAGGGAGTACAGACCCATAATCTTACTGGAGTGGTACTAGAGTCCAGCAAGTGACTTAGAAGTCTATGTTGATGATACCCAGTATATCATAGTGGATATCATCAACTACAGAACTATACTTGTAACCTGTGGCCAAATCTAGCATTCAGTCTTCAAATACAGAGGGAAAGGAAGAAAGCTCAGCTAGTTCAATTTCATACCATCAGATACCATTCTTAGATGTTTTCAGCAACCAAACAGGAATGTAAAAGTACTAAGGTCTTACACACTGTGGGTCATATTATTGTATTACATTGGAATTTATGTGTCAGAGTTCTTCTGATTTTTATGTCACAGCTCTGCCAAAACAGTTGATAAAACAGCAAATAATGAGCTGAAAGCACAGAGGACAGGTAAGAAGAGAAAATGCTGCATTTTCTGCAGGTGGGTGAAGGCAGGATCTGATGGAGTCTACCAAAGAAAGCTGGTACCCTCTATGAGAACACTTACACCATTTTCTGCAGGCAGATGGAAACCTGCTCTGCCAGTGCTCCAGGCCAACTGGAAGTCATCAAGCCAGTATTAACATGCAGCTAATACAACCAGGCACTAAGGATAAGAAAAACTGAACTGTCACTATTTCTAGGTCCCTTTCCTGAAGATGAGAAAGTAATGAGGAGAATTGCAGTCAAAATATTTTAAAATTATATACATTTCCATAAGAATTGAGAGACCTGAAAGGACATGGAAAATGGTTTAAAATTATTTGGTCTGAAGTAAATGAAACAAACAAAGAAACACTTCACCTCATCTTCAAAATAAATATACTATCATAGTACTTTGGTAGGCCTACTAAGTACATGGGCCACAAAACACACAGAGGACACATACTGAACACTGTAACACAGGTGGCAACACTATAACACAGGTGGCTGGTAGTTTTAATCTACAGATAAGGACAAAAAAGTATTTTAATTTGTGGAGTAAATTACCAGATAAGAAAACCTTCTAGATTCTCAGCTGCTACCTTACCTCAGAGGAATCAGTGACAGATACTTGTTTTTTTTAAAGATGTAGATAACACAATTCATTTGCCTTTGTGCTCCCAATGAAGCCCTGTCTCCTAAGTGTCTGGAATACATGCCCAGAAGCTCTCAAGACAAAAACCTTGACACTGACATGCTACTTTGGCTGCTTCTGCTGCTATTATTTGCAGCTGGTGTCTGCGTTCCAAACAACTCAAGGATGTGGCAGCTTAAACACTACGTTCCAGGAACAAGCACTGCTGGTGAAGGGGTGATATCAAACTTGGTTCAGTCAGCAACTGGGGTTATACCACATAGGAATGAGGCTGTATTCCTCTTATCACACTGAGTAACAGTGACCCATCAAAAATAAAGGAAAACAAAGTATAGTGCAAAATCGGTTATTTTAAACACTAACTGTAAGTAACTGGAGTAACCTAAACCCTGCAATAACACGCATTTTAATAATTGGGGAGTTAAAGTTACGAATTTAGATCTGTGTTCTTGATTTCCTACTCTTCATCTGGAAGTCTGAACTCTCAAAACTAATTCCAAGGCTAAGCTAGAATTATCAAACTGCTCCTCAGAAGACTTTATGCCAGGGTGTAGATTTTCAGGAAGCTCTTTAGTCCTTTATGGAATTCTTACACCCCATCCACATATCTATGCCCCAGTTCTTGCATGAGTGCAATCTAAATTAAGGAATGCACAAGAGCAAGGTGGAGAGCTGTGTCTGTACAGAGCTGTGCCCAGTCTGGAAACTGTGCCAGCGTAGCTTTCAGTAGCATCAGCATTACAATTGGAATTCCAAACAACAAACATAATTTCTGGAATATAAAAAGTTCATACAGTGGCTGCCAGGGGTCTGACTGCTTTTACTTCAGATAGCACACCTTTTGCTGACAAACCCACTCTTGAAAAGATGCTCATGCTTGATCTTCAGTGTCACGAAGAACCTTTCATCTAGAACACATACGTATGTGGGTGCTTGTTACTCTACAATTCATCTTTCAATCTCCTCAGCTGAGTACTGAGAGATGGACCATCAAGTATTACAAGCCACTTTTTCAAATAAGTCTCATTTGGATAGCCTTGTGGCTAGAAATCAAAAGATAACAGGTCTTTCCAGAACCCCGATCCTGAAAAAAGAAGCTGTGCAGTCTTAAGTACTCAGCCTAGTCTCTCTAAGCCTCAGTTCCCATTAAGTAGAATAACAATGCTAACTTCTTACCTAATGTACCGGCAGGCTTATCCAAACAATTCTACAGGAAAGATAAACCCATTTTTAAGACCTCCTATTTGGTAGTGCTAGTAATAGAACTTCTCTGACATCCAGCACTGATGTTACTTTATTAATTATACAGACTCTCCAAGACATTTTCATATTAAAAGAATATAGGTAGTGATCTGGGGAGTAAAAGTACACCCAGATGTTGACAAATAAGTCATACAAAATAAATACAAAATTTCACATATATGAAGCAGTTTGACAGTATTTGTTAGCTTAAGTAGAAAAAGTATCTGGAAACACTCATGGTAACTATGACTGTCTTTCTAAAGGTGGGTATTACAGTCAATGCTGCTTAGTCCATGTAAACAGTATAAAATTCTTTCTGACTGAAAACATGGTTACACAAAGAACAATCTGTATTTCAGTTACATGGAACAAGTAACCGACCATTTAGCTTTCAACCCTCAATACTGCTAGAAGCAACGTGCCTTTCAAGCAAGGGTTACAAAAAGAAAGAAGTTAGAAAACTTCCAAGATCTCAGACTACCTCTCAGTAAAGCAGTTGGATGACTCATGACCTTGTAAAGACTGAAAGGATTATAAAGCAGTAAACATGAAGTTTACTTCATGTTCTCTGATTTCATACTGAAAGCAACTCTTCTTTATTTGTCAGAGTACACATTATTCAATTATCTATAATCAAACAATCAACACGTACATATTAGGTCAACATGGCTCAGGGAGTACACATTCCTTCCCTGTACCGTAACTTTGAATTCCAAAACAGCATTTGGACTTTGACACCATTATGATAGTAATGGCATTTTGTAACTAGAGAAGAGTTTAATGCTATAGTCTAACTGATGGAACCACTAAAATATGCACTTATGACTATTTCCACATTACTCAATTTAGGATAACAAATCGCTGCCTATTATTTACCAGATGTTACTTTCATAGCTTCTAAGGACACTACCATACGGATCACCTAGCCTGACCGCCTGGAAAAGACAGGGAATTGGCAATTTGGCAATTCATCACAGTAACTGTGCCTCAGATCTGTAACACTTTTACCTCGCTCTTTTAAAAATTATACTTAGCACTGGTTTAAGATCTTCAGCTGACCTCATTCTAAATGCTGAAATAGACATTCAGCATACTCCTTGCTTGAACCTTTGGGCTTCAAGTACTTTTTATCTGCTAAATTAATAAGTCTGATCACAAAACATACTATAGAGACAGTTACAGATTTTGATAAAGTCATTTTCTTGGATAAACTAAATAAATCAGGTTGGATTTTTTTAGTCTCTTACTACTAAGATCTCAAAACACTCCTTAAGATTTCTCCTAATCTTCTCTGATTTGCCAGTGTCTTTATCCACTATTCCTAAAGCACAGATGCTTAACAGGATTCCAGCTGTAGCCCCATTAATGTAATAACACACGGAGGCATAGTCTCTAATCCTACTTAATATTCCCTCAATATCCATGTAAGGGTTGCACAGCCATGTCCAGCATCAGGACCTTAGAGGCAGCTGACTATTAGCAATGGCTCCTAGATACTCACTGTTTATTGTATGATGTTCTCTGTCCTAGTGGCACAGACCTATGTATTCTTCTTATAGTTACACAAAATAGTGTTTGGGGGTGCGAATGAAATTATTTTACTAACCCCTATGACAAATTTCACAGCATTCTGTACCCTTCTATTACTTCAGACAGATAATTTATTCCATAAGAGCAGTCAAGTGACAGAGCAGGTAGATCTGCCATACAGGACAAAGAAAACATTCAATGCAAGCTATAATGTAAGAACCACAAGAGGGAAAAAAAAAAAAAAAAAAAAAAGAGAGATACTAGTAAAAGCATAGGAAAACTGGCTCCTTTTCCCTGGCTGTGACTAGAGTTTGCCAGTATTTTATGAACCAACTGTTTTTCTTTAGAGAATACTGATGAAAATGAAACTGGAACAGTTTCATGAAGTTTCAACAGAACCTTAGTCAGGAAAGATTGCCATGGTCCTGGATATAACTAGTGGACAGAACTACCTACAAAGAGATCCACCATCATTCCAGGGTAGCTGCAGCCAATTCGTTAAAGACCCTTCCCTCTACTCCAGAAGATCCCAAGCTACATCCCAGCTGATTGACAGCACAAAGTTACATTTGTCTCTCCTACATCTCAGTGGTACCACCCTTACATTCCAAATTACTGAATATTCTGGGGATCTTTCTTTTCCTGCTTTTTAATAAAAATGTTCTGACATGAAATAAAACCACATGCCAAACCCACAGTTTTTAAATTAAATAAAATTCAGGCAGTATTAGTTGTGAGAACCACGTTGAAGTAAAAAGGACAGAGGGATATTGCTCTGAGCCAGTCTAGATAGGGATACACAAGCACCGAACCTGTTTCTCTGTAAATGTTTTTGGTATGAAACACATTTTAATCAGCTGTGTCTGTAGATCAGCATTGGATAGTCTCAGACAGTAGTTACTGCCTCTGGGTTTCCATGCAGATTAATGCAAAATGCATATTCCTGTTTATGTGCATGTAAATTCTAAAATTGAAAGTCTGTATTTCCAGACAAAATTGCCAAGCATGTTTGTTTTCTCTTTAACCAAGCTGCACACTGTGCAAAACCCTGTGCATTTACTCACCTGCATGCTCGGAGTAGTGGCCCAGTTGGAGGAAATATCTGTGCAAGTGTGGTGTAACATGGGATGGCTACAGCATTGTAGAAACCAATCTGTGAAAAACAATAATGAAAAAAAGAATAAAAATAATTACACGTTGCAAAACTACAACAATGAAAGTTAATAGCCAACTAGTTCAAAGCTACTGACTGCTTAATTACTACTTACAAGAGTGCTTCATACTTCTGCATCTCCTCTTAATACCCAAATACTTTAAGATATAGCATTAAGAGAGATCTCAAGAATCTCTCTGTCAATCACATGTTGCTTACATGCCTCTCTTTTATGAACAATATGACTGCTTTGGATAGGATTTTCTACAAGATCATGTATTATTCAGTTGATTCCATTTATTTGCTCAGGATCTGACTGGTGGCATTAGTGGTAGCAAACAGGTGCAGATGGCAGTGCCATTTTTGCAAACATTATTCTTGTAATGAAATATTGTTTTCAAAAAGGCAAGTTGTGCAGCATTGCCAAAATATGGTCACATTCCATATTGTTTTGATGTATTCCACAGTATGTATTCCATAGACCAATTTGATTGAGATACCAGGCACTTTGCAACTTTGAAAAGTTCCTAAAATGCATGTGCTGTGATCAGTACCTGGTTTGCAATTTCTTTTCATGAATGTGATTCAGTGATATATTTTTACCAATATCATATATGTCTATTTAGAGAAAATCAAATGAACACTTTTAATGACATCTGATTCATGAAGGCTTAGGGGCCTATGACTGCTACCATGTCACAGTTGAATTGTCATGACACAAGGGATTTTTCAGAAAATGCTACTTCTGTGTATTTGCAAGAATGACAGGTAAAAACTCAGGCCCATTATAACCTCACTCATTTATCCCAGACTCTCATGATAGTTACAGTAGTGCACTATGATCCCTTTCTTCGGGTAGAGTTTTTAAATGCCTTTTAGTGAAATACCATGTACTGCACTGTGACCAAAGCATTTGAAAATAAGTCTGTTTTTAACAGCCTAAATATTGGCCCTTATTCAGAAATTGAACAGCAAATTTTGTCCTCACCTCCATCAACACAGAGGTTTCTCCCATATTTTTATGCAGCCAAGTCCATTCTGTACTTTTTAAAAAATAAGATATATTTTCTGATCTGAGAACCCAACAGTCTGAGTAGAAGTAATCTTGAAGTAACCAATGGAAAGAAATTGAAGCTGGTGAGAAGGCAATGCTGAATGAAGCTGTGATGTCTGCTCATCAACAAGAAGTTTGCTATTTTGCATTGTTGTCTTCTTAATTTTACTTGTGGGTTTTTTTTTTTCCCCCACATTTGTTGGTTTTTAAGGGGTACTATTTTATTTTACTGGAAAACAGCAGATTACTCTATAGCTATCAAAGATTAGAATGGGACCTTAGGTACAGCCACATCGTAGACCTTCTAGCTCAATGAAAAGTATGGTGCCATTGCAAAACACAGAAGATTTCGACCAAACTAAATTAATCTGCAATATATTCCAAACAACCTTCACTTTGGAACTCCCATACTTAGAATAAAATGTGTCCTTTAAGGTCCTGAAAGCTTTTATGTTAAAACGAACATCAGTGAAGTAGAAAAAACTCTTAACAGGCTCAATGGAGTTAGGTTTCAAACAAAGCCAAGCTCATTAAAACCATTCCTTTGTGAGAGTTTCCATTTCTGACCAGCACAAACTCAGACAAATCCCTTTTGTCACAGGTTTAGATTACCTGAATACATAATTTCAGCCTGATTTTTATGTTGCTGTAGCTAGACAGAAATCCTAGAGTTCACTCAGGTACCAGCAAACTATTGAAGTCATTGCAGGAAAGGCAGTGCACATATATCCTAAAGATGCATAAGTAATAGGAACTAGTAGTTTCTGAAAAAATCTGTTCCTGTTTCTCCATCTGTGCATCCTAACATACTCCCATCTTTACGAGATTGATCTTAAATGTTCTGACTGAAATAAGAAATCACCCTTAACATTTGAATCCTTGCTGTGTAAGAGTAAACCTTTTATTTTCTTCTTGAAAACTATTTCTGGGATAAGTATGAATGGCTGAATCATATGACTTGCTTATTAAAAGGGCTTTCAGGTCACTGCATAGTTTTGGCATTTCTATTTTCTTCACGGGTTCCAAAAGGAGGGGCAAAAAAGAGGGTGATCATGCTGAATCAGGAACAAATCCCCAGCGCTGGCTCCACAACAGGAAGAAACCAAACTCAGACCTTATGCAAGTTGTGCTGCAAAGGGTGTAAAGCACAATGGAAACTAACTGATCCATCCATCCAAGTGAAAGGAAGAGGTAAGTACAAGCTATGCTCATCAAAGTGTACTTGAGGAAGAAGTAGGTTTTTTCCAGAGATTACATGTTTATACAAATCCTCATTTCCTAAACATCATTGTCATTTAAATAAGGTATTAATGCTTTAATTAAAATCCACATAAACACACTCATCCATTCTTTTTGTTCGAGTCCAAGGAAATGGATGATAATGCTTTATTAAAATTTTCAGTCTCTACATAAGTATAGGAATGGTTAGTTTTACAGAATTATATATGTCTTGAATCTCACATTTTGCTGCAACGCTGTTGTAAGATGGAGCATCTGTAACTATACTAATGAAGTCAGCTTTTAATGTCCCGTTTTCCTTAATACTTCACTGTTCTATTAATAAGAAGCATGAAATAGCACAAAGTAAAAAAGAACCTGATGAAGACAGTACCTGGAACAATACTTAAATGCATTTTAGAGAGGGGAAAAAAAAAGAAAAGCTTATTTCTTAGCTTTGTGCTTTCACTCCATTAATAATTTTTCACAAATGCCAAGATAACTACATACTATAATACTGTGTACTTTTCAAGAGGTTCAAAGTTAACTAGTGCAATGTGTGGAAAAATAAATCAAATTCAGAAGAATGTTTCTTCTTTTTTTAGGCTTATTTTAAATAGAAAAATATAGTAAATTAAATGCTAATTCCTTACTATAATACGAGTAATAGTTTTAATGCTAAAATACAATAGATCATACAGAGTATTGCATGAGAACATAAAAATTTCCATAGTCTTGCTTACCAAGTAATCAATGTATAGTGATTTTGTGATAACTTGTAATTTTAAATTTATTTTAAATATTTTTGCAAATTTCAGAGTTCATTAAATGCTTTGTGAGTGCTCACTACTGACAATTAAGACATCAGATGCTATTAAGATAAAAAAAACCCCCACCTTACACATGTACATGAATGGACAATTTAAATTCATTTTCCTCTGCTCAGATAATCAAAGGACAAGCTACCTTACTTGTTTACCCAAAAAAGTTAGTTTTTGGGTTTCTTTTCCTGTGAATTTATGTTTACAAAATATCAATTTTCCCTAGCATAAGTAGTAATTTCTGCACATTTGTGCAAAGGAAACTACCCCAAAACTTTGAAAAACAGATAACTGAGATGCTTAGAAATACGCCCTTTATTGCTGATCCTCAAGAAACTCTTCAAAATATTCTTTCTTTTTTTCTTAGGAATGTCAAAAAGGCAGCAGTTGTAGTTATCAAAAACCTGATGATTGGTCTAAAATCACAAAAATTTTGAAATCTGAATCTGCATATTTTAACCAGGAACAGGTGATGAAGTTCATATTGCATTCAAGAGAAAACAGTGAAGCCTTTTGGCTAAGGGCTGAAGCAACCACTTACTAAGTTCAAAAAGTATTATTGACACTTCTCAAAATCGTAGTGACTGTGGTTTTAGCTAGAGTTAAAAGTACAAAGAAAGGAACAGGTGACAACAGCAAAGAGCATGGTTATTTAAGTAAACATCTGAAAAGAAGTTTTCCACTGCTACTTAAAAAAAACCCCAAAACCCTCTTTTAATGCAGACCATAGAATTTGGCATCCCACATACCCTAACTTCAAAGTCAATATTCACTAGTATTTTTTTTTTTTTTTTTTATTTGTTTCATTAACACTATAAATGTAGCATTGTGCTGAGGGAATTCATACCTGACCCTGAGGGACTTCATCTTTCTTATCTCTGTCCATCATAGGAATAGGCTGAATACCCGTTTTCTTCATTTCATCACCCTGGAGAAAATCAGAGAGAAAGATTATGAAAAAAAAAGCAAGACTACTGAGATCTAAATTAATTTCTATCTTCTATTGTAGATGAATGTAAAAATCCAGGATTTAAAATAACGTGTGCTACCACTCTAAGGCTATCTCAGAAAACTGACTAAGGAGGGTGTCATTTTATACATTCACCTAAACAATAATGTAAATAGCAGACCCTGAAAATGAAGGTTTTGATACACACATTTTCCTTGTTTCCAAAGGTATTTATGGAGTGAAAAGGAACTAGAAGAACAACACCAAATAAATCAATTCATTCTTTTCTGTTCTATTCATAGTTAGTCTCATCTTTCAATACATTACCTGTTAAGAGCACTATAATACCACATGACCAGTAAACCACAACTCACCCATCCAAGGAAAAGCTGAGTAAAATAGATGAATTTACAATATGTCCTCTTTGTCAACAATCCAGCCTTTTTGATCATGCTGCTTTGAAGAAGCTGCTGGTCAAACAGCCTTCTTTTCTTTAAGTACATTATTCTTCTACACTCATAAGAGGAATACTGGGAAAGATGCAGTATATCCAAAGACCAGATATATGTAACATACAGAGAAAATTGTCTCCTTATACTTCACCCATTAGCAGAAGACAGGCCGAAACACATTTCTGAGCACTATACTGGCCCTTAACTAAATTAATCCTTAAAAATTCGTAAGTAGCTGGCTGCTTTCTGTAAGAAATTGAAGTCTTCCAAGTCTTATGCCTCAACTGCATTGTCAAAGCACCATGGACGTTTAAGCTTGTGGTTATAAAGGCAACTACAGCAATGGCTGATTTTGGTTATTGCCCGTGTCTTAGATTACAAAGTCAATGTGATCTTCAAACTGATAACCTTATGTATTGGGTTTGTGCAGGAAAACTGCTCGTACAATATTGGCTTATCTGTCTAATGTGAGATTTAGCTTACAGAGGTCTTGCTATCTGAAAGCTTGAGGCAGTCCCTAAATCCGTGTTCTTTGTTTCTGCTACAATTAGTGAAGCCATCTCCAGTAAAGAATTTATTACGTCTCATAATTTATTACTTCTCATAATATTTTATCAGGTCACATTTCAAATGCCAATGTGCCCTTTTAAGTGAGGATTTTGGCACTTTCACTTGAAGAGGAGTTTGCAATATAATAAATTGATTCTGGCCTGAGCAGAAAATCTTTCTGTTTGACTGCCTTGCAACAACTTTTAGCATAGAAAAGATGGATACTTCTGGAAGTCAACTTCCATTTGCATATTTGGCCTAAACATCACCTATTAACTATGATCCTGCTCAAGTAACCAACAAGAGCTATTTTTGAATTGGGATGTCTACTATTCTCTCAGATGACATATTTCTTTCACTAAGTAGTTAGAGAGGTTAGAATAATTAAATTTAGTCTCTGATGAAAATTTTACTGTTGAAAGAAACAAAAGTAAAGGCCTCCTTCCTCCATTGATAAAAAGAAAGGTGACTGTAATAATTCCAAGCACAGAAATTCAGTGGATTGTTATTTAGGAACTGTAAGCAAGTTTTGGGTTTATATGCCTCCAATAAATAATTTTTTTTTTTCATTTGCTTGAAGTACTGCAGTCTAGGACTGTATGCACATACCATAGTCTCAATGATAAGAATCTCAATACTAAACCATTTATCATCGTATGTTTTAAGTTTCTCTTTTTAACATAATGTCAAGTGCAGAGAAATACTTGAAGTGAGAGCTTTAAGGAAACTGTCCAGCCCCTGACCGATTAGACCAAAACTGACCAAAGCTCAGATTTATGTTCACCATTTCATCTTGAAACAAAAAGGTATCACAGAATCACAGAATGGTTTGGGTTGGAAGGGATCTTATGGGATCATCCAATCCATCCTACACACCTACCCTAGCAAGGTCAGCTACAGCAGGAGATCTAGGGCTGTGTCCAGTTGAGTTTTTAATATCTCCAATGATGGATACTCAACAAAGTGTCTGAGCGACCCCATGCCACCGGTTGACTACCCCACAGTAAAAAAAGTACTACATTTAAATGGAACACATACACTAGAAATGAAGCTTTTTTCTTGTGTTCAGTATGTATGAACACATATATGATACAGTGTTGTAAAGAATAGTTCTTTTATCCTCATAGTTATGATCATGATCAGAAAGTTAAAGTTGGATTTGTAACAAAATAGCTTGTATTATACTTACAGTACAGCTATAGTAAGTGGATTGTAAGTCTCTCAAAAAATACTGCAGAAAGGGTTTAACAACTGCGTTGTGTCTCATGTCACACACACAAAAAAAAAGTCACAGCAGATGAAATCTTATACAAGCTTGTAATTCTCTATAATTCATCAGCAAATGTATTATTTTTGCTCAAGTTGTAGCATTGCAAGAAAGCTTCATGCTGAGTGATGAGGTAGATATTGTTGAAAACACTAGCTATATTGCACTTCCTTCAATGAAAAGAAATCATTATGATGTAACATGAAATTCCTGCAACCTCTTCTGCAGTTATTGTTTTAGTTAATGTTATCCAAAGAAGAAATGCTATAAAAATGCTATGATTAAATTATTCAACATATAAAGATTATGAACTTAAGAAGTAATTATCTCCACACTACTTCAACTCTGTGTGCCTCATTTACACTGTACACTGAATTCTGCAGATTTCTACAGGACATGTAACCAAAAAGAAGATCACTTTATGATATACACATGCAATAGTAGTTCTAAAAATACAGTATATCTCCTACAACTGTGTAATTCAACCCTATGCAACACCCTCAGAATTTATTCCTTATCCCTAGTCACTTTCATTTTAAAAATTAAACTATTAGAACATTTACTCCTCAATGTAAGACATGAGAGACTGCATTTTTTTCTGTTAACATGATTACATTAGCATTGCTCAATGCCTTATTTCGATTCTCAGTAAATCTTATCCGTGAAGTAACTTCCAGTATACTAAAAAATCATCTCTCACTGAGACCCAGCTGTTGAGCTGGCTCAGGCAGAAGATTCAAATGGTCGGATCAGAACAATTTCAAGGTTTGTCACAGATGCTTTAGCAATTTCTGGATTCATACTACAGCTTTATAAGTGTGTTTCCAGGCAGCTGACCTGAAAGCTGGTTTCGTATTTTAGATTTCTAGAATACAAATAGATCCCTCACAAAACTACAGTTAGTGACTCAAAAAAACCTTACAGACTTTCTTCTATGTCCTGTTGCTTGGTCCTTTTATGTTAGGACCTACTTTCTAAATTAATTTTAACAGAGAGAAAAAATACTGCCTGAAAATTAGGAAGCTAACTCAGCTCTTTAAATAGCCTCAGAATAAACAGAACATATGCATGCACCAACAACCTTTAAACAAGCACACTAAGATATTGATTAAAAAATACATTTTTTTTTTTGTCCCCTTCCTGGATATTTCTGTTTATAACAAGAGTAAACAAAAGAAACAAACATACCTCAGCCCAGAACTCCGCATATATGTCATTGGCTGTTAGTCTGGTAACTGGCCACAACTTTGTTACAGAACACAAATCGCAGGCTGTCATCATCAGACCAATAACTCTATCTCTAAAATAAAATAACATTTAGTAGTAAGAATTAATGATCACACTGAACATTTTTTATTTGCTCTTCCTCAGTTCAATCATCAGTAAAGTATATTACAAAACTTCTCCCACCTTTCTCACTCATTTATGATTCACTGGTAAGGCATCACACAAATTGTATATTATATTCCCTGTAATATTCCCTGCATTGTTTACAACCAGAGTTCATTGACCATACTCTGCACAATGACAATCACAGAAAAGTACACAAGAATGCCTGCCTGTTAAAATTCTCACATGGCCCTCATTAATTTTCAGAAAGTACAGCACAAGTTGATAAAATGAAAGATCATAGACTCATAGAATGGTTTGGGTTGGTAGGGACCTTAAAGATCATGTAGTTGCAACACCACTGCCTTGAGCAGGGACACCTTCTACCAAATGGCATATCCTGTTGCTGCAATGCTTTCTCTTCTTTAAAAAGAGAGGAACACATGCTCCAAATAAGAGAAAAAAACCTAGTTCTAAGTCTGTCTCAAAGTACTCTGCCCTTGCATTGTTGAAACGAATTCCAGCCCTGATGTAACTCTGTCCCATATGCTGATGAACCTGTTCACAGAATAACTGAACAGCATCAGTAGGATTATAATCATTATTAGAATAAGACACACAGAAAACATCTTATTTAAACCATTTTCTAGCACTCAGCTACTACCCAAACCTATGGTTTCTGAATCTAAGTTTCATAAAGAAAAATAATGTCAAATTAATTAATGAATTCATGTGTTAGCCACCCAATGGAGAATTTAAGATGGCACTTAAGGACACCTGCATGCGTGTTAATAATGCCTATTACATGAATAAAACATACAACTTGCTAACTTGCATGCCAATGTGATGGCAGTCACTAAACTGTTCCAACAGACAAATATACCAGGGAAAATACACAAATACACAATACAATCAATAGATGGCAAAGTACAGTTACTCTGAGTTAAGAAAGAAGATTCATCAGCCACATAAGGGCACATACAGATACCAACTAGAAGTCTTGGATAGCCACGCTACAAACTGATGTCCTATCTTCAGGCATGTGGCTTTGCACTGAAAATGTTGAGGTTTATGCAAGTCTGATAAACTTCAGCTCCATATTGGGAAATTAGCTTTCGAAATATTTCATACAAAACTCCTGCAAAAACCTGTAAAACTCCTCAGAACGAAGAAGAAAGTACCAAAGTTCCTTTGGAAAAGAACTCAGAATCACGAGTCAATATTTTCCCATATTACCTGTCTAATTTTTCCCTGCATTAGATTAATGACAATATCCACTTTCCAGTAAGGAAGCTCTGAAGGGCTGCATCAACATTTTAATGAAGCCTGTTATGAGACATATCTCTCATCCAGGGTGCCCATGTTTTGTTTATGTGGACAAAGAAAGTGACATATTTAATTATATGAATATATGCACTTGTATATTTTTAAAGCTTAGAGCTATCTTTATTCACAAAGTCTATCTGACCAGAATTCTTTCCAAAAAAGCTCGTTGACTGAATAATAAAAATACTGACATAGAAATAAAACTAAGCAATTGTTGCACTTTACCTTTTTCTCCACCATCTAACTGCCTATGCACTATCTTTCTTCTGCAGATTATCTGTCAGTGAACTGTGCAGATGACATCCAAAGACAGTAACATGCAAATACAAACCACTGGAAATTACTGTTACATACTTGGAATTTTACACACAGTTGGTCTTAGAAATGTTGTACGTAAGGAAATTACTGTGCATACAAATTCTTTTTTTTTTTCCAAAGATAATTTTTTTCCTTCCAGGTTTAATGGCATACCGATTTGCTGCTTTACCTGTGTGCTTGGTTTTTAAGGTTCAATGATCCCGTCTGATGCAGCTCTTCAAGCTGTTTCCTATTTCCAAAATACAGGGCAAGGTCTGTGGCTATGATGGCTTTCCGGATGATCTCAAGTACTTGCTCATATTCACTGGAGCTCAGATTGGAGAAGACATTGTGCCCTTCCAGCTATGAAAAAGTAAAAAACCAATAAAAAGCACAAGCTCTAATTCTGAGATGATTTCAATCTTTCCTTCACCAGACAGGTTACAACGGTTTTACACAGCCCAATGACAATTTTTGTTGCAAATTCAAATGCTGACAGCCTGAAATTCCCATTTTTATCTTTCCTTTTTAAATATTGTCATGAAATCTATGACTAAGTCACTAATTTGTTTTTGGGACTGCTGCTTCTGAACCCTAAAGATATTAACAGAGAAAAATACTATCTTTCTCTTCTCTGATTTATAAACACTACAGACACAGCACTTCCAGACCTTATTGCCTTGGGAACTTGTGATTCAATGCTGATCCAGTGTACTGCATTGCCAAGTTGGTAAACCAAGTATCTGATTCACTCTGAAGTACCATTTTGATACTGCATAACATGTAATATGGATAAGGAAATATCCAAGTTACAGTACTAAATTAATTTTGTTTCCACAGTGTTCCAAGTGAAATGTGCCTGAAATTGCTGCACTCACTGATACAATTTTCTCTACAGAACTAAAGTTAATTACAGTATCTTTATGTATATGAACATTTAGAGAAAAAAACTACTTTGTTCAACCATGAGTTGACTGACTTATAAACTCAAGACAATCGTTTCCACTATAGAAGCTCTGGCAACATGCCACTGTCATCCCTTTTCAATTTCCACTATGTATTATTGAGCATTTAACAGACAATATCCATGTACTGTGATCGCTCACAAAGCTATATCATTTTTGAAAAGTCAACACTATTTGCTGTCTCTAAGATTTGGAAAACAACTTGTCAAAAGTCTTTCTGCTGTTGAGAGGAAACAGAGAAAAATAAGAAAAGAAAGAGCCAGCCATGTCAAGGTCTGCATATTCACAAATAGAGGATATTATTAAAATACATCAAATGCAGATGTGTTTTGACATTTAATTGGCATTTGGGCTGAAGTTCCTAAAGTTTCCCTGACTTTTGTCAAGCATTTACATAATTTGTTCAAAATAAATCCTCCGTGGTACGAATCGGCTTGGTTTCTCTCACCATCCGGAACGTAAATGTCATTTTCCAACATTTTTACTGGGATAAGTAGATTTATTGTGAATAATGAACAGAAAATACAATCAGTCTATGTCTCAGTGCTCCTTTGACAGCAACCTAAGTCATAGAACATGATGTTTAAAAAAAAAATATTCAGAACATTTTAACCCATCATCAACGTTTTAGTAGCAGAAAATGCCTACTACTAGTTTTAATGATTTAGGGCTTTGGGGACACTTTCCTCCACATCCTTGCTGCCTAATCCATGAGAATAGGCTATGTGTCCTAGATTCGTTTATATTATTTTAGATTCTATTCTTTAAGCTTTAGAATCTGCACAATCAGAAAGACCACTGTGACAGCTTCTGTTGATACTGCTAGGAAAGAACTGATTTTGTTAAGTACTAACAGAAACTGCCATTTCTGAGCATGTCACTTAGGCTTTTTGATGTAGTACGTACAAAGTACAGCTCCTAAGATTGTATTCTTTCCCTGATGAGCTAAAGCTAATGAATGGAATCCTCTGTAGTCGTAAGTATGGTGTACACTAGACCTGCAGGTGGATGAGCACAGCAGCTCTAAAGTTTCAAACAGTGAAAAGTACTGCAGGTTATTACATAAAACTAAAACTCATTGAGACAAAACCTAATGGGCTTAGTGGGTTGGTTGGATGGTTTTGGTGTTTTTTTTGGTAGCAGTCCAGGAATTCAGCAAGGCTTTTTGATTCAAGCAAAAAACAGCAAGTCCAAAAAGCTGCTTTAATTCACCTTTGCTGCTAATCACCACCCATGGGCACTTGGGTAGACAGTGTCTGAATCCACCCTACAGCCCTGACCACTTATCTCCCTTTCCTCAAACACACTGACAGCCAAAGGTAGGAGGTAGCAGGGAAGCAGAAGAGCTTCCTGCCTTCTTGGCAAATGGGACTTTCACCAATTACATTTCTGAAGAAAAAATGCAAAATGCTTTTTGAAGAATGAATGAAGTCTGCTTCACATAGCCATAGCAGGACAGAGAAGTGCTAACAACACAGGAACTTGCTTACTGTGTACAAACTCACATGATGAATGAATACTAAAAATCTAATGCCATACCACCACTGAAGGGTTCAATTACAGCCTCCTACATGGAGGAACATTCAGAGAGAGAGGTTCCATTCTCTGAGGAAATGTATATGATATCTAAAACCATAATCACAAGATGTGCTTCTGAATACAATACATAATGTGTGTTTTTCCTAAATGGTAATTAGGTATTTAAGAAAATAAATATCTTCCCCCTGAAAGACCAGAAAGAAAGAAAAGTTAAGAATGAATTAGTGGCACAGCAGCATGGTAAGGCTGTGCATTGAGTGTGTGGATGGTAAACTAAAACCAGTAAGCATAAATATGCTATGGACTGGCAGTAGTTTCAGAGGCTAGAGTTCTCACACTTATAATAAAGCATGAAAAAAAATTTTTCACTGATGAGAAAAAGACATGTTTGTCAGTAGCACACTTGGATTTCCCAAAATGTGTCTGCATGCTTTCTTGTAGTTTTCTACTCATTAAACATACAGACACACTACCTCATATTAGGAACTCTCTTTCACAGAATATTACCTTACTCGGTTTCCTTTATTTCACATTGCTGAATAACAAAATAGCACATGACAACATGATGAAACAAGTTTGAACATTTCATGCGTGCAAAGTTAACATTTCCTCCTTCATGCAACACATTTAATGTTCACAGAATTTATTACAGCAGGTTTTCAAGCTTCTTGTGCAAGCTTTTGCTAGTATTTGAGTCTTTATTTAGAATTTCAGGATGGTTGAAGACTTTATTGAAGCACATTATGCTGGAAATATCTGTGTAAGTGAGAAACTGGTTTTTCAAAGTTCCTATTCCATATGGTCATAGGAAAAACCCTCACTGACCCAGAAGCTAAAAGCTCCAAAGGAAGACCATAAGCAATGGCTTTCAAATGCACAATATCTTCTTATTACATCAAGATTTGGGGAAAGCTATGTTTTGCACTATTATTGAATGCTTGGGTTGCTAATTGTGGAACTCGGCTTGCTGTAATAAATATTCCACTCTTCTAAACAAGCACTACAATCCAGAAATTAAATTAAGCATGCTTCAGAAAATCTACTGGGTGATGATGTGACTCCTATTTCCACCACTGGACTGTACTCCTACATGTACTCCTACATGGCACAGAAGATACAATTTCAATAATCCTACCTGCAGGATGGACACAGTCTGCGAGAAGTGGTGCTGTTCCATTGTTGATGTGGAATAGAGGGCAGCTAAGGGGTGATCAAATTTCTGAAGATAGCTGTTGCTGTAACCTCTGTGATCCAGGTCATGACACAGGCATGCAACTAAAAGACCTTTTCGCTAAAAAACAAAAATTGAGATAAACATGAAATGTAAGATTTACTTCCTGCCCCTAGATGTCGCTCTCCTCCCAAAATACTGTAAAAGTTACAACTCTGCTTACACTGCCTTGAAGCACAAAATTGTGAGAAACAGGACAGTGAGGACATGCTGAATTAAAATTCTTGGTCCAATTGTAATGAAAACCTTTTATGTATTACAAAGCTAAAAAATGTCACACAATCACGTACCATTTGAGGGATTCTACTTCAAGAAGAAATCTGAGTTTTAAACAGTTAGTCTGGTTATCCACTGAATCTTTACTATGATTATTAAAAAAACCCAAAAAACAAAACAAAAAAAAATAACCAAAAACCCACCAACAAACAAACAAAAAAAAACCCCCCAGACAGTTATTGAGGGAGAGGAAACACAGAAGATACATGATCTCCTGGTCAAGGCATCTGCACTGAAGTCCAATAGTAGACCTGCCCCTGCAACACTCCTCAAAGACAGCAACAATGTCTCCTAGGTACAATTTTTCCTAGGAAGTCACTGATGTGAGCTACAGGAACACTGGAGGATGACGACTGCAAACAAAGTAAGACACTGTTTGAGTTTTTTTATTAGATGAACTCTTAATATCCTGAACAAATGGAGTCCCTAAATTCTCTCTTTCAACATAAAATATGTGAACACTTGCAAAAGGTTTTCAGACAGCAGGTATGTTTTGAAAACACATTCATTAACATTTGTGAAGCAGTCACTGTCAGCATGGAGTACCATGAAAGTGTCATTACAGACTTAACAGCTCTGTCTTACAGTTGCTTCTGATTAGTGTTCAGTAAACAAGAATAAGGCTATAAATGAAGCAGAAAGAATACTGATTAACCACCTATTATGTGAACAACATCCAACTTGTATACTTTACTGAGGCACATGATTCTGTGGAAAAATAGCAAACAATGATTTAACTGAGGATTGTATAATAAATATACAATATATAGAATTAAGGTTGTATCAGCCTTAACTGTTTCTGATTTTGAGACCTTCACTTTTATTTTAAATCCTTCACTTTTAGTGTTAATGATGTGAGTTTTATATTACATCTCGCGAAGTACATTTTTAAAAAGAACATCATAAAACAGGTGATGCAGCAGCACACATCCACACAGATCCTCAGCAGAAACGGAACCCTTAGGAACATAACACACACTTGTGTAACTTGAAGTCATGCAGTTAACAGCTGTAGGAAGCTGGTACCCCTTCTCACAACTTTCAGGAAGGACAAGACATGTAAGGAACAGAATTGAAAGTCTTTTGCAGTCTCTGACAGCAAAAGAAAGATGAGTCTCAGAATACTGTGTGCTACGTGTTAGATCTAGTGGCCATAAGCTTTTGTGGCCTTCCCCCACAATTTAATTCTCCTGTGGCATCGTTTTCAGCCTGGTTTTCCCCTTCTTACAATTGTCATCATTGTCTCTTGTACCAGATGGGTCTCTTTGTCTAACTTGTCCCTGGAAGTCATTCTTGTCTCGGTTCTTCAGGATTATACAATGCCTAATCCCAGTTCTCTTGACCTTGTACTCATTGTCCCTGCTTGGATCCCAACTCTTTGACCACTGCCAACTGTTGGATGTATAAGCATCCAGATCAGAGTCCCCTTTACAGTGTTTCACACTTCCCATCTCCAAGTCTGTTGAGGTTCATGTCATCATCATCCCTCACATGAGACCAGCCCATCCTAGTTCCCCGAACTTTCCTTCATCAGGTTCCTGCATTCTTACTGGATACAACTCCAGTCTCAAAAGGAGACTGCTAGAAAGAGATGGAACACAGACGGGGATTAGGCATTCAGGCAGGTGAAGGCTGTCTAGAGTTTGGCAAGGAACAAAGACTGTTTCCATCTCTCTTAACAGCTGCTTCTTTTGTTCTCCCTGTCTTTCTTACTCTGCATCACCAAAAAGATGGGGCTTGCTACTTGGTTAGTACTGAATGTTATCAGAGCTTTAATTATTCCCTGAGGCTGCAATCCACTGACTTTTGTTGTTAAAGGAATACTGATTTTTCCAACCTTGAATGTCTTAGTCAACTTTCAGTGTATGCCTGCCAAATGCCACTTTCCTATTTCAGCATCAATTTTCAGGTCCCTGTTTAACAGCAGAATAAACTAGACCTTTTCAAATGAAAGATCACCAAATTTTACTTTACTCTCATAGACTGAACAAAACTTGATTTCTCCTAGGATGTTTCTTTAAAAAAGCCAAACATTTTTGGCTTAGATTCCCCCAAATGAATCAGCTCAAGGAAGTCACCGAGCTTGGTAAATTACAGCTCAAATGGAGAGCGTTTGCCAGTTATACACAACTGAAAATGGGTTCTCCCAGTCAGAACTTCCAGATAGTATGAATAATAGAAAGCACTCCCATTTGCACCTACCATAGTTCAGAAAAAAAAAGACAAGTCACAGTTCTTCATAGTGTGCATTAACATTTAACCATTCTAAGCTTTCTATTTTATTATTATCACTTTTCCAGTCAGTGATATATTCAGTGTATTTTTTGCCCGTTTTTTTGAACACTACGCATTTATCTTTAACATATATACTCGCATGCTAAGGAAAACTGTAGTATAACAGTTGATCAGTGAATTAGCATATCTGGTCAACCGTTTTCCTTCTATTCTTTCTTGTCTTCTCCTTTAGTCACATATGTCAACCATCTCTGCAACATCAAGCCCTTCACCTTTCTCCTCCTATTCAGGATCTCCCAGACCTCTCGGGGCTCAAGATCCAGGATGTTTCCCTCCTCTCAGCATAGATCTGACAGTTACATAATTAAAGACTGTGGTTTTAAGTGGGCAGGGAGAACCTCAAAATGTGAACATGGACTTATAGCAAATCTGATATGGCTTCTTCAGTGTCCAGAGATGAAAAATGTGAAGGAAACACTAGGATTAGAAATATGAGTAATTCTCCTTCCTGAAGGTTTCTACTCACACCTGTTCCTCTGCAGGGACATTTGCATATGCTCTGCCCAAGCTGACAGCAGAACTCTGTCATAGAAAATGTACTTCTACGGTGGCTGATACCTCTGATGAGGTCTAGTAACTGATACAATCATCTCACCTACCTCTAGATCAGTGAAAAGCCCCTGGTTGTTCTGAAGTATGGCATACATGCAATGTGCAACGGTAACTGCATGCTTCCAGTTGTGGTAGGGCACACGGCGATAGTTCTTCTTTACAGACATAGTAAATCGGCACAGCTTTTCAAGTTCAAAGCTAGAAAGAAATTAATTTGGTCAGAGGCAAGAAATAGGAACAGGCAAAATAACCAAGAGAGGAGAAAAGATGTTCTTTGGGTTTACTCTTCTTGCTAGGATTGACTCTCATTGCTGATGACTCACTAATTACAAGAGTCATTCAAGTTTTGGCAAGTACAGAGGAGCACAGATACCTGACAATGCTCTAGGTTTAATCTGTAAAGTTCTGGAACACAAGTCAAGCCACTCAGCTCAGGCTACACAATTGTATAACCTTCCCTGATCCCAGAAGCTCAAAGTGGGGTTTCTTTAAATTGTTATCTATTCAGCCTGCCAAATAGCGAAACACTGCATCTAACTGAGAACCTGAAAATGTAATTTGTGATCAGAATATAAAATTAGGGTTTTGAAAGGAAATGACACAGAAGAAATAAAGAGAAGATGACTTTTTTTTTTTTTTTTTCCTCCCCCAAGACTTTAAGTCTTTTTTCCAGTTTGGTCAAATGAACACAAAGTCACATTTCTCTGTTTCTTTATTTTTCACCAAACAATATTATGTTAAGCAGTCAATACCAGTCAACCATGAAAATGCCTCAAATCTATAGCATTTACAGGTTTATTTCTTAAAAGTGGTTATTTTTTTTACATTCTTACTATTAATGTAGACAAAAAAAATGAATTTATGATGAGTATTTTCACTAATGTAATAATAAAAAGCAGTAGTTAGGTTATGTTTGGCTTATGTGCTCATCAAAAACAGCTCTGAAAGAGTTCATATTCTGTAGTATCAGAGCTCTGTGATGTGCTTTCCCTTTGAAAGGAAAGCTGAAAACTTTTTGTTTACAGATGGCACAGATTAGATATCAGGTGAAATTTTATAAAGTACCTAATATGAGCTGCCTGGGGTAAAAAGGGAATAGTACACTTGAGCCTAGAACTGAACTGAAGATGCCAGAGTCCAAAGTCATTGATATTTTCCATGATAAACAGATCAGTTTTCCTTTATTAGCAATTTCCCCTCTCTTACTACGGTTTGATAATTCCATGTTTCATGTTTTGATAACTTCTTGGGTATCTCAGTGAAGCAGCATTGATGTTGTAGTTCTGCATACAGGCGGGCTGAGAAAACAAAGCTGAATGTCTCTAACCTATGTTTAAAAATGTAAACACATCTACTATATGGCACCAGTTAGAAAAAAGTATTTCTATGGTTGTATGCTGAGCACAGTAATTATGCTTCTTAGCCTTAGTCTGACATCTGTAAAGATGGAGGCATATTGTCTTTCAAAATAGCATTAGGCTTTCTTTTTTAATTCTAGAGAGCTAAGTACAACAGCTCTAGAACAATTTTTAGCACTACTGTTTAAAATAGTACATCATAATTCAGAATATCACAACAGTCACTCCCACCTATATCCAATATAAATTCAATGGTTACTATGGGACAGTACAGTTGTAGCCAAAGGGAAAATCATTATCAATGATACCTTAACATAGAATACTTCCATTTCCTCCACTGCTGTATTTGTATACTTGATTAAATGAGCAAAAGATTATTTCTTCATGAGAGCAAAGAAAATGTAGTGAGGATCACAGATTTTTCTCCAAAAAACTCCCTGGACAGGGCAGGGAGTATTTTATCTCGGTGTATACTTAAAGGCACAACCTTACTCCCCAATATATTAAAAATCTAATTTTAATCTTAAAATAGCTGTACTTGTTTCAGAGGGTTGAGAAGTTTTGTTCTTTCAGAAATTAAATACAGGTCCAGTCCCAACAGCCTCTTTCTAAAATATTTTTCCCACTTTTGTTTCTTTAACTTTGCATGTGAAAGCTGAGACTCATTTGAAAAACAGCAAGTAGGTATCAATTCTTTCCCATAAAAGTTACACCTTTAAAGGAAGAGACTGGGAGACAGAGAGGGAAAAGAACAGAATTCAGCTGAAAATCTAAATCCCAATCCTGCATTCACAGTCTTTCAGTCAGGAACAGAAATAAGCTAACTATGCTGAGATGTAGAGAACTGTATTTAGAACAGCCACCCACTTTGCAGTATTGAAGAAGGTGTGAGAAAGACCCTCAGGTTTGATTGTGTGCTTTGAGGGCATGGAGATTCATCCAGTCACTAAGATAAAACAGTCACCAGCAAATGTTTCCCAAATGTTGCTCCTTTTTGCAGGGAGATACTTCCCCTTTCAGCTGCCCACCTGTAGACTTTTTTTCCATAATTCAGAGCAGCTCCCTTCCTTCAGCAATGGGACATACTTAGCCAAGAGACTACTGATCTTAGTAATGATAATGCACACTGAGAGAAGGACAAGAGATGAAACATTTTATTTTTAAATCATTCACTTCCATAATTAATGCACAATGATGCCAATAACTGATTTATTTATCAAGATAAGATCTAACCTTGGATCATTTTAACCATATATGATATTAATTTCAGCAGTTATGTATTTGAAAAATCAGTATTCATGGACCTTCTCTCCTTTTTGGCAAGACTGCTTTTAATGTCTTCACCATCTTCTGTCTGGAAAGCAATCTCATCTCAGAACCAAACAGTACAGAACAACTGTTTGGATGATATCATGAGTTCTACCTAGCTGTTCCCAAATTTTATTAACTGGACAAGAAGCTGGAGCAAGAAATCCAGCCTTCTTAGTACAGCCCTGCACAGACCAGACATAGTAAATAAACTCCAAAGAAAATAAGACCTTGAGTTAGAAAATAATTACCTCAATATATCCTAATGAATAAATACATAAATAACAGAATTAAAGCAATAAATCATGTATTTCATACCAGGCTGTCCCACAGGACTGGTGAACCATGTAGACAAAAATGGCAGGCCAGACATCCTCGTATGGACTGATATCAAAGTGGTATCTAAGAAGAAAGTTTCAGCTTAGTGAGGACAAACATCTTTTCATTCTTTCTAAAAGTAAGTGAAAACAATTAAGTAATGTATATCCAACAGCATTCATTTGTTCCTGAATATACACAGAGAACTGACTTTACAGGCTGTATTTTCCCATCACGTAAATTAATATATTTCTTCTAAGTGAAATGGAACTATGCTTATAGAATCATTTAGGTTGGAAAAGACCCTTAAGAACACCGAGTCCAACCATTAGCCTGTGGTTAGCCTTTGGGTCTGTTAATAACAACATAAATCTTTATTTAAGAATCAATTGCTTAAATAATTTACAAAAATCTTTGTTCTGTGGGGATGATGAGAGCTTTACTGACACTCCTAAAACTATTCCAGACTTTCCACCCAGGAATTGTAAAGATGGTGTCTCTAATAATATTTGACTGTCTTTTTTCCAATAATTTCTGTCATGAATTTGGTGATACTCACTCTAATTTTGATAAAGGAAAAAAATCAACTTTCACTGGCTAATAGAAATCAAAGCCAAACCTTCAAAACTCAAACATTTAATACTCCATTTTTTTAATGTGTCATAGAATAGAATCATAGAATCATTACGGTCATCATCCAGGGTCATCAAGTCCAACCTTCATCCTAGCATTTCTCTAACCACTACACCATATCCTCAAGCACCACATCTAATCGTTCTTTAAACACCTCCAAGGATGGTGACTCCACCACCTCCCTGGGCAGCCTGTTCCAGTGCCTAACTACCCTCTCAGTGAAGAATTTCCTCCTAATATCTAATCCAAATCTCCCCTGACGCAACTTGAGTCCATTCCCCCTTGTCCTATCATTACTAATTTGAGAGAAGAGACCAGCATCAGCCTCTCTACAACCTCCTTTTAGGTAGTTGTAGAGGGCAATAAGGTCTCCTCTCAGCCTCCTCTTCTCCAGACTAAACAAAGCCAGTTCCCTCAGACGCTCTTCATAGGGCATGCTTTCCAGCCCTTTCACCAGCTTTGTTGCCCTCCTCTGCACTCGCTCCAGCACCTTGATGTCCCTCCTGTTCTGTGGTGACCAAAACTGGACACAGCACTCAAGGTGCGGTCTCACAAGTGCCCAGTATAGGGGTACGATCCCCTCCCTACTCCTATTGGCCACACCGTTTCTGATCCAGGCCAGGATGCCATTGGCCTTCTTGGCCACCTGGGCACACTGCTGGCTCATGTTCAGCCGGCTATTGACCAACACCCCCAGGTCCTTTTCCGCCAGGCAGCTCTCCAGCCACTCCTCCCCAAGCCTGTAGCGTTGCTGGGGGTTGTTGTGACCCAAGTGCATGACCCGGCACTTGGCTTTGTTAAACTCCATACAATTGAGCTCAGCCCATCTCTCCAGCCTGTCCAGATCCCGCTGCAGAGCCTTCCTACCCTCAAGCAGATCGACACTTGCGCTTAATTTTGTGTCATCTGCAAATGTCTGAGCTGAGGACTTCTCCCCTCTCCTGATATCAACATTTAGGCCTAATATAGGGCCTCTCTCGAGCAGAACTGTTTGTCCTTCGATTATTAACCCCTTTCCCTGCACCTGCTGTGCTGCAAGTCTTCTATTTACTCTCCACTAAGCCCAGCCAAACGCTTGCGTCTACGTGGCATATCGAACAGCACAGCAGGTGCAAGACAGCCGAAGGTAACGGAATTGCTTGGAGAACGGTTAAATGTATTCAGATTGCTCGAACTGAAGGATGCTAATATAATTTAGAATGAAACCTGTCATCTTTGCAAATAAAATTCATTTTGGATGAGGAGGTGGGTTATATAATATCATCTATCAAAGCACAAGAAATTGTATTGCAAAGAATAAGCTTCTATTAGGGTATAATCCTGCAAACTGATAATACTCTGGCTTTCAGGCAAATCACTTCAGCACATAATGAACTTTAACTGTAACCAGCCCCTGTTAAGCATATACTTGCACATTTTGCTTGCGCAAAGCTACAATGCTCAGTGTATGCCAAGAGCAAGTGAGCTCTGAAGATTAGGTTTACAAAGATAGTTTAGATTTTAGGACTCAATATCAGAGAGTCCTGATTTTAGGCACCTGTCTGCTACAGTAGAATTTATTGTCCCGGGCCAGAAACGGTGACTAAAATATGAGATGACTCCTGGTGTTAGCACTGAGTGGGGACTGACTGACAAAATACAGATAGAGGTACATCTTCAGCACACAGCAGATCCTTGGAAGCTGAGAGTAACTTAATTCACAGAATTGCACAGATTGGAAAAGACTTTTAAGGTCATCGAGTCCAATCATATTATTCTGATTACTTCAGAGAAAGCCTAAGAGGCTCTATGGGAAGTCCTCCTCCAAATCTAAGCTGCAACTCTAAACACTAGCACCTGGGATCCCTAAAGCTGAATTAACCTTGAGAAGTTTGGACACCTGTGTCCATTTTCCCCTCCTTCAAGAAATACAAGTAGATGTACACACACCCAAAAAATCCCAAATGCCCAATTCCAACCCTTCTTTCCCCAAACCTAAACACAAAAAACACACAACCT
The DNA here is from genome assembly GCA_025345505.1 of Todiramphus chloris collaris. Taxonomy (NCBI): domain Eukaryota; kingdom Metazoa; phylum Chordata; class Aves; order Coraciiformes; family Alcedinidae; genus Todiramphus; species Todiramphus chloris. The sequence continues at coordinate 6,144,663 of JANVCC010000020.1, forward strand.
CAAAAATCCCAGGAAAGAGATGAATCTTTTCTTCAAAAATATATACAAGGCATGAGATCATGCATTTGGTCTTAACTACTGATGTATCCTCAGCCTCCTCTCTAGCTCTGAGCTCTTGGTGACTTGGGAATATCAGAAAGCAAGCTCATCTCTACAGTCCTTAGATGTAAACTAATGTTTAAGGCAACTACTGTAGCTACCCTCGCCTGAGGAAAATGCTAGCACTCTGAGTAGATGTTAATTTACATCTTTGATAGATAACTTTTGTTCAGAGGTTCTTAAGTATAATCAAATATAAGTAAGCCAGAGATAAACTCGTATGATTTAAGGATAGTTCAATAACAAAAGCACTTCCCACAAAACCCTCCACTACACCTAAGAGAAAAAAAAAAGAGTATCTTTTTCACAGATTGATACAAGATGCAACTCTCGCTATATGAGAAAAATACTTACAGTTCAATTTCTTTATAAATATGTGGAGGCAGTGTACAGTGCATGAGGTTTTGCCACTCCTCTGCTGTACAAACACTGTGGTAAGATAGCTTCTCCATTGTTACACGGTAAATACACTCTGAATGGCGAATTCTGTGGTACATCTGAAAAAGGTAAATCATTCATTAATGTGAAATTTTAATACAGCAAAAACATTTTCTTTCCTGTATTCAAGCACTTACTCTTAAAATACACATCTGCAGAAATGTTAGTGCTTTTGGCTGCTCAACTTCACACATTAGAAAAGCAACAGATTATATTAAATTCAGTACTTCTGGAAAACTGGGCTTTTTGTCAAATCATTCTGCATCTACTCACTTGGGTCAACATCTAAGGTTCAGCTGATTTTTTTACTGTGTCTGAGCTCTCCCAAGAAAACATATCAATGTTCAGGAGATAAAAGCAGAGCTTGGACTCCTACAATATGCTAACAGAAACAAAACGGATAACAGGGGACAATTCACAATTTTGTGTCACTGCATGAATTCAGCTATGAATTGGTAGAAATAACTTCTACCCATGCACAGTAAAAAGTATAGGAGATGTTTATCATACCTACATTACTATACAGTAACTGTGAAAAGTAAGCACCATTAATCAATTACTGAGAGGTTCAGACAGCTACTGAAGTCTACTACAGGCATGGTTTGTAAACAAGTGAGGACAGAACAATTTTACTAGAAAAGATAATCCTCTGGAGCAGTATGCCCTGTAGGGCAACATGTACTGTTTAACAAGACTGAACTCACACAAAACTGAGTGATTGCACAGTCCCATGTTTCATTTATATGCAGGTCTTCCTACTTGTCTTGAGTCATGTGGAACAAGTTTAAGTAATTGTTAGTAAAATTTGCTGCCCCAGTGTACTGACAGCGTGATGCTGGTAAAATGGCTTCATGTAAATCACCAGGTTTAACTGGTGTTGCTTTGTATCTTATCTGCCATGAATATGACACGTCTTCTACACTGCATTTTTATGTATACTTATATACGCTTCCTACAGGAATAGTAATTTTTGTGATGATACAGTGTATGAAAACAAAAATAGCTATCCACTCTTATCTAGAAGCATAGATAGTTAGGAGTATATAGCACAGCATATAAATGTATACATTTTTATCTTTTAATATTAAGCATATGGAATCAACAGAATACATAACATCTCCATCCTCTAACTAAATTTGTACAATATGGGATCTGAATTTATACATCTAAATAAGAATCATACTTTCTAATAGGAAAATCAGACAGGTATCATTCACATTTCACAGCTTGCTCTCTCAGTTGAGCGACATGAAATTGATGTATCCAGAGTACAATTATCTCAGCATCTAAAGAATTCCGATCATCCTCTTAAAATACAATTATTCAGCGAAGAATACAATGATTGCTGTTTCCTCATTAATTCAATGAAACAGACTTATGAACTTATGAACCACTTTAATAATCTGGAACGTCAAAATCCTTAAGTAGGATTCTGAGTCTTCCGATTATAACCAACAGCTTACAAAACTGTAGATGAAACTTACATTAGCACAGTGTAAGGCTAAAGCACAAAAGACTGCAAACATTTTAAAGTTGTTCTCATCAGTTTTAGAGAAGGCACTTCCACTTATTTTGTTCACCATCTGCACAACACCTATCACACTTCCTCGGCTTACAATAGGCATGCACAGGATATTTCTGGTTGTGTAGCCTGTGTAGAGGTCTACATCTCTGGAGAGACAGAAAAGAGAAAGGAGAAAAGAAAACAGTTAATATTATTAATTAATATCTATTCCTTGATTATCAGAACTGTTGACATACAATACACTAAATAGTTTTAAAGTAGATGTATTTAGTACCTGCAAGAAGTTCACCTCCAAAACTCTCAACTATTTCCTTCTTTAATTTAGAAAGAACTTTTCAATTCTTTAATCTCCATTTGCAAGATAAAGATTTAATACTTCCTCAAATGTACAGTCAGCATATGCATAAAATTAAAGTGTATATTCAGGTACTTAGGCATGCTAATAGTAAACTTTTTTTTCTCCCCTGAAACTAGTCAGATTGCAGGGAGGTTAATAAATAAAATCAGCAACAGTCTACTAACTGGGTAAAGTTCTGTAACAGGAATAACTATTTTTTTTTCCATTATATTTAACAAAAATAATACTTTTTAATTTGTATCTTAAAAGCATTTCTGATGGTTAAAGTATTTCAATAGGTATCTATAGGTTGTCTCCACATCAGAGGATCACAGCTCCATGAATGCTTCCTAATATGAAATTTAAAGCAGTAAATTTAAATAACAGGTTTGGTGAGCTATTTTCCCCTCCCATGAATAACACCCTACCTGTTAAAGCGTGGATCTGCATAGGCATCAGGGATGTTCAGAACTTCTCCTGTTCTTGCCACTTGACCAGCTATTCCTTTTTCTATAGAAAATCTGCAGAAAATAAATTGTGTGTTAGCCACAATATGAGCTACCTGGAAAAACATTTTTTGAGTGGAAACTGTCTTGGGCACGGCAATGGATATTTGTTCCCAACCAGTGTCATTTTGATGCTTTTAGGAAAAAAATCTTACAACTAGGAATAATGAATAGAATAAAAAAGCACATAGTAATAGATACTTCCTGAAAACATTTTATGTAACTACATCCTTTAATACAAAAGATGCCATAATATGACCATTTTAGTGACAAAAATACGAAGTCTTCAACAACGCTGGGAGTTACGCCTAATAAACATGACATTTGTACAGAACCCAAGACTTATATTTACCTTTACGAGCTGTTGATTTTATCATTGCTTTTACATATTCACTTGTTTAGACACATCAAAGCCATTTGGAGCTCATATCTTTAGGTGGGGCAGGTGGATTTGGTAAAATAAACTTTAGAGAAAGACCAGTGGAAATTTCAAAGGTAAATATTGTATTCATTTGTCATGTACACCTCAGAATAACTAGCTTGTTTCATCTCATGACATGCAAAAATATGCCATGGTACTAACTGCATGCCTTCATCACCACGAGAAAGTTAAATGCAATGAATATAATCTGGAGTTGAATCAGAAAAACGTACAAGTCTGTCTTGTGAGGAAATTATTTCCAGTTCTTTGGCATAAAACAGTTATGACATACAAGTATAAAAGAATTTGTGGAGAAAGATAACAAATGATGGAACAATCAAATCTAAAGGTACTCAGGTAGTATCTTGCCCCCAGTGGAGCCAGTGACAAAGCTAACAGGATTTCATTCTACGCATCTGATTTTAAGATAGTTTCTTCTGCTGCTTCTTATGATATGTACATCACACCAACTTAAGGCTCCTTCATGATGACTGACTGACTCAGTGTCGCTTTCTTATATATATATTTAAGTTGTACTTCTCTTTCAGTATACAGTACTTGTGAAATGGCTCACATTCTTGTATTCATAATCAACATTTCAATAATTTCCATACAGAAAAGACAGCAAGATATAAGCTAGAAAAACAATTATCAAGACTGAATATGAAAGTGTATGTTAAAGCAGGTCACTTTCTTTAATTTACACCACCTCCTCACTTGTCAATATGTAAATTGCACCAATTTCGACTCCTTCCATTTTCACTTACACAATGTAGAAAGTGGGAGTAAGTTTGTCTAAAGAAGTCTAAGTGAAGACATGAATCACATCTCATATTGGCCCAGAACTTTAGAAATATAAGAAGGAATGAAAAATATTCTGAGAGAATCTATTTAGTCATACATTTCTTTCTTTAGGTTGAAAACCCATGTGTCTTCGAAAATCTCAATCTGTATCTATTAGGATTTCATAATTTTTGACAGGCGAATAATGTTATATTTACTTTGTTGTTTTGCCTCTTTCATTACAAACATGTGTATACACGTAAAAATTATTTACTTGTGACACAAAGCAGAAATACATAGCAATTTTATGCAAAGAATCCTCTGTATTCATTATAAGCCAGTATAGATTTTTAAATTAACCACTTCAAGCATACTTCAGAATCACAATTATTTAAAAGTTTGAAAATGCTCTAAATTCACATAAGAAAAAGTAAAACTAAATTACTGGACTTGAAATCTTCAAAACCAAGATTCAAGCTAGATTCTACATATGCCTAATCCATCCTTAAGAAGTACAAATTGCAGTTTCCTTGTTTTGGATGTGCTTGAATCGCACAAATTTCAATTCCTCTTGGGAACCCTCTTGGGAAAAAAAGTCCCATACTGGCAGACTATGGATTAGGTGCATCTTTACCCGCACCTTTACCTACCTCAAAACACCTCTGTTTTTTTCCCAACATGATTTCCAAAAGGACCGCCTCCGGAAGACGGCATTTCCAGGAGTGACGTTTTAGCTTCAGAGACGTTGTTTCGATGGCACTGCAATGTCATTCCCAGAAGTACTACCTTCTGGAGGCGGGTCCTGGTGGGAATGATATCACAGTATGACAAGTATTGTCAGGGTACCTGCAGATAGGCACAGAGACTGGGTAATAAAATGCCTGCACATCCGTAGTTACAATGAAACTGTGTTCTTTCTGATAGCCACTCTTACCTTATTTCTTTGGTCTTCTTGAAGACAGGTTTCCCATCATTTTCTTCTCCAATATCAAAAAGGTCTGAATACAGCTCCTTATTTTTGTGGTCAACCTGGAAGAGTGCACACCTATCTGCATTCACCAGGTTTTTTGCATATATCTATAGACAAAAAACAAAACTACAGTTAATAGTCAGTCGTGAATTAGATTATCTTCAGTCATAAGTCCCTAGAAGACAAAAGTTTTGAGAAATGATCCAGTATGAAAATCTGTGGAAGGACCTTCCACTTTCACAGCAATCTTTTAGGATACAACTCAAAATGAAAGTGTGTCTTTTATTCAATATTTTTTGTAGTGTTCTTCTCTTTGAGAAATGCGGGAGTATCTTTAGAGGCTTGAATGTTTGCTAAAAGGAAAAAAGGCTTTACTATTACACTGTTATTCAAGTGCAAGGAATTCTTTTCAAAATGGTATCTTTCCTCCCTCTATGTTTAGATATTATTCACCTTTACTTGACTTTACAGCAAGACCTAAGAACATTTTTTGATTTTTGTCTTTATCTTCATTGCAAATGTATTAGTATTGAATACCCAGCAAAGAAAGACATAACAGCGAGGCTAGTGTTTATTTCAAAAGAATCTAAATATATATGTAATACATAACAGTGAACAAATAGAGAAGATTAGAAACATCACTATGGTTTGCCCTATGCAGTGGTGTAGGAAATGGCTACACCCCTTCAAGAACCTGCTCTATCCAATTCAGATGTTTCCTATCTGCTCAGAAATTGTAAGTCCAGGGTAGAGCATGATCTGTGGTGGATCTCACTCAACTTTTAAAAATTGTATATAATAGAATTCTAGTCATTCAACCACAGAAAGAGGCTGACGACACCTTGGTGTACAATGCGTGCAATTGGCTTGTCTTAGGAATTCTCAAGACTTCCATAGGAATGAATTAATTTCCTCCCCTTCCTTCTTGTCTTTCACCAAACTAAAATATTTAATTTCATATTAAAGCAAACAGACAAATGTCAGATCCTGTCAGAAAATACCTATGAGATGATAAATCATTAGTTGGGGACTCTAATCCTGTGTCATCGGAGCTGTATAATGGCAACTGCACAGAAACCATCTAGACCAATTCTACAAAACTTGGAGGCCACTGGCAGAATCTGGCTTAAAAGATTCTGTTGCTTTCTACTCCATTTGCTCCATCAGAGCAGTAGAAAGTCAGGGAAACTGCAAGCTCAGAGGTAACTTTTGTGAAATATTTCCCACTTACAGCATTAGGTTTAAAGATCTCAACCCTTCACACCATTTACTCCATTGCTCAAAATGAACTGAATATAAACTGTGCCAAAATAGGGTACAATAAATGCTTATCTATACCTATTAGTGAACAACATCAGATTTCTTCATAAAATAAAGAGCACAGTATTGATTTTATACAACTAATCTTCTGTGTTCTAATACATATGACTCAAGAACTTACCTTGGTCACGACTCACACTTTTCAAAAATAACTGTTTAAACACTAGTAATTGAGAGAAATAGTTAATGGGATGACAAAGTCTTACTTCTCTAAATCCCTAACTCAAATCCATGCCAGTGACTGAAGGGGAGTATCAGGGGAGTAACAAAAGCTATGCTTTGCATTGTCAACAGAGAGGCCAGGGACCACCTTTTGGGTAAGTTGCTTGTAACTATTCAAGCATAGCGTCAAGAAAATTTGCAAGGCAAATTGACCTTGTGCTTCCCCTCCTCGCATCTGTATTCAAAAACACCCTTATACCACTAACTTCATTAAGGGACTTTAATAAAAACACAAATGCAAAGAATGCTAAAATCCCTGTACTTTTTTCTGTATTATTCCAGGAACAAACCAAACTCTAATTGCAATTACTGAAGGGTGTAGTACTGAGGTGAAATTGTGTTCCACTCTTTTCTTGCTGTGAGACACAGAATAAGCCACATAATGATAAAATCACACACATAAAATGGCAATAAATGTGCAAACACATAATTCAATTAAATTGGCCAAGAAACAGCCAACTGCTACAGCTTACGAAGAAAGATGAGTATGTAATGTCCAGGCAGGTTAAAATGGAGAATCATGATGCAGTGAAGAGTTGGAAAGGAAGATGAAAAAGTGTATTTTACTGCCAATTGTGTTTTCCACCAGACCTCTATTCATAGGGAAGAATATCAGTATTTGTTCTCAATGCTGTATGTTATATTACACCAGTTCTTTGAAATGGTAAGCTATTTTTAAGCAGTTCATTTAAATTGAAAAAGTCAGTGCTCAGAAATGTGTCCTATGTGCAGAATTCTTGACTGTGTACGAACCAGAATAATACAAACACTGCAGAATATTTTCCATTACTAATTCAAGTTTCTAAATAAAACCTCTTTAATATTGTTTGCATTCTAAGTTTGTTGTCTTTGAATACTGTAGCCAAGAATATCACTTTGAAGATGGGAGTAAGCATAAGAGTACTGTTGGAGAGTAAATTTTTGAATATGCAAATTGAAACAATAGTGTCACAAGTCTGATTAAGATTTATATTCAGGAAAAAGAACTGCAGCATGCAATGAATGTGCCTAAAGCTAAAAAGCATAATTCATATATCAAACACTCAAAACATGCTACAAATAACCAGTCTATATGTACTTGTAAACACTATTCAGGGAATTATTCTGAATTCAAAATTGATTCAGCAAATTATAATCTGTTTCTGAACTGTAATTTATTGATTAGTTACTTCAATGGATTTGGCTTTAGTGGCTTTTATGAAATATTGACTGACTGTCATTCTAGCTATAGGTCTAAAGACTTTTGCAAAGCAAGAGGGATGTCATGTCTTGCTACTGGAACAAATACTCTGGGAGTAATGTTTGACCTTTAGTCCTTCCTACAAACAATAGCTTCTTCAGGAGCGTTTCGCAGCATGTAGCAAATTGAATTTAGGAAAAAGAAATCAATACAACAAGCTGAAATTAAAAGAAAAACAGAAGTCTTTCTGTTATAGATTTCAAACATTCTCTAAAATGCAGTGGTAACTATTTAGTTCTGAGACAGTCATGTTTCATTACTTATGAAAGCTGTGAAACGAAATATTTGTGACAATGAAAAATCCAGCTGACCTTTGCCACCTTCTTCCATATAGAGATGTTAATACTGTTTGTATCATGTGTGCATTATAAACAGCTCGTATATTTCAATAATGTAATGTCTTACTTCAGGGAAAGGAGAATGAACAACTTTAATAACTAAGACTAATAAACTTAGAAGTGAAAAAGACAACTTACCATTATATGTTCAAGTAGAGAATCTATTGCAACTATATTATCAAAATATGTTCTGCAAAGAAAGAGAAGTAAATATTGTCATTTAGCCAAGCACCTCTTAATGGCTGTCATGGGCTCTTGCTTCACAAGTGCATAACAGTGGAGCCCAAATAGGTGAGGACAAACCTCTGCACCTTGAAAATCACTGTCTGGCTTGCTATAGTACAAGAAATAATGGTTTCTACTTCTGTTCCTTTAAGTCATTATTCTACAATGTCACAATTGTAGAATATTCTCTACAATATACAGAATTTTCTCTCTAGAAAAGGAAAAGACTACCAAGCATTGCATACCACGAATCAAATAGGCCCCTGCTGAGATACACTAAGAATGCACTGAAATTTTTAAAAGGAGAAATAAAAAGGAAAAGCAAAGCAATCCAGAAGATTAAAAAACAACTTTCTTCCACTGCTGATATCTACTATCCACACTTTCGAAATATTTCATTAGGTTTATGCATAGAGGACTATGTGCTGAGAACTAATAACAAGAGGAAAACCATCTTTGTAAGTAAATTCACATCATATGATCTAAAACTTAACACTATTTAAAAAGCAACAATTTATAAACCTCTTAATGAGTCTATCAACGCAGGTGTAGCATGTTGTAGTTGCAGAAAAAGACTGATCTTGTGAGTTAAAAAACAACAACAACAAAAAGGTATCTCAGTTTCACAACAAAGTGGTAACTGTCCAAGGACAGTGAAGAACATTGAAAGATAAAGGTCAAGCTTATTAGTAAAAGAAGTCTAAACCTTCCACATGCCAAGTCTTAATAACCCTCGGATTACAATGTTCCCAGCAAACAGAAAGACATTGTCTCATGGCCTTGAACATGTCTCAGTTCTGCTTGTGTCTAGTGGACAGGAAATACATAATACCCTCGTCTTACATTGTCAGGGACATGAAGAGGTGGAGCACTGCATACTATGCCCTTTCTAAAATGTTAAGAGAACATGTCCTAGTGACATTGCATGCTGACAATTTCCTCACTGAATAGGAAACCCTCTTTCTATGTAAGAAAAGGTACAGATCATTTCTAAAAGAAAACTAATTATTTTCTTGCTAGTACAAGTCTTTACGTACATGAGGTTCGTGAATTTGTTATTAAAAGATATCTCAATTTTGTGGCTCTAAACATAGGGCTTTTTTTTTGTTAAAACTAAACAATTCTAGCAACTGATTATGCTGTATGAGAGGTATTTTCTTACAGAAATACATATTAATTGCATCATTTGTTGTAATTTTTATCTATAAAGTATAAAATAATTACAAAGTTCTTTAAAACAATCTCAGTACTATGTACCAAGAGTAAGTTGGTAGCGCATAAATTTGGGTAGATTAAGCCACAGTTCTCTGCTTAACTAGCTTAGTACAGATGTTAGCAACATAAAAGCACTCTGGAAAGGGACATAATTATAAAAGACATGGCAGCAAGTGGGTATCTCTGTCAAGGGAATGATGAGACTGCCCTTTAGAAGACACACTCTGAACCTAAACTAAAATTTAAAAAAATGTAAAACCTGAGGAAAAATGCTAGGAAAAACGTCTGGATACAAGCAGCTTGCCCTCCTTGCAACCAGGTAGACTCCTCCCTGCAGTGTATCGCTCCCCATTCAAGCTGCCTGAATTTCTGTGCAATGGAATAGGAATCTTGGAGGTCCTCTAATCTCATCAGTTTGAGTATTGTTCATCAAGACTCAGAGAAGTGTTTGTAACATTAAAAATCTGAGACATCTAACTTTTTCCACAGTATCATCAGTTCGTTACGATGCACTTAAAAATTCTTCAACCAACTAGTTAGATAAAACACTGTTAAGCACCACAAACAGTGATTTACCAGAAGTACAATTATGGTTTGTATTTATTTTATTGGTTATCTCTACTACGCAAAGATGTTAATAACAGCAACAAAGAAAAAGGGGTGAAGGACGAGCGGATCACCTACGACATTAAACTGACTTTGCAGCTCTAAACCCAGGCTTTCATACTTTCATACTCCGTGTTTTCTGTTTAATCTTGCATGTATTGTGACAAGAAATTAAAAGGAAACATACTATATGCAGTCACAATCTTTGAAAATGAAAAGAGAGCCTCCAGGAAATGCATGGAAAGAACAATCGTCTGGTAGCCCTGATGCTTCCAGGATACATCCCTGAAGTGTGTATTCTTATGTATGTGAGCATATGTACATGTCAAAAAAGGGGAGGGAAGCTGAAGCAAGCTAACAAATTTTTCATAAAGTCCTTTCAAATCTTATAAAATTGGCCATTAAGAGAGATGGCAAGCCTACTTGTCACTTCGCAAAAGAGGGTCACATTTAACTCTGACAGAAGGGGAGGAAGGCAAAAAACTCTCACAAAAGACCACAGGAGTAAGCACATTTTGTAAGGTATAATTGGATGTCATATTCTCTTCTGCATCACCACCAAAAAAATATTTTTAACAGGTATACACCACTGCCACCCACATCATTCGTTCTTGTCCCTGTGCTGAAGCTTGCTCAGCCTCTGAGGTGTGTCTTCACACCTGCTTGTGAGCTACAGTGTAAAAGACAGGTAGATTGGAAGACCCACATTAGAAAAGCTCACCAAAATACATTGATGAGATTATAGCGCAAACCACACTTACTTCGATACATCAAGCAAGAAGTCATTCAGTTCAGTCTGCTTGGCAAGGCCTCGGCACACCTAAAAGCACAGATCATGTTATCATTTGCTCCAGAAGAACACTGAAGTCAGAGGGAAACTGAAATCACACAGTCTACACATTTAATTTTTATGGAAAAAAATACCACTAGTAGTATATACAAATGTGACAGCACTGCATAAAAATAAAAGCTGGCTTTGTGTGGTGGCCTTCAATCTTAGCTATCTAGCTGCTGAGCTAAAACTGTCAAATTCAAGTAGCATCTTTATTTGAGAGATGTTGATTGTTACAATTGCTCATGCTGCCTCAAAGGCTGACACTGAATGTGGTCATGGAATCATCTTAATGACATCTCCTCATATAGACCCTCAGCTCTTCTGAAAATAACAAATATTTTGTTTGCTTTCTTCCTTACCATACTTTTACCACTCCTTTCCAGGTTGCAAAGTAGTATGTAGACATAACTGAAGGCTGACATTAGGCACGTTTAAGTAAGTCAACAAGCAGATGATATATGCTCAACATTGTGAGAAATCAAAATGAACATGAACATCAAAAATAGTATGCTTACTACATGTTAGAAGCAGTTCTAGATGAAGCAAAGCTTTGAACTCTATTTTCACTTCACATAACTGCAAACTCTGTATCTAAAGTACAATTGTACACTAAAACAAGCACTGAGGTCAAAAAAAAAAGAAGAAAAAAGCCTCTACTCTTTGTACCTTTTACACAATAAAATGTCACTCAGGACTAATAATATCATTCATCTATGAAATTCAAACATAAATAAATACGTAAAATATGACAAACTACAAACACAAACCTTACTCTTGAATATAATTACGTAACTAGGTACAACTTCTTAATATATACTATTTCCTAAAGCCCAGCTATGAGTCTGGTAGGTACAGCCCAACACCAGATGTAAAGTCTTGCATTCTTATGCAAAAACTTGGGAAGGGCAAGCCTTCTGCTTAGCAGAAGGGAGAGAAATGAAAATGACCAATGGACAGGCTTAAACTAAACTTTCCATGTTTTGTTTTGTAAGGTGTGAAACTTCTTAGTTAAAGAGGGAGTCGTCGTTACAAAGGGAAGCTAGAACTGCATGCAATTGCAGTTCTACTAGGGTACAATAGTCTACACCAGCTAATTCTGCCTAAGTGTGCCAGGTTGAATGACTATCCCAAAGTCAGTGATTTTCAGCATTAAGGTGGCAAATATTAGAGTCTATAAAAGAAAAGCAGGAAGCTTTGTGTGAGTCTTCTGACAAATGTATGGAAAACACCTGGGGAAAAGAGAATGTCATGAACTTCCTCCAGAGAGTTAACAGAAGAACCTATTTTAACATCTTCTGTGAGTTGATGGAATATGTTTAGTTTCAGTATTACCATTTTCTATTAGAAGAAGTTACTACAATTTGAATAAACAAAACAAACCAAAACTGCTGGGGTTTACTAGAGCAGCTTGCACTGTGTGGAGCTTCATTAGTCACCCAATGAGCCATGAAGCATCCTTAGCATTTACAGGACCATGAACCAGCTAGCAAAGATGGTTTAAAGTAGGCTTAGCCAGGAACACCTAAAAATCTCCAACTGAATACCAAAGCAGTAAGACAGCAAGCATTTGGTCTATCAGTTGCTTTCTTACAAGGAAAAAACTGCAAAATTACTATAAATCTGCTTTAACAATTACTTACCTACTTTGTTAAAGATTCTTTCTCCTTTGTTAAAAATACAGATTGTTAAGTTATTTGGTCCACAGTTGCAAGTGAGGAAAAGTACCTCAATGAACACCAAAAATGTTAGCATATTTTTCCCAGGTTCAGGGAAGGTGCTTGAATCAATGTTTTAGTAGTGACCTCCACTTACATTTAACTATAATCCACATTCCTACTAATCAAGTTCTAGCAGGAGGGTTACACAATGAAAAAATGAAAAACTACCCATGCTTACTTGTACTTGATGTATTGCTACTGAAGCCCATGCAAGATTTGCTGTTGCAACCTGAAACAAAAGAGAAGAAAGCTCTCAAGAAACCTTGAAAACTGCACATCAGATACATGCTCATTTTCTCTACATAGCTGCAAAGTAAATTGACTGAGCTGTTTCAGACAGGCAGGCAGCAACAATTTTGTGGGAAGGCAGTTATTTTGTGGAAGTCTCAGTATACTAGCCAGTGCTTCAATTTTAGTAAGGTAAGTTCAAGTCACAAGAGATCAATCCTCATTTTTTGTATAAAAAAAATGCTTACCAATGCTCTTCAGAAGTGGTATTGTGAAACCATCAGCTCAGAAATACAACATCAAAACAAACATCCCATAAGCCAAGGGCTTTAAAAATTACATTATGTACATTGTTGAAAGGCATCAACCACAGAAATATTGCTGTATTTCTTCAGCCACAGCTGTTTCTATCTGTAGACAGGCAGTTTCTTTCACTACCATTTTGGTGTTGGCAAAAGAACCAGACCTGATCCCTCAGCTCAAGACTAGTGTTAAGTATGACAGTTTCCAGGCAACATTTCAAACAAGTGTCATGTAAACTGCAGTTAACTAAGATGTGCTACCATGCATAATCTCCTGTCCTTGAAACACAGGAGCTTTATAGGAACACAGAGGACAGAACTACAAGAGGTCTGCTGCTGCATACCCTCCTAAGGTACTGGCTTTTAATTTATTTATTTTTTTTTTAAACAGAACACATTGTACACATTTTATAAAAACTGCTAATGGAATCCAAAGGTTTTCTGAAACCTGAAAATGAAAAGAATGCTTTAGAACACTCAGAAAGTGACCTAAAAATATTTTTAATTTACTAATAAAATACTTTTATTTAGTAGACAGTCTTTTCCAAGTAGCACATTCAAGGACTTCAGTTACGGAAGGCATTTCATATAACATAAAAGACTCATTTTTGCAAACATTGTTTGTATGTATTATATGTCTGAGATGTATCTGAACTGTAGATTAATTAATGTAACAGGATGATTTAAAAAAACAAAAAACATTGTGTGTAAACATCAGAATTAATAAAGACTGGTTTTGTATGAATGCTTGTTCATTGTTTTGTGAGGAGGGACATCGACATCACCATATTAGTCCATCTTAATTAATAATTACCACGACCACTACTGTTAAAAAAAAAATAACAGGTAAGCAACATTGACTGCCCAACTAATACGTACGTATGAGCATCAGTGTGTGTTAGGCTGCTTAGGTTACTGACAGACAGAATATACCATTGTCAAATTGTGCATGTTTTCCTTCCTTGGGAGGGACAGTTTTAATATCTTTTGTCTGCACATTTTCTGTCCTTTTCACAAGAATAATTCCCATTCAGTACAGCTAAACTGCTCCATGGTGCATCTCACACAACTATTGAGACAAAAGACCTGGCCAGAACTCACCCTGTTTCGTCCTAACCTCTGTGTTCATGCTCCCTCCAGCCACGAAGTGTACAGAGAGAAATGAATGGTACACTCATTTTAATATGAGTGCCATCTTAATGTGTAGATGGGGCATCACAAGGATCCTCACATAGCCAGGAGAGCTACAATGCACATTTAACACCTTTAATACAGTGACATGACAGTCTTTGAGACATTTGCTCCTTTTCAAATATGCTTGTACTTGACTAACAACTCTTAAAACTTTGAATTGACAAATGGACATGTATGGACAATGTAGCTACACAGGACTTATATAAATACAGTAAACCATGCAGTGTAGAGGACAGTCATGGAAATGGGAAGATGGTTTTGAACAGGAATATCTGGATGGGGAAGCATCAAAAGGCAAAAAAAAAAAAAAAAAGCAGAAGAGAGTTTTACAAATGGCACCTAGACTAGCAGGTCATCCAGGTAGGAGCACACCTATACAGTTTCTAAGGACCTGTAGGTCAGAAGACAAATGACAGTGAGGAAATCTTGATGACTCACAGAGATGGGATAGGCTAGAGAAGCAAAACATATCAGCTCCTAAAGGCTAAAGAGAAGTCTGACTCAAAACAAGCACATGGTTGTCAACCTAGGAAGAAATCAGGAGACATAAAGACTTAACAGCTGTCATCCCTTGTCCTCCCATTGCAAGGCATACTGGAGAGACTACCTGGATATGTGCATCTCTGCATCCAACTCTCAGAAATACCACCTGGATACATGCATCTTTGTGCCTCAGAGTGTGCAGATGTAAGAATATGAATGCAAGTACCTGAAATATCTTTTGCTTCCCTTTGACATGCGGAAAACAAACTCTACGACTCGTGAAAGGTTATAAAGCAGGTATGTTTATTACGGCGCCGGGTGCAAGGGGGATCATTCCTCCTAACTTGCACACTGAAGTGTCCATCGAGCAGAGTTGCGATGAGTCAGAGATCACAAGACTGGGGGGAGGCTCTTCTTTATTCCTCTCTGTCTTGGAGTTAGTTTCCCTTATCTACAAGCCATGCAAGATGAGCTAAGGCCCATAAAGCTTGTCAAGTCTCAAGGCCTCAACATCCTGTCTCCTGTTTATTTCAGGAGGCCCCAGGATAACAATGGCTGCTCAACTTGCTTCGTTATCTTTCAAGCAGAACACTGTCCCCCTCACTTCACCTTCTGTTTTAAAATGAAATCAATCTCCCCTCCTGTGAGACCGAGCACTGAGACTTTCTATACTGATGCTATGATGTTGCAACATTATGTTTTACAGTAGGTCTCTCTCACTTGAGAAGCCACACCAAAAAAAGTCAACTTAAAAATAAAAAACAAACACAACATTAAAAAGTCTTTCCATACTGTAAAATAAAACTTTACTGGAAAATTAAAATTGAAACAAGATAACTCACCAGTGTACTTCTTATATAAAGTTTTTTGATATTTTTGATATTTGATTTACATTTATATTTCATTCTCTTGCACTGCATTAACTTCTCTAACAACTCTGCATTGAGTTTATAATCAATAAAGAACCTGGCTTTTTCCACTAAAGAACACAAGGTAAAATTCTTGATGTGGCCTTGTATTTGTATACATAAATTCTACCTCCTGGGTGACTGAAAATACAAATCACTACTACTTTGTTTCAATAAGTAACATCTGATCAAACATCAAGTACGAAAAATATAAAAAAGCACATGAGAATAGTGAGAGAAGAAAGTTTGGAAGGGCTGAAGTGCTGACCATCATGGGAAGTGGGCAAAGGCTGGGCATAAGCTTACCTCTTGGTGACTAAGGTGGAAGGCTTCTTTGCCCCAGTGACGGTAGAGCTCCAGAATACCAATCAGATCACCAATTGCAGTGACAATTGGCAAACACAAAACAGATTGGATACGAGTCCCTGATTCCAGTCCAGTACCTTTGGGAAACCGCTCATCCTAGAAAACATAGAAATAATCTGATAAAACGTAAATATCATAACATTAACATGAAAGATTTACTGGCATTTTCCTCCCTCTTCTTGCTGACCAGATCTGCTGGAAAGTGATAAAATTCACTAAAACTCACATCTCTCATCATAATTTACACACAGTATTAAACCATCTACTAAAAAATGATATAAAAAAAGTCTCAGCACTAATTTACACATACAAATAACCTCATTGATATAAAGTCTGAATTAACTGTGATTAGATAAGTTATACAGGGTTATAATCCTCAACCAACTCCTGAGGAAAATGTGTTGCAAAATATTATGCATGAGAGTAAGAATCTTTCACCTTCCCTTGCTTATGCATCCTGAATAAGTAAGTGCAAAAATTATAGGAACAATTGTTGAAATAACCCTACTAGCTGCTACAAAAGGCCTAAATTCATAACTTGTAATCTACATAGGGAATTCTCAAGGCTTTATAGCTTCAGTTCTCCATGTAGGAAAACTCACAAAGACCTGAGAAACCACCTGGATGTTCAGTAGCAAGGCAGTATCTAGCCAACATCAAGCGTGAAAGACCCACTTCATTGCACATTAGTCCTTCAGTACAAGACCCACTTCACTGTACATCAATCCTTCAGTACTTGATTCGTACCAGATGTTCCCTGCAGGTTGTGCTTAGGCAAGACAGACACTCCTTCAGGGCTGATCAAAATCTCACCCTTCTCGAAGAAAACCGCAAGTAATCTCTACTTTAATTGCTAAAATGACAATCAATCTGAATGGCTAGGAACAAGTGACAAGACAAAAGAGAGTGGGAAGCACTTAGCAACACCAGCCTCCTGCTTTCACCTTCTTAATTCTATCCTCCTCTGAAAAAGAGCTGGCGCGTCTATTTGTAAGTGCTTCCCTTTCACTGTTGAGATGCTCCTATATCACATGAAGGCAACTCCCCCTTTCCTGATTTTATTATGAATGTAAAATCAAAACATACACCCTTGTATACAAGGATGTCAAGATATTAACTGAAAATTACCAGTAACAATTTAAGCCTCTATATGTGACTGAAAAAAACTAACAACATATAAAATATGTATAATCCAGGGCATATAGAAAGCACTGACTGTTACTACAGGGAAAGTGGCTCTGCCTTTTGTTCTTGTGGTTCTGTTTAAGTGTACTCACAGCAGGCATTTGGTATTTTGTTTATAGCCTGCCTTTGCCCTATAAAGGTCATATATTTTTTAACAAATATTTTTAAAAATAAAGACGGCAATGTCCAATTTTGGCCACACTAACCAAAGATTGTTATTCTGGACAGACCTCAAAAGGACAGAAAACACTGAAGAGAGAAGATATTTTAAACTTCCTTGGTGTTCTGAAAACCAGCTGTTCATAAAGTGTTCTCATAAAGTACAGTTTAAATACCAATTTCGTACAATTCCATAGATGCAACTAAAGGACGAAGTCTTTCAAAAAGTAAAAGAGAGAGACTATCTATAGAGAGACAAATGTTTTCAGAATATCACCCTAGGATATTCTGAACCCTTTTACAGACAAAGGCCTGAATTTCGTTATCAATTACATTACTGTGCCTTTCATGTAGGTCTACTGATAAGTATTTTAGCTTCACATAAGTAAAAGCACAGATCACAATCCTGTCTAATAATCAGAATTGTGATTGATATTCTGGACAGCGTGGACCCCTGCATTATAATTCAATCAAACTCTGACTGACTATATGGAAGCCTTCTTGTTTGGGATTAGCATACTAAGTATTTCAAGACCAGGACAACAAGTTTTGACTGATAGTTTTGTTTCTCTCCAAGTGACTATGGTACCATAATTTCCCTAACCTGACAATCAGAAAAAAAAAAAGTTAAAAGACCAAAATAATTAAAATCTTTAAACCTAAAAATAAATTAGATATTCTGAAATTATTCCATTATGCTAATCCGAACTCAAATTTATTTTCTTGTTTGTAAAACAGATGCAAATTCTATCAATATACTTTCAGCTCAATAAACATTTCAGCATCAAAATATTCACTCTAAGAACATGCTGTAATCAACTAATTAAAAAAGAGAAAGCTTTTTACCCCCAGAATATCTTCTACTAACAACGTTTTTCTGGATCTGGCTACATAAGCAGATACTGTAGTGCCATGTGCAATGGGCCCTGCAGGAATGAGCCGTGGTTGACCTTCTTTAGCTCCTGGTGGTGTAAATACACACAGACTCTAGTTAGAAGGAAAAGAAAAAAAAAAAAGAATGCAATTAGAAAGCATGGATACTTTTATGGAGTTACTGTGGTACCTATGCGGTGTAAAGGATTGAATAACATAGATAATGCAAAGAAGCACAATTTTTGAAAATGAAAAGTAGTTGGATAAACTCCATCTAACTGTTTTGAAATCTTAGGAAATCCCACTCCAGAGTCACCATTCCGACAGTGGAAAACTCATCTGCTAAAGTCAGGCCTCACTTTTAACAGGGTTTGCTTTTACATTGAACACACAGCACGCCGCAAAAAAAACTCACAGAGGAAAATATTACCCTGTAAGAGAAAGATTTTTTTTCTGGGATGCATTCATTTATTTCAATAGAAAATACCAAAAAAGTAGAGATAATCTTCAAATTCCTTGTCTATCTCATCCCATGTAAAGATAATTTTTCAAAATTATCTTAACACTATATTTCCTGAAATCAAAGTGACTGTGTTCATCCCCTGAGCTAGAAGAAACATCTATCTTAGTTGCTGCCTACATTTCTTCAAAGGTCGGGCATGACAATATCCACATCATGAACTAATCCAGAAACTTCTGGCAATAGTTCTATAACAGAAATACTAAACAAATTAACACCACCAGAACACATGGGACAGTAAATATTATTTTACAAAACAAAACCAAAACAAAACAACAACAAAATCCACAACCCAAACATAAAGGTCAAATGGTCAAACCTGTGAACCTTTCTGTATGCCAAACACTCTTCAAATCTAAAAGTTATTTCATTTTTGAATGAAAAATAAACCTTATGGAACAGTAGAGTGCTGGACAACAGTATCTCTTATCACAGTCTAAAATTTTCATTTATTTTTCCCCTCAGACAACGTGCAAAGAAGCAGTCTGTCAACAACAACAAATTTTAAAGTAGCAAAAGCACAAAACAATCAAACAAATCCTCTCTCCAACTCAATCAGCAGGAATTGTTATTTGATAAGAAGTTTCATCTTCTGTTTCATTTTTCATTTTTTCTCTTTCATTACCTTTGTCTCGTTACATCCATCAGTCCATCAGTTTATGTTTCCTAATGCTACAGAATCCCAGAGACTCAAAATTTTAAAGCATTTATCATCATCACAACCTATACAGAATAGCAGATCTATTATCCTTTAAGCACAAAGGGAATTTAGGCATATGACAAATAAATGACATAGCATAGGTTACTCAAAGTGTTAGAACAGCAGGGATCAAATCTGTATTTCCAGGAATGGAGTCATCCCTACTTATACATCCTTAATATTGACAGCACTAAAGTACCACCTTAGAGATGCACATTCTATTGGCAAATTGTGTTTTCTAATTTACTATAATCAATGATCCGATTTCTTTCACTGATATAGAGCTTCTATAGTAAGTATCTCTATTGCTAAATAGCTGTATGATTTTAAATTATGAACTGAAAGCATAAAAAGTAAGATGAAACATTTTAAGCAAAGAACCTTGCTATGAAAATGGAATTTACTTTTTAAAATTTACATATATAATACCACAGATAGGTGATAGGGCCACCACACAATGTATTACTAACATTACTGGTAAGAATGGCCACGTTACACAACTCCTTTGTACTGATTAATTTAACTGTCAGAATTTGCTTTCATGAGGGCTGCTACACAGGTCAATCACCCAACATTCTACAGCATCAACCATTAGATATAATGAATATTCATTATCATAATCTGTTTCCTATGTTTATCATTCACAAAAGTTTATGCAACAGTAGACAAAAAGCAGGTGCACAGGTATTTCAGATTCCAGTAGTTCAGAATGCAGCATTGCCTTGAAAGACAGAACAAAGAATTTTTAGTTTCTTCAAATAAGATTTCAGTTTGGCCTTAGCAGTAAGCAGGGAGCTTTGCACTGGAATTGTTGTTATTTAAATACTATGCCATTATATGCATACTTGATTCCCTGCAAGGAAAAAAAAAACCAACCAACAAAAAAACCCAAAAACAAACAACACAATGGAAAATCTAAAAAAAAATCTATAGGCCTGATTTGTTAAAGAAATTAAGTGAAATCTAGGCACTATGAAACCAATGACATTTTCCTTATTTTGCTCTCCTAGACCTGTGAAGTCGGTATCACTATAGCACCTGAGTACCTCGCAGTCTCTAACTATGCATTGTTACAGCTTGCCTGTAAGCTGGGTGCTGACACTATCCTCATTTTATAGATGGAAACTACAATCATTTTTTTAGTATTAATATCATTAATTTAGCTGAGTCTCCAATTACCATTTGAGTACAAACTTCACAGCTCACTACAGCCTACAGAATGCCTTGCACTATGGCTTAGAGCTAGAGCAAGCCACATGGATCACAAGACAAAGAAAACTCAGGTGTGAAAGAAAGGAAACAGACTTCAGAGATCAACAGTTGCCAATATGGGCCTTGTGAGACTGGGCAAATTACTAAGCAGGGTCTGTTTTCTAGCACAGAATATAAAAGGTAAAGCTTGCATGTGAAAATTCAGCATCTATTGTCAGCTGTAGAAAATCAAGTAATGATATGAGATGCGTCCTCTCATAATTATAATTTCTTTACTCTGCAAACAAGCAAGGTACATTATAAAATATACTAAACAACTGAAAAAAAAAGAACACAATGAAGTGTTCAGAAACTAAGAAGATTTAACATAATGCACCATATCCTGAAGAGATGAAGGAATCTTACCTGTAATAGATTAACAGCATTTTGGAAGGAGAAAGTTGGACATCATGCTGAAGTGAAAACAAGTGGTCAAAGAAAAGTATGGAATTTGTAGCCAAAGCAAGAGTTGAATCTATCCAAGAAGAATCAGTAGCCCAATGGTTAGGGCATTTACTGAGTTTAAAAGAAAAACACTCAAAATCCAGACAAAACCAGTAACTATTTGTGTTGTTCTTAAGCACAAAAGTCAGGCAGTCTCAAAAAGTCTGGGACAAGGAAGAGAGCTTTCCACCCCCTTATTAATTTTCTAATATTACGATACAGCTTAGAATTAAACTACCTTAAAAGAAAAAATAGAGCTGCCACATAGCATGGCAAGTCATTTCAGCATATTTAATTTCTAGGTCTCATGCAGTTGGAACAAAGGGTGCTTTCTGCGCAGAGTAGCTCTACTGAATGCACATGGTATTTACTCTGTGATGTCTTGCATTACAGTACAAGTGCATGAAATATTGAAATTTTCTCTTTATTCTGATCCCAAACCTCAACCTTATTCTTCAATCCCATTTACACTCATCACTTCTTTAAAAAGTGGCCTTTAGCAGTGAAATACACTGGAAAAGTCAGAATGTTTGTTTTCCAAATGAATTACAAGAATGTGCTACAAGAAAAAAGCACAACATACACGCACAAAACACAAATAACAAAACCCATTCAGTCAGTACATTGAATCTGCCAGAAAAAGCCTGCTCAATTTACCAGAAAAAAAAAAGGTCCATTTATTCTTATCTTCTTTTACTCTAATAAAATAAAGATACATATAATTCTTAAATAGAAACTTAGTTTCATAGTTACTTGCCTTCATAAGCTTCAGCTTCATGTGTTTATATGTAATTTAGTAGAGTGAAAAAGAACATTTTACGTAACAAATCAAAAAAAAAACCCACCCCATGATCTGAAAAAAGTACATAATTGTAATAAAATTATAGAAACCACATCTCACAATTTATTTAAATCAGTGTTAGGACATAATTTTTTTTTTAAATTAAATAAACTAGTAAAAGGTTTAGGATACAAAGGGCATAAAGTACTGAAATACATATCTTCATAGATGTTTTGACCTGCTATACTATATACTTATAAGAAGAAGGTTCATATTGCAGAGTATTGCAAAATGTAGGAGCTGAAACAATGTTTAAAGTCTGAATTATGTAGTCTAAGTAGTGGAATGAGTCAAATTAAATTAACAGGACACTGGAGACCAAAGCTGATCTCTCCAAAGATTAACACTTTTATTCACACCATTCTTCTTTTTTTTTCAAGACATATTTGGTCCTTTATGCCAAGATAACAATGTGTGATGCTTAGCAAAGTAAATGTGTTATTTAAATTATGTGTATAAAATGTGCTTTTCCACACTGGTCTCTTGAGTCATGCCTGTAACTAAATATAAAACAATGCACAAATCTTTCTCTTCTCAGAAACAGCTTCTCAAAACAAAATACAAGAGAGGAAAAAAAAAAAAAAAAGACAAACTCAAACAGCCACTTTCACTAGAAAACAAAGAACTCACTTCTTCCACACATACATATTTTTCTCCAGAAAAGGCCTTCACTGGATCTTCAGTGGCAAAAAAAATGTGTTGACACCATGATGAGTTGCTAGCAGAAGTTGCTTTTGCCAGCTGTCTTTTCTGTGTCCTTGTGTTAAGTTCAGTTTGGCTGGTAGAACTCTCTGTTGCTACCACTATGAATTACTGCTGTGAAGAGTCATCCCTACATTGGAAAAAACCTGTGGATGTTGTTTTACTTTCAGTGATAAAAAAAGAGTCTTGCCCATTCTGTTTCTTACAGGAAACTACAAACCCCACTGCTAAGGGGTCAGCAGTCAAAAAACTCTTCAAATTACCCAGTAAGGTTCTAAATTTGCTACTATTCCTCCTGAGTCTAGACAGGTAGAAAAGTATGACTGGGCCAGGATGGACCTTCACCCAGACCTCACACAACAACCCTTGATCTCCAAGGCCATGAAACAATTCATAATGTTATACTGACCATGCAGCTCTATCAAAAAGAAAGGCAAATTTTCTCATAACCATATAGGCTTCGATTAGTCCATAAGCTTCCACCATTCCATGTTTACTTCATATATACACTTCAAAGTTTCATGATTGTTGATACATTAAATATATGATCAATTTAAATCTGAATGAGTTTAAACATTTGTTGCCAATTAAGGCTGTGGACATTTTTTTAGTTTTGTTGGGGTTTTGTTAACAAAGCTTTTGAATCCTAGAAGCCATCAATGGCAAAATCAGCCAAACTAAATGCAGTAAGAACAAAGAAGCTGTGCTCTGTTCTACTCCAGCATGTTAGTAAAACAATCTCTGCAGCATCCCAAAGACGCAACTTTTGAGGAATCTCATTAATTACCACTGCCCAAGACCAGCAGGTTTTTCACATCCAGCTCAATTTTCCCATTCTTATTTTTGCTTAAGAAAAATACTTTAAAATAAAATAATAAAATTAAATTAAAACAAAATGTAGTAATAATAAAATAATAATAAAATTTCTTTTACCCATGAATCATTCCAGCATTCTTTTAATTCACAAATGCACATTCAAATCATCAGCTCAAAGGGTAATTAGCAATGTTCCCATGCAGATATCAGACCTATTGTATACAGCTTCACAAGTAAAAGAAGAAATGAAGATACTAGGCTCTTTCAAACTACTTGCATTCCTTCAGTGGGTTTGAATATTTTACTTAAAAAACAGACTAACAGTTTGCATATCTGATAGTGAAACTGAACAGTGATGAACAATCAAAATAAGGAACTGGTGGATTTTCAACCACAACTTAAATGATAAATAGTCAATAAAAATGAAATATGAGAAAATAGAAGTCCCATAATTTCCCAAATACTACACTGATAATTCACAGTAGAGTAAAAGAAAAAGCCTGAGGAGGCAGCGGGATGCCTGTGCATTGCAGCATCTTTTGCTGCTATAACCACTTGCAGTGAGAATGTACATTGGTATCAGAAACAGATAAACATTAATAGCTCTTTACCAATTTTGTAATGTTACTGTCTTTCTCCTGGCAAAAGTTAAGGAATAAAAGATATCTAGACAGAGCATTGCATATCTCTACTACTGATGAGGGAGAAGGTAACCATGATGGGACAGTCACTCTGGGTTTGATAAACTACAAAAAGAGAAAACATTGGCTTGGAGAGCAAATCCTTTGGAAGCTTCCAGGTGTATGCATCCTGGCACCCAGCAGCCCACAGGATCCTGCAATTCCTTGTTTTGATCTGTTTCCCCTCCTTACAGATACAGACAGAATCTCCTTACCTACATCAACTGCAACTACTTTATTACCAATCTTTTCCCAACAAGTTCCATATGATGATGGACGTCTTCCTTCAAATGTAGTTAGGTGGGGAAACACGGAAATCTGACACCAGAAAACTCCTATACTTTGATACATGATGTGCTTCCTTTCCTGACTCTGTGACACGACAGATTTTTCCAGTTGGGCCCAAAATCCTCAAAACTATTCCTTTCCTCGTAGTTTAATCTCTTAATTCACTTTGAATAGGCTCCAACAACAAAAAAATCCCTCCTATTATTTTTGACTGATGTTTCAAGCCACACTGCAATGCACTAATGACTTTATCTTGACCACAGAGAGCAAGAAGTGTTTAAAAAAAAACCAAAACTGAAACATAACAGCAAGTCCAAAACAAAAGGAAACCATTACAAAGCTTCAAGCACTAGCAAATAAAGACAAATGTAACAAAATTTACCCTTTTATATTTCATAGGCACTTTAAGTATAGGCATCATATTGTAATCTCTAATGTCTGGACCCTTTAGTAAACAGGCTTGTGGTCTGAGTTTGTCCCCTCAACTAATAAGAATGACCACTGTGTGCTCTCAACTAAGGGTATAAATGGTGTCCTGCCTGAAAGCCAGAGGAGATGGTTCTTCTCAGAGCAGCAGGGCCTGGCAGTCAGACCCTCCCCATGGATGTTTCCATAGATTGAGCGAGTCTCCGTGGATTGAATGATCCTCGCTCCTCCCCACCCCCCACAATGTTGGGTGAGTGGCATCTTGGGCATCGTAGCGTGGGAGATTTCCCCTTTATGATTGAGTGTGTGCCCATTTTGGTTTATCTTTCCTTAAGGTTTAGGAATTAGTTGTGTAGTAGTTAATTCCCAACAGACAGACAAACCTGTATTTGGTCAGAAGTGCTTGGCAACTTTGGTTGCAATAAACCCCATTTAGGTTTTGTGGGTGTCGCCATGACACAGATACGCAACAAAATTAGTATAAATCCAATAAGTCATAACAGCATTACTTTTGGTCCACTTTTCTTGGTGTCCTTTTCTTGGTGCCATGCACACAGTCTGTTGAAATTATGAAGTCATTTATCCTGAACCTATTTTACTGAAGCTAAAAAAAAATTCTCATTACTTCTCATTTGTAACAGCACATGTAACATGCACATGAAGAACTGATGATGTTCATCTCATCCTGCTGTCATAACTTGGCCCCACAGTTGTTTTTTCTAGTAAAAATCTAATGCTTGACAGAGAAATCAGATTAAAATCCCACTAAAATAAACGATGAGGAGTCGCAGCTCAAGTCTCATAACACAATACCATCAGCATCTGCTGACAGATATTCTTACAGTGATAAGAAAGTACCTACAGTTTTCAAGTGCTTTCAGCCTTTGGTTCTTACTACAGGTCAACTACAGGTGTAATTGATATTATTTTTCCAGTGGCTCTTGGTGTGTAGCCTGTGGAAATCCTGCACACCAAATCCCAACCCACAGAGGCTAGAAACCATTCAACCAACTATATAAAGTTTGCCACAGCTGGATTTGAACTGCAAAAAGTTATTCCTCTCCATTTCACAAACTACCTACTATACTCCTTAGGAAAATACCAATTACAAACTGATTTTTATAAAACTTCTTTGTAGAAAAGAGGTCTGGATAAGAGTCAGGTTTAATGATTAGAATACGGGTTAAAGTACACAAATGACAAGAATTCCATTCACAAACTGGTTTGGTGGTAAGGGTAACTGGATCCTGATCTAGTTTCTTCCACAGTGAATTTTTCTGATAAAATTGGACTTAAAAATGTTTAATGGAAAATCATTTAATACTCAACTGACATTACATGAAAGCCTTAATACTAAAGCACTGCTATATGGCTTGATGCTTGAAAAAAAAGAAGAAAAAAAAAAACAAAAAACAACCCCAACCAATTAAAGAGAAATGGGAAATAAGCAAGTTGATATTAAGTAGCCTTAATGGTTTTTGCAGCTCACATCCTTTTCTGTTCAGTAACAGAAACAGATTTTTACTCTTGGTAAAGGACTTAACAACCTACATGTAAGACCACACAGCTTAATGATAACATTGTTTTCAGCTAGGTATAAAGGCTACCCACCCCCCCCCAGGAATTAGACTCATCACAATAAGCAACAACAACTAAGAAAATCAAGTAAACAGTAAATTTATAAAGTGTCCACAGGCAAAAACCTTGGATTTGTAAACTGGCTAAGTTGAAGTAGTAGCCCTATATTACCATGCTAAAATCTTAAAGAGCTATAGGCAACTATGTCCTGGGTATAAACGCAAGTGCAACAATCCTACTGTATGAAGCACAAAGGGGTAAAAGAAGGAAACTTGATAACTGACAGTGTACTTGACAGGAGATTTGCATTTTTAAAGCACATAGTATCTACAAATATTGGACAATTATGAAATTAAGACGAGGCACTTATGCTGTAAAACAACTAGTAGTTGTGAGGTGGTTTTTATCTTTCTTTTTTTTTTAATGTTGTCATCCTTCTGAATGCACTTCATTCCTCAAAACTTTCCATTTGATTTACACAGATGGAAAACAACACTAGAGTTATACCAACTCATTGACGCAAAAAAAATTAAGTTGACATACCTCTCTTCCATTTTAAGGAATAGTCACGCATTTTTCTGAAAGATGTTCATCCATACAGTTCTCAAACACTTCCAGTAATGAGGATCCCTGAGCTTTCACATGCAACACAGTATAGTGCTTATGTACAGCCACAACTGGGAAAGCTTTCCTAATGACAATTCAAGCCCACTACTTCTTGCCCTATATACCACTGTAGGTATGGAGATGATTCCCTTCCTCATCCTTCCTCATCCAGGTATATCTTCATCCTTTAATGTTCTTTTCTTCAGACTAAGCAATACCAGTTTCCTGACCATTCTCCCTGCTCTCTCCTGGATCCACTCCAGCTCTTCTGATTTCTCCCTAAAAGTGCACTGCTTAAACCAGACATTATTCCACCCAAGACCTTAGCAGGGGACAGAGGAATAGAAAAAGCACTTTACACAAAGGCTAGACTTCTGCCCCTGATACATAAAACAGTGTCTTTTTTTTTTGCTATGATATTGCTGACTCATGTTTACCTTCAGATTCACTGCAAACACCAGAATCTTTCTCAAAATCATCAACTGCCTTACATAAAGGGAAGCAATCTACGGAGACACCAGCACTTTCCCTCACTGAAATATTGTCCAGTTTCTTCAGACCATTCTCCCAAGATCATTTTGTATTCTAATCTGTCCCTACAAACACATCTGCTGTTCTTCATAATTTCATGTAATTTGCAAATTTAATAAGCCTTCTTCCTTCACTCATGAATTAATGAATACACTGAGGAAAACCAGATCCAGGATAAATCCTTGAGGATTTATGCAAAATACCCATTCTGATAATGAACCACAAACAACTAGCCTCTGTCTACCTACAGTATATTCATTATGTCCATATTTCTTAAGTCCATTTACCTGAATATTAAATTAAACAGGACCAAAATTTCACTAAAATATATCTTGACAGTTATTTATCTAACTTCTTTCAGTTTGATAAGATATTCACTCAGAGTTTAACTCAGACACTATAACTCATCAACAGATTTCCCCCTTTGCTGAGTGTCATTACTGGCAAATAAGAAAGAAATAGATTTCTTCCACTTTATATATAAAAAGAGTACATGATGTTAGAACTGACTGAAGGATAGAGACCAACATTTTCTGAATTGACTTGCAGCTAGAAGGGTTTCACATGGATACATGTTTAAAAGACTTTAATTTCAGAGGAGATGTCTACACATTCAAAATAAGATACCTAAGCCTGGCACAAAAACTTGAGACAGTTAGCAAGCAGATGTTTTTACTGTGGTTCTCAATAATTCAAAATCCCACACCCCATAAATTCACTAGGTGGCACTGCACATCAAGCTGAAACAATTTCTGCTATGACCAGAAATTCTAGAATGGCTTAATAAATACACCCTGAAGCTGAGGATATGCGCATACTTGTGGCCTCACATAATTATTTCATGCAATGAAGCTAGTAGAAATGTCTATCTGAAGCAAAGATGATCTGTTTGTTAACACATTTTGCAGTTTCAGTAACCAAGTAACACTCACAAGACCTAGTAAAAGAGTGTGCTTATTAAATTCAAAGTCATGTATCTTTATGTGGGAATCACAAAGTAATCATGAGGTGAATTGCTCACAGAAATAAGGAATAGAAACATGAAGCATCTGAAAAAGCAGATAAAAATATAAAACTAATGTGATAACAAGAGAATTATGAACTATATATTCATCCTCATAAGGAATAAAACAGAAAACTGAACTCAAGTCAACTTCTTTGCTGGAAACATTCAGGAAATATTCCTGTTTGATATGGAAGTGTTTCCAGTCTCCACAATATAGTATTTTCAAAATACCTGTTATATACCTTAAATCATTTTATTTGTATAACTGCACTAATCCATGGACAAAGTTTCTTAGATATGTAAGAAGTTCAAGAACCAGAGGTAGTGTAGGCACAGGCCTGTTCAGATCACTTGACCCTGATAAGGAAGCTGTATTTTTTTTTAGTATCTAAGTATTTTGCAATGCAAATGCATTCTACCATATGTATAGCATACGAAAAAACATATGACACTGATTCACATTTCAAGCAAATTCACTCAAGCAAAGATCCTTAAGGCATCCTGACCTTTTTGTCAGATAGAAATTGCCTTATCCTTATGCTGCTATCGATCTCTAATACAAGTCTAGATATAGCTTTGTATACCTCAACAAAGAGAAACAAAGTAAGACCAGAAAGCCACTTTACATTTGGACCATTATTTTAACAAGCTCACATTTGTGCTGTTAAACTCCAAAGGACTTTTTTTCTAAAACAAGGTCCTCCTTTAAGAGCCAGTGTATCACCTCTGTTTTGCAAAAAGGACCAGCTAATCTAGAGTTTTTCTTCATAACGAACAAGTTTGCTTTCTATTCTAGTATAGTTTTCACATAAGGGAAGCGCTGTTCATACTAAAAGTTGCACCAAAGAAACATTTACAATCAATTCTTAGTAACCCATGAAAAAAGAAACAGGTTGCATTATGGAAATTCTCTTCTCTCAGTAATAAGAATTTCATTTTGTAAATATCTAGAATTTCTTTAAAAATAAGTTATATTCTATCCTAATTAGAAACTCACTATTTATTCTAGGCTAAGGTAGTTATGGAAATCCCACATCACAAAAAAAACATTCCTTAGCTGAGATTAACACATGCCAAGATTCTCAAATTTGGATTTCTTTAAACAGGAACCAGCACACCTATACAAATTTACAGTGGGGGCTGAAACAAAGTATAGTTAATGCTTTTGCTTCAGTTTGGTTCCTAAGTTTCCTTACAGAATACAGTTAGAACACACATCACTAAATGTTACAAAACCATTTGGGGGACAGTAGGTATGTATTTATTAGCAGGTTTCCTCCACTCTTACCCAATCCTCTCACAGTACCTAATTCTCAAAAAGATGTCTATGCACACTCCAGAAAAGCTGTACTCAGGCATAAATTATTTCTTTAAAAGCAAAGTGGAAATAGCTGTTACATCAGGTCTAGTTCTGAAACACAAGGCTGCTGACTGTATAAATACAAGCAGATTTATGTATATTTCTCAAGCTAACAAACAAAAAGATAAATGCTAAAATTGAAAAAATAAAAATAAAAATTGCTGAATTTGTGATACTTAAGTCACAAACCAAGCATCAAAATATTAAGCCACCAAAAAATAGAAGCCATTCTTCAACGTGTGTCCAAAGGTGTTCAGCAACTATTTTGTCCAGGCTAATGATAGAGATTTTTATCATTTTTGAAAATTCAACTTAAAAAATCATCTCCTTTCTGCCATTTATGATATGCGGAATCCTTTCATTCCTATTTTTAAAATGTATTTATTAAAAAGCAACAAAAATACATTGACAATATTTATTGGACAATAGTTTATCCCACTTGGACACATCCTTTAAATTAAATATTCAAGAGATAAAGATAACCAAATTAATTTTAAAAGCCAACTTGTGACAAAAAGTAAGCTAATGCATTACCATTCAGTTACAAGACTACAAACATGAGTTTGGCCCAAAGCCCACTAATGTGAATGGAAAATCTCACACTAGCTTCAAAGGACTTGGGATCAGTCCCTATAATAACTACATGAAGAACATTCCATTTTTGGAGATGCAGCTACATAGCAGTGGTTAATAAAGTCAATGTGTGTTTTTAGTGGTTGGACCTTTTTTCAGGAAAGTTATACTGGGAAGCAAATAGATTCAGCTGCCTAATAAAAAATAATTTAAAAAAATTTAAAAAGTTAAAAAAAAAAGAAGGTAAATGTCATAAAATGCTCAGGCCCTCAAGGTATCAGAAGACTGGGAGGAACCTCATGTCACATGAATCTAAAAGGAAAAACCTCACCATAATAAGAATTCTCTAGGTCTGAAGCTGTGAAGTTAATTTTATGGTAATTTTTTACAAAGCATTTAGAGATGAACATGCTCAGCAGTCATGCAGTTACTGTCACTGAAGCTGGCCAGCACTCTGCATTCAAAACGGATGGCTGCCCTTCCTGCAAGGTCCTGCCTTTGGCAGTAATGACTGGTTGCATCACCCCCGACTCATGACAGTGGATGCTGTCACCTACTAATGAGAATCAAATATTGCATTCACAAAGGATGAACAACATGCTAACTAAAATAACACCCATCAGTAAAAAGGTTATTAAAAAATATATGCTATTTACAAACTTAGTGAACTCATTCAGAGCAGACCTACTTTCTGAGTAATAAAATGGATTATGTTTATTATATGAAATAATCATTAAAAGAAAATAAAAAACGTAAACTCCATTCCCATTTCTTTTTGGAAATTTTTGTATGGGCCTTCTTCCACATCCTTCAAGTTAGATGCTCAAATTCTCTTTGAAAAAGGAAAAAATGTTCTCAGGAAAGGCTGCAGGTTTGTACATCTTCAGTCCTGTTCCCATTATTTCACAAATGTGTTTCTTTTTTTTTTGAATTAAGGTATTTCATAAAGAGCAAAGGAAATTGGCTAATGGACTATACAAAAATAAATTATTAAAACTCGCTGTGTAAAGTAAGGAAACAAAAAAAGTAAGAAGATTATTTTCCTCTCTAGTAATTTTTCAGTAAGAAGAGTTTAATTTGCTTGTTGAACCAATGAAAGATAGAGAATTTCTAACAGATTTTGATTTTTAAGTTGATGGAACTGACTGAAGTATAAACTGCATTTCCTTCTTGGTTGCCATTTGAAGTAACTACAAAATCTTGTGTAATGGTAACTGTACAAATCAGTCTGGATAGAAAAAATGTAATGCAATACATTTTAAATGCCAAGTAAGAAAAACAGATATTGGACTCAATGTTGCTCAAATTATTACATCACAAACTAATTTAATTCATAAGTTTTAAATGTACCATTTATTTTATGCTAAAATCTACATCTGAAATCTACATTATCTTAATATAAAGTTGCAGCTGGCAGTATAACAGAAGACCTGACAATATTTAAAAAAAAAAAAAAAAATCAGAGAGAAAACTAGATGAGAAGAAGAGACTATACAGAGAGTAAATTCAAGATAAATCTTCTGCTTGTTAAGGACAATTAATGGGGCTAAATTGCAAGTTAAGTTGCTACAGCACTGTTACTATATCTTTAAAAAAAAAAAAAAAAAAGCCAAGGATCTAAGTACATGAAACATTTTGTCATTACCACTATGTTCAATAAACTTCTGCTTTACAAAAATAAAAATAACATATAGCTAATATTCAGCACACAGTTAATATTTTCTTGAAGAATGACATGCAAAATAAAATCAAAATATCATTGCCAAATTGAAAAATGCACTTTTAACTGTAGAGAAAAGCAGAATCTTAATCCAGTATACTT
Source organism: Todiramphus chloris collaris (assembly GCA_025345505.1). Classification (NCBI taxonomy): domain Eukaryota; kingdom Metazoa; phylum Chordata; class Aves; order Coraciiformes; family Alcedinidae; genus Todiramphus; species Todiramphus chloris. Next base: position 6,177,303 of record JANVCC010000020.1, read on the forward strand.
ACATTATTGCATTCTCCCAGGAAATATAGTGCAAATCCATCAGCTTTTGTAGCTGCCAAAGCAATAATAAAAGAAATAATTGTACTCACAGGGGGAAAACAAACACACAAGATGTGAGGTGAAACCAAAGATTCAATTCCACTTGGCACAAACATCTAAAATTCTAAAGGTTAATGTCTATTGCTGTATCCTTTAAAAACTTCCCAGACTCTAAAAAGTTAGAGGTACTAAATAATTCTTGTTTCCCCTATTGTCATTTGCTACATTCTAAAGGTAATTAGAAACAATTTCTTTATGCATTTTATTCTTATTCCAACGCCTAATGCTTGTAAATTCAAATTAATTCGTATGAGAGTATAGAAGTAACAGAATGTGCATTTAAAATATAATCAGCCAGATAACATTATAATTTCCAGAAGTAAAATAAATACCATTCAGAGATGATAAGCTATATTTGTCCTTGCCGTAAGATAGCAAATTATAAGAAAACAAAATGTTATAAATATTGCTATAAAAATGTGTTTCAAAACAAACTGTTTCTCTTTTCTGCTCCTGCCCTATATTAAAAACACTGATACACTATTTGTCAGATATCTACCAGATTCAGAGTGTTGTATGAACTGGAGTAAAGTCAAGTTCCTTAAACTTTCAAAAGTTTAAAGTCAACCAACCATCAAAACTTAATGCTACAATTAAAACTCTCAAAATCCAAAGAGGATATAGCAGTCAATGTTTTTTACCCCATTTTATATAACAGACTTTGATAATTTGAGGGTTAAGTTGGTTCATCTTTCCAACAGTTAATAAACATTCTAACCAGTAAATATACACATCTGATACCTAAGTTTTATGAAAGAACAATCATCTTTCTGCATTCCTTTGTCAAAGGGAAAAAAATCCAACTGTGTAGTTACTTGCTTATTGTCAACTGTGTTATACCAGTGAGAGTTCAGAGTGTGATACTTTGCATTCAGATTTTAAAACCTTCAGCTGTAATATGTAAGCACATTGAGTTATGAGGCAAATGAGCACTGTAAAGGAAATACATTTAAAAAATCTATCTGCTTTACAAAAGAAAAAAAAAATTGAAAAAGATAAGCAGACCCTGTCTCCTGTAGCTTCCCACTTGCTGTGTATTAATAAAATCCAGTCTGATTTGCTGTGAGCTGGACATTAATATCCAAATAAACACTTAAGCAGGATCTGTAAACAGAAGTGGTCCTTTTAAAACATCACATATATAAACAAGAATTATTACTCAGAATTACAAAATGATGAAGTATCAGGGATGGTAAAACCTTTCTCTAAAAAGTTGACTGCAAGCTATACTGAATAAAGCTACTGACACTTCCTATTGATGTCTGAGTACATCCACTCTGTCTAAAAAGAAGTACAATTACACTTATATTGTTATTGGGATTTTTTTGGTTTTAGTTTTTAGCTTTTGATCATATATAATATTTTCGTACCACAAAAGGTACTTACATCAGATAGTAAAAAAAAAAAACAACTGAGTGCAATTTGAAATCACAGAAAAGACACAACCTCTTTCAGTAACATCTCAGTTCTGTTTCAAAAGGTATTCAAGTACCCAGTGATACTACCGACAGGTTGGTTTTTTACTTTCAATATTGGCATTGCAACACCATAATAACCAGAATAGTCTATTCTTTGGTTCATTTAACAAAGGACTCTTAATTTTGCAATTGGATACACAACTCTCTACTAAAATGAAATTCACTTAAGTGCAGTCAGGGATTGACTGAGGGACAGAAGGCAAAGTAAGTTCATACTGAGACAACATCCAAAGGAAACACTGTTGTTCCTCAATACCTGACTTTACTAATTAAACTATGTAAGAAATGTAGAAATGTGCAATGCACTGATGCTAAATAAAAGTCCAGAGACATCCAATTCACTTTCTTACCTATTTTAATGATGCTGCTCAGTTCATACAGAAGTAGTTGGTTATCTCCTCCTGTATCCAAGCGCTGTTCTATGTAGCTGTTCAATTCGTACACTACACCTTGCATATTTGTATCCTGGTACTACAGAAGCAAAGACAAGAAGAACATTTTAGAATAACTTGGATGTATTTTGCAGGTTTTAAGCATATGAATTCATTACAAATAATACATTGAGATTTCAATACTGAATCAATCGTGACTGTCCTAATCCATCTGCCTGAAGAACAGTCACTGCCGAGCAAGAGGCACAGCACTCCACTCTATACTCCATTAGACGTTTGTTCAAACTGTACCAAGTACACCACTGAGCAATTAGCAATCACCTAAAACTCAGCCAGTCACATGACAATGGCTCAAGAGGAAACACATATGCAACAATTATAACGTAAGTAACCTCCAACTCTTTCCTTCTAAGCTCCTACTCTACCATGAAAGGAGGCAACTAGCTCCTTTTGCCAGGATGATCCACCTCAGAGTCATGAACCAAATGACAGAACTGTGCTAAGCACCAGAGCTTTGAGATGGTAGCTCAAGGACCTCAGACTTTTCAGTACAGCAGCAATTAACACCACACTGAAGGACAGAAATCATGAGTCAAAATCTTGCTAGCCACTGTGTCCTAGTAAGCATTTGTTTCAACTGAAGATGGCAGACAAAGTCAGAAAGAGATCGCAAACCAGCTATGATATTTAGACGGGATCAGTGGGGTGCTGGTTGCCAGTATGATGAAACAGCATGACATGGCTAAAATCTCATAGGAAAGGAGATACAGCCTCCCTTCAGAGGTCCAGCTGCCTTTGGTTATCCAGCTTCTGAGCCCTGGAAACCAAGTCTTGAAGAGCTGATAAAATTGGCAGTAAACATGCACGTGTAGTGTAACAGCATCAGGAACAATCATTTCACAGAAAGCAATACTTGGCAGTAAGTAAAGATTCATTACCCTGCCCAAAACTGGTAATGTGCTAACTGAAGAAAGTAATATCGTCAATTACTTATTGAACTCAGTGATGCGGTAAATTATGTTGCTTAAACTAAAAATGAATCTGATGATATTTAGATGGATTACTGTTGCTTGAAAGACTAAGACTTGCTTTCCTGCTCATTCATATTTTAGAGCCAAATGTAATATAGACCAGACCAACGTAAACAGTACTAAGGAAAATGTCATGATGGTTTTGAGTACACAGTCTACCCACCATTACCACGTTTATGTGTATGTATATAACTGCTCCATATATTTCTTGATCTTCATCTCTAACTTTGGGTAAACCTGTACATGTGACACTGATGAATTAAGCACATAATTTACACAATATATTCCATGATTCAACTTTTATACCCACTATTACTTTCACGCTTTTCTATGTAAAGCACACTATGCCATGAATACAGAGCATACAGCCATATATTTGGATACTATTTGGAAGCTTAACCCAAAAAAAAAAAAAAAACCCAAACAACCACCAAACTCCAGTAACAAAAAACCCAAGTGCTTTCTGGACAGTTATCAATTCCTGATTCCTTTAAACTAAGCAATCTTAACTTTAAAATCACAGAATCACAGAGTGCTAGAGGTTGAAAGGGACCTTGGAGATCTTCGAGTTCAACCCCTCTGCCAGGGCAGGATCATATAATCTAGCCTACAACCTAATCTACCCTACAACCTAATCTACCCTAACACAGGTCACTCAGGAACGCATCCAGGCGAGTTTTGAAAATCTCCAGAGAAGGAGACTCCACAACCTCTCTGGGCAGCCTGTTCCAATGCTCTGTGACCCTTACTGTAAAGAAGCTCCTCCTCACGTTAAGGTGGAACCTCTTGTGCTCCAGTTTATATCCATTCCCCCACGTCTTATCACAAGGCATGAGTGAGAAGAGGCTGTCCCTTTCCTCTTGACACTTAGCCCTCATATATTTATAAACATTTATCAAATCCCCTCTCAGTCTTCTCTTTTCCAGGCTAAAGAGCCCCAGGTGTCTCAGCCTCTCCTCACAAGGCATGTGCTCCAGTCCCTTAATCATCCTTGTAGCCCTCCGTTGGACTCTGTCAAGCAGATCCCTGTCTCTCTTGAACTGGGGAGCCCAGAACTGGACACAAAACAATGGCTTCTGAGAACATACAACCTTTTCCATGACCTCTTCTTAACACACAGTGTTGTATTAATCTATTGCTCCAGATGGACATATTAGAACATTTAAGACCTAGGGTGTCCAGAATGTTCTCAATATATAACAAACTTAACACTTCATAATTCTATGAACTGATGTGATGATTACAAATTTTGACAGCAACAAAGGTCACGCTGCATACATGCATAAACTGCTGCAAGTTTCGAGTTTACAATACAGCACGCCATTACCATTATTAGCACCATATGGCAGCTGGCAAGCTTCCATTGCCTGTCCTCTGGTGTGTCCCACATTCACTACCGTATAATTCTTTAAAGGGAGAAAACAACAGCATACTTTCATGAAAGTGGAATTTTTATACTTATGATATAGCCATAAGTAGCCATATAACTGGAAAAATAGTGAACAAGAGTCTATATTATTCATGGGTAAACCTGTATCTGCACAAGTATGTGTAGGATATGTAAAGCAACAACACCTAAGCAAGCACACATGCACAAATGCCTTTATTAGGTGGAAAAATACCTTTCCAGAACTTGTTAACAAATACATATCTCTTCACCCGTGATGCAGTCGGGATTTAGGTCGAATCTCCAAAGATTAAACCCAATACATTAAAAGAATGCATCATCAAAATGAGCCCACTGGTGTAAAAGCCATGACATAACCATAACTTCCCCTGTAATCAAGCAGCAGTTCCACACATACAGTAATTACATAATAAAATATGTGCCCTGTGTCCTTACCGTTGCAATATGCTTGCAAAAATTTTGTAAGCAGGTTGTAATATGGTTTATTTCTTCTATTACTGATAATCTGTGGATCCACAACTGGCCAGATGAATAGGATTTGTCAATTAAGTAATTCTACGACTTTGATCAATCACCAGCAAAGAATTACTCTGCCATGCTGTAAAATGGTTTTATTTTTATGACAGTGGAGTGAAAGAGGTTTATTTATTTAATTCTAGGCATTTTAGATTGGATAACCACAATTATGCTTGGTTGAGAAGCCACAATATTCTTTCTGAAACCATGTATTTAAACACTGAGGAAGCCATCAGCAAACCTTGGTACTAGCTCTATCCAACGTGTTCCCTAAGACACAACTGTGCATATTTGATGTAAAATTTAACTTTAGGAAAATAATTCCTCAAAAAAAAATCAATATGCTGGAAAAAGAGTATTTATTTGTCATCAGATATAGCATAAGTGCTGTTTCTTATTTTGTTACGGTAGGTTAGTTTGAAAATTAAACATTATTAATATTCAACTCCTTTTACTTCCCATTTGATGATTTCCTTTTTTTTTTTTTTCCTCCAAGAATTTTGGCATATTTCCTCTTAAATTCTGAATTTCAGTGACATTACTTAAAATAATTCAAGTGGACTAAAAACTGGCTTAGCACTATCACAGCACAATCATACTATCATTGTATTTCTAGTAGCTGCATATATTATAATGCTGTGAAAAGGAACTAACAATTAAGGAGGCAATTCCTGATCTAAATATTCATACTCAAATTTATAAATAAAAATACTACATTTTTGCAGGATTTATACAAAAATATTTCTATGCTTATTTGTCTTTTGTGGTGCAATAGAAGACAGCAACCCATGACAGGTGATTTAAGAATAGCACTGTGACTTAGATCTAAATAAAGAGGCTGAGAATCACAAAGATTTTATTCCATGAAAGGAAAAACTGAAATATCATAGAGTGAGATGAATTTTAAGCATTCATTCTGAATAATTAAGACACACACACACGAATATTCAAGAACACAATTTAATATCTAAAGTAAATTTTATGTATGACAAACTGAAATGAAGATTAATTTCCATGCTTTCATGCTTATAGGATAGCTGTGCCAGAGGCATTTTATGTTCCTGCAGAAAAAAACCCAAAACCTTCTGCTGCAACAAAAAGCCTTCACTAATACAACACAGGGTCAATAAGTGCCAACATAATCCAGAAGTTGATCTGTTTTCTCTGTAACTTCTTAAAATATCTTCTGAATGTCACTGAGGAAAGCAAGTTTCTATGTAATACTCTCTACTACACATCTTTCTCCAGAGAAACTTGTCCTTTACAGACCTGATAGTGTCATTATCACAGGCTAGAAAGAGTTAGAATAAATGAACATCCCAGATTCCATGTAATGTGGAGGGTGATGGTCAAATGTTCTTTGGGGATGAAGCTCATTGGATGAGGCGAGAAAAAACAAACAGTGAAAACCACAAAACATGGAGGGAAGTGTCTACAATCTGAGAGATTCTTCTTGAGGTTGCTTATTTTTTATCTGTAATTTAGGCATCTTAGGCTGCTTTCAGAGGATGTCAAGACAGAACCACAAGGCAGAGCTCTTTGTCAACTGATGAAGACAACCTCTAGCCAACCACAGGGCTATGAGGGCCAGAGTAGTACTTCTGAGAGGTGGCTGGGAAGTCCTGTTTCCTTACAGCACTGGTGGGAAAGGACAGGACAGGTTTGTCTGGGAAAAGGGGTTGACCTGTCATATCAGTAGGCTTTCAAAAAAGAATTTTGGGGAAGCATGAACCAATTCTTCTAACCAGTATCAAGCATATTCACAAAAATTTTCAAGGCTCCCAACTCACCCTTTCAAGTACTATTAGACTGAAATGTAGAAAGGCCCTGGGAAAGCAATGTGGATCTTCATAATCAGTGCTTCTGGTCCAGCCCCTGGTGCCATCCCAGGCTTCCTCTATTTCATTTGCTATGCAAGAGGAGCTGGGAGGTGCAGGGTACTGCCTAACTTTCGCCATTGTGCAGGCTCATTTTATACATGTTATGTCCACTGCCACTCTATCCATTTGCAAGGTACTCTGGAGTTGTCAGATGGGTCACACCATGGATAGGTGTAGGCTATTCTGTCCCAAGGCACTTAAAACTGAGACCATAAATGTACTCTGAGACATGGTATCAGGCAAAAAAAAAGAAAAGAAAAAAACAAACAAAAAAAAAACCCAAACAAAAACAAAACAACAGAAAAAATAATGATTAAAAAAAGAATTAAAAAAAAAACAAAACAAAAAAAAAGACAAAAAAGCTTTGTGAGATCAAAATACATGCTTTAAAAAACCTAAAACAAGCTAGGAAACCACACCAACCAACAAAACCAGCTGTTCAAGTACAAAGCAATTCCTGGGCCAGGATTAGGATCCACTGGGACAAACAGAGGCTCTCATGAGGAGCCTCAGCTGTTGAAGGGTGTTAAATCACTAAGAACAAAGGATGTATATAGGCCAAGGAGACTGTATATAGCCATGGAAGTTTAAAAAATCTATTCTCTCTTTGGTTACATCAGGTAGTATTTCAGATAACCAGCTAACACTCTACCAAACCACCTAAATTAATCTGTCAATGACAGCATTCAAGACTTGCAGATAGTGAATTTAAGTGATTCTGTGCAGCACTTCAAAAATAACCAATGTCCTTAGGCAGAGACTGGATTTCACCACAGACACGTAAGTCAAGAGATCTGAAATGTGACAATCTGTACCAAACGTCTTCACTCTTCTTTTTAAAAATTATAACTATTCTCTATGAAGCATCCTACAGAACATAAGCAGCTGCTAAACCTAAAACAACCAAAATCTCCTGGTAAACTTCCAGCCAATACAAATTTTCTTTTGCATAAAACTATAGTCTCAGCAGCAAGAGTCATCACGGAATCAATTTAAAGATGAACTTAAAAAAGTCTTCAAATTGAAAAAAAAAATAAAGTGCACATGCTTGCAGTCTTAATGGTCTGAATTTCTGCTTTATACTTGACTGAGATGTCAATCTAAATTATAGCATGCTAGGTATGCTCATACTGGACCAGAAATAAAAAAAGAGTAGGCCTATATTTCTAAGTTCTCAATGTTATTGATACCTGCTTTACAGGTAAACAAAAAAACCCCAAAAACCTAACATCTTAAAAACAAGCATTACAGTCACAAAGATAAATAAATAAAACAAACTGCTTGATGCCTTTTATTGATGTAGATCATCTATCCCGTACTTTAAAGGTAGCATTATGGATAAATCCAGATCCACAGTTACCACCCTTATTTAAGACAGTAGTTCTATATAATTTTCTGGTTGACCCCACAACTTATATTCTGGGAAGCTCATCAATACTCAATTACTATACCTTTTTTAAAGAAATACTATATTTTCTTTAAGATTTTTGAGACCAGTAATTTGTGTACCCAAGTAATAAGGATATTTTTAAACTGAAGTATACTATTCCTTTTTTCTTCCCTCCCACCCCCCACTCTAAGGGAATGCGTAACTGGAGAGGAACATATTGGTGACCAAACCCAGTCACTTGCAGGCAAAGTCAATCCTGTAAGAGAAGTCTTGTTTAAAAGTACCTATAATATCCATTCCATTTGTCACTACAATTTACCATAATGAGTATTCAGACATCTAATTCAGAAGCAAAAAAGGCCAGACCCTAAGTATCACAACAGTCATCTAATTCTTTAAATGAAAGAAATCATTGTATTTTAATTATTGTAATGTTACTGCACTTCTGATGACCAACATGTATAAAGAAAGAAATGCTAGTAGAAAAAAAAAACCCAAAACATTTAATTAAACCAAAAGAACACAAAATTTTATTCAGGTAATTTTTATGTGTTTGTAAGTTAGGTTGTATCCATATTTAATATGTATGTTTGCATGCACTGCTACCTTCTGTAGGCCTGGTACTTCTACTGTGATATTTTGCATTGTTTAGCTACACTGATAGCTAGTTCACATCTTTCATAGAAATTGTTATTTTGCATTTTTGGGCACAGATGACTAAGAGATAACTGTGCCCTAATAACAGTGAAAACACATTTAAACTATACATGTGAAGAACCAAAAGTATGGATCTGAACTTCATTTAAAACAACATCACCACCAACAAATCAAAAAAACCCCACAAAAACAAACAAAAAACCACACAAACAAACAAAAAAACCCCAACCACACAAAAACCCCACAAATAAACAAACACAAAACCAACTTAAAACAAAACAAATCAAAGCAAAACCAATCCCCCCCCCAGAAAAAAAAAAAAACAAACAACCTACAGAAAGGGAATAAAACTGCTTCCTTGCTTCAAGGTGGAAAGCATGTCAAATCCTCAGAGTACAAAAGAAAAGTAGAGAGAATGTAGTATGCAAGCTTACAATGCAGAGCTGGCTTTCAGAGGAGCAGCGAGCTTCGAGAGGAAGTGCAGAAAAATCTCTCTGCTCCAAAAAATCAGAAGAGGTAACTGGGGTTGGCTGGAGTAACCAGTTTTGTTTAAACTTGGACACTGGAAAGCAAGAAGCTATAAAGACCAGACTTAGCTGAGCTGATTAATTTTAATGCCTGTACATAGCCTGAGAGAAAACTGCTTTTACACGCATTTGTCTGACGTCTATTCTTCTTGTTTTGACTGGAGAGGGCATGAGTTAGAACTTGCTCGGTAAATAAAGTTTAGCATTGTCGCACCATACACAGGTATTCATGAATTGTTTGTTCGCACATCAAACACTGATCGTGACAAAAGCAAAGAAGGGAAAATATGAGATGACATTTGGCAGGACAGGTCCTATTATGTCAAAAGAAGCAAACCAGTTCTCACTCTGCACAGAAAGGTCCACTGATTTAAAGGCACTCATTTCCCAGTCTGTTTATATAGCTGATTTCCAGGCCTTGGAGAGATGGTGAATACCTTCCCTAGGAGAAGCTTCTTGCCAGATAGCCCCCATTCACTGTCATCCAATTCTAATCTTGCCCTCAGCTTCCTCCCTGTTATCAAATGGTAACACTGAAATAAATCACAGAATCACAGAATGTTAAGGGTTGGAAAGGACCTTGAAAGATCACCCAGTCCAACCCCCCTGCGAGAGCAGGACCACCTAGAGCAGGTCACATAGGAATGCATCCAGGCAGGTTTTAAATGTCTCCAGAGAAGGAGACTCCACAACCCCTCTGGGCAGCCTATTCCAGAGCTCTGTCACCCTCACAGTGAAAGTTTTTCCTTATGTTTCTGTGGAACCTCTTATGCTCCAGCTTACACCCGTTGCCCCTTGTCCTATCATTGGACATAACAGAGAAGAGCCTGGCTCCATCCTCCTGACACTCGCCCTTTATGTATTTATGAACATTAATGAGGTCACCCCTCTGTCTCCTCTTCTCCAAGCTAAAGAGCCCAGCTCTCTCAGCTTTCATCCTAAGGGAGATGCTCCACTCCCTTAATCATCTTTTCTGGCTCTGCACTGGACTCTTTCAAGCAGTTCCCTGTCCTTCTTGAACTGAGGGGCCCAGAATTGGCCACAGTATTCCAGACGAGGTCTCACCAGGGCAGAGTAGAGGGGGAGAAGAACCTCTCTCGGACTGCTAACCACACCCCTTCTAATACAGCCCAGGATGCCACTGGCCTTCTTGGCCACAAGAGTGCATTGCTGGCTCATGGTCATCTTGCTGTCCACCAGGACCCCCAGGTCTCTTTCACCCATGCTACTCTCTAACAAGTTGCCTCACTAGTAATAGGAAAAACAGATAATAAAAAACAAAGGCTTGACTTACAAGAAAAGAAGATTATTTCTATACAAAAGTAACTATATAAGCTGCTGCTAACGATAAGGCTCATAAAACTTCATGAATATCTGAATTATATCACCTCTTCAGATTATATAATAAAACAGCATAACGAGCTTCATTTTAAGTTGACAAGGCTGAATACTGTTCCTCTTTCTAAAAAGCTTTTTATAAAAATCACATTCCCTCCTAATACTTGACTTGCAAGTACTCTAAAGACATCATGTACAAAATTAAAAATAAACTTCCTCATTTTCCTACCACTCTACTTATCACTACCACAGTATCCACAAGTTTTTCTTTATAAAGAAATCAGCTTATACAAGCATCTTCTCGTGACAATGGGTGCAATGCCACTTGCATCACTTCTAAATGCTAAGTACATATGTTCGCTCTAGCTCCCCAAACTTTTTGATTACTTCAACACAGTCTTCAGTTCTGGGACTGTGCAAAAACATTTAAATCCCATCTTTAATAAGGAAATACTACAAAGAATGAGATTGCTTTGCCAATGTGTCATTCAAAGCCCAAATTTTTATCAGTTGCATGGTGAAGATACATGCAATTACTGCAACTATTTACTGAAAACACACTTGCTAATTCTGTAACTGCCAGTGACATACTGTGCTGGGTGCTAGCTGGTGCCAAGGCTGCTGCCAAAAGCTCCAAGTCCAAAAAGGGGAAAGGAGAGGATTAAAGTATTATTCCTGTTTCCAAGAATAAAGTACTGTAAATGAGCTAGTCACTTGTTAGGTAATAATTTTCTGGTGTTTATATGGTAAACTTCTGCAAAGTGAATTGCTGTTGGCATCACCGGAGTTTACAAAGCAAAGGTACTTGCCAAAAGGCAGCTTCACTGGAAGTATTGTTCAAGTAAACATGGAGTGGAAAGTCATTAAGCAAAATGAACAACAGCTAATTTCACTGTGATCCTATCACGAACATTAAGTATTTTTGTTTAAACTTCAGAATCTGAGATACAAAAGAGCACACAGTGATCACGGGAAACTTAGCAGCACGTAGAACAAAATCCTGGCTATAGTTCATGTAGGAATGGGGTTATTTTTGCCAACTGAAAAGAATAACATGTCTCCAACGCACACTGTTTTCACTAATACCATCAAAGAAACATATCTTTTAGCACTAAGCGCATATGTATTCATGTATATCTAGACTAAACTCATACACCTCTATTTTCCTCTTCTTTTGGGGATAAAACAGTGAAAACACAGTATAAAATTCAGCTTAAGTTTTCTTCATTAAAATAGCTCAATTGTTGGTTTTCTTTCTGAAATCCCTCTGCCCAGAAAATCGCTTCTGTAGCTAGGATGGGTAGGATCAGCCAACACACATCTGCACAACAAGTAAGCAGAAGAAACTCAGCATTTCCAAGGATGTTCCCAATCCTCCATCATGTAAATAGGAGATTCTGTCCCCAGTTACATATATTTCATAAATACTGGAATCTAGAATGCAGAAAAAAAGTTCACAGGTTCACTCTTTGGTCACAGATGCTCATGAGATATTTTGTAATCAGAGTTGTTCTTTTGCCAAAAGCAGTCTACAGGAATTGGGAAATCTAATTTTTTTTTTTTTTTTTAATCCCCATCAGCAACTATGTCAGGTCAGTCTAGGATATCTTTACATATAACTTCTGAACACCAAAATATTGACAAAATTGCCACTAGTAGACCAGATTTAAAAATAGTAAATTTTGGAAAGATTCTTTTCTATTCTACAAATCTCAAAAATTAAAATATGTGGAAGGTTTCTCCTACTCTTTCCTTGTTTCAAAATCATGCAGTGTAAAGCTGATAGCCAAAACTGCTACTTAATTTTAGTTTTTCAACTAAGCTGCTAAAAATGTCAAAAGATTAAAAAGGCAGTTCCTATACAACAGCATTTTTCATAACTTCCTCAGTTTCTAAAGTGTGAAACTGAAATACAAACCCTTGAAAATTCCTTTCAATAATTCAAGAAGTAAAGAATTTTTTTAAAAACCTGGACAACATTCATCCCACTGCATTTTGCTGGTAAGAAGAAAAAAAGGCAAATGAATGACAAGTTCAGTATTTAGAGCCCTTAAAACAATCCTAATAATTTTGTATGTTTATAAAGAAAAAATGTGAGGCTTCTTGGAGGGAGAAAGGGGTTATTTTAACAAAAAAGATCCTCCCCACATTTTAATGCTGTTTTCCTGTTAAGCACAACAGAAAAGGAGACACAGCGTACAACTACAAATGTTTTAGTATTTTCACTGTTCAACATTGAAAGATGGAAAAAAAAAAATCCAGCAATGAAAACCACATTTCTTCAGCATATTTCTACCTTGGTTCCTAACTAATACAGTATTTTAAACCAGTTGGTGATTTAAGTATGTAATAAATTTCCTTTCACTAACCTTTATTTTTGCTTCTCTATAATATAAGCTTATTCTTGCAGACATTTTCAGGAATTAAAAACGTAGCACTTAATGACTTTAAAAGTCATAATTCTTCAGTTGGCATGAACATGTCTTTCTGTGTGAAAAGCATTACTCATATACAGGACTCGCCTAATTTACATTCTAGTTTATGTTCAGATTTTAATTAAACTGGCATCTGTTTGAGCTGCTGCTGAAGAAAGAGGATGTATTACAATGATCTACGTTATTATATATGACATTATGCAAAAATACTATAAACTAACAAACACATTCATTTGTAGTACAATGCATTACTGAGTGCCCTCAAGTGTTGCACTATGAAAAAATAAACAGCAGTGTAACACGGTATACACATCAAGTGCACACCATGATTGATAGCTCAAAAAAAAAAAAAAAAAAAAAAAGAAGAAACAACCAAGGAACAATACATTTACTTAAGAACATCTGAAGTATCATCTGCATCCTCCTGACTACAGGACTTGAAGTGACAGCCCATCCATCTTCTGGAAAACTCTTGAGTCACTATATCTGACTGTGAGGGGCTGAGATGGCTGGGACTAGCATGTTTAAGAGACAGAAGGGGTGGCTGGCAGGGCAGACTCAGGGGATTTTTAGGGTTCCAGAGCTTGCTTTTTTTGCCTTAAGCAACTCAAATATGGTAATCTAGGCATGTTTTGTAACTCTATTTTACAAACTTTTAGGTAAATTGTGAATCTATTCACCAAATTAATGACAATTGAAAGGAACTTTCTGTTGCATAAATAATTATGGCTTCTGAGATTTTTAGGCAGATCCTTATTTTGAAATCAAACCATATGTACACATATATTAATAACAATAATCTTTGGTTGCACCAGTAGGTATTTACTCAATTTCCATAATTGTTGAATTAAGAGGTGATCCAAAAATGTGTTCTAAATTAATATCTTAAAAAACCATTATTTTTAATCTAAATTCTTAACATCCTTATACATCATGTATATGGAGAATTTTTACTTGAATAAACTCATTTTAGACATAAATTAATCTCTTTTTCATAGTTTCATAAGAGGTGAACTTTGGTTTCCCCTTATGCTAGTCCTCTGCTCTCAGGATTACCAAACCGAGGTTTCCAATATGAGTCTGTTTCTACTTCTTCCATGCCCCAGTATTTTCCAAAAGATTTAAACTGAGAGCAAGACCACCTAGACAGCTTTTGCAGTCTTTCAATGAGTCTTATTTTTAATATATGTCTGATACTACTGTGTTTCTCCTGGGAATGTGAAATAGATTATGTAAGTTATTCAAGAAAATGAGCAAACCAGAAATATGATTCCACCTCACAAATCTGCAAGCAGCTCCCTCATCTTACATGAAACAACCTTTCAATGCTCGCAGGTTGACTGGACATATGTGAGAGCAACAGGTAGTCCTGTACTGATCTTTTGTTACTCCCAGCAAAGGCACTAGTTTCTAACAGATCCCCCTAACTAGTCCTCAGCCATGGACTAATATTCTGCAGGACACAGTGTCAACCAGATACTAGGCTATAGTTGGGAATTCATCACTGAATACGTGTTTTAACATTTCACATTATATTTCATAAAACACACAGCAAAATATTTCAAATAAAAGAATTTAGCTCATCTGTATTGCAGCACATCTCAAAGGGAGTTATTAGGGCATATTTCTGCCCTTGTTTCCTCTCATGCTTGCGAGGCAGTAACACTGATTAAATAGTCTGCTGTTATGCCTAAACTCAAAATCCCATGATTTTTCTGGTTTCTGTGAAGTACCTTTTCAAAAATGGATCATGAAAATGGCACTGTGAGAACTCTAAATTTGTTAATGTAAAATAGCTTTTAATTTATTTACAGCCAAACAAGTGTTCTTAATATTTTTTTTCCTTATTAACTGTTCTCTAGTCAATCAGTACACCTATTGTTTTTCTCTGGAGATCCACTATACCCAGGGAACAGAGTTACATCTTGATCAGAGACTGCACAAAAATCATCTCAAGTGAACAGTGGGCCTCAGAGACTACACTTTGTGGAGGGGATGGAGATTAGCACTTACCCTGCTGACTTCTTTAGGAGTCGATTCATCTAAGAGGAAACAAAACAAACAATTAGGCACTCAGGGAAGTTTCTGGACTGAATGAAGAACAAGATACCACACTTCAAACAATTTTTGCACTGTTCTACAAAACTTCTAACACTGTTCATTGAAGTAGTTGAAGTGTCTTGAGACTAGAGTGTGTTTACAATCTTTTAAACTTCTAAATCTAAAATTGAATTAAAATTAGGATAAGGTATTCAAGAGTGCTGTCCTTACTTAATAATAATATGAAATTTCCTACATTTCATAAGTCAATTCACAGGCCAGCTAAACCAGTAAGTCCTACATCATTCTCCTACATTTATATTACAAATCAGTAAGACAGCTGTCCTTTGCTACCAAATACATGCCACTAATGTGCTACATATATAAGCAAGTCAGTGAGTAGACTTAGACTTTCTATTTTGAAGATCATATGACCTCTTTGGATGTGGAAAAAAAGCTCCTTGTGACCATGACATTGCAAGAATATCACTGATCACTGATGTGATATGGCATAACACGTTAAAAGTGCATACATTACCAGGTTACACATATACATATTTATATACATATATATAAGTATATACACACTATTATAGCTCATAATTTGAAATACAAGCAGATACTCTTGCATCTTTTGTAATTTAAATATGCAAAAATAAACACAGATACAACACCAGAGCATTAGCTAAAAGACTGAGTGGTATTTCTGATAACAAAGGGAAAGCAGTTATACAGAAAGAACACATATGCCACAGGAAATATTTCCAACTTCAGTTCAATCACACCAAAAACAGCTTAAACACAGTCTTACAAACCTCCACTTGGTTAGCTATTTCTGAAAACATGAAGGGAACTATTTGTAACCTTTATTTTCATACTAGGAACCAAATTTCTATTCTTTGAAATTAATTTTAACTCACCAAATAGATTTAATCTCACAGAGAAAGATCAGATGCTTATAGTTGTGGCCCTTAATTTACACATATTTTGATACATCTCTATTGAGCAGATTTTCAGTTATCTCTGTCAGATACAGACATAGTATCACCCAGGCTGCTTAACAGTCGATACACTACATTTTCTCCAAAAATCATTCTCAGGTGAAGGAGGAATCTCAAGGAACCCCTTGAGATGGACATAGAGGTGTTTCAATGTTATGACTAGTAATGGCTCTTCATATCTTACTTTTAATCACCAAAGATAGAAAAAAAACATTTTCTAGAAAACAGATTAAAGATCCAATTTCTAACAAAAGAATTCTCCTGAAAAGGAGGTTGTTACGAGGTGGGATTTGGTCTCTTCTCCCAAGTAACAAGTGATGGGACAAGAGAAAATGGCCTCCTCACTTCTGTACACCAAGTTTGCAGACCAAACCCCTTGCACCAGCAGTAATGTTTCTCTACCCCCCGGTCAGCTGGTTCAGCCCACTAAATTTGCAGAAAATGGCTCACTTTCTAAACTTTGAAAACCAAGTAACTATCCTAGACCACAAGAATAAAGTTAGACTCAGTTTCATCTTGACAACTTTGTAAATGTTATGATTTAAAAAGCTCTCTTCAGATGTTAGTGACATCAGCAGGAGACATGAAAGAATGAGAAGAGCTCCATTTTAAGATCTGGGTTTTAAGAAAAAAAATTACACTTTAACAGACTTTAATACCTGACCTCTACTACCTCTGCCATTCTCATTAACTACTGAACAGCACACTACATATATGCATAATAATTCGTACGGTAATTAAAGACAACATCCATCTTGGAAAGCTTTCATACTAAACCAAGATAATCAAGAGAGGAAGAAGCAGAGAACAAGAATGGGAACTGTCAACAAAAAAAAAAAAAAAAAAAAAAAAAAATAACCAAACCCAAAAAAAAACCCCAAAAAATCCCAAACTCCACAGAAGGCGTGGCATTTAACACAGTATAATTGAGGCCAGGTTTGGTATTTGGCACAACATACAAGAAGCTAGGTTTAGTTTGGTTTGGCATTCTCTTTTGGGCAGGTGTCTGAAGGGGTGTTAAATTGTAGAATAGTTCATTTAATAGGAAAAAAAGTCAGATTTTATTTTGCACATTAAAAATAAATCTCACTTCATTCTTTTATTTCTACACACGATTTAAAGAAAAAAAAGCCAAAGGTGGATGATCTTTCGACAATTGCAGGATGCTAAGCTAGAGTAGTCACAAAAACAACTTTAATGTAAAGCAAGCTTTCAACATCTCAGGTTATGATATTCTGATGCATTTAACAAGGAAGCAGTAATTCTAATGCCTTCACCTTCCCTCGATGAGACTGCCTTAGCAGGGGGTTGGACTAGATGATCTCCAGAGGTCCCTTCCAGCCCCTATCGTTCTGTGTTTCTGTAGGTAGCTTTATCACAGGAACTCTTTCAGAAAACCAATACTGCACTTTCTCCCTGGTTTTATGCTGTTGTTTGTTCAGTGTAGTTAAATACTACTGCTGGTCCATCGTTGCTGTTGATGACAGCAAACAAATATTTAGGATTAATTCTGTTTATGACATCCCAGAGAGCTGTACAGTCACACTTTCCCAAGGAATGTTTTCCCACACAGCAGATGTCAGATTGACCTAATATTTTTCTTTAAAAAATTTGCTTTAGGCTCCTTTTCCTTTAGCTAATAAGACACAAGTTGTTTGGAATGCAATTAGACCAGCATAAATATCTTTGCTGCTTATCTTCCCTTGAGAAGTGTCATACACCCACATGTCAATAGAAATTCCACATCACTAAGTGGAAATAGGTTAAAGACTCATCTCACCACCATCATGAAATAAAAAGCACCAGGTTTAATTTGTTTCTGTGGTAGAATGGCATCAATCAGATGAGCTGGTCAGTCTAATTTAGACATAGTTTGCATCCTGGTTTGAGATACTCTGCATCCTTATTTTAGACACCTTGCATCCAGCAGCTCAGGACTCCACTGAATTTGTAAGATCTTTCAAAGACACCTTAGCTGAGGGAGAGTTTCCTAAAGTGACAACCATCACACATACATAGCAGAAATGCTAAAGTTGTCATTCAAAAATGTGCTTGCTTCTTAACGCACAATCTCACTGAGAGCACCTGAATGTCTCTACTCACTTGCACCTGTCTGGATTTATTTCACAATTCAGAAGCATTTCTAACGTTACTTCATAGAAAACTAACTTAGACAGTTTGTTTAGACATAAACTAAAGCATTGAAATGGAATATTCATTAGTATTGATCCCTGGTGGCATACTACATTTCTTCCCTTGAAGCAGTAAAAAACCCTAAATTCTACCCTTTTTACATGAAAAGTAAGATCCACATTTTTTAAAGTTCCTGAAACAGGAAGCTTAGTTCTTTCTCTTCTTAAAAAACAAAGTGACATGGATCACAAAAGAGTAACTTCACTGCAGATGGTAAGCAGAGAAACATATTGTCTGCCAGGTATCCTAAAATTTTTACATACTCCTTTGCATGTAAGCAAACAGGACACTACACAAAACAGGAGCCAGAAGACAGTGCATTTGATTTGAGCAAATGAGCTTGGAAGCTCATTGTTTTCTATGGTTTTTAGCCCTCACAAAACTAATGAACTATTTAAAGCAATTTTGCAGGACAACATATTCTGGTCAGAAAAATCTCCAAAGGGAGCCTCTGAAAGTATCACCAGCCCTTGTGAGAAAATAAAGGCATACAGAGGATGAAGAATTTGCTCTTGTTTCTGAAATCGCTTAGCACTAAAAAGTATACTGATTGCAGCTCTGCATTTTTCATGTCCATGGACAAAAAATTCTCAACTGGATACTTGATGTGACGATTTCCTCAAACTACGATCAAGAAATTTGCTTTGTAATTAACATAGATTTGTAATTAACATAGATTTGCCTTCTCACTTCTGTTTAAATAGCAAGATGACGGAGGTATTTCTGAATCTGTGCAATGATATCTTCTCCACATCAGCTAAAAGTCTCATAGAACTCTGTAAAAGTCTCTCAAGTTGAATACACCTGAGCAAAAGTCATGTTGGAACCTGGTCTCTGACCACCAGGACAAAATGTAATAGTTTCCAGCAGTGAGTATATCTCACCAAGGAAGTCTACAATTGTGTTTTATGGTAATTAGCCTATGACATCATATGGTATTCAACACAACTGTTGAACGAAGAGAGTGTTAATTAAATTGGTTAGCTCATCTATCTTATCAGTCAATGAGGTGCAATCATCATTGTTTATTATCAGAATACAGCCACTAGACAACAGGCTAAAGAGCATGTATAATTTTTTTTTTTTTTTCCCCACACCTACCAGTTTACAGCTACACAGTTTTCTTTATATCTGCCCCTTTTCTTTGCCTGACACTCAAATCTGTTTGGCATTCACTGCACCAGCTGTTGCAAGCAGCTTTCTTTAAAATTGATTACAGGTCTTGTAAACATATTTGGTGAAAGAAGTCTCTCACCCTGTACTAATATAATTTCAGTATCACTCTTGTTAAATCAAACTTCATTTTCTCCTATTTTTTGGCTCCAGAATCGTGTTGGTTGCTGCATATAAGGTATGTTTAAAGTTTACTGCAATTGATGTATTTCAGGAAGAGCATTAATACTACGAAGCTGTTCTCTTGCTTCTGAATAGAGCTGTTCCTTCACTTTTGAAAGTGTTTCAAATATACTGCATAAAGGTTGAAGTTTTATTGTGTTCAGCAGGTGTTTTCAATGAGAAGGAAAAAATTACATTGCTGTTGGCTCAAATACTACTCAGACATATAACTTAAGAATGTCATGGAAATCAACAGAACTGCTACAGCATGCACGGGAAACCAGAAATGCTTTTATGTATTAAATGTCACAGCATTCCTGTTATGTATAGTGATTCTGGGCTGAAGGAGATGATTGAAAGAGAACACTGCTTGAAGCAGGTCCTACAAAGTTCCAGCATCTTGAGAAAGCCATACTGGATTTTGTCCATTGCATGATATTTGGAAATTTTAAAAACATACATTATTACGAATACTCTTTGGACCCTGTTGGGCCTCTTGGGTTTGGCGTGTTCATTTCTAGTCCATGAATACTTCTTCTTGACTGATAAGCTTGTCTGGAGGATTTTAAGGAGAGGCACTTCCTCCACCTTCACCAACTTCTGTATACAGCCCATCCTCCACTTGCAGCCCTACAAGGCAAGGGGTGGGATCACAGAGTGCACAGAGCTCAGTCCCATGAAGTTCCCATCTCTGGCATGGAGTGAGGCTTCAAAGGTTTGTTGGCCCAGATAGCCCATGAAATTTCATCAGGTTCTCAGATTCTAGAGCAGGAAATACTACCTATGGCTCAGTACCAGGAAGAGAACATAAATAATCTTAAACTTGGGAAAGATGTTATCTTACACTTACCTTGGGGGAAAAGAGCATCAGATAAAAATGGTTTTCCTTCATTTTTTCCCTTCAATTTTTTTCTGTTTTGTTCTCATCCCTACCTTTTTTTTTTTTACTGTATTCTCACTTCTTTTTGTTCAGAAACATATAGGTTTGGGGTTTTTTTAAGGGAAAAAATATGTCTATGTAATAAAATTGTAAGCTCTCATACTCTTCTCAAGTTGTTTAAAATTTTCAGATTCCAGCATTTGTCTGATATGGAGAATATAAAGTACAAGAAGCTCTGCAGCCTGCCTGATTTTTCTTTTTTAATGTGTCTCTGACTACATTGAAAACAAATGTTGTATTACTGAACTTTGCAGTACAATCCTCAACATCTGCAGAAAAATCAACTGAGCAGTTTTCTTCTCTTTAGACCAGCTGACAAAGGAAACAAAAGAAAATGCCCCAGAGGAAAAGTTTGCTAACGTCAACAAGGGTAAGGGATCATTAGAGCTTGAGATGATAGGTTACCACATGGGAGGGTGTAGTGATCCGGTGTGAAACACATTTACGTCAAGGGAATCATTTCAATCCCTCTGAAGAAACCCTACTGTAACTACAACATAGGTCCGTTTGTATTAGAGATTTATTTTATTTTACCCCAGAGACTGAAAACTGAGAAACTGTTCAAATTAATCTGGATAATACTGAAGAAGAAAAAGTGACAGAATAAAATTTACAAATTAAGTCTTTTAGGATATTTCAGCTGATTTCTTTGTAATCATAATCAAGCCCTCAGTGACTGTGTGTTGAGTGTTACAAAATAATGATGTGCAGATAATTCAGGACTTCAGAGTCTTTGAAAAAGGACATGTTACACTAACACGATGAACAAACTGAAACCAAGAGAAGATGGAACTATTTACTACTTCTCAGTACCACAACCATGAGTGAAACATTTTGCTTGCAAGGAGGAGACTGTTAAGAAAAAAAATAATTATAACTTCAGTGACTGCAAAGGAACAGCATATGTAACTACAAAATTACAGATATCTCTCTATGAAAGATAATGACAGTACCATCTGAATTTCTAAACTAGACAGTTTCACTGTACAATGATTTATAATGACACATAATTATAATACACAGGAATTATACAAGAAAAAAATTAAAAATAACAACATCTATCTTTTTGACTGCTGCACAACATCAAAAAAAAAAATCCAAGATATGTTGTGGAGTTCAGTATTCTTATACTGGCATTTCAACAAATGCAAGATTTTTAACTCTCTCTAGTAGCAGATACAACATTGAAGATACAGGGCCAGAAAGTTTTCAGGCAGAGATACATGCGCTAGGATTTCCAAACTCTGCACAAGTCAGGCACCTAATTCCTCAAAATGAAAGCAAGTTAAACAACCCATCTATGGGTAGGCACAATGATCTACCACAGCTCAAGTGAGAATGATAATTCACTAAGTTGTGTGGACTCAGACACTTGTGACCCTATAGCAACATCTTCAGGCTCTGCACTATGTAATGAATCTCTGATTTAATGCATGAAATAATTGGTGAAGATTATAATATTTAACAGTGAGCTCACTAAAACGCAACATAAAAAAAAAATGAGACACACAGCAGCTATTCCTGGCTGCAAAAAAACAATGTTCCAAATGAAACTGTGTTTATATAGCTCCAATTGATCTTCTGTAAACCTTGAGGACACACTGTGAAACAACCATTAGACACTTCAGCACTGGAACACAGTGCAAATCATGGCACCTAACAGTCCACGTACATCAGAAGTTACAGTCATTAAATACCTTGGCACAACAGCATCCAGATTACTCATCCAGATTTCACAGTGATTCTCTAAGAGATTCAACAAAAATCAATAGGCAGAACCCAGCCCTCAGTGGATTGATGATTTCCTCATTTCTGAATATACATAGGAGCTCATTCTCATGTTCCACTAAACCATCAAATCTACTACATACTGACTTCCAAGTACAGAAACTTTGACACAAGTTTCAAACAGAGGACTGGCTGTACTATCAGGCAGAGATGTCTGCACCATTGTAATGATCTATCTGATTGAAATATTCAACTACAAGAAAGGGAGGTAAAGTACAGTACCTCTAGTCAGGAATATGAAAAAGACTTGGTGACAGAAAGCATGCCATTTTTAGAGGTTTCCAAGACACACATACATACAGAGAGAAGATTACACTGTCAGCTTCAGAAGGAATCATTTTTCTTCTCCCAGCCCACCTGACAGATACCAAGGAACAAGGAAAGAAAAAAAACTTGCAGAAACATCCAAAAGAAAACTGCAAATACAGATATACAAGTTTATAGTGAATGAAGAACTGGATGTGTTCGTGCAACACAAAATTACTTTTATGTGCTTTTCTACTTAACTAACGAAATCCAATGCAGATGGTAAATTAATTGAAATACTAGTAAGAACTCAGGAAATATATCATGAAATCAGCTGGAAAGGTAATAAACTACATCTAACACAGCAATAACAGAGAGTAGAAGTACCACTTCTGTCAGCAGAATAAAGGGAACAAGAACCAACTGTACCTCTGCAGCATGGCTGAAGTTGCCACCTGCTGGGATAAGGAGCTGTGTCTATCTCCCAAATTGTCAATCTAAGAGAACTACTAATGATCACACACTGAGAGCAGGCAACCAAGCAAGAAATCTATTCCTTTTCTATGAAAAGGGTAATTCATAATCTAAGTCCCCTCTCCCCATGCCTTCAAAATAGTTTTGAAACAGTCATGACTGAGGAATCTCATATTTTCTCAGTTAGAGCATCATTCTTCCCAACTTCCTTCATCAGTCCTGCTGTATAGTTCCGTCAAAGCCAAAGTGAGTTTCTTACATAAGTAAGCACTACACAACTACCTGGAAGAGGAATTCGGAAAAACAACCCTGTGACACAACTGCTCCTTAGATGGTTTTTTTATATCTACCTAGTTAGGGAACACCAGAGCTGCATTATTTAACCCATTTGCATCTCAATCCACGCAGGGATACATATAAGGCCATTTGATTTTTACAACTAATAAATGACCAGCAGCACTAACTCAGTCAGGAGCTACTAGAGACTCAACCATTTCTAAATATCAGGGCACTTATTTTGACACCTAATCGCAGGAGTGAGGTTAAGTTACAGAAGAGTACACGAAAGAGAACAGCCTAATAATTACATAACAAGCTGGTGGTTCAAAAGACAAACATTAACATCATTAAATAAAGCACACTGAAAGTGAAAAGAAGAGCCAAAGAAAAGAGCTTCAAAACAGAGTTTCCAAAGGAAGAGATGCAGGGAGAAAGAGAGACATTGCTGCTAGGATGAGTTAGAAGCTTTGTCAAAGACATCAGATGCTACTAACTGTGATGTACTTTACTGGTATCTCTAGGAGTACTTTACTTTCTGGCATGGTAGAAAACAAGTTCTACTAAAAATATAAAAAAAATAGTACTGTATATTACTGATCAAAAAATGGAAGAAAAATCATACATGTAATTCACAAAGTAAGATTTGTGCAAAGCCATATCCTTTTGTTTGGAATATCATTCACTGCCACTGTTAAAAGGAAAAAAAATGGAAACTTAAACCTTAAGCTTTAAAAATACAGCTGTCAAGGAAAAAAAAGGCAGTTGCTTCAATGTGCTTTGCCATTTTCCATCAAGTGAACAGATGGTATTATTAAAATTCTAGCAGAATGAAGTATTTATAAGTTCATTAGACAACACTAACTATACAAAAAAAGATGGTAATATTGCAAATAAAGCTGCAGGATTCAAAATAGCCTAAAAGTACAAAGCACGGTTATAAACCCACATTTATGAGTTAGTATAGAAAAAACAAATGAAACAAAAGCAAACAAGAAATACATGAAAAACTTCATAAAACAGAAATTTATTTCCCATGGTCACTTCTGAGTTACTCCACTCATTCCAAGCCTTAATCCTATACAAAGAGTTTCAAGTTAGACAGACTGCTTGGAGGTGAAAAAGCCTGTTGGTATCGCTACATTTACTTTTCTTTAAACATGTATATAAAATTCGTACTGTGATATACAATAAGTAACAATGAAATTACTCTAGAAATAATCCCCACATTAATTTCAGTCTTATACTCCGAGGTGATGTTCCCAGAAAATAAACAAAAGGTGAGCCACATGGATCTAGCACACGTGTCAGTGCTTTTGAATGCTGTGCCAGACTGGCAGATTCGATACCCGAGATGCTTTATCTCCTGTTCTCGTCATCATCTTGAATTCACTTCAGAATTGTATGGTTTGTACTTGCTTAGTTTACCTTCTGTTGTCTTTATTCCAGCCACAGCCATGTCTTGACTTGGTAAAGCGGTGTCTGTTATAATTTACTTGAAAAAGATGCAAATTCCTGTCACCTTCAAAATGTGATGAAATGGATTCACTATAAAAAGAGATGGCTCACACATTGAGAATTTAGCTTTCCCTCCAAACTAATACATATCAGTTCCCATATGTGCTGATTTATTCAGATGTACACCACCCCTCTCTGCAATTTTTATTAGTACTGTGTTAAGGTTTAACTCCTTTAAGCACCCTGTCCACTCTGAGCATATTTTATCCAATCTAACATGTCATTCCTGGAAAATCCTTGCCTTGATATCTACGTGGAAAAATGATTCAAAGAGGGATGCATATTATTTTAAAATGTGTATTTTTTTCACAGTTTTTCAAGAACTGCATGGAACTTCCTTTTCCTTTTGATAGATCTATTACTCAAACCTTATCCAATGTTTTGCCGATGTGCACCTATTACTTAACTACAACTGATGCAATCTCAGATTAGAATTTATTTGAAACTGTTTCTTCCTGAAGAGCTGACCCTACCTAGAGAGGAACTGTAAGGTGCAGGTCCACACCAGTAGAAACCAATTTAAGCCTGAGCTGCCACCTCTGCATTCTCTCCACTGCCTTAAGGCAGTTTTCCACTGCAGCAGCTCAGTGAACTGTAGATACAATCTACAAGCACAAAGACCAATGAAAGGAAAGACTGGATATACACACCCAGGGATGGAAGCTGAGGGCAGGCAGCATAGGCTTACATTGACCACAGAGTTATTTCATGGGAACCAGGAGGCTCTGGCTTGAGTGAATACTGCTTGAGAAGGCAGGACTCATTGTCTCAAGACTAGCTGGTGCCTACTAAAAGAGCCTGAGCTTCTGAGGACACCTAAGGAGGTATTGAAAGCTGACTTCGCTAAGATGATTGTTAATTTTTAATTATTCTTTTTTTTTTAGCATAACAAGTTTTTTCATACATAACAGTTTCATATTTAACGAAAAAAAGATGCATTTATGGCTACCTTCAGGCAGATGACACAAAGAGACACATCCTCATTAGAGAAATGTAGCAGGTAGAGAGATTTCTAAATTTAACGGGTTCTTCCATTTAAGGGGTATGATCATCTACATCAACATTTGCTTCTATTTATTAGTTTCCTCTAGCACATTACTTCAAAAAATAAGAAGTATTAATATGATTTAGATGTCTACAGCACACAGAGAAAGGCTTGTGTAAGAACTCACACTATTATCTTCAAATCTTGAAACACTGTTTTAACATTCAAGACAAACACAGCTAAATCATACCACTGAGCAACTTCTGCTTGTCCATCCTACATTTAAATGACTTTGGATTGACTCTAAATGAGACTTTATAAACAGGCAATGGAGGGAAGGGTATTAAGATTTAGAGTTATTGTTAGTTTCCTGTTTCTGAATTATATAGGCAAATCTCAAGAAGAAAACAAGCACAGAGAGAAACTTGCATAGACAGCACAATGTCAGATTCCCTAACTCCATTCTAAAATATGCCTGTGATGCCAATCACTGATTTATGTTGTATTATTACCTTAACTGTTTTCTTTTTCTATTACAATTCCAGGTACCAGGAAGGAATGCAAACCTACTTCCTAATTTACTTTCATTTACTTGCCTATCATAGTATGGCAACAAAATTACATAGGGTATGCCTACAATGTCAGTGACAGGGTAAAACTGTGTCCATTTCCAAGAAAAATCTTAGCTAGAGACCACAATTTTTACAAAGACATTTTAGGAATTAAATGAGTCTATTGTATTTCAGCTTTGGCTTGGGAAAAGTATGACCTACACAGCTAGAGAAAATTTATTCCTGTGAATATCTAATACAAAAGATTACCGCAAATTAAAAAGCTATGGCTGAATGCTGTAAAGGGGTGGATGCACCCTACTGTGCAGTAGAAAGTAGAAAATAATAGCTGGCTTTCCAGTGGAAAGACTTGGCAGTCAGCCATGTGGTGCAGATCAGGTTCTGTCCCCAAAGACACATTCATGATGGCAACATATTGGAAGGTTGCTTAGAGTCTAAAGATTAAGAAGTATAATCTTTCCAATTTAATCTATCACTTGGTCAATGCTAGTAATAACCATAAACCATATTGTATATAATTTCATCCAAAGAAAACACAGCACAACAACACTAAAAAATAATTCTTTTCATTAAAGCATCCTGTGTTCTACTAAACATAATTTTGTAATTATCAAAACAATCAAAAATCCTCATTAAATGTTTCGTTTCTGTTTTAAAATATTATCCATCACTAGAGTTATTTCTCATTTCATGTATCACTTAGAAATAGTGTCCTTTCATTTGACATAAAAAGGATTTCCAATAACCATTAAATATAGAAATTCAGTCATTCTTTCAGAAACTATAGGTTGTCCATTTAAGTTAACCACTAATATTGGTACAAATAGTACTTATTATTTGAATAGCAACTTGTTATATTCTGGAAATTATGTTTTCTTTAAGCCCAGAGAAACACAAGCCCTGTAGCATCCTACCTGAGCAATCTACTAATAGCTGGAAATTAAAATCAGCAAGAAAATTAAAACCAACAATAAATATTCCATATTTGCTGGAATGTATGAGGTGTTAATTAATTGAAATGGATGAGTTTCTCAGCCCTTCCTCAGCAAAGACACATCTCCTTTTTCTAGTCCAAGTGTATCTACTCCCCTTGGTTTTGTTCATTTCTTATCTGTCCTATGCTACACCAAAGTGGTCTAGTTTCAGTGCATAAGGGAATCCTTAAAGAAACCACTAGATAAAACTGCTTCATATTCCGCTCTTTACTGGGAACATAGCCAAGGATATTTACAAAAAGCAGGAGTGGGTTAAGCAGGTAAGCTGTTTTCTAAGCTTCTCTACTGACAGAACAGCTCAGTTTGTCATGTATTATGTCACAATGTCTTTGAAACACTAATCTTCAGAGCAGTAATTTTCTAGTAAAATGCGCAAGTCTAACAGAGGAAAATTTATAAGATTCTGAATTTGTACAAGGACTCAATAAAGTGAGGATCATATTCTTTGCATACAATATCTTTATGGACAAAGTCACAGAGACTTCACCTTCAGATGTGTTTTAGGAGCAAAACAACAAGACCTTTGTATCATCAGCTCAATGAATAGCATCACTGTTCAGCAAGTGTTTTCCTGCAGCAGTTCAATTGGCCATAAAGAAATTTAAGTATCTTTTCTCTGAGAAAAATACATTCTGCTTTTGCTTAAACCTAGACTTTTCTAATAGAATTCATTAAGTGAACTGGAGCTATGTAATTTTTTTTTTTCCTGTCTATTTGGATGCCAGTATTTGGAACTCAACGTATACTTTGAGCAACCACTAAAAGAAAAAAGATTACAGATGTCAAATGAAAAACATTTAATTAAATATGATCTCTCTTGCACCTAATCAAAGGTATTTTCCAAGCAGTGGTTAGACTGAGATGATAACAGGATTACTGGAAAGTCAGAACAGAAATTCTGTACTGTTCTCTACATACGTAATCTGTTTCCTCAATGAAACACAAGTGTTACCAAGCCAGTTTTCACTGATTCCTCCTCCAGGTTTGGATTCTGGATGTGTTCTAAACACATTTTCAAAACCTATGTGTTCTAAACACATTTTCAAAAACCAAAGTGATATCTCATGTAAAAGTCCCAAAAGAGGCCCTGGTAAGAATCACTAAGTGTCTGTCCTTCTTTACTTGATTCTCCTTATTGAAATGTATGTCCTTGTCCCTTACCACAGCTTAACCTTTTGAGAAGTACAGGTGAAGCCTCAAGGATATGAAAATAGTAACAGCAGGAGCCCTTATTAAAGATATTTTTCCAAGAGGTAAAAGTAGAGTCAGAACTCACCAACACTTTATTAAATGAAGCTTGCTATCAGTCAGAAAGCCCCTGACTGCTTGGCTTCAAGAGAAATCTCGTCTAACAGCTGTATAAAAAAAGGCTTCAGACAAATGTCTCCATTTCTGCAGTCTTTAATAAAATCCATCTTCAGACAGAGCACTGGTACAAAGACAACCATATTCTGAGGGACCTGCATGTATCAAAATAGGAAGAATCTTGAAACCAATGGAAATCATTCCATCACTGCGACATAAAAAAAGGCCTTGAAATGAAAACCTACTATAAATTGTGTATCTCCCAATAGAACTAAACAAATATATTAATGTACATATTTTAAAAATGGCAAGTCCATGGAGATAGAAGAAATTAAGGAACACCAGGCTTTATTCTGCTCATTTATCAAAAGGCAAATAAGGTATAAATACAAAAAAACTGATGCTGAACTAAGCAGGTGTTGAATTCAATGCCTGAAGAGAAGGTCTACATAGAGGTGATCATTTAGAAAAAGTCAGTCATTTCTTAACAGTCTGGAGAAGACAGAGCTCTTCAAAAATTTTACTAAGAAATTCTGGAGTTGAGAAAATTTCCAGAGTAAATATTGTATCATCTGAAATAAGCTGTTACTATATATTTTAAGATGCATCACAAAAGTATGTAAAAACAAGTATAAATCAAGTACTAAGATACATTTATTCAAGATTTTATGCATATTTATTAAGAATGAAGAAAAGCTATATCCAATAGCTTCTCTCCCTTTAACTATAGACTTACAAGGAAAAAAAAAAAAAAAGAATAGAAAAAAGTTGAACTTCTAATCTGACACTTATTCCTGACAGTTCCGTGTATATAGTTTTGCTTCTGTCATCATTCTGGGTCAAAAGATATTTGCTCTGCTAAAAAAAAGAAACCCATTCAATGATTTTGTTTCAGCTGGACGCAGAAGAACTTACAGATTCTATGAGCACTTCTATATTACTAGAAATACTCTAGAAGCACCTGCAGATAATTAGCTGGTGCACACCTACATAAACTAATGAATATTAAGTTGTCTATATCTGTCAACGGGAATATCATCACCACTGTCACACTGCAAAGAAAATGTTCAAATAACCTACATCATCCAGAAAAAAAGCAGAGGTTTAGTGAATTTCTTCCAAGTGTGTTTAGATGTTATTTACGTCTTTATGTAAAGGGACCAATATTCACAATGCTTAAATAAATCTGTCTGTGAGGAAACATACAGTTGTAGTATATATTCCAAACTTCAAGTTTATACATTCTCGAATCATAAAGAATTATTTGTGAAGTACAAAATTGCCATGATGAGCAAGTGGTCAATTCATCAGTATTCAGTTCTGAAAACAGTCAATACAAGATGCTGGACTGGAACATGTCAGACAGCAGTATTTCTGAGATCTCCTATGGTTTTGTGACTCGCCAATACTGCTCTTTGCCACCTGTTGTGAATGAAAATGCCAAACATTTTGAAGAGTCTAAATTGTTTTCAGACCTGCTCAAAGCATATTGATTCTTAATTTGATAATTATTAGTCATTGCAACCAAGAGCATTTTTTTGGGTGGGTGAAACAAAATGAAACAGAACTTGAGAAAAGCCTTGTAATACCTGTTTCCTATGCTGCCACTTTCACTGTACTTGGCATATACAGTTCTCTGCTACAGTAGGTACCCCAAACACTAAAAAATATCAGAGATACACTGTCACCCATGACTACTCATAAGCAAAATTTTTTGAGGAACACAAGCATGTTGGCAGAGGGGAGGATAACTGTTCTTGTTCTATAAAAATGGTTTTGGCCAGAGAACACTTAGAAAAGGCAACCTGGTAATAATGCATGCCTGTAAAAACATGTTATCATTTGTAGAATTAAAATTTTGCTCAAGAAAAGTAACAGGTATCAGGGAAAATTCAGATTATCCCTAAAGCACATTTGTATGATATACCATGAAATATATACATGATGGTAAGCCAGCAGCTGTTACAATGACATGGTTTCCTAGGTTATAAAATGCAAAAAGAGCACATTCCGGTCATTTAAAACTTCAGATGCAGTCATGTCCTCTTGTCCTAAAGAGGAATTCACTATGTGGGTCATGACAACTCTGATTCAAAAAGATGGGTCACTGCATAGTTACTAGTTTTAAAAGTTGTTTTGGTAAACCTCCAAAAGTGTTCTACCATAAATCTAAAATCACTGCCCAGCAAGTCCCTAGGAATAAACATATTTCTACCTCTATACAAATATCTGATGCACTGCATTAAGATGTTTCTGAGTGTTCACAATGAACCCACTTGAACTGAATTAATATAATCGTAACAAATCTGTTGTCACTTCCTCACCCAAATCACCAAAACCTAATGCCACTGTTACACTCAATTACTATAAACCCTTCCAAAACTCACACACATTCCTCCTCCCACACCTATTATTGAATTGTTTCTTATTAATTTCCTGAGCCTTGTTCCTCATCAACACAATCATCTCTTTCCCTTTCACTCCACATACTTAGTTAATGAGAAATGAAAATGAAACTGTAGCAATTTGGGGTGAGGACCAAGTGCCCCGAAAAAGAGCTCCCTTCCGTTAGCTGAACAACCGAATAAACACACAAAACATTCCATCCAGCTTTGCCTTAAAAAAAAAAAAAAAGAAAAGAAAAGAAGTTCTTTTAATTCTCAGTATTACTCAGCAATTTCAACTGGATAAAGATAAACCTTCTCTTTTTTATCAAGCCAAAGAAGATTCACAGTCACCACATCTTTGCATAATGCAGGCTGGAAGAAAGAAGAGAATAATGTAGCTCAGTACTGCAGCTAAGCAACATGAGTCTAGATAAGGTGCTGTCTCCAAAGGGTTTAAAGATGCTTTAGTATGACAACTAAAAAGACCCCTTGCAGCTTATCTGGAAAGATCCAAACAATGTATTCTAATATAAAAACACAGTCTTTTCTTCAGCATATTCAAATATGTTATTAAGACAACTTGACTCAGAGTTCTAACAATGGATGGTATATAAACCCCAGAGAAGTATCAGAAGAATAATGAATAAAGGCCCTATTCTGCTCCACTACAAGTCCATCTGCTCAAGTTTGTTGTCTATGACAATGGCTAGTAACAGCTCATTATGGAAAAAGTATGAAGAAACCACACTACATGAGAAGAAAAGAGTGCAGACTATAGATGCTTGGAATATACTTACTCTGGTATGTCCTCAGAGAAATCAGATGCTTATGAATTTTCTCAGCTGGAGGCTGCATCAGGATCATAGTATGTAACAGCTCTTGATGAAGTATTTAATCGTTGGAATGTGTCTAATCACTTTTTGAACCCATTTACATTTTTAACATCTAAAATATCTTATGCTAATGAATTCACAATTTAGGCATGGGTTGTGTGAAAAGGGACGTCCTGTTGATTCAAATCTGTAGCCAATTCATTTTGCAGGGTGTCCTTCAGTTCTTCTGTCATGAAAAAGGTAAATCTGTCAACTGTATTCACCATGAGTCATAACTATAAAACTTCTGCTACAGTTCAAGTCTTTTGCAGAATGAAGAATCCCCCTCTGTTTGGTAGCAGCATCATAGAAGTCATGACAGAAAAGATAATGAGGCAAGGTGGGCTTCATGAAGAGACAACAGTGTTATCAGCAGAGGAGGTCTTTTTGTGGCCGAATTGAACTAGATGCACTAGCCAGCACAAAAAAAAAAAAATTAGACCTTGCTAAACTTCATCCACCACAACAAGCCCCCTACAAAAGAACATGAGATCTTGGATACTAGCTGAGCATCCTCGAATGTCATGTATTTAGTTCAATAGACATAAATATCTTCAAGGAATTTATAAAGAATAAACTCAACATTACTGTTGAGAAAAGATTATTCTTTAAACAACTAATTCTTTTTTAGCTTGTCAGTCCTGATGCTTAAAGGAGACAAGTCCTTCAAATACAATGCATATCTGTTACTGACTCACCACCATCTGACATCAGTTTTATAACCCCATTATAATTTCGCCCAAAACCTCCTTACATGTGAGCTTTAAGTGTTCCATAAGAAAAGAAAGATCCATCCCTCTCAGATCCAGAGATTACAATCTACAATCTCCTCCTGTACCATAATCAATAGTCATCCATTTACCTCAAATTGTCTGAATGATTAAAATAATTAAACATAACTAAACTCAGCGTGCTGTGATCCAAATACATTCTGCATTGGCAAAGTCAGGTTAAGTGGTTCCTCCAGTCCTCACACGCTGCTGGACAAACAGTTCATTACCCCCCTCAACTATGCTGATAGAACTGTTAGCTTGTCGCACACTGGATCAACATAATGATCGACATTTAAAAATTACTTCCTTTCTTGCTTGTTTTTCAGACTTTCAGAACTACAGATTATAGACTTCTATACATCTGGTTGGTTTTGCTCTTCTGTGTATCTTGAGAAGGTGATGTTACATGCACAGAGCATCTGAACTTCAAATTAATCACAAATTTACACAATGGCTTAATGACGTTTCCTGCTTGGTTGTATTTGGCTGAACTATATATCCGTTGCTAAGCTCTAATGGATGATTTTTTCCACTATATTCCCAGCATCTCTCCTTCAGCTGCATTAGCTAATTTAGGCTAGGCCTAAAGTAACAGAGGAAATAGGGCTGGAGACTGGGCTTGAACATCACCAGTACCTGATTAACTGTTTTCACCCACAGCATGGCTTAGACATTACCAATTTGCACTTTCCCAAAACAACATTTGAGCTCAGATAAGAGGACTAGCACCTGCCCAGGACCATTCCAGGAGGTAGTCTGGATGCAACATCTTATTTGGAAAGGAGAGAGTGAAAAGTAGTTTAGCTTTATAGATGTGAATTGTGCTATGAAACTTGGCCTCAGAGACAAAGATCAGGTAAAACTGATTTATAAATCATACTTTATTCTTCAATTACTCAGCTTTATGAGATTCTTTTGAGCCTCTATACATGTCATTTTAATTTTCAGTACACCTGAAACTTTATCTTCCTAGTATGAGTCCGTTTTTCCAGAGAGCTTATAAAAATAAAAATCCCTCTCAGACTACTGATGACCTCTGTAGTGAAAATTGTCTAGGCATTCCTAAAGTATACTTCCCAAGTTTTTATTACTTAGTAATCTATAGGAGGATTTTTTCCTCTAAAAACTGTATCTTTGAATATAATTGAAGAAAAATCATCTCAAAGCTCTGTGGCTTTGTTTGTTTGGGTTTTTTATTATTTGAAAGTTTAGTAGTTCAGTACACATTTTGAACCAAATAATTTCCATATACGTGCTTAATAATATCTTGCAAGTATTTGAGTAATATTTGTAACATCTTCCTTCAACGGGAGTCTTTGGCAGCTAAACAGTGATAGCAGTATTCATTTATGTGCAATACACCTCCCTCATGTATAACATACTTAAACAAGTATCACCACCTGAAGCAGTAAGTTAGGGAATGTATAGCAGTAAACCAATGGGAATGAAGTCATGCTTAGGCCTTCCTCTTGCTGAACGGAGTGCTGTGCAATTTAACTTGCATTCATTATTTATTATAGTCTAGTTGAAAGTTAATGGCCAGGATCTATTTCACTATGCTCAGTATGAAGAAGTCCTTTTTGGATAAAGCTACCTCTTCAAAGTACTTGACCTACCAAGAACCACTAGGACAAATAAAGTGAGTATCTATGACTCACCATGAAAAGTACACTCTTTAAATCAGCTGCACTAATTCTAATAGGCATGTGCAGGATTACTAGTCTAAAACTCTATCTAATCATAGATACTTTGAAGAATTACTACCACCATTAGCAAATCACTATAGGATGACACACTGAAAATTGATAGCTTTCATTAAGCCCATACTACGAATATAGTGATGTCTGTGCTTTACTTTTCTGTATTTACAATATGACTTCAAAGTCTTAAGACAACGGTGCAGTTTCAGAAGTAAACTTTCTGCTGAAAATTGTCATTAATAGT
Source organism: Todiramphus chloris collaris (assembly GCA_025345505.1). Taxonomy (NCBI): domain Eukaryota; kingdom Metazoa; phylum Chordata; class Aves; order Coraciiformes; family Alcedinidae; genus Todiramphus; species Todiramphus chloris. The sequence goes on from JANVCC010000020.1 coordinate 6,212,098, forward strand.
CAATATGAGGTTAGGACAAATAAACATTATTTGCTTCCACCTATAAAACATAAAATCATCCACTTACAGAGTATGGTGTTATCATTTATATCCAAATAGCTATCTCCACAGTATGGAGAATGAATTGGGTCTTCACTACTCACCTCCAGAACAACCATTTCTTTTTTCACATGTAGCGTAACAGACTATTAACCTGCATGACCATATATTGTCTTTTCACCAAAGATGCAGGTCTCATGTAATGGACAGAACAGGCAATGCTAACATCTATTTTACATTTTGTCTTTTTATCCTTATTGGTCAATGTTTGATTACAGGCCTTGTCTAGCCAACATGTCCCAGGTTTATACTTTCATATCTGGATTAAAAAGCTTCTGTCCCATAAAAGTTAATGACTATTCCCTTGTTCTTATTTATTGCTTTCTCAGCCTCCAGACTATGGGAACGTTCCTACTCCATAGTAATGCAGGTAAACAGGTTAGTTTACATCACCATAAATAATCATTATTAAAAAAGTGTTCACTACATGGGCATAGTCTTCACTTTTGTGATCAGAACAGAACTTCTCCATCAGTTAATAAGAGAATTGATTCTTTTTCTTGCTTGCTTAATTTTTACTCTTAAACCAAAGATACCGTGTTCAGGAGGGAAACAATCTAAAACCAAAGAGCAGCAGGGCCAGACAACATTAAGGAGTACTCGCTTGCACAAGAGGGAATGGCTTTGTATTGCATACAACACTAATGAACCCGTTACTGCAGTACTATCTCCCTTATACTGCCCACATTTTATATAAGACACTGATAATCTGGAGAGGTTCAAAATATAAATTGATGAGAAACAACAAGAAAATGGGAAACCTTTTTCTTAGTCAGATACTAAAAGAAGTTCCATGCCCTAATTTACTTGAAAGATGGAGAAATTACAAAAATCACAGCCTGTTTACTTTCTAATATAGCTGGGAGATATGAGCAGAAAATGATTCAGTGAAGCAGAGAAGCAGCATTTTTGAGCAGACAGAAAAAAAAAAAAAAAAAAAAACCAAAAATCCCATAGAAACTCTTGACTCAAGCCTAACAAAGACACAACAAACATCAGCTGAAGAACATGTTGAGAATAATTGCTCTACATATAATGTGATTAACATAATTAGTTCAAGAGGGAACTGAGACCAAGCAGTGACATCTACTTCCTAAGGCCAAACATCTCATCATTAAAGGATTACCCTCTGCAAATCTCTGACCATCTAAACAATTCTAAATATGCAGGAGAGCTCCAGAAAAACAGAAAAATCACTTCCTTCACCTGACTCACTCAAAATTTTTTTTTTTCAGACTATAAACTCTCACATACTTCAGCAAATTAGAAGAAAACAATCTAGAAACATATTCAACTGATGTACCAGGCTTATTTTTGCAGTTCTTTTGGGTTTGCTAGTGATAGCCATTCAAATAAAAAAAGAATAAATTCAGTAACTGCTTCAACATCAAGACACATACTGAACAAAAATCATCACCACCACTCAAGAACTCAGTATTATCTAAGAGGCCACTGCTCAATATTTCTGTACTATCAGTACATAAAATAATTCCTGATCTGACATATATCTTTTCCACTAACCTCCTCCCCCCCCCCCCCCCCCCCCAAAGGAACAGCTTGACAACACAACAGAGAAAAACTTTTTCACTAACTCCTCAACATTTTCACAGACAAAATGAGCTGGGTCTCTTCTGATTAACTCAGGGAAAGCAATAAAAACCCCACTGAACTGGACACATAGGGAAGAAACAGTTTTTCCTTGGACAATTATACTGACTGTTTCAGGAAATGATGCAGTGATAAAATACTTTTTAAAAGCAATTGCACAATATGCTAGTCTCCCCAGCAATAAACTCCAAAATTGTACTATACCTTTGACAGATGTATCCCATTTTCATCATCTAGACTAAAACAGCATTCCCATGTAGAGCTCTACCACAGTTCTGGGAAGTGCCATCACTTCATCTGTCTGCATCTGAAATACTGATACACGAACTTTCCAGACAGATGAAAACTAGTAACCTGTAAACTACTCCATACAAAAGTATACCAATCAGTTTTATCTCTGCAGAAGTAAATTAACAGAGGAACGGAATCTATGCAGTCAAGACTCCAGTTATTATTGCAACTTTTCTGAGAAAAACATTCACAATAAAGACAATTTTTATCAGTCTGGATATTATCCCAGGAAAGTAGCACCTGTCAGTATCATAACAGTTACATTGTTCAGACAGTTGAGACCAACAAGACCACCTAGCCCAACATCTTGTCTCCAAATGACTGCTAGCAGACACTGAGGGAAGAGTAAGAACAGGGCAAGCAATTACACCACTTTTACTGGGGGGATTGGGACTGGAAGATTCATCCTTTCTGTCTTATTTCAGGAAAAAACCTCCAAGAAAGGCATCAACTACTATGGTGTCAATGGTGCAAGTCAGGCATTGCCCTAATCATTCCCACATTCACTCTTGCAAGTATTTGTTGCCTGCTTGGATATCATAAGCATAAGCACAGCAGGGTTGCATCTGAATGAAACAGCATGTCTGCAGCATCAATGAAATATTAAGAGGGCCTAATTATAAATCAAGGAGGTCATTAACATGCTGCCATATCAGTTCCTCTTGCCTAGGCTGGGGAGATGTCAGAAGTGCAGCAAGCTGTGGAGTACCACAACAGTGATAGTCTCCAGCTTCTGAGCATCCTTTATCTACAGTGCTACAACTCCTAATACTACAGAATGGGTATTTCTTTTAGTTAGCATGGAAACACACAGACCTCAAAACATTTACAAATCAAGTACAGGCTCAATTTTTTTTTTCTTTTTAGTTCTGGCAGCAAGTTGACATATATTTAGCATACATATACTCTTCCTGCATACATTTATTTTTTTGCATATTATATCCCTGCTTATGGAAATGCATGTTAGCCATCCTTTCACATATTTAATGACCTTAGCCAAAGTGCAATTAACACTCCTCTGCAAAGCATCATTTTAAAACAGGAATGAATTACCTATTTAAAAGAGTAAATAAAGGAATAACTATGATTTGTTTTGTAGAAATGCGTACTTCAGTATTGCTTAACACCACCTAAGTGCAGACTTGCTCCCTAAACAAAGCCACACATGAACATCTCTCCAGAACTCACTTCTTTCTCTCTGACATGACTGAAGCAAACTTGAAAGCACATTATGCTGATAAATTAATATCTCAAACAGCAGCATAAGAAAAGAAACGATTTTCAGTCTATTTTGGATCACAGAACTGGTTTGTTACATTTTAATGATGCAGCTTATCACATTTTTTCTTTTACCATTAGCCTTAAAGGACTAGTAAAAAATTCTCTCAATGTACATAGTCTCAAAGTCTGGGTATGTCGAAGTCTTTTGCCAAAGTTCCTATTCCTTCAATCTCTTCTTTAGCACAGGAAAAAAAAGACTAAAAAGAAAAAAAGACTTCTTTGTCTAAAGGCCACAGAAGTTATGAGAAAAAGAAACATTTAACTAGACTGCACAGAACTCTATCCTTTCTATGCTCACTTAGCTAACTGAAAGCTATCCTATGTATTGCTAAAGCATGTATTGATACATGTATCTAAGCATATTGAGAAGACCTAAAGGAACACCTGGGTGAAAGATTTCACGCAGATGTCTTTTCTCATGAAGCCTACTCAGACTTCTACCAAAGGAAAGCTACAGTGATTTTCCAAGTGATTAGAATGGATGTATTCAGAGATGACTATTTCCAGTCCTCTACCAAATGGAAAGCCACCCAGTGAAACAAATCTGATTGCCATCTTTGCCTGCCTCTAGGGCACATAGTAGAAAGGAAGGGGAAAAAGATGAAAAGTGAAATGGCTGAGATAAAAAAAAAAAAAAAAAAAAAAAAAAAAAAGGGATAGAATTAGGGCTTAATCTGAATTCTGAATCCATACACAGTTGTCTCCTTGGCTTCACAAGGAATAACACAAGAATGAGATACGCCATGAGAAAATCATGCGTTTAAATGACTAATGAAGAACTACATCTTATACTGCAGCTAGACGGCTTACAGTAATCACAGAAAAGTAGCAATAAATGCACTCTGATTTATTGTGTAATGATAATAATAAAAAGAAGAAAAAGTACTTTGAATGTTCACAAATGTCCTTTAACTGAAACCAAATACATTCATTTAATCATTTGTATCATATTAGCGACAGTGTATCTGTCAAATAGAACTTACTTAACACTAACAGGAAATAAATGGATACAGGAAAGCACAACAGGAAAAATCAACAGTCCATAAAAGAACATATGTAAAATTGCTTGAAAAATCATTTCACGTTTCTGTTTAAACTACTCATGTAAGGAAATATCAGAAAATGCTAAATATTTTAGTCATTTACATACATGTCCTTCTGCCAGATTAACTGTTCAAGTCCATTGAAAAATCTACTATCAAGATGTACCTTTAACAAATCTTTAAAGCAAGATCACGTCTTATTTGTATAATTTGCACCAGCACCTCAAGTAAGAGTAGATATAGGAGCTAAAGCACGTTTTACTACGACTATATGAAGCTGTTTTGCTGATCTATAAACATCATGAAACATCTCATAATGCCATAATGCATGAAGCACAAAACAGACCTTGGACTACAAGTAGTAGGCTTCTGTAAACAAATTTCTTCTATAGCTAATATGTAAACAACTTTGAAGAAGAGTTAAATTGAACCCAGAAATATCAGTTTCTTTATTAGTAAAGACCCCCTCTTACTTCATTAAATTTTGCCTGCATAGCCAATAAAATATATTTTCTACAAGAAGCAGTCCAGTTTGTGCTTTGCTTTCTTTCAGTCCTAACTCAGCCATGATCTGGACATGAAAAATTTAAAGTGTTAGATTATTACAGAGTTGTTTGGAAATGCTGTCTGAACAATACAAGGCCTAGGTGTATTTTGAGCATGTATTTTATTGGTAGGTAATAGCTAGGGTCCAAAAAGTTGCATTGAATACCCAAATACAAGCATAAGCAGCATTCTTACCCAGTGCTATCCTTGAAGGTTTTTATTTATTTATTTATTAGTATATTGGAGAAAACAAAAATAAAGTAACTCTTACAATACCATATAGATCACCATCAATCTGTCATGAGTGACTCAAACATTTACTGTGAGAGATACAGGATTTATATGGTACACATTGAAGACATGAATTCATGATATTTTGGGATATAATTAAACCTTAAACACTGCAGTATTTACTGATTGACTCCCTTTTTTAATACTTGGGGTTGTTAAAAAATAAAAAACCACAAAAAACCAAAAACACAAGCCATCTAAAGTAACTAATTCAGTGAATCTCAGTCACAGATAAATTTTGGTTCATTTAAGTCCAAATTAGACATTTCAGTTTATGTTCATGCTAATGAGATTCAGATAAACTACCTTGGCTGCTAGCCCATTTACTTCTGGCTGAAGAGTACACACAGCTGGATGCCTGTAAATCAGGCAGGACATAATTTCTGCCTATAGGCTAATGACTGTTCTGCGTCACCAATGTGTAAGAGTACAGACACCAAGACAGGATCTCAAAACAGCATTTCACCTGCCTGCCAACTTTCTAATAAAAACAAAGCTTATTTTGCTGTCTCTATCACATCACAAGATGTGAATATTTGTAAAGTAGACTACACTAAAGCAAGAAGGATGGAGGGAAAATTATACCACTATTCATGCAAAGTGACTTAGGCTATATATACACTTTAAGTCACCAGAGATCCATGCTGACTCCAAAAGAATCAGTTCCATCTTCTCCTCCTCATTTCCCACTGCCACCATTACTCAGGCAGTAGGATTTGAACATACATAATACAAACTAAATAAATCATCTAGAGAGTTTCCTAAAAATGTTACATTCTGATAAATTAAGATGTTTTGTTATCAGAAACATTTTATATGGCTATAGCCTTTCCATTTCTAGATGAAAATCACAGACAAGGCTAATTAGTTTCATCCTATACACAAAATGCATTCATGTTATTCTTTTTGACTTGGCAAGTGTGGTTTTAAATCTGGTTCTGCTTATTTTCATCTAAAAATTCCACACTAAGAAAGCCATATCTACATAACCGCCTTTAGTGGCATAAATCTGGCTGCCTTCAAGATGACTTGCCAGCAAAAGGGAAGTAGCAGGGAAGGCAGAAAGAGTTGCTTGATGATAAGATACAAAGATGAATGATACCGATAGTGTAACTATTGCTTGACACTTTTAATTCAATAGTTTAGGGAGAGTTAGCCATAAAACATCCAGTATAGACCCCTGAGGAACACCACTTGTCACCGATTTCCATCTGAACATTGAACTGTGGACCGCTACTCTCTGGATATGACCATACAACCAATTTGTTATGCACCAAACAGTCCACCCATCTCTATCTATCCAATTTAGACAGAAGGATGTTTTGGGGGACCATGTCAAAGGCCTTACAGAGGTCCAGATGGAAGACATCTGTAGCTCCTTGTCCACTGATGTAGTCACTCCATCACAGAAGGCCTCAAGGCTGGTCAGGCAGGACTTGCCCTCAGTGAAGCCATGCTGGCTTTCTTGACTCACATCCCTGTCCTCCATGTGCCTTTTAAGAGCTTCTAGGAGGATCTGTTCCATGATCTTCCCAGGCACAGAGGTGAGGCTGACAGGTCAATAGTTCCCAGGGTTCTGCTTTCTATCCTTTTTCCACTCACCAGAGACTCTACCTGACTGACAGGACTTTTCCAATATTGTGAAGAATAGTTTGGAAGCTACATTAGCCAATTAGCCTCAGGACTCTGGGATGCATCTTATCAGATCCCATAGACTTATGTATGCTCAGGTTCCTCAGGTGGTCACAAACCTCATCTTCTCCTACACTGTGAGGGGCTTTGCCCTCCTAGTCCCCATGTTGTGGTCCATCAGTTCAGGAGGTATGAGGAGAGAGGCTGCAGTGAAGCCTGAGGCAAATAGTTGTTGAGTACCTCAGCATTCTCCTTGTCTGTTGTTACCAGCTTGCCAGTCTTGCTCATCAGGGGTGTATGCTTTCTTTGACCTTCCTTTTCTGGTTGACATACCTGTAGAAGCCCTACTTTTTATTCTTTGCACCTCTTGACAAGTTCAGCTCCAGCTGCACCTTGGCCTTCCTGACCCCACCCCTAAACAGCCAGGCAGTGTCTCTATACTCTTCCCAGGATCCCTGTCCCTGCTTCCACTGCCAGTGCATTTTCTTCTTGCCCTTTACTTTGACCAGCAGGTCTCAACTCAGCCATGCCAGTCTCTTGCCCTCCTCACCTGATTTCTTACACCTGGGGATTGAGAGTTCTGGTGCTCCAAGGAAACAATCCTGACAGATGTGCCAACTCTGTTCTGTTCCCTTGTTCCTGAGGGCCATTTCCCAGGGGTCCTATTGACTAACTCCTTGAAGAGCTGGAAATTTACTTTCCTGAAATTCAGACTGTAGTCTTTGCCTGACCCATATCCCTCAGGCATGTGACTTCCACCAGTGTGTGATCACTGCAGCCCAGATGTCACCAATGAGCTCACCTGTGTTGGTGAGCATTAAGTCCAGTATCACATCCCTTCTGGTCGGGCTGTGTATTACCTGGCTTATGAAGTTATCCTCCATGCCTTCCAGAACAGTGTTTTTCTGGTTGTGTTCGTGGATTACAATGGTAGCTATCCTGCAGTGCTACAGTTCGCAAACCACAAAGAAAGCGGTAAACAGGTGGTCTACTGCTACATACTTCTACTCTTCATTAGTTAACTTCTTTATACCAACAACTACCACCTTAGTATCAGATACATAGTCATCACCACCACAAATCTGGCTTGATATAGCCTTTTCTGTCACTTGTCCAACACTTTTTTTTTGCCTGCAGAAAACACTCAGTTGTCTTCTAAGTAGCAGCAATAGTTCCTCTATACGAAATGGGAATTATCACCAGAACTTTAAACCCCAGACACCTTAGAACTCAGCTACAAAGCTATGTATATGCAGAGTAAAATTAGTGTTTCTTTCTTCACCTTCTTGGCAATCTCCTCTTTTGCGTTTTACCTGGCACACTCCAAATCATTGTTAAAATTACATGAATCTCATATTTGCACACAATCTCACAAAATTTAAGATTGTTACAAAATTTACAATCATTGTCAACACAGGCCAACTCATAAGGAACAGTTTTCTGGGTCTAGTAAATGAGGGATTACACCTAAAGTAATCCAACAGAAATACCTCCAGAGTTCAATACACTGTTTTATCATCTCTGTGACAATGTTTCTATCTAAAATTGTTGTAACGCGCCGCAAAGTAGGAACTTTTGAGATGGTAGATCCAGTATTTTACTAAGGTTTATATCCTGCATAGTTTTAATTCAAAACTTACCAATTTGGGATCCAGAAAGATCAAATTATGTTCTCAAAACACACATTAATGTAACAGATTTTACATGTTGGTGGAATATAATTTGCAACTCAAAATGGGTAAACTGAACCTCCAAACCAAATACCAGCATACTTCAAAACAGAACTGCTCAAACGCTGAAAATATTAAAAAAAATTGTTAAGCTTTTTTCCCATTCAAAAAATAGTGGAACCTAGACATAAAAATTGTTAACACTCGAGTTTTACAAAACTAGGTTTCCTTTTTACATCTGAACGTAAGAACTGAGCTGTTCAAATCTAAATCACAGAATCACAGAATAGTAGGACTTGGAAAGGACCCCTGGAGATCACTGAGTCCAACCCCTCTGCCACAGCAGGATCACCCAGGGCAGCTCACACAGGAGCAGATCCAGGTGGGTTTTGAAAGTCTCCAGAAGAGACTCCACAACCTCTCTGGACAGCCTGTTCCAGTGCTCCGTCATCCTCAATTATTAATCACAAATAAAAAGGACTTACCTTCCTGTCTGTTATTTTTCCTTTTTAGCCATTTTTCCACAGTTTCCGCACTTACACTTTCTGACACAAATTCATCCAGTACCTGGGGGTGAAGAGAAAGATAGGCCTTCACTTTTTCATCTGTTAAACCTGAAAGACAGAATATTAAGTGATTACATTATGGGTATGAAATTCCTCATACAATACATAGATGCCAGTAACAATCAATATTCTTTTAACGTATCAATTGAATACATGTGTATCTAAATTGTCTCCTTGCAGACAGAACAATATCCGGTCAAAAAAAAATGAGCTGTCCTGAGGAAAACAGAAGCAGCAAAGCATATCCCTGCAAGATACTGTCTACAAGAAGTCCCCTACAGGAGTACGCATAAACATTACTTGGGAGAAATAACCAGAAAGGAATTTTTGACTATGATTATGACTCTAAAATTACTAGTTCCAAGATATACGAGATGATATATTGCTAAAGAAACAGGGTGGAAGAAGATAGAAGGTGGTGAACTGGTATTTCTCATAGAGCATCAAATTCAGTATTCCCACTGCAAGTGGCAGGAAAAGGAACAAAAACTATTAAGCAACACCAAAAATCAAGAGAAATTTTTAAATACTGGAATTACTTAAGTAACTTGAGAAATATAAACTGCTTTCAAATGCATGCTTCCATTGCCTTAGTAACTCAGATATCAAATTACAAGTAATTGTAGATAAAAGGCCTTTACAATATCTGCACCATAAAGAAAACTCCAGTACCTATTTTGGAAAAAGAAGCAAAATTCAGATTCTCAGATCCCTGATACGATCATAAATACATTCCCAAATTCATAAAATTACAATCTTGATCATACAACTCACAAATTGCCCAAATAAAACCACTGGCCATAGGGAGGTGAACCCCAGAGTACCGTGGCTTTCCAAGGGAGGGCAGGAAAGAAGCACATTGTTGTTGAGGGACTGAGCTCTAGGCTGCCACAAAGGGAGCACCCACCCTGAGTACAAAGTCTGAATGAGATCTGAGGGGAAGAGGAGTGACAACCACTGTAATGACTCTAAATACGCTTTCTCCTTTTGTGTCGTGAATATGTAAATGTAAATGCATATTCTCCACAGAAAGCAGCCTAGGTTCAGTAGAAGAGAAATTCCCTGTTGAACAACACTGATCTCTTTTGAAGAGTATTCCTGCTATAAAATAAGACCAATATTCCTATTTTATACATCACACAGTATCAGAACATGCTGAAAACAGCTACAGTGTAATTTAAATGCTAGTCAACAACTGTAACCTTTAAGATGCCTTAGAAATGTTTACTATGAAAGCCTTCAGGAAGCAATACCAGACCACAAATCAACAGTTCCACCTGCAGAGTGCCAACCACATATGTCACTCTCCCCACACCACCTGCACCATATCATTCCTACCATATCAGCCCCCATCAGCCCAAACTCTGTTTAAAATACCCTTTCTCTTAATCCACATAGGCAGCAGTTCCTGGTGGATACCACAGCCTCAGATAACAACATTCCCACTTAGAGGCAAGAATCTCCATACCCATGTTTTCAGTGAAAATGATCTTAACTTTTTTATGTGTGCAGTCTGTATTCCTTGACTTCAGTGGAAATACTTCCTGTATTCGAACCTTTATGAGTTGTGTTTTCTGTAATATACACATCAAAATCCAATAAAATGTCAATTTGAAATAAGACTTCAGTTTGCATGTCATCAGATTCATTTCCATTCCCAGATATCCTGCAATTTCAGCAACCTGAGGGTGAAAACTCTACTTCAACCTTACAAAGGAAAGTGATTCATGGAGCTGATATAAGAAAGCCTACAACAGTCCTTAAATTACTCTGCTTTATTTCACTAAAGGCACCTGTGCAGATGTGCTTTTTCAAAGTCAGATTTGTAGATGGGAACAAGCAGAACGGGATTAACAACTACATTTGCAGAGTTAAAAAGGAGTAACTTAAATCTGTTTTCTCCATAGATTAAAGAAGACTTATCAATCCTCCTAACTTTTGAATACTGGATTGAAAAATACATGCTACAACCATACACACAATCCCCACAACCAAAACCAGCAAAACCAAACTGTAACTTCACAAAATGTAACATTAATAGAAAGTAGCCTTTTAGAAGAAGGTTAAATGTTTTGTGTTTTAGGTACATTAAGGCAAAAGAGCATTGTAAAGAAGCTTTAATGTAAGAGTGTTTTACAGCTGTGCATAAACAATTATTTTATGGCATATGTAAAGCCTTCTACATTGTAAGATGTACGTAAGAATAAGATTTTTTACATAAGAATATAAATAGGTTCAATGATGGACACACTGTTTTGAACTTTCATGTGTTCCTGAAAACATCTGGTATACATATTTTGTTAAATACTATCAACCTCTCTATTGAACTGTTGTAATATTTTAATTCTGAAATATACTAAAAAAATTACTTGAGAATTCAGAGCCAATTATTAATAACATTTGAGTAAACAGGACAATAATACTTACACCCAAACTCAGGAACCAAAAGTTTATCATGCCAAGTCATACCAATTACAGAATTTAGGATCAAAGAAAACAGAAGCAATGCTGTTATTAATTTTTCTGTTACAATGAACTGGTCTTAAGTATTTTGGGCAAAAAACTTCTCTACATGCATTCGCATTAGAAATATTTCTCCACTACTCCTTTATTCTCACCTTACTACTATTGGACCCATAGAGTAGTAGAGAGAGTAGTCTATGTCTACTATTTCTGCAGAGCTCTCTACACAACATATTCCATCACCTCCAGTGATGCCAGGACTTCTCTCATTCTTGCATGGAACATAAAGTATATATGTGTATAAACAGTGTCTAGCAAAGGAAAAGGTGCTGGTGCACCCATTCATAACTCTGTTGGTCTGTATGCTTTCTCATAAGTAGCTCCAAACAAAAGCTCCCCTCATGTGTTTTCATGCATCCTCAGAAAGCATTGCCTCTTGTGTCTAGAACCTGTCTGTCCTTGGACAGAGATATGACAGTTATCAAGAGGTACCATCACTCAGGAGGGCTGCACTCTGGCCAACTGCCTAGCATGAAGCAGGCCAGAAATCACAGAAAGACTGGAACAGCCCTAATTCCTCTGGGAATCAAGAAGGCACCTGGTGTTTGGGTTGAATGTCCATTCATTCTCATTTATGCATTGGAGTCTGCCTTCCTGAGTCACACATATATCCTGTTTAAACAAACACACAGAACCAAAACATCTTTCTCCCTCATGTTTTTATTTTAAGGTGATGAACCCACATTTCAGTGCTGGTATCTTTCTGATGAACTTGCTATTGCCACATTTTATTCATGCATTAACTATTTGTTGTTCATTTATGATGAAATATGAAAATGGTAATAAAAATATCGTGCATATCAGATAAGCTCTTCCTTATTTAATTTCCCTCTGAACAAATGGTACGCAAAGAAATGGCTCAGGCTACCCACCACTTCTGCTAGCTCAGCAGCTTCTCACTTACTGGCCAGCACTCCCGTTCAGGTTTGCTGTATAGATCTCAATTTGAAATGTTTTTTTTGGCCATGCCATCTGCTTTTAAAAGTTCATTCATAACACAGAAAACATTAATAAAGTTTGGTTTGGTTTCATTTTTTCCATTTCTTGGCTACCTCTGTCTGAACAGTAAGTGGAAATACAGCTTTTCAATGAATGCTGGGTTTTATGCAAGTGTTTCACCTTATCATGTTTTTTTGTGCATCTCATTTATTACAGGGTAGGATGATAAAATTGCCAAGGCTCAATACACACAGAGGGCAGAAGACAGCCTGTCCCCACAATACCACCCAAGAGGCAATTCCTTGATCAGTGGAATTCCTTGAACACTTTTACTGCCAGAGGGAACGATCTGTCTGGCAGAACATTGTTTCTTAAAATACTTTAAAAACGGGCTTCATTTCACTGAGGGAAAAGAACAAAGAACCCTTCATCTGAAGACAATTTAGCAAGTTTCATTGAGCTATTTAAAGAGGAATAGTTATTCATGTAGGTTAAGAAGCATCACAAGAAATTATCTTTTTATTTCAATGGTGTACCAGGACTAGATCATTTGGGCTTCAAAAACATAACTAGGACTTTGTCTGCTTTTGTTAGTACTTACACTTAAATCCAAATGGAAACAAAAACCACACCACCACCTTCCAATACACCTGTATTTCTGTCTTTCATACACAGCCAGTGTGAGCATTGAAGGCTTCTTGATTTAGTGATTGCCCAGCCTGCTCAGGCCTGGATTCTCCTCTTCATCTACTGGTAAAGCTTTCATTTCAACAACTCCAACATTTCATCAGTGATAACATCAGGTAGAACTATAAAAGAGATCATCTGAATTCACAGAGCAATCTCCAGTCCATTGTAAGTAAACCAACAACTTCGTAAGTCAAAAAGAAAATCTGTGTCACTAAAAAACAATTACTAATTAAGATGAAATTAGGGAACTTTTTTTTGCAGCTGGGTGTACTATGCAAGTAGATCATTTTATAAGTACTGGCACAAACATTTTTCAAGAAGACTCAAGTGAGTGAAGACAGTTTCCAAATGAAACGTTTATCTGAATGACCAATAAAAATAAAATGCAACAGTGGACAGAGCTTACAGAATAGGAAGTTTCATGTAATAAATGTGTTCATATTCATCCTGTTGATTACTACAATCCTTATAATGTCTATTTTAAGACTTTAGAAGAGGCAGAAACTGTAAACACTGTCAATTTTATATGCTGCTTTCCTCTTAAGATGCCGGCAAAATAATCTTGGGAAAATAACTGCATATCAACACTTTAAAAATAAAAATAAAAAAGTGTAAGCCACTATTACTTCTATCTTAAGGCACAAACTGCTTTTTGAGCAGATGTGACAAAGTATACCAAACTCAGCATCTTAGAAATTCACTTTACTGTTTTAAATTGTAATGATGATACCACAAGGCAACATTGTAGAGTTTTCTACATGGGGCATGTCTCAGGCTGTTCACCAACCTAAATCCAAGTGGCTTATAACTTCCTCTATCCTTACTATTAAGCAGTCCTTACCTCTGACAATGAAGATAAGGGAAAACTGGAAGGGGAATACATGCTTATTGTCTGCTGGGAACCATTCTTGGCCTGACCCTACTCCAGAGCAACATCTGGGACCTGCCCAGGACATCGGTATTTGGCTTTGGCCAATGCATTGCCTAGAACCATTCCAACAATGTTAACAGAGTAGACAAAAATACCCAGAACATAAGAACGTTCCTTTGCACTGTTTGTCTACTATGCCAGATATAGCATAGCTGGATTCAAAAATAAACTAAGAAACAAGACTTCCTCTAAACATCAATTATCAGTAATTACTCCTTGCCTTTGAGCCAGTCTTCAACAGCCTTCCTTTTCAAAAGAGAAAAAAATAAAGCCAAAAATCACTTGGAAAATACATTTTTGCTTTCAGCTTTTTATGCTGCCTAAAATATTTTAAACATTTCTTAGATATTAGATAACCTGTGTAGTACTGAACTCATTAATGTCTCTACACTCTGACTCTTAATCCATGTCATACTGCACTCTCCTCTGGGAATAGCTTCACCGAGCTCAGTATAAAGCAGAACTTACTATGAATAAGCTGAAAGAATTGAAGCCTAGAGCTATGTTTAAAAATCTGCTCCGTTTAGCACCATGACTCAGTCATATCATTAGCAATTCTTGCAATTTTTTTCATTAGTGTTGAGATAGTTGGTCTTTTTTTCCAAAACTACTAGCTTAATCAATTATCATGATCAACCAAGAATTTTACATTTCACCTAAAGCTTCTGGTTTCCAGGCTGGGGGGCACATGGGGAGGCAGGGGAGAATGGACAAAAATTGATGATCCAGCATAATACTCACTGAGGCTCTGCATTTTATCCTAGAACAGCTTCACTCTGAGAAATTACAGTCACTGCTTTCCCCCAAACCCTTGCAACAGCGTTTGATCTGTACAACATACCTTTCACTCAGTCAGACAGGATCCTATGCTTTGAAAACACAGTGTATACATTCGTTTATATAACAAATCAGGTGGATTTTATGTATCAAGAAAGCTTTTATTAGTAAAAATGAAAGGAAATATTCATAAATGCTGCAAGTACTGTATGTTAGCATTAAAAAATAATTTTTTTAAATGAAATACAAAAAAAAAACCCAAAAAACAAACAAAAAATACCAAAAACAAACAAACAAACAAAACAAAAAACCAAACAAACAAAAAAAAAACCAACCAAAAAAACTACAACCACAAATTGGCTAGTGTGGTTTAATAAGGAATTATTCCCTGTAATTAAATGGGTAACAGACTCACAACAAATATGGGCAAAGTCATAATTTCTCCAAGTAAGTAACAACATATTGTGCCACATAGAAAATCTGCAAGTCAAGGAGAAAAAATGAAAATTAAAAAAAAAAAAAAATCAAAATCAAATCATGATAATAAATGCTTTCCAGACACGGTATTATCTGAAAATCACCTTACCTCAAAAAAAAAACCCAAAAAAACCCCAAAAATCAATCTTCTTATCTATAATATCAAAATCATGATTAGAGATGTGTAACACTTCCTCACAAACAGTATATTAAAATAAATATTGTACTTTTACAAAAAAAAACACCTTAAAAATATCTGAAAGTAATCCAGAAGGGCTAATGTGAACACAACCTGGTCATTTTCCTTTATTTAGAGCTGTCTTGCCCCATCTCTTTCTCACACAAAGAACACCTCTCTCTATCTTTCTACAAGAACTTTATAAATGATATTTGTAGTTATTCTCAAAAGCATTCAAGGCATGTGTGTACATTGCTTCATTTGGATTAAGTATTAATCCCATTAAATCAATCCCTTCTTTGTTCAAAGAATCAGGATTCAAAACCACAGGCACAGTCAGTTTTGGAATATCCTTTTCAAGTCAGACTTTTTATCTTAATCCATTTAAGTATACAGGAATGCAACACAACCAAGTGGCCAAACTCTGTGAAACTTGACATTACTGGTCTGGCAAAAAGTATAATCACTAACGAGAAGCAATCAGAATGGTCAAATCTCTTTTGGATTCCTCTTTTTCTGAAAAAAAACCCAACAATTCACAAACTCATCTGCTAGCAGCTCCACTCATGTTTTTTGCCCCTTCCCCTCCAACTCTTGCCTGTATTGCTGTAAGAAAAACAATACACAGATCCAGCATTCATGGTATTAGCAGCACAAAACAGTAACACCATTCACAAAAGCACTACACTGTCAAGTTGGGTATTTAAAGATTTCAGATGTTTTGCTTCGCATATAAAAAATGTCATCATTAAACACTTCCAATCTTCACATAAAGATGGTTAATTATGTCACTGCATAAAACTCATAGGCTCTGTACACATTTAGATCACTGTTTCACCCACAGTCAAGTGCAGTCGCTCTTGTAGCAGCGACAGCAGCCAGCCGTATGCAATGCAGTATTTCAGCCAGGACACCAGCAGCACTGCTTAAGCTTTAGAGAGAGAAAATAAAGACCAGCTCAGCCAAACAGACCTGGAATGTGTTCATATAGAAAGAATACCAATAACCACCTCGTTCTGTATCCTGTAATTCAAATCCTTTAATTCCTGATGAAAAAGACATGCATGTATCTTTGCACCTGAACATGCCAGGTGCTGAGCAAGGCAGGGACGTTAAGTGCCCTTAGTTTCCACTGACTCCCACAGTGGTTTTCCTGATATTATCAGCACCTCACAAGCCTGAGCCCTAGACATCTACAGACACTCTGCTGGTTATGTTCCTCAAATTCTAGCACTCAAGAACTGCATAGTACTGGCAGCTCTAAGCACTGCTTCAGTATTAATTTAAAAAGCAAAAAGTGTGCATGAAACTGGTTTTCATTAGCTAGAGGTAAACGGCCTATAATCTTTCCATAGACATTATACATATGCTTAATGGGGTGAATGTGTTCCTAATTTGAATAATAATTTTTCATAGGGTATCACAACATACTTCAAATTGTCTGAGTGGGTATAATGCTGCACAGCACCTATAGGGTTATGCTGTAATTCCATCCATTGTTTGAGGTATGGGGCTTTTTAAAACTTGGTTACTTTCCTCGTTTGAGAGTAGCTTCCCTCCAGTTCTAATCAACACACTGGAGTAACTCTGAGGAGCTTGCAACAAGCTTTATTCTCCTTCCAGGTGCATGATGGGACCAAATACAGGAATTTAATTAACACAAATTAATTGCAAATGTTAACAGAAACTGCAAAAAAAGCTAACAAAAGGAATACAGACATGCTTTTAGGACTTGCAAATTGTAATCAAATTCATTTCAATTCTTTGCTTGAGGAGAAAGCTATGTATCATCTTAAAGTTACTAATAAAAATAATTATCAACATACTTAAAAATAACATATCACACTGAAGTAAGTTAAAATGTATTTGTAAACATAAAAGGAACATCTCAGTATGACTTAGAATTTGCTCTTTTTTATTCTCTTCTCCAACACACATAGCCATGGTGCCTTGTCTCCTGCCCAAAATATACCTGACTGGTACACTAAGCTTATTATGACAAGCACTAAAATACAGTTCATTCATAACTCATGATGAAAAATGTCAAGACACTCAGGACTCGCACATATTTAATCTCTCAAAAGATCATATGCAGTTGTAAATTAAGCTAGCGATTAAACAAGGTAAGAATGCCTTAACTCTTCCCTTGAGTACAGGTGTTGGGACTGAGTTCTTGATTTATGAATTATCCAGTAATACCTTCTGGCTGATGTAATGTCTTCCTCCCACCTAATACCTAATCCTGGAGTAGCTCCCTTTCTGAGTAAGCTCTTATGGCTTAAGAGTAGTCCCACTGTATTTTATTACCAAAGTTTTACTGTTGATTTGTTTCTTTAAATGAACTCATGAATAAAGTTCTCTGAATCCTTTATAATGTACTTACCAATACAAACATATAGTGCTGTTCACTAAAATGCTACTTAACTCATTCCACAAACAAGATTCAGTATGATGAAACCTCCTTTGAAGGATACTACATGCCTGTGCCAAGTCTCACTCTGTTATTTCAATGAATAGGAAACAGAGAATGTTCTTCTTTCCGAAAGGAGCATCCCACTTCATATTAACACTTACAGTAGTAAACGTGTTAGGACAGTTTCCCAGGGCACAGGACTCAAGTAACAACTACACACAGTCAAATAACACCCTACTTACCAACAAGAGCAGACACCTGAGTGTACTCTACTTTGGTAGGACCATATCTGTGGCACCACAGATCAGGATTTTTCATTCTTTTTTAATCCCCTCCAACCTTACAAGCTTAGGAGAGTTAAAGAAAAATCAAGTCAACATCCTTTACCAAATAAGAAGGTACAAAATCCAGAGAATTCTGTCACTATAAAGCTCTATCAGGAAAAAACCTAACACTACCACACCCAGAAAGGTTTGATAAAAGTTTTGATATGGGGCATGGGAAGCAAGCTCTTTGAAAACAAACCATGCTAGTTCAGCATTTTTCTAGTCATCATGGCTAAAATAAAACATACAGAAAATTAAACTTCTGTTAGTTTACATTATATATTTTGCAGATTCTGTAACCGTATTGTAACTTCTATTATGCACAAGCTTGCCAAGTTGTTGAGTAGAAGACTTCAGAGTAGCTGCAAGGTGCTATTCTTACCTGGTCTAAAGCTCAGACATCACATTTATGGGTTCATTTGTTTTAGGACAGAAAGAAAGTGTTGTCAAGGTTGTGACTTACTGATTAACACAAAGAACGTTATCTGCTAGCTGAACAATAAGCTTAATAATTTGAAGGCTGAACTGGTGCATATCTTTTTCTGACACCTGATTTTAAATACAAGACTCAAGCTTGTAGAATAGTTTAGCACATTTCCCAGATAATATCTTCAGATTACTAATGGGTACAAAATTGGTCTATGTATTAAAAAAATTTTTTTTTTTTTTTTAAATCACATTCTAATTCCAGTATCAATTTTTCTTACTTGAGCTTCCAGTAATTAAGTTTTTTTCATATTTTAACTATTAGCTTAAAACAGCTTTCAACATTAGACATCATCTATGTGTAAAGGTACTGCTAGTCTGAACGAGTAACATCCATCCTCTTCACAAAGTGGGATAGTCTCACTTTTCTAAATTATAACACTTCACAATTCTGTATTCACTATCTTACAGCGGTTTCAGAAAAGTCTCTAACCTAACTCAAAGGACCTTGATCAAATTTCAATACTTCCAACTAGAAATGGAATTGTAAAAAAATTAAAGCCTCTAAAAGCTTCCAGTGAGGCTTTTGATACAGTCTCCTGTAACATCCACATAGGAAAGCTTAGGAAACATGGGTTAGCTGAGCAGACAGTGAGGTGGATTGAGAACTGGTGGAATGACAGAGCTCAGTTGCGATCAGCAGCACAGCCTAGTTGGATACCTGTAGCAAGCAGAGTCCCCCAGGTGTCAGTACTAGGTCCAGTCTTGTCCAACATCTTCATCAATGACCTGGATGAGTGAACAGTGTACCTTCAGTAGTTTGCTGAGGAGAAGTGGCTGGTACACCAGAAGGCTCTGCTTGCATTCAGCAAGACCTGGACAGGCTGGACAGTTGGGCAGAGGAACCTCATGAAGTTCAACAAGGGCAAGTGTAGAGTCCTGTTCCTGGGGAGGAATAACCCCATGCACCACTACAGGTTAGGGGCTCACCTGCTGGAACACAGCTCCACAGAGAAGAACCTGGGAGTCCTGGTGGACAACAAATTAACCACTGTCCAGCAACGTGCTCTTGTAGCCAAGAAGGACAATGGTATCCTGGAGTGCATTAAGAAGAGTCTGACAAGCAGGTCAAGGGAGGTTCTCTTCCCCCTCTACTCTGCCCTACTGAGGCCACATCTGGAGTAATGTGTCCAGTTCCGTGTTCCCCAGTTCAAAAGAGACAAGAACTACTGGAGAGAGTCCAGCATATGCTACAAATATGATTACAGGACTGGAACACCTCTCTTATGAGGAAAGGCTGAGAGAGCCAGGTCTGTTTAGCCTGGAGAAGTCTGAGGGGGAACCTTATAAATGCTTACAAACACCTAAAGAGCACGTGGCCAAGAGAATGGGGCCAGAGTATTTTCCATGGTGCCCAGCAATAGGACAAGGGGAAATAGGCACAAAGTGGAACACAGGAAGTTCCACAGTACCATGAGGAAAAACCTCTTTACTGTGAGGGTGATGGATCACTGGAACAGGCTGCTCAAAGAGGTTGTGGAGTCTCCTTCTCTGGAGATATGCAAAACCCACCTGGACGTGGATCCCATGCAAACTGATATAGGTGAACCTGCTTTAGCAGAAGAGTTGGACTAGATGATCTCCAGAGGTCCCTTCCAAACCCTACCATTCTGTAATTCTGTGAGAAGTCTCCGAAAAAAAGATTTAAAAAATCAGTTTTTGTGACAGATATTTTGGATTTACCATTTGAATGCTAGAGTACAATGTAGCCTTCTTTCAACCCCATCAGAAGTGATACTGCAGATGTTTTTACAATAAACTAAACACAAAAAGTTGGTACCATGTAATTAATCTTGGAAACTGCTTTTTAACCTTACCTTTGGTATTACTATAAAATACAGATACAAGATGTTTCTTCATAGAAAATTAAACTTTGGCCGATGTTTAAAACAAAAAAACTATTTAATTCTTTTGAGGGGAAAAGAAAGCCTGCCTTCAGAAAAATTAAGCATTGAAAGTAGAGAACTGACTCCATCAAACTGTCAGAAAAAAAAAAGTTAGAAACTCCAATTTAGTTAAAACACAATGAAGAAAGAGAATTATTTTCTTTTTCTGCCACTTCATCTTTTCAGCTGTTTAAGTGAACAGAAGGAAAGATGATTTTTCAGAGATGTTATCTCTGCTCAATTTTGTGGTGATGGGTGTAATGATATCTCCACGTCAGTAAATTATGGCCTAGGAAAAGTAGGATAATTCGAGATATTTACAAGAATATGCCACTGAAGTAAAAGGTTTAAAGTGATAATTAAATACCGTGCTACATGTGCTTGTACATTACAGACAAGGACACGTTGTGCAACCCTTACTTGCTCTGGTGAACACTTACAGGGGTAGTCCTATTGACGTCAGTGAGACTACTTACGTGGGTAAGAGCTCACTAACATGCAAAGAGTTGTGCAATGAAGTCCCAAACACGTTTCATTCCACACATTGTTTCAACCTTTGTTCCTCAACCACAGGTTTTTCCCTAATAGTGTTAATAATACTATTTCATTAACGTTACCATTCAGGAAACAAGTTGTATGTTCTCACATATTTATGTGGTATCTGAAATCACCCAGTATCAGAGGCACACAAGAAAGCAGATTCACTGAGGCTGGCAGGCACCCACACTGGCCTAATCCACCCCTTGATCAAGCACAGTCAGTACAGTGGGTTGCTCAACGTCCTGTCCCATCAGCTTTTGAGTAGCTCCAAGGGTGGAGACTCCACACTCTCCCTGGACAGCCTGTGCCAGATTTCAATCATGCTCAGAGTGGAAAAAGTGTTTTCCTGTGTTCATAGAGTCATAGAATGTTTTGGGTTGGAACGGACTTTTAAAGGTCATCTAGTCCAACACCCCTGCAGTGAGCAGGGACATCTTTAACTACATCGGGTTGCTCAGAGTCCCATCCAACCTCACCTTGAATATATCCAGGGATGAGGCTTCTAACACCTCTCTGGGCAACCTGTGCCAGTGTTTCACCACCCTCATTCCAAAAAAATTTTCTTCCATATATCTATTTTAAATCTACCCTCTCTTAGTTGAAAGCCATCACCTCTCGTCCTGTTGCAACAGGCCATGCTAAAAGATTGTCCCCATCCTTCTTATAGGCCCCCAGTTTGTGCCCATTGCCTTTTGTCCTGTCGCTGCTTACCAAGAATAGCCTGGTTCTGTCTATGTGAATTTCCCCTATGTCAGGTATTTATATGCACGGGTAAGATACACTTGAGAAATTCCAACAGAGAGCTGCAAAGATGATGAAGGGACTGGAACACTTCTCTTATGAGGAAAGGCTGAGAGCCCTGGGGCTGTTTAGCCTGGAGAAGAATGAGAGGGGATCTTATTAACGTTTACAAATATCTGAGGGCTGATGTCAAGTAGGCCAGTCTCTCCTCAATTGTGCCCTGTGACAGGACGAGAAGTAATGGTAGCAAGCTGCAAGGCCGGAAGTTCCACCTCAATGTGAGGAAAAAATTCTTCACTGTGAGAGTGATAGAGCACTGGAACAGGCTGCCCAGAGATGTTGTGGAATCTCCTTCTCTAGAGACTTTCAAGACCTGCTTTGTTCCTGTGTGGCCTGCTCTGGCAGGGGGGTTGGACTCAATGATCTCCAGAGGTCCCTTCCAACTCCTACCATTCTATGATCCCACCAAGTTGTCTTTTCTCCAGACTGAGCAGTTCCAGCCCAAATAATCTTTATGACCCTTCACTGGACTCACCCCACTACGTCCATGTCTCTCGTGCTAGGGAGCAAAGAACTGGACCCAGCACTCCAGATGTGTCTCATCAGGGCTGGGTAGAAGGGCAGGTTCACCTCTCTCGACCTGCTGGCAATGGTCTTCCTAAGGTCACCCCGGACACTGCTGTTCATTGCTGTAAGTGCACACTGCTTGTGCAGGTGCAATCAAAAGGAATCACAGGATCTAATGCTATAGGGATTCCTACTTCCTAGCAGGTGAAATAAATGGAAAATACATTCTACTGATTTGGATGTTGGCACAACAGAATAAAAAGCAACATATGGGATTGGCTGCTTTTCCACAAGCTTTCACTGGTGTGGCAACTCTCTACTCACGCAATCTCATCTGGCAAAACATCTTCCATCAGTACTATTTTAGACAAGAATTCAAATAATCTGTTTGTTACTATTTTAACATTTTCTTGTTGGCAACCACAGTAAAACAAAGATGCAGTATTTAAGTTGGGTCCCTAGTTTTTATTATAAAGCTTAAGCAAATGCCACAGAATTCAAGGCTATTTTCAAAAATTAAAAATGAGCAGCTGCATCTTTTCTCTGTCCTCCTCCCCCTCATCATCTCCCCACCCTCTTTTGTTTGTTTTGGAGACAGTGTAGCTCACTAGCATGTGTTCACCTCCAAAAAGCATCCTTAGAAGAAAATGGAGGAGGGGGAGAGAAGAGCTGGAAAGAGCAAAAGTGAAAAGGAAAAGGAAAACAAGACAGATGGAAACTGAGAACTTGTTTTCATATAGGACTCAGGAAATACCTTAAGAAAAACAGTCTTCATTCCTGCATTTCCAGGATGCATATACTGCATTATGCTTTTGCTGTAATGATTTATATAAACTTTTCACAGGCAAGGGCAATAAAGTACTCAACAAAAAGAAAAGTTCTGGTGGAACAGCTTCATCTTTCATTGTAATTCAGCTTTGTAATAACCTGATTTTATCTAAAACCTACTTGAACTTGGCCATTGGCTACATTCAGAAAACACTATAAAAAACTACAAAGATGTCCATGTAAGACAGACACTCTAATACAGGAAATTAAGGCACATTTCCACGGGGATGGTCATAAATTTTCACTTTAACAGTCACAGGGGTTGAGGTTCTGATTTCTGTCCAGCATGCTGATTGACCAAATCAGTTCTCATGAGACTAACAAGCCCATTACAATATCATATAATGACAGAAGAAAAATTCTAAAATCATACCTAAAAATCACCTTGATAGCACATGAACAGATTGATCCACTGACAAAGCTAGCCAGCTAGAAGCTGAATCATGAAATATCCAATAGAGGAGTTACAAAAAGAACTTAAAAAAAAATTCAAATCAGACAAAATAAAGAGATTTAACAAATAGGTAGCTTTCAACATTTTTAAACTTCTTCAGATACACTCTGGGAAAGCCTCCAAGACTTCAACTTCTGTATGCTGGAGGACATAAATTTAAATACTTTTCAGCTTAACTGACAGCAACATGAAAGATCTGGAGAAAAACTCAGTGCACCCAAGATAACTAAAAAGTGACTTGGAGTTCTGCTGCAAGAAAAACGGCAGCAGGAGGTCTCTCAAGGATATGATCTAAATGATAAAAGGTAGTCATAAATTACAGTAGATTACTGTTTCTCCTCTAGAACCACTCCCACATTATTTTACAGAGTAATGGCTTAGTCATTTTGTGCACAGAAGTTTTGGGGACTTTATAGGGCTGGCATTTTGTTCATGTTACTTCACAAGCTAACAAACATACCTGACAGTCAAACTCACGAGTTGCCTGGCATATCATTCCAGCAAACAAGCAATCCTGTAATGCTTATCTTCCAACGACAGTGACACACATACTGTAAATACATTGCAAGATATCCAAGCAAACTGAGGTTAGTAAATGCATAAATATTTTCACAAGTAAATTGAGTGCATTTAGCATTACAGCAGCTGAGGAAACCTTAATCCATATGTATTTTTTGATTGTGATGTTGGGGACAGAGAGTAGTAAAAGAAATTAAGAAAGAGGCAAGCAAAGGGCTTATGCATTGACACAACGTTTTTTAGGCATAATCATCTTCTGTTGTGACAGGCAGGCTCAGGAAATACTGGATATATTATCAGCAGGAAAAGGTCACAGGGCTCCATCCGTGACCACTTTTTCATCATGGCTGGATAAATGGGCAGAGTAAAACTGGGAGAAACCACAAAAAGAAGCCAGAGGCAAACTTGAGAGGTACAAGAATGAACACAGGTCAGAAAGAGTGCAAAGACTGGATTCAGGAGGTTTGAGAATGAAGCATCTGTGTGAGTAGGCATGACATAGAACTGGAATGAGGAATCCACAAAGAAACAAGTTCAAAATTAACCAGGGGAAAAACAACACCCAAACGCCCAAAGTAACAGCTTTTGCCACAATCAAGATATCATAGCTACCTGAGTGAACCTTTATGTTGTAGCAAAGAGTGGGCAGTATGAGGGTGGGAATAAGCAGCATGGGTTGAGGGAAGGCAGGTTGACTTCTTACAGAAACACTGCCCATCTCCACTGGTTTACAACAGTTGCAAATTACAGCCTAAAATGCGGAAGAATAAAAGCACGCCAACTGAGAAACCATATAGCTACACTTTAACTTGGAAGCACAGAACATACAGAAAAGATTAGGTAACATAGTTTTTGGATACAATAAACAAATAACTCACAGCACAACTCGTTCGAATGAATATGAATCTATTGTATAAAGACATTATAACAAATGCCAAAGATTACTAGATATCTCCTGCACACAAAACATGAGCTGTTCAGCCTTTTTGGACTACAAAAACAAGCAGATGGAGGAAAAAGGGGATTTTCTGATCATTTGCTCATTGTACAACACTGTCTTACCTATTGCACATTGTTTCCATGTCAACAATTACAAGAGCAAGCTATTTTATTCTATGTAGTGTAGCCTAAGAAGCTCCATCAAAATTTATTTAGGCTGTTTTTTACAAAAAGAGAGGTCTCCTAACCTTGAGAGTCAGATTTGAAGATACAATATATATAATTCCTCTTTTATAAATGTAAGAAATATACATTGTAAAAAAATCATGGAAACTGTGCAAGGAATTGCCTTAGCAGTCTTGGAAACAAAACCTTTCAGACACCTGCAACACAAGGACAAGACAATACATGTGTCTCTACAATAACCTGATTTAAAAGGGTCATTTACAAGTGTGGGAGCAGGCTTGCAACTGTTGATCAATGATTAGTATCCTTAAGCTCTTCTGAGAACTTCTGTTTTACCAAGGACAATCTAGATAGCCTAAGATTTAAATTGATGAAAGCTATTGTCCTTATACCTCCCTACCTGCTTCCTTGGAAAGACAATTCCATTACTCTGTTCTTTGTGCAATCTTGGGGCCGGAGGAGGTTGGGTTTTATTTTCCAGAAAGTCTGTAAGCAAAGAGAAACTCCTCTTTGACATAAATTTCTAAACGCTTCTGCTCATCGCTTTTCCTATGATCATTTAAAACTCATCGAACAGCAGACTACTAGCAAAAGGGGCAGTACTGCTTCATCTTTCACTTTTCAACTGCATATTCCTGATGCCTTTTTTTGTACCTTTGCAAGCTTTCAAGCAATTGTGAGGTGAACTGCACAGAAAATCCATCCTTCTGAAAACTGATGGAGCAAAGAAGTTTGATTTCAGCAGATCTCTTACCTGATGGCATCCTATATTTGCTTTACCTTAAAACAAACTACAGTTTCACAAACAAAAGCTGTAGTTAAGTGTTGTGACTCTCAGCAGGTTTCTGATAACCATAACAGTTCTGACAGATAGAAAGATAATTGAATATAGATTTCTTATTTCATTTTGAAGCTGCACAACAAAGCTGTGCCTTTTTGAGGTACTAAATCTGAATTTTTAGTACTGGACTCAGTGCGTCCTAATAGGTAAAGTTCTCTTCACTGTCAAGAAAGTTATCAGTACTGTTATTTTCAGAATATACAAGTACTTATTAAAAATATCTAAATCTAATCAATTAGTTTCCTAGAAGTAGCTGGAAATCAGAATTTCCCAAGAAATACAAATATTCCATTATCCTGAAGATTGTTTTCATTTGTAATCAGCATTTAAAAAAAAAAAAAAAAATTAAAACAACAAAAAAAACCACCCAAAGGAAAAAACTTTTGTCCATTTACAGAAGAATGAAAAGTGGTGGCTTTTTTGCTTGTTTTTTATTTTATACAACACAGAAAATTCCCCCAGTCACATCAAAATCATATACTACTTAATACTTAGATTTTGTTTAGAATTCAGAAAAATGTAAACTTACTTATAAATGCACAACCTTTCTAATAGAATTCACATGTTTGTACTTTTATTTCAACAAAGATGCATTTTCCAGAACCTACAAGTGAGTGGTGAGAGCCCACATCTCCAAACCACTCAAAATTCTTCTGATGTGGAATACGAAGACATGTTTGTTTCTTTAACTTCTCTGTACTAGAAGCTGGAATGAGCTGAACCTACTAATCAATTTACTCAGCAAACCATACAAAAAAAATTAAAATATTACTAACATCATAGTCTTGTAGAGACAAAAACACAACTGAACTTTCTTTAGAGTCAGACAAAAGCAAAGTAAGCTGCAATCAAGTATTGTTTTTCAACATAAGCAGGCTACCCTGTCAAGCTGAAGGTGCCACCCAAGAGACAGAGACACACTGGAGTCAAAACTGCCATTCAAGAACTGTTCCATGCATAACCATCCCTCACTAACCACTTATGTATTTAATTATGAACTTTTAAAACTTTAAACAATCTGTTAGTAGAAAACATAATTTTAAAATAAAAAAAGATTAAAACTCAATCCATGTTTCCCTCTCCACTGAAAGGTTTACTAGCAGAGTTATGTTCGGATTAGCATTTGTAGCTTTTATTCATGAAAAGAACACTGCAATACCAAAAAACCACCCTGATTATAAGAAGCACTTCTGCTGAAAAATAAATTCAAAATGTTAACCCATGTTAAACATTTGGGGAAAAATGAGTGGCTTTACTAATATAAATAATTATTATCTTGAATTTTCTTTATGCCAAAGAACTTATGGTCCTAAGTGTTCATAAAATGTATATATAGTGAAAATTTTGTACGGTGAAGAGAAATAAATAAATAAGCTGAAATTGTAAGTAATCCCTGTACGAAAATACCAAGTTTTAACTAAACAAAGCTGCAAATCTGTAAACCTAAGCCATCAATGTGAAATCCTGCTTCCCCCCGATGTGGTGTGGCATGTCTTTGAATTCAAAAGATAAAATTAGTATACTAATGGCCAATATCTCAAGTGATCATAGGTATTACATAGCCTGTTCCTCTTTTGAGGTCATCTTCTGTTTTGTAGAAAAACCTGAAAATCCTTGGTGAGAGATTAACTGCTAAGAGATTCCTTGAGATTTCTCTAGAACTGTACGTAAATGGGACAGGAATTTCTCCTGTTACCTCAACTGAGAAAACTATTTTCTTCTCTAGTATTGAGAAAAAAATGTTTCAGCTTTGCTTTCCTTCATGCTCAGGGCGTGCACCTGCTACATCTTTTGAACTACCTTAGTTTCTCTAAATCAAAGAAAAACAACATGAAAAATCTCAGGGAATGCTGTCACTGCTTCTGTGACCAGAGGGTTGCAAAGGGATGCACAAACATCTAAGAGTCTGAAACTACGGATGTGATCAGTATATTGCTAACACATGCCAAAAGGAACAATCAAAATCACCTCTTTATGTAACAGCCCGATAGCAGAAACACCTGAAGAGAAGGCAGAATGTGTAGTATCATTACTTGCCCCAGCCAAAGTTACATGAATGAATAACTGTCAAAACTCTGCAGACTGTTTGCAGCAGTGAGGAGCTCGAGTTTGGAAGCAGGTAACAGAAGGAGGTGTCTCAAGCAGGTCGCAGTCCTTCCAGACACTGAGAAGTGACAGAGCCAGAAGACTAAGCAACACTATTCCAGCATAGGGACAACAGCATGCAGCTGGCAGCAGGTACCCCTTGCTCCTGGTTTGTTCTCCTAAAACTATTTCTGGTTCCCATACAGTGACATTTTACTGTACAATACACATAAAAGATAGAAAATAGGAGGGGTTTACTTTGTCTCCTAGAACAACTCACGTCCATGCTGCACACACACAGTTTTTATTGGGCTTTTATTTTAACATGTAGAAGAAATGCTACTAAACTGCTGTATCAGTGAAGGACTACACTTTCCACTCCATGTAATGCCCATGCTTGAAAGACATTCTGCAGTTACAATCATCTATGTTGCATCTAGAGATAAAATATTAGCACTTTGTTCTCAGGACCGACTGCTCCCCTTCATCACCCTTGCTACACACACCCTAAAGAGAGAAATTCAAACTTTTCACTGCAGAGGCACACTGGTTCGGAAAGCTACTGTACAAATACCTAGTGTGCAACCATTCCACACACACTAGAACAATCTATTCCCTTGATGAAGCTTTAATGAAATTGATAGAAACCTACCAAAGGATCAAATTTCCCTTATTGCTAAGGATACACAGTTACGTTTGCTAAACTAATCCAGCATTTAAGAATTTTATAGACTTACCTGTTTACTCTGTTGTAAAAATGCATAAAGATCATTTCAGTTGCAATACTAAGCAAAAATATTCACTTAGCATAGTAGTGGCACTTTTGTTAGAACATTAAAAGTGAAATTCTTCTTTCCACCCAATTGGATAGAACAGCAAAGGAAATGCATCAGGACACACACACTAATCTTTTGTCTTTCACCTTGCTTTTATATGCCTCTGCTTCTTTTAAATAGCATAATGAAAGAAATGAGTCAATTAAAAATTACAGCAGCACCATCTGCAGCCACAAAAACCAGTTAATATCATGGTGCCTTGATGCTGAAAGTTGTTATCTATTTCAAAACAATGATACTGAAATCAAGAGAAGTGTCTTCTCTGTTCAACGCCTGGCTTGTAAGGAGTAGCATCTTCAAAATATCCTCAGCTTTTCTTTGCAAAAAATAGATTGCCTCTGAAGACAGAAAAAAAATGGTGTATGTCTTTAACGCCACTCCTTTTTAAACAACATGAATCTGCTCATAAGCAATAACTAGCTGTAAAAGTGTTCTTCTACATTTCCTATCATTTTACTCTCCCAAGCAGTAAAACCCACTGGGTAAACTTTGATTTTTAGGGCCACAGTCACTACCTTGTTATTTCATAATAAAGCACACACCTCTCTTAAAGAACAGAAATACAACTTTTCTATGCTTGCCTAGAAAAGTTTATTTTTATTTAAATATCACCTTCATGTATTATAAATGTTAATTAAATCCACAGACATTCAAGAATATCTATGTTATGATCATATAAAAGCAATGACTCAATGCTTCCTGCACTCTGCTTTCTTGTAAATTTGGAGGAGTACAAATTACTACTAATACAGTATATGAAATAAACTCATACGAGCTTTAAAAGCCTATAATCTTCCTGACACTTAAAGATTAACTCAGGACAGTATTCTAGTCTTAGTATTATAGCTAGACACTCATATCAAATAAGAAATAATTCAACATCCATGTCCCTTACCCTTATATATTACTTACAACTCCTAAGACAACATCTAACAGTATTTATATTCATGTACATCTTGGCTTTCCTCTACATACCCTGCATAAACATTTTGAAATGTGATTTGTGTCAGGTCCTTTTAATCATCTGGAGCACTGCCTGTCTTCCATATTCCCAAACAAATAGTTCATACAGCTAAAATATTGGCTGCCCACAAGCACTTCTCTCCATTAATTTAACAACATGCTGTTACTGCCAACAGAAGGAAGAAATGGTTTTGCACACAGTAACCAGTTGGATTACAAAGTTATAATATAGTCTGCCCCTAACAAAGACATGGTAGGTGCTGCCTTTGGTCATCAGTGCAGGAGAA
The DNA here is from genome assembly GCA_025345505.1 of Todiramphus chloris collaris. Taxonomy (NCBI): domain Eukaryota; kingdom Metazoa; phylum Chordata; class Aves; order Coraciiformes; family Alcedinidae; genus Todiramphus; species Todiramphus chloris. Next base: position 6,242,537 of record JANVCC010000020.1, read on the forward strand.
AGGGTCAACAAAATTCACTCCCTCACTTCCATGTGAAAAGCACCTCTAATGGCACTCAGCGTGGTAGAGATGAATTTTCATTCTCTGTTCTCACTTGGCTTTGCTGTCAAGTACACCAGTGAGACTGACTGCAGGCTTCAATGATTCCCCCACCCCAGTTAACTCACTTTCTTTAAAAAAATAAGAAGAGATCATCATTGAAGATAACCATTTCTTTCAGTCACGTTCTTTCACTTTCTGCATGGATGCAGTGATTTTACAGATCTTTTCCAACCATGACAATTCTGTGATTCTGTGATTATTATACACGCAGCAATCCATCCAGAGGGCTTAACACCAGTCAATGTATCAGTATGGCCATCAATCTCAGTAATACGTAAGTATTTTCACGCAACTCTCTCACAGAGGAATGCAGGATTTTTTTAATGGTGAGAGCCCTTATGTTTATAATTCTAGCATTTTAAGAGCCTCGTCCAAGTAATCTTATTTGCTTATTTACTTTCACCTAACTCTATAGGAATTAACTGTAATGTTGCCACCTCCTGAATGTGCAGTCCACTTTTTCAGGGCTACTTATCCAAAAACAGTGGGGACTAAAATGTTCAAAGTCCAGTGATTTTTCAGAGAGCAGTGACAAGTTTTCACACTTTCCATTTCATCTCAAAAGACAGACGCATATCTAGAAAAAATCAATGCAGTCTGAAATATAGCAATGATTCTACCAATGTTTATAAAACTGCATTGTAATTAAATAGGGAGACGGTACAAAACTTGTTTGTGTCTAAATTTATGGATTCACTTTCAAATACTATTGAAATTTGTAACTACAGAAAGTTATGAATTCTCCATGAAAGATCCTCTTTGACGAGATAAATAAATACGAATCAAAAACATTACACTAAATGGAAATCTCACTGTTTCTGGAAAGACTGAGTTGTTTCCACAGATGTCACATCCATAAGAAAATATCTCAATTCTTTCAGCAAACATAGCACAGATGACTATAGTAGGGGGTTCATTTGGGACTTGAAAACAGTAATGGACAACAAGCCAAATTTGCAGAGATTATACACTCACATAAACATGGCAGATGCTTTAATAAGTTTTTTTTTTAAGAAGGTATAGCCCTGCAAGAAGTCTAAGCAGCATATATTTCTATGACAGTCATCCAACCTGCTTTAGTTCCTTTGTAAATCCTACTTCAGAATGGAAAGAAAGAATTGTATGTATTTGGAGAATTCCTATGAAGTTATAATAAACTGTTGTAATAACATTGTGCCTTTCAAGTGATAAAGGGAGAACTGTCAGTTTAAATCAGTTTAAAACATAGGTGTCCCAAACTTTTCTTTTTCATGTATGGGCAATGCAGAACAACAGGTAGAGGCTCTAGGCAACAACTGTCCCATCATTGCTTCCCTCTAATCTATACATTGCATTCCTACAGCCCATGAAGTTTGAGCTTTCCTGCCTTTAATTTGTAACCTCACACCTTTTGAAGTGAAACCTCATATTACCCCTTCTTTTTCTTTTAAGGTATTTTCTTCAGTACTTAGTAAAGGAAGAAAGTGTGTTTTGCCAGCCACAGAAAACAAAACCAAACAAACAGAAACAAAAACAAACAAACAAAATTGAAAAAAACCCATCCACTATGGAACTGCACATTCAGCTGCTGACACTTGGCCTAAGCTCTCTACAGAGCACTAACCACCTGAAAACATCGCCCACTTTGCTGAACTGCTAAATATTTTGCATAGCTGCATTATAAGCATTGGCAGTCTATCTACTGTATTCACCATGATCATATACAAAAACATACCTGTTTTCTCTAAAACTAGCGGTTTACATTTACACTCATCATTTTGTATCAGAAGAGAAGCAATAATGCACCACAAACATGCACTACAGTATCCCTTCAAAGAGCCCTCCTTGATACACACCTTGATTCACACCTGCATTCTTTCCTGAATAGACTTCTGCGGTTCCCCATACACAGTATTAAATGCACACATCGTTCAGGAAGTTTGAACACTGTGGCTATACTCTGCTGTCATGCTAATTAGTAATTTTTTATCATCTCTTTCTTCCCCCTCCACCAAACTCCTCTTTCACCTCCAGCACAGACTTCCTACAGCCACTGTCAGGTTGAAAATTTTTAAATTACATACTGGTTTCCAGACTTTCCATAGTCAAATTTGCTCATTTTCTGAAATCCAAATATTAATTTAATATCTCTGCCTGCTCATTTGGCTTCTTCTGTGTTGGCTCCTTCTCTGTCTTCATGTGGCATTTTTCTACTGCAGGGGACAAACATACTGAACTTCCAGTTTTCTTTAGTCTACACACATGTAAAGAATACGTTGTCCCTTCTGTGAACAACAGGTTCCTATCTGAAGTAGCATTTAAGTAAATACTGCCCAAATTCCTGCCCTCTCCTAGACTACAAATGCCTTCTAACAGATTTTGGAAGATACTTTATAAAGAGCAGAAAGCAAAACCCAACTGAACTGCTTAATCAAATTAATTTAACAGCAGCATAGTGTCCACATACCACATTTGGTTTTGGAAGAAGTAAAAAAAGGCTGTGAGAGAAGTTAAACTATTGTTCTCAGTGAAAGAAGAAACAGGAGGAGATTTATAAAATCTCCTAAGTCTTGCATTTTCCTATTTGCTGCCAAGATTCAGGAGAGAGACCAAAGGGCTAAAATGCAAGTCACTCACTAATTGTTGTCTTTTTGGGTTTTTTTAATCAGTGAAAACATGAAATCAAAATTTTCATTTTCACTATTACAAAGCTTCTGGATTTAAATCCTTATTTTTATAGCTTCAGAGTTACACAACAGACATGATCAAAAAAAAAAAAGGACTCTATTACACAGTAAACAGCACAGAAACATAGAATATGAGAGAATCTCTAAGTATGCCTCTATTCTGAATCAAGATCAAATAAGTACTTTTAAGTGTATCCTTTCTCAGCTATGATTTAAAAGGTTTCCTAAAAGCCTATGGTAGCAAGCATTCCAATTTATATTGTCTTACTCTCCACGTATTTCTTAATCTTTAGCCAACATCTCCCTGATGTTTTCTCTTGTGATACCATGACACCCTATGGAAAACAACTGTCTTACTTCATGTACAAAGTTCTCTCAAACTGACTGCTGCTATATTCTGTATTGCCCTATTCAATCCATCTTCTCTTTTTTAGACCGGTCAAAATTTATGTTTTCTGTATCTCTTACAAGTATTGTTCTTTCCTTTGGATTCTAACTTGTTCAAAGTTAGGCCAAGCTTGGTCTTCCAACATACATGTTACTCTGGCTACAGCCTCCCCAGCGGTGAGCAGAGGGGAATTATTTGGGGTTTTTTGCATTTCACTTGTACCGTTTCTGTTAATAAAACTTTTGCCAAATGTTGTTAACTTACTCTTTTTGCTATCCATTACTATCTCCATATCTGATTCTGCAGTACTTATACGTATCTATTTCTGATTTTACCTTTGCATATGGTGAATTTAGTATCATTTTTCCAACTTTTTTAGTTCACTACAGATGATTACTCCAGTTTATCACGATTTTTGAATGATAAACCTTCTTCGCAACTTCTCTCTTCCTTGGGGGCATCCACTGATTTTTGTACATGTATCTTCGTGTCTTGTACCCTCTTTCATGAAAGATATGAAATATATGTAATCCAGGAAAAGGTCTGCATATGCTGTCATATTCAAGAGCAAATGAATAATAATTATTCTTTGAGTAACACTGTTTACTTTATTATAATAATTTAAGTGAGAGCTCCCTGCTTCACTTGTGATAATGTACAGAATGGCATTAAAGTTAAGATACAGTTCTGTAGGTCACCATAGCAGCTCTCAAACTGAAAAGCAGAAAAGCCTGAAATAGTATAGGAGGAAGGAGAGCAAAAAAGGGCAAAAGAAATGTTCGGTTTATCATCAGAATTCACAACCACATGCAAGTCACAGTAACGATGGACGTCTATTCTCAGTATCCCTTCTGAATGCCTAGAGGATGAGAATTTGAGAGTGCCTCTCAAAAGCAAAAAGGGAGCACATAAGAGCATGGAGGGAAAACACAGAGCCCATTCCTAAGCAGTCTTGCCAAGCTGCAAACTTACTGCCTCCCAGGGAGCAGCTCTTCTCGCTGCCCAGGATGGCAATATGGCAGCATATGGTGCTTGCTCCAGGAGAAAGCAGCAGCAGGCAACCAAAACCCCATACAGACCAAGAGGGAGAGAGCAACCCCCACAGAATCACAGCCTTGAACAAACAGATCAAGAAGAATTTCATCAAATGCTGCTGCTTAGGCTGAACTTAGCTTCCAGAAATGTTCCTCGCCTGCTATATTCCTATAAGGCCCTGTTAATACAGCTGTATAAAATGTTCAGTCATAGTTAACCTTCCTACAGTCATTAGTTCAGCCTTAAGTGCTCACTTCATTTATCACTTCCCTCTGGCTTTAATGGCTAAGCTTTTCCTAAGGAATACTTTCAGGGCTGTTTCACACAAGCTGTAAGTCAATTTTGCATCTCACTATTTCTGATTTTTTTTTTTTTTTAAGTGGTACATTTTTCTAGTTACTCTGTGTACCATAACTTTGATCCTCCTTCTTTCATGTCATGCTGTTATGTCCTGCATTAAGATTATAAAACATCTAGAGTGTTACAAATGCATTACTGAACCACACAAAAACCTGTCTTTTTAAATAATTGAGTTATTCTAAACGGGATTTGATCAGGGAGATTCAGTATCTCTTTTAAACTTGCTTTTACTCAGAAGAAAATCAGTTCACGAATTTTAAGTAATATAAGCAATAGAAAAATCATTATTCCAAAACAAAAGAAGTTGACAGAGCCTGGTTGGTGCTTCCCTTAAAGACAATGAGATTATGCCACTGACTATAATAAAACCCAGTTCAGCTTCCAAACCTCTGAAGGACCAAAATTATATAATCACTCACATTAAAACACCATTATCTTTTCATGCTATTACTAAAATGATGCTAACTGATGAAATGAGAATTTAAGTTATTTTATAAACATTAACATTTTTTAAGTATAAAGTGTTTAGAGTCATACTACATAGGACACTAATACTATATATGATAGCTTGCAACTGAGGACTTCTGAAATGTTTTTGACTTCAAAATAACAATCATAATCAAGAAAAGAACAGATTTGCCAGAGAAAGGCTCTCTCTAAATGTGACGATCATGACAAAAAAAAATACAGGTATGTGTACAATATCTGCATGTCTCATTTTATTTTTATTGTTAATAGTTAACTCAATACTAGACTGAAGTCATCCTTTGTAATATATTCTCTTTAATAAAGATCCTACAGTGAATGCAGTTTCTAGAAACCAGAAGAGGCAAAGGACTAAGGGAATACCTCTCCCTTCTCCTCCATGAAGAGGATCCACAAAACACTTTCCATAAACTTTATATGAAGAAACAATTATACAAAAACCAGATTGAGAAGGGGAAGAGAGCTAAGAGAAACCCTTCCACACAATCAGAAAAGAACATCCTGTACCATATGGGAAAAAGGAGGGGAGATGGGAGAAAACACTATATATTGATGAAATTCCCTACATAATTGATTTCTAACTAATAATACCACAAAAAGTCAGTGGCACATAATTTAAACCATGCTTTACTCATTCTGACCTCTCATACAGTCAGAAATATACATAATGGATCACTTGATGCCCAATTTCACTTCAGGATGATTTAGGTATCTCTTAAAACTGCGCACTTGAGAACATGGTCTTTCAGAACAAATAATATTGCATCTAATAATCCCATCTTAATAAAAGACTGCATAAACTACTAATATGAAGTTCCATCATTTCTAACACAGCTATGCATCCCGTTCTTACAGAAATGAAGCATCTTTGTCTTTTAGACTTAAATGCTGTGCATCCAATCCAACTCTGAGCCACTGAGGCACAAATCCTGCAAGCTCTTCCTGATTACCAATTCTGCTGAATTTTGCAAGCATTGCCTACACAGCCAGGGGAGTGCCAGCCTCAAGAGAAATTATATTTTGAGATTCCTAAACCAGAACTTTGAGTTGCACTGAGAGCTAGCAGCATTCTGCAGTTGTGAAAAGCCGTTTTGCAGCAGACTTTCACGTTTGGCATTTTAAACATATACAGACAGACACCACAGAATTCTAAGTCCATTTTTGGTCTATGATAAATGGATGAAGTTCTACAAATGGATGACAAGTAAGATATGTGGCTTTATACACAAAGTACCCCCAAATAAGTGCAAATATTTTAATGATTAGTTTATAACATATAACACATACACTGATGTTCTCTTTATCATCACTGGAAATGGCATGCTAAAGTCAGTGTCAACCTCTCACTCCACAACACACAGACATACCCTCTTCAGTTCAGGAAACACTAAAAATAGAGCCCCAACAGTTGAGTGACATATTCCCTTAGACCATGAAATTTCCCCATTAGCTTCGGTAAGGGTTTGAATCCTTAGCCCAGTATAACTACATTAGTGCCGTTCTGTCACTTCTCCACTACATGCATCAGATACCTCTAGCAGTCTTCAAGGGGCTTCAACAACAGTAGTGGCTACTCAATCCTTTGAGATCTGTGATTAATTGGGTCATTTTGGTATGCCTGGTTGGGATTTGGCTTTCTAGCAGTGTAAAATGAAATCATCACTGTATATTCCTATAAATATATCTGCAAGTACGCCGAAGTGTGAAAAAAATGAACATACACATAACAATTGCAAATAACAATGCAAATTTGAAAACATTTATAGACGGACAAATGTACCATTTTCAAACAAAATGCTTATATAAATATAGAAAAATATGCACCAGATTATAAACCATCCGATATCCTACCTTAAAAATACTAACACACTTAAAGCTTTGAAGTCATGTAAGCTAATGTTCCCATCTTATTTCTAAAGGTTTTAACATTCTGCAATATTCAGACAAAAATTATTTTGTTAAAAATAACTAGAGAAAATATAATCATTTCAAAGCATGAGCACATCTTTCAAAATCTGATCTACTAATACTACAGTTTGATACAAAAGGTCAAACAATAAGACCTATAAAGACTAATAGAAATGACAAAAAAGGTGAAGGACTTCAGAGAGTACTATTCTTCTGTGTTTATTATGGAATCATTTTGACAGCTAACTCATTTTCTTTAAGATAAATGTAGTCTTATGCTTGTGATTTTGTTGTTGTTGTTCTGCTCTATGATAAGATACCAGGTTCTTCAAAAGCATGTTTCATACAGCTTTAAACAGCACTGTAACTTCAGCTTGGCTACCATGTTTTATAAACACTACAGGCTGTATTGTGTGTCTGATGCTGCAAGTACAGTCAAATATACATCACGCATGATGAATTAAACACACTTCTTTGAGCGGACATCTATTCTTGCCAAACAATTCAGAAATAATACTAAATAGTTTAAACAGACAGAACTCTGGCCTGAATTCAAGAAAAGCAGCAAGATGTTAAAAAAATATCTCAACAGAGCTGCCTTTTCCAGACAAAGAGCCCTTTTTTCCCTTTTGGCACAGAGGTTTGGGACCAGAGCCAAGGTGCTACTTATCAGCTGTTTGACATCAGGGGAGGACTGCGTGCGTCAGTGGACCCAGTAGGGTCCCTTGGCTTATGGCAATGCACCATGTGGTTCTTATCTTATCAGTTTGCAGGGTCTGGCACTTCAACCTCTGCAGTGTGAAAAGAAAACGGGGGGGAGGAAAAAAAAAAAAAAGGGAAGGAAGGAAGGTGTGTATAACTGGGCGGGAGAAGGTCAAAGGGGACTCGTGAGCCAGGTTGGACTGCAGAACAGAGCCCTGATTATACTTTGGCCTACCACGCTGCGCATGATTGTCAAAAATCCTAACAGAGCTTTCCTCGCACTTTCCCCATATGCTCATAGCAGAGAGGAACAACTACGTCTCATTTAGGTTTTCAGAGAAGGCAGAACAATGTCCATGTCAGGGGGACAATGCTCCCTTTCACATACAGCTGATAGAGAGGGCTGCCAGAGAAATGAGGAGTACAATATACTCATGAAAACGCTTATCAAGGTAAGCACGTCCTCCAGGAAATCTCTGAACTGGTCCAGTTTCTTATTGCAAACAAGATTTATACAGCCCAGCTAAATTACTCAAATGCACAGTTTCAGGAAAATTTATTATAGCAAATTATTCTCAGGGACAAACAAGACTTAGGATACAGTACAACTACAGGCTTAAAACTTGATTGCATATATGAACCTTTGTATTTAGAAAAACATTCACCCAGGAAGGTAATCATCAAGTAAAACATCTGCTTTCCAAGGTTTATTCCAACTGAAAAAAATAATATAATTACTCAGAAGAATATGATTTGTCTTACCCTACCCTTCCTACATAAAGTGTATGAATCAGGCAGCAAAAGAAAAAGTCACCTCCTTCAGATTAATTTCCTTAAATTAAGCACTATTCTACCTCTAAAACTGAATCACAAGGTATAAATCACAAGAGAAAAATGAGAAGCTGTTGAAGTATCTGTGGCAATTTGTACTTTCATACCTGACCAATCTTTAAAATTATTTCCAGGTATTTCCCTACATAAACTTTTCATCTTATACTGCAGTGAAACAGACTCAAATCAGTACAGAACAAAAGAAAACTTCTCAGTGCTTGCACAGAAACCTTGTTTCCTAAGGATTCCAGAAAGCTCTGAGTATCTCCTTGCTGAGGACCAGGACTAGGCAGTCTGTCATGGACTTCTGTTCACTCTAATGAAGGTTCTAGTTTTTTTACATCAAAACACTGTTTTAATAAAATGTATCATCAAAAATTCTTATGTGTTGCTGCATACAGCTATCCTGTGCTTCAAGTTTCTTTCCTCATGTTGTGTCAACTTTCTGAACCACAATAATCCTGTGTAGTCTGTGGTACAATTGTTCACCTGAAGAGGCAATATGCTTTTATGGTCAAAACACACTAACAGAAATGAAAAATTAAAAGAAAACAGACCCTAAGCCTTTGTCAACATTGCCAACAGGAGAATAAAATCTGCACTGTGAAGTTAGTGTATTTTGGGAAACTTTCCAGTATAAGTAGTACATTTTCTTCTCCAAATACGACCTGAATACTTATTAGTTGAATACCAATAATGTATTCTTACAAAGAACACAAAATAAAAATATATGATCAAGGATGCTGACAATAAAAAAAGTCCATAGAGTGAAATACTACATAACCACTTGTTTGCTATGAAAATCTATGAAATTACTACAATGTGACAGTTTTTCTAATTATGATTTTTATAACACGTTTATTTTTCTAGTTTCTTATTTGTTACTTTATTTTGTCCAAACAGGTTGTTGCTTTATCAGGTCTAGGAGACAGAGAGAGAAAAAAATAGAATCAGAAACCTTTAGACTAATCTGCAGTCTAACCTTTACTGATGAATTTCTGCACTTGATGAAGTGACTGCTGTGCTCATCTCAAAAGCCTGCACATAGGGACTGGGATACAGAATTGGTGGCTTGCAGTGCATGCTGTTTCCCCTTGAGTTAAATGATAAATATAGAAGTTATTGACAGTTATCAAAGATCACTTCATGTGGGGTCATGTGCCTCCATATGTCACGACTTAAAGAAAGTGCATTTCTCAAATCATGGGACTTTTTCAAGAGTACTCTTTCTACTTCAATTAAAAAACATATTTGACAAATGAATTATAAGTATAGTTAAAGACCTATGACACATACATAAACACTGGATGTGATGCTTCATTGGCCAAGAAAAACAGACATACATGAAAAAATAACATGCATCATTGCTGAAGACCATATCTGTTACATTACGTGACTGCTCAAGTACATAAGAAGCCCTGCCTTGTATTTGCATTCTGCAACTCCACCTCTTCTTCCTCCTTTGCTATTTTTTTGGAACAAGACTATCATCAAGATCGCGGTGTAAATATACAATACCAAGTCATTTTCTATAAGTCAGTTTAAACACTAAACTTAAATCATGTACCAATGCTTTGCCAACTGTTGTTAACACAATTAAGTCATTTTGTACATAATCGGATCACGGGCTCTGTCAGTATAGTCACACAGACTTCAACCACCCCAACATCTGCTGGAAAAGCAGCACAGCAAGCTATAGGCAATCCAGGAGACTCCTGCAATGCATGGAGGATAACTTCTTAAATCAGGTAATAAGACAGCCCTACCAGAGAGGATGTGATACTGGAACTAATGGTCACCAATGCAAGTGAAATAATCAGTGACATCTGGGCTGCTGTGATCACACACTGGTGGAGTTCACAGTCCTGAGGGATATGGGTCAGGCACAGACTACAGTCAGGACCCTGAATTTTAGGAAAGTAAATTTCTAGTTCTTCAAGGAGTTAGTCAATAGCACATCCTGAGAAATGGCCCTAAGGGACAGAAGGAGCCAGAACAGAGTTGGCAGATCTTTAAGGACTGTTTCCATAAAGCACAAGAGGTCTCAATCCCCAGGTGTAAGAAATGAGGCAAGACAGGCAAGAGACTGACATGGCTGAGTTGAGCGGCCTGATCTACATTAAAGATGTCCCTGCTTACTGCAGGGGTGTTGGACTAGATGACCTTTAAAGATGTCTTCCAACCCAAGCCATTCTATAATTCTATGAAAATTCAAAGCTACATCCAATTAAATCAATGACCAAAGTCATGCTTGGATAATGCTTTTCCCCTTCCCTGAAGCCCTGTGGAACCAACACAGCACTTGAAGAATGAACCAAATGACAGTCCCTGCACACTCTTGTTCAATTTTCCATTTAAACTCTAACTACTGAAAATGCTATCATGTCTACCAAAGATTTGATGTCTCAACTGGCACATACTCAGACACCAAGCTCCCATTGCTTGTACTGTGATAACTTACAGAGAAGAAGGACCTCAATTTCATTTTCAGCTTCAGATTTTAACTTGCTGTCAGATACAAAGAAGTTTGTTTAGGAATTCTGCTGTTGTTGCTTTGAGGTTTATTTTAGATTTGTGTTCAGATTTTTAGGGGATATTTTGGCTTCCTTTTTTTTTCAGGAAGAAAGAAGGGAAAAAAAAAAAGACGGGAGGAGGAGAAGGAAGAAGAAAAAGGTTTTGGTTTTTTTCTTTTCTAGAAGATAATAGAAAACTAGAATTCAAGCAATTTACAGGGATGGAGTTACTGTTCATGTGACTAATGAAGTAGTGCCCCTTACATCTATCCCAGAATACAAAAGAACAACAGGTATAATATTTTTTCTAGAGACCTCAGTTTGGGACTGGAACTCTGGATCCAGACTCTGAACTCACCACAGAGGCAACACAGCCTTCCTGAGGAGGGCACCTCAGGCATTTCTTATTTCAGATAGATTCCTTTTCAATTGAAGAAATGTACTTCTGTCAATCACAACTTTATCCTAAAGGAAGAACTTCTGATGACACATTGACCTAAATACCAGAAAGAATAAAACAATCCGAGCCTCTGGTTGAGAGCGTGACCTGCCAGAATCACACAGATGAGATTACTGGAGAGGCAGAGTACAGTTAGCAACCTTGTTCAAACATGGTCAGTCTGTCAACACAACTACTTATAGCTGTAATTCTTGAAGAACGATTACTAAAATTCACAAGTTGGTGGCAGTTCTGGATTAAACTGATTTTTCAATTAAACAGTTTCAAAATATTTGCCAAAAAGTAGCACCTGAGCTGGCAGAGGGAAGGCACTTCATTTTTTTAAGGAACAAAAATAGTTTAATTTCTGATTTCAATATAGAACTGTAGAAGATATTACATTAATCTCCCTGAACAAAAATTAGCAAGCGTTTTCTCCATTACTGAAGCAAAATACTAATTATGGATGAGTAGCTAGGGTATTCATTCTTCCATTTAGATGACAAACTACATAAGGAGGAGGGGAGTGGAGAGCGTGTTATTTACTCAACTACCAAATGTTTTATGCAACAAGTCAAATTTTAACCTGAAAAAGAGGAACAGTTCTTTGTTAACCAATAACTTGATAATTAAATAAATAATTTTTCCTAATCCTTGTGTCTGACTGTGGAACACTGTCTCATTCTATACACTTTATTTTTCTGTCTGTAAAATGCATATAGTTCTTTTCACTCAAATTTTACCTCTTAGCATACTATCCCAATACTACTGCTTCTACTCATGTGTTTAGTATAATGAAGTCAGAAGGATCTCTTCACATGGTTAATGATAATCACATTTATGGCTAGCAAAAACAAGGACACCTGTCCATGCCCTGTACAATTTGAACATCATATTTAGCAGCATGGCCTTGATCTTGATCACATCTGCTAAAAATACTGTAATAAAAAAATTATAAATACATACCATTGATCATTCTTTATATGTATTTTTAATTGATTCCTTTACTTTCAGTGACTTTTTCTTCAGTCTTGAAACTGGTATGCAAACAGTGGATAAAATTAAGACTCCCAACGTGCATGTAAGATGGATGAACTGATCCCCAAACTCTCCCATCTTGTTTTAAGAAATTCCATTAGACCTGAAGGCTTTTTTGACATTCTCATGTAATTCAGTTCAACAGCTTTATGTACGTAAATAGGAAAGCATTAGGAAACCAAAATTGCACAAAACACGTAAGTAAGAAGGAAAAGAATTATGTGAACTAAAATGGCCAAAATAAAGGATTAACGTACCCCAGCTAATGAAATGCCATGAGAAAGTTAACAATCTCGTGTAGTATGAAAAGTTATCTTATCAAAAGATAAGACATATCCACAGCTAGAAGAATGATTCAGCACAGACTGAAGAAAAAAATTGTTTCCTTAACCATAAGAAACTTCTGAAAATACACCTTAGCATGAGATCCCTCAAAAGATTATAGCATGACAGGTATGCACTTGAGATCAAAAAAACCCTACAATGTGCTCAAAATATATTAAGAGAACAACATAAGAAATCAAATTATAAACGTGTGCTCTCTTTAAGACTAATGTAGGTTTGCAGTGGATTTTCCTGGTTTTAAGTCTTCTTTTTTTTACCCATGGAGATCTTGGTTAGCTTTGGCAAGACTAACAGCTGTAAGGTTGTACAAAAGAAAAAAAAAAAAGTTAAAAAAACCCAAACCTTTGTGTATAGAAAGAATTTTGTGTCTATTATGACCAAGTTGTACTTTGAACAACTTTAAGTTGTTTTTAAATACCAATTATGTAAAAACATCTAAGATCTGGAATTACTGAATGTTTTGCTCTTCTTGCATTCCATCATGGAAAATACTACAAAAGTATCAAAAAAGAGTCTACTGCTCTGTTATTTTAACAAGTCTGACAGCATGAAGATCTGTAGAAAAATAAACTTTAAATAAAGCAATATGTATTAAAAAAAAGGAGTATTTTATACAGACTCAGTAGTGTCTATATAATCTTATAGTTTTACCTTCACTGAACTAGTAAGACTGTCCCACAAGACATTTGTATGGGAAATTAAGGATATTATGAGGTACACATAGAAGCAGTGAATCTTCCATACTTTGCTATTTAGGCCAAATGTTTACTCCTCTACAAAATTCAGCAAAACTACCTGGATGGGTTACTTTCAAGAAAACACCATAGACACGTTCACAATTATGACCACTGTTTTTAGTTCTAACTAACATGAAATTACAGATTCTCTTAACATCCATGCCCATTTTCCCACAGAAAAACACAGTTTGTAAGGTTAAAAGACCAAGCTAAATGTCTTGCTTCAGGATAATTTTAAAAGGATTGGAAAAGCACTCATACCAAAAGCATTAGCTGTTAGACCTTCTGGTAACTCATTTTTTCCACCTTAACAAAATCTCTTCTAAAATAAACAATGCTGCCCTCACCACTGTCAAGTAACAGATACGGTTCCAGATCTACATATTGTATTACCTGACTTTATAAATTGCATGTTCAAATGATACTTTTCCAGAAATTTATACTTTGCGCACCCTAGAAAATTCGTAAAAATAAAAAATAAAATAAAATAAAATAAAATATCAAATAGGCTCTTGCTAGCAACTGAAGTCATCCACCAGAATTTTCCCAGCCAGTTGCCTTTGCTCAGGCAATCTTCACAACACCAGGTTAGCTCAGCAGAAGAGATCCAGCCTTGTTTGTGGGCACTCTTTCATCCCATGAGCTGCCAGCTAACATTCCCCTTTGGGGAAAACTTTCCCAGGACAATCCAAGCTGAGGGAGCACACTGCAGAAGATGTTTATATACTCTCAGTGAACTGTAACCATTTTCAGTCAGACTCCACAAAGCTCTAGTTCAACCTATTACTTTCCCATCTCTTTTTTTCTTGATGTGGAAAACACAATGACATACAGAAAACCATAAACTCTGGAAGTCTCTAGACATAAACATTCCCCATGCAGAGGGTGAATACCAAACTATTAAGCATTAGTAAATCAACTCTATTAATTGCATCAAAGTCATATTCTGCAGGAACAATGGCTCTACCTGATTCTTCAGAGTTCTTAGTGGCTGGCTGATCTGGCATCACTTTTCTGACATTTTTATTTACAGGCTTTTTCCTAGAAGCTCCAGGCTAAGTACAGTGCATTATCCAGTATGTTACCGGATGCTTACAATGAAAATACCATCATAATTCATAATGACACTGAGCTGCTCGCTTCAGGTGCAAAGTGTAATGTTAAAAATTCACTCATTTAACTCTCTGAAGTACACACAGGGATTGTACTATTCACAGTGATCTCTGGCTTGAGAGTTTTAAGATTTATCCAGATCACTCATTTCTGCAAGGAGTCTGCATTTCCTGTTAATCACTGGAGAAAGGGTCTTACTGATACAGACACATGAACATTCCCAGTGCTAGTTCACTACAAAAAAAAGCTTCCATTTGTTCATAAATGTGTCAGCAGATTTGCCAGCAAAATCTAACAGGGTTTTGGTTTGGTTCTTTTTCGAGACTCCAAATTTTGAGTGGGAAGGCACATGAGATGGTACTTACAGAATAAATTTTTCCTCAGAAAATGTTTTCTCTGCTAAAGCCTAGAACTCAAAACCTGCAAACATGTCAGCATGTGTCCAATTTTAAGTATTGCTGATTTCAGTAGGCATATTCACATATCTAAGAAATTTTATGTGACTCCCACACACAACTGTCTACAGAGCACTGTAATTGTGAAAGGGATCAAAATTGTTGTACAAAGATGACTTTTCTTCTTCAGGTTTTAAAATAAGAAATCTTGCAAGCTTTTTAGAGTAGAAAATATAAGAATTTCTCCTAGTGAAATCTAACCACAGAACTACAATGTTGTAGTTCCTGTAGTAATACCAGGGCTTGTTTGCTTTTGAAGCAGCCTTGCTCTTAGAGAAGAGCAACACTTGGCTTTGTTTTTAACAAGGTTGGCCCTTCCTCCCGAATCAGGCAGGAACAGATAATCCAAAAACCGGGCCAAGAAATTGCTGTAGAGATTTATCTCTGAAAGTTACGCCACTGCAGTAGTACCTCTCTGCTTCTCTATTTGGACAGTAAGGTCTTGTCTGCAAGAGGCTTTGAAAGGCATCAGCCTTCCAGAATCAGCAAAACAAACTAACCCTTAGTCTTTCAGAACCTGAAAGTTCTGGTGGTTTCGCTTTGATTTGTGGTTTGTTTTTTTAAGCTGAGTGACAATCAGGTAGAAGTAATCAACACATTTGTCATGCATGTTTCCAGTAGTTATCCCTGGCTCAAGTGTCTGTGGTTTATCCAAAAGGATTCCAAGGCAAGCCGCAAGTGTTTGTAGCTGGGAACAAACATTCGAAGAGTGTCCAGATGATCCTTTCAAATGTGTTGACAACCTTGCGAAAGCAGCATGTAATGACTCAAGTTGCAGGTCTGGTGAGGACAAATGCACACAGAAGTGTTCCGTGAGACAGACACTGGGGCGTCTCTGTAAGAACAGTCATGCAAATGGCAAGACCTGAGGAGCCCCCAAAGGTTCACATAAACTTTTAACCTATCCTTCAAGCTGCTCACATCCTTGATTTCACATTCCAACTCATTCACCCATTTTAAAGCCACAGCCCTTCAAACTGCAAAAATTACACTCTGCTAAGAAATCCTAGGCTGATACAGGGACACCACATAAAAAGTTAGCCTTGAGCCTTGCATCTTAACAGAGGATGTTTTAATGTTAAAGATACCAGTATTTCCATATGAACAATGGGGAGGCAGTTGAGTTTAATTCAGGCCAAGTACTGCAACAAAAATGCTCATCAATTCCATATAAAATCAGTGGAAAGTACATGTACAAAATGACAACAGGATTCAACTTCAAACACACAGCATTTTACACAGGAGACAAGCTTTAATTTTTTGGTTATTCCTTTTTGAACGTAACACAAAGAGTAAAACAAATACTCAAGGAGTGAAAATTATAGGACCTATATTTGATTCATATTAACAAGTCTTTAAAAGAGAGCAAAGTAATTCCATAAACTGATAAAACCAGTTTGTTATATAAGAGATGGATTTTTAACTCTTCAGACACTGCAACCCTAGCTAACTGCACGTTTTGTACCATTTTGTTCTTTAGAGATTATGCCCATTGCTTAGTCTCAATCTAGATTTCATTTTTCCTCTTTCCTTTGCTGTACATATTGTTTTTGTACCACTCATTTTCCCCTCCCTCCCTAACAGATAGTCATCTATTATTACCTACTATATGGGGTAATCAGAGCTTGGATACTTAGGAAACGTGGAAAACACAACAGAGGAACCTGGTAAGATGGACAAAGCAACTGTACAACTGAGCAGCTGCAGGTGACGCTAGCCACAGCCTGGCATGGGTTCTAACATCTGGAACACTGAAGAACTAGAAGAGACATCCAATATTTCTGCAATAACCACTCATGTACATAGTATCTGATAGATACCCCATTAGGCTGAAGGGGCATCAAATGAGACACACCAAATGCTCATAAATACAGCTCAGTCATGTATTATACCGTGTATTTTCTGTGCAATTCCAAAAACTGAAGATGACAATATGACCCACTTACTTAAGATTTATCTTAGCTGATCATCCTCATTATGACATGATTTAAGACGACACAGGAAAGTCATCTCTCTGAATCCTGCCTTGACAATTACAGCAATACAACAGAGAACACAGCAATATAAGAATTTTAAGAGGCAAGTGGAATTAACTGATGTAGTATAAGCAAAGGCCAGGTTCTTATAAGGAGCAAAGAAAGTGATGTGCAGCTAACTTTGAAATCTAGACAAGCTGTATGTGACTTCCTTTCCCAAGCCCAAAATTCTGACACAACTCAGGTACTGCAAATACTGTCCTTTATTCAAAATAGCTTAGTTTGAGATTATGTAATAAAGTAATAACTTTCAATTCCAAGGCTGACCTCAGTCTCAAGCAAGGAATGAAAAGCCGTTTGTTAAACATGTATAAGTTTACTATGTATTAAGCATATGTGCTTAACTACACTCAAGACACATAGGCTCATTTTAATCAACCTTCTCCTACACAAAAGTTCGCATTCACATATAAAAACTTACCACCTATAGCCCGTTAAGAGACAAAGATTAATCCTAAATAAAACTGTGATTGGTTTTATGCATTATAACTAAGAGGAAAATATTTCAAGCCTAAAAATGTACATAAAGTTATACTTTCATCTAGTATATACTTGACATCTATTCCACTTCAGCTTTCATTCTTAAGGTCTCCTATTAATCAGTTCCATGAAACATTACTGATAAGCCTCGCACAAAAAGAATTAAAATATTTTTTTTTTAAATTAAAATGATTGTTCGCATAAAACATTAAAAAAAGAAGTAATTTGCAACTATTACTATTTTGTGGACATACATTTCAGGAGTTATGTCTTAGTTAAATAGCTTTAACAAATACAAAGTTGGAGCACATTCTGAGAGCAGTGCTGTTCAAGTGTCTGAAAAAAGTTACAGTGCAGCAAGATAACCACAGAAGCCACACTCTTAAAAGGGTCACGATTTCTTTCCCTCATTTCTTTATATCTTAACAATTATGACCTCTAACTCACATGCTCTCAACTAAGTCATACCGCATTTTTACCTTCACCGCAGTGTCTAGTCTCCAAATCCAGCAGACTGTCTTGCAACCAAAAGGCATGAATATTGTACATTCTTACAGAAATAACCAACACTAAATACCTACCAAATTTCTCACACAAGAATGACTTTAATACTGTATTAAAAAAAAAAAAAAGAACCCTACTGTAAAATTCCTATTACATTTAGAAAGGAAAAATTAAAATTAATAATAATGTGAAATGAAAAGTTCATTCATTTTTGCAAAGAATGTACAGTGTACATGTAGAGTATAGCATGAGTGTATGGTGTGATGCTATGAATTAGAAGAAGCACTAGAAAGTTATTTTGAAAAATACTGGCAGTTTCTCAGTAATTTTCAGCTGAAGTTCCCAAGCATCTACACCAACATCAGTAGTGCGTGACAACTGCAGAGAGAACTAGGAAACTACACATTTTACATCCTAAATACATGATCGGCTCTGATCCATAGATTTAAATTGTTATTATTAAATTCACAGTCCCATACAGAAAAACTACTCCACGGTGCTTAGAAAGAATTGCCAATAGATCACCAGAAATTGAGCATAATTGTTCTTTAAATAATTATTTAAAATATAAGCTTCTATTGAGATCTTGTGTTGCGTTTATTAATGCAAAAAGAGAAACTATATTACAAAGAAATTAATGAAAAATAACTTCTGCCACCACATATTGTCAGCATGTACATTCAGGTCTCTGGGTTCCAGGGTTTCCCCTGCTGTAATTGGCAGCATGAGTAGAACCTAAATCAGCAGCAGGATTGCAATTCCCCATAATTTAGGTGTAAGTGATGTCAGCAGCTGTTAGAGAAAAACAGTAACACTTTGGGCTGTGCTCATGTGAGGAAAAAGCCTTTCAATTAGCATTTAAAATTAAAAGCTGCAGAATTATTTAATTAAAGTAATGTGGCTATTTGGCTCCACTCTGGCTATAGTTTGTTATAAGTACTCTCCTTGAAGTAGCCATCAGCCTTAGTTCATATGCATCCTTCTCATAGCCTAAGAAGGAGGCAGAAGCATTTAAAACACAGTAAGATACAAACCTCACAATTGGCAGGAAGATCCAGTATTTCACAGAATCACAGAGTGTTAGGAGTTGAAGGGGACCTTGGAGATCTTTGAGTTCAACCCCCCTGCCAAGGCAGGATCATATAATCTACCCTACAACCTAATCTGCCCTACAACCTAATCTACCCTAACACAGGTCACTCAGGAACGCATCCAGGCGAGTTTTGAAAATCTCCAGAGAAGGAGGCTCCACAACCTCTCCGGGCAGCCTGTTCCAGTGCTCTGTGACCCTTACTGTAAAGAAGTTCCTCCTCACGTTAAGGTGGAACCTCTTGTGCTCCATCTTATATCCATTCCCCCACGTCCTATCACAAGGCATGAGTGAGAAGAGGCTGTCCCTTTCCTCTTGAAAAGTTTTTTTTCAAAGTCTTTTGGAGGCTTGAAATTATTTTCAACTCATTAAATTGAAATTAGGTCCCAAACTATCAATTCTTAAGATTACTCATGTCAGAAAAAGCCTTTTTCAGTTAATTGCAATTGTCACTGTTCAAGATGAGTTTATCAAAACATTTGCAGCCAATAAAGCCCAGCCTTACAGATAAGTAGTTCAATTTGCTTCAGAAATAGTACAATAGTACTTTCCTCTCCCCAAATTTTCTCCTTTTCTTTTGGGAGGGTGGGACACATATTTAAAAAAAAAAAAAAAATAAATACTTCCAACCTTTACAGTACCTCAAGCACTCAAATGAAGGATTAACAAATTGAATTTTAGTTTCAAGACAGACCTCCACTGGTGAAAATCTGGTTTGCATTTGGTCAAGTTGGAAGGTTTTTAAAAAAAAATCTGAATATATACAAGTATTCTCTTTTTCCCATTAGTAAGTCTTTAACTAACTTGTCAAAAAGTTAATAGCATTTTAGGCCACACTAGCATAATGTTTTCCTTTTTCACTGCCTGATCTGGAGATATGAAACTTGACACACACATTTGTAAAACACAAGGTTATTGAAACGTGTAAGCAGCAGACCCTCTGTAGCCATTCCCTTCATATATGTAATAGTGTTTCAAAGTGAATCCTGAACATACACTAGTTTTCAAAGTTTATATAATAGTCAAATCAAAACCTGAAACACTTCAAGGGGTATCTCCTTAGTATGTACAAACGTCAATATTCTACAGAAACTTTTGTTTTACTTAAAAAAACAAAAAAAAACCAAAAAACAAACAAAAAACAAACAAACAAAAAGAAAAAAGAAACCAAACCAAAACCAAAAAAACCTTTAGCAAAATTTTTAAAAAGGTCACTATCATCATTCCCTATCCTCCCTCTTCCTCAGAAAACTGTATTAACACACATTCTCAAAATAACCATTCTCAGCCAGAAGAAAAGCCTGGGAATTGCTACCTAAAGAGCATTACGTTTTAGAGGGCAATAAGCATTCAAACCAGGAACTTTGAGTGGAAACCATGATGAAGCCTCAATTATAACATTTTTGTTAATAAAAATAGATTTGCTCCAGAGAACAAAATTCTGTTTCCACTTCTGACATAATTTTCCCATGAGATCTAGAGGAAGTTCTAAAGGCCAAACCACTCAGCGGGAACCAGCAATTCCAGATGTCACGTTCTGGTACCCGTCAGAGACTTCTTCAGCCTGATTGTCAGAAGGGCTACTTTGGTTTGTATATAGGTTCCTTTCTCTGTTACGAAAGCAATTAAAGGGAAAAAAAAAAAAAAAAAAAAAAAAAAAAGGAAAAAAAATAAGGAAAACCAACAACAAAAAATGACCACAGAATTTTCAGGAGACACGTTCTAGAAGAGAGACGGATAAAAATTGTGGCTACATTTTACAGTATGATTCTAAACGTCTCAATGTCCCACCTGTAAAATGGTCTCTGTGCTAAAAGACTACAGTAAAAAAAACATGTGTATAACAAGAAAAACATGTGTATAACAAACCAAGAGACAGTTACGATCTTTACTGTCATTCACTTATTTTTAGAATTTTTTCTTGGAACTCTTTAACATAGAGGAGTGGCTGTTGAATACCAGGATTCAGCTATGGTGAATAATTCCATTAGTCAATCAACCAAGCAAAAATATCAAAGAAAAGCAGATCGAGTCTTGGGTTTTTTTCAGTCAGAATGATCAAATAAGCTGTTACTGCATCAGGATGCAAAAATTCCTATCATACTTAGAAGGTTACAGTTAGTCAAACTATTTTATTGCCAAGAATTATCTGTTCCCCCCCCCCCTTTTTTTTTAATCATTAGCCTCTTAAACCTAGAATATTTTGAAAAGTAAGCAATAATCAACTACTACTGTGCTATGGTACAGATTATTTATGTGAAAAAAGCTGCATGCTTGATTCAGACTCTTTAGATTCTTAACAAAAAAATTTAAGATACATATTATTATGTTATTTAAGGTTATATTATCATATATTTATTAAAAGGTAACTAGACTCAAACATTTAACAGATATGGATAATAATAACAATAACAGATGGGAATCAGAACTGCCCAAATTCCTCAAATGTTACAATAAAGAACACAATACATAACCATTATTAAAAGTACGGAAAGTGTTTTCCCTCTTCACTTCTTACATGGCTTACAGAATTCATAACATTAGTATCATTTTTATTTTGAGCAGCTGTAATTGTCTGGCTATTAGCTTAGATTATTTTCTTTTTTAAACACAGGAATACCAAAGCCTGTTACTAATCTGCTAGTTTGTACACGTGGTGACTGAAAAGAAGCAACATTTGTCTAATATGACACATGTGTTATAAACTCTTGAGATTAACATTGAACCGTGAACTAATAATCATCCAGATTTATATTTTACTTAATTTTCTTTGGCCTAATATTCCTCTAGTAACAGAAACTATTCTATTCAATTGTTTCTATTTTCTTTAATATTAACCTTATCAGTACACATTGCTAATGGTTGCTACATACATACTAAAAAACTGCAATATATTCATCAGGTTCATATGAAAGCATCTATACCCCTCTCAGCTTCAGTATGGAAAGAATATTCTTTGTTCTTTCCCTACCCTTTGCTCAAAAGTTGAAAGTAAATTCAAAGTGACACACAGTCACAATTTACAGGTGATCCTGCAATGAGCTGCCCAGGAATGACTGAAGTACTGATTTCAGAGTTAATTTTGTCTCTCTGGAGATGCAGGGTTTGCCTTTCTGGGGCTGCTCTTAAAATAATCGACAATTTTGGACAGTATTTTGTCTGTGGTCATCTGTAATTGATTTCGTGATGCAAGGCTGGGGGAGTGAGTGAATTGTGACATCAGTCCCTCGATGAACTGTTTGCACAGAAGTATCACTGAACAGAGGCTGAAAACATGAATGAAAATTAAAATATCATAATAGTCACGGGAGTGTTACTGTGCAATTATCAGCATCCATGGAAAGCATCATGGGATCTCTGAAGCCCCTTTTGAGACAGGTCTGGAGCACACTGACAAACCAAGCTGGGAATCCTAAGTAATATTAGATAAGCTCTAGCTAAAGAAGTAGCTGAGGATCCATCTAGTAGATTAGTCTTCCTGCTGACTGAATTAAGTTTGCCAACATTGTTTTCACAGATGTACATATACATAAGCCTTAAAAGTAGTTCTCTATGGGAATTGATTAAGATACTCTCCAAAACATCATAAAAACATAGAATTGCAAACAACCAACTCAACAGGGAAAAGAAACAAGGAGGCTGGGTTTTTTTTCATATGTATATCTAGTGCAGTAACTCTGCATAACCAAAGGAGACCAATTACAAATAGTGATTCCTCTCCAGTTGTAGATTCAACAGCACTAAATGCACTTCAAGTAAAACATAAGCTTACAAAGACCAGGCATTAACACCCTTGTTAGTAAGGCTTAGGCAAACATTGTTTGACTTTCTGTTTCTAAGTAATAGCACTAACATTTTTTTGTTGTTGAAATTTTAGTGTTATATATTCTGCAGTTTACAAGAACTTGCACAGATGCATCTTCGTAAAGACAGCTCTACTTCTAACCTTGTATCAGATTAGGTACTCAGTAGGGCCGCTGGCAGTGGCAAACTGCCACTGAGTGCATAACTTGATGTGAAATCTTAGTGGCAACGTCTAGAAGCATTCATACAATTATTGCATTATAACCAGAAAAGCTAAAAACATACATGAAAGGCATCTATCTTCTACATCCTCATCTATCCTCTACCTTCTACTCTTCTTGGTGATGGATTGTCAACATGTGCAATGTCATTCCTCCTCTCACAGCTATGTGATGATCACCAGACTTCTAGAAGTCATTAGGAAAACTGTTGCTGTAGAAGTAGTAGTAGAGTCATTACACTGCTCATAGCAGTCACATCACTTCTGATAGCTCAATAAAAAGGAAAATATGACCAGGGCTGAAAACAATAGCATCTTCATAACAAAAATAAATAAATAAATAAATAAATAAATAAATAGAAGGATAAACAGAGTATTACTCAAAAGCAGAAGGCTTTAAGATTAGTCATGTTCTCCTGCTCAGCTTTCCAGTCCAATGGTTACCACAGTTCTTAAGAGCAGACAGAGCACAGAAATGAGACATCTAGACTCAAAGGTGTGTGAAGTCCTTCCAGTATCCCAGTAATGGATAGAATTATATCTATACTGTAGGTAGGAATCAAGTACTTTTTTAGTATATTCTTAAAAAAAAGAAATATTTTCTGGCTTGAAAATGTTCACTCAAGGTTTCAGGGGTTTTTTTTTATATACTTTGCATTCTGCTTTTGCATGTTTACTTGCAGAGGGTGAGCAAATGAAAGTATTACAAAACATCAGGCATAGCATCCAGAAGTACTGACATTTAGTTTTCATCTGGCCTGTGAAATACCACCTTGTCCACACAGTTTCTCGTATCCAGTGTTTACTTTCTTATATATTTGATACTGTTGCCAAAAGTTTCTGAAATAGAGTATTATAACCAAAAACACCAGCAACGTTCATATTTAACCAGGACTGTATCAATAAATTGGTGAAAAAGAACACTACATGACCCCATTAATCACACAGATTGGATCAGTTTTAAAATAATAAGGCAGGAGGCTTCTTTTCTGAGCTGGATTTGCCTTATGTTCTATCATCTACCTCAGGAGTAAAGCTCCCAAGGAGGCATCTCTATAAAGCATAGTAACAGTACTCAGGGCAGAAGACTTTCAAAATGAACAAAACTCCATGTATTGGTCAAATGTAGGAGGGGAAAAAAAAAGAGAAAGAGAAAAAAAAGAGAAAGAAAGGAAAAAAACAAGCAGCCTTGTTCTAATACAAAAAGTACCAATTAATTCTACTGTGCTACTCCTGAACACCACACAATGAACAGTAAATTGTATTGAGAGGATTTATTTTACTGCCAATTTTTTCTGCCTTTAGCCATGAAGCAAAACTGGAATAAGGAATTTAAATTTCTTAGTCAACATTTAAATCTGCTGTCATTGTCAAGCTGATAATGCTAATTTGTTTTATTATTACTAACCTGCCAGACCCCAGCTGTTGTCTTAGTCAAAACCTGAGTTTTCCAATAACTAGGAACTGCAGCTGCTCAGAATGGGTCACCAGGGACTTGAACCACCACAAACATTACTCATCTGGTCCTGCCCTGATCAGACTTCTTTGGCCAAAAGGCAGGGTCAGGCCTGCTTGAGATTTGAGACATACAAATTAAAAGCCTTTTCCCCACCCACCCTGACCTTCAGAAAAATAATATTTTTCATTCAGCCTTTAAAAAATTATCCAGGATTCTCACCTGACATGCATCCAATATGGCAAGGCCTAATTTTTGTGGGTATTGTACACTAGCTATTGAAAAAAATAGATCATGAATTATAACTGAAGTTATGCACTAAGTTACTGAACCCATCTATCATTCTGTTGATGCCAAAAGCTCAAAACTGAGAAAGTATTACTTATTTCAAATACGTTCACTTAAAACCATTGAGACCTGGATGTTTCTTCACTATGTGTTTGTCAGCTGCATGTAACAAGTGTAACTATAAATATTGGAAAATGCTGCATTTTGATGGGCCAACAGCCAAAGCACTACCTGATTTAAACATCCCAAACTGGAATTATTTTTGTTTAAACAAAATGTTGTCACATGAAGTACCTTCAACAGAGTCCTGGAACTTATGGGAAATTATTACTTTATGTTTAACATTTCACTGATATTTATTGTTGTTTTTACTCTCATATAGTTTCAGATGGGAATCTTCACCAAAAAAAAAAAAAAAAAGCCTGATGTTCCATTCCTTCAACTCTCATTAAGTGTTTCTCTTTGGATTACTGACATCACACATCCTAATTTTTTCCTTTTCTTTCAACGAGTTTCTCTCCAAAAACGTAATCAAGCTGTCCTGCTCCCTGAGCTCCGTGGCCCTCTATTGCTTGTCCTTTCTCATCCGTATTTTCTTTCCTGTTATTCTGGCTTTAGCTCCAGAATACCATTCTCCTCACAATTTTCTACCATTTCTTCATTATACAGCATAGTAAACTCTCCTACAGAGTAGAAACACTTGCTAATTAGCAACTGTCTAATTACAGAAGTCAACATAGCTTGTTCAAACTCACTGAGCACAGAAGTGGTTTAACCACAGAGACAGTATAGACATTTTCCCTGTGGCTCGAGATACACTTACAGGCATTGTACATAGAACAGGCAAGAGACAACTGGAGCTTGTTTCCCGTAGAGGAGTGAGGAAGAGCTCTCACAGACCAAGTACAGGTTAGTAGAGTACAAGCAAATTGTTTAGTAAACAAGCACACTTCATGCAAAGTTGTAAGAATGCTTCTTAACTAATGGACCTGAGTCCTTGGGTTTCATTTTAGTTATTTTAATATTCATCAGCACACTTGCCTTTAATATTATGTTAAGCTCCTGCTCCCTTTCAGACAAAAGAGAAAGCAAACCATGCACTGGCCAAACCAGTTCCAAACAGCTCTGTTGGAGACCTTTTCTCTTCAGCCTTAACAGGCTTTCCACGTGTAAAACCTGCAAGACTCCAAGCTGATACTGTCCCTTTGCATCTCCAAGATTTTCAGGTTTGGCAGAAGAAATAACAAATCATTCATTTATCTCCACACAAAAATAGACAATTGTCAGTGATGGAAGTGACAGGTGAGTTGAATGAGTAGGCAAGCCACATCTTGTCCAGGGGCAGAGGGAAGAAAAGGGTGAAGAGACAGAAATCTTTTTCAGAGTGAAAAAGTTTGAAGGCTTTCCCCTTCAATAAGTTTATTTGCCTCTCACTTTTTTTAAAGTTGAAAAGGAAAAACATGAACTAACAAACCTTGAACAGCAGATTTTAAAATACACCTTTCACTGACCTTGTAGAAAGTGAAAAATTTATAAATTCCAAAGGTACTGAATTGCCTCCAAGCAACAATTACTGAGCACTCTTTGGGCAAAGAAAAAAGAAATAAAATCAATCAGTCATAAATGAATCAGTGAGGCATGCTGATTAGCAAAGGTTTCTCACTCTAAGTCCCACAGTCTCTACAAGCACTGCTAAAATTTTTAATCCTAGAAAAGCGGATAATTCATCCAATTCAGCTGACCAGCAATACCTTTCCCTCTTCAAAAGGGGCTAACACCATCCCTCTCTCTACAAAGCTAGCTAACCTCTCTCTAGGAGAGGCTGAGTATGGAGTTAGAGTATATATGAAGCTACTCAGGAATAGCTCTTTTCTCCTCACACGGAAGAATGACCTTTCCACGTACCAAGATCTCACTGACTCTACAATTTGAGGGCTTTTCCCCCCCCCTTCACCAGCTTTCTCCCCATTGCACTTCACATGGCCCTGATTTTGTGTTTTTATCTTCTTGTAGCCTGCAAATAACTGCCAAAAGCTGTCATCACTTGCAGCGCTTATAGGTATGGCATTGACTTTGCTTCTGACAATTTGCCACTGACAATAATCTTTGGCTTCCTCAGAGTTACCAAACTTTGGAACTTTTAAAAAATATATTTCTTTAAATGAAATGAGAAAATACTTCTTTTAAATTCACAGAAGTTACTTAGGATGTAGAGAAGCTTCTGGAAGGAAAATGCAGACAGGCAGCATGCATTTATTTCAGCTAATAGGCATTTTAGCCTCTTCTCATCATCATTATCAGATTTGTTAATCTTAAAGGAAACAAACCAAACAACCAACCTGCCGAAAGAATTTCAGCTCCAGTTATGCCTGCCCACTTGAGCAACAAATGCATACAAATAAAGCAAAAAAACAGCCCTGAATTTTGACATGTGAAAGATTTTCCCCTCCTCAGCACTCATCTTCCATCATTTTTTCCTCAACAGGCCAGTCCTGCCCATATAGTGCTGCTCACAAGCCCTCCCACATTTCTCCTTTCTTTTTCTTCTTTTATTGCCGCCTTGCCCATGGGTTCAGTTGCCACTTTTCAGTCCCCTCTGACACACTGCTTTATGCCACCTTGATGGATGAGGGGTTGAGGATGTAAGTGCTGCACACCCTATCAGAGCTGGCACCACACTTAGCTAGCAGCAAGGAGAAAGGATGGGGTGGAGCAGCAAGCACCCTGGCCCGTGCCTGCTGACAGCAACGCTGGCACACCATGCTACTGGCTTTCAACTCACCATCACTCTCTGGAAGCTTCTTCTGTAGGCCTTTGTGAAGTGTCTGTAGCCTGAGGCTCACCCATGCAGGACAGCCCAGCATGACCACACCTATGGCCCATCTGGAGAGAGGGAAATCTGAAGCAAAGCACTTCTAGAAGAGCAATGTGCCCTTTAAGTGTGTTAAAAGCATTTCCAGAGGCACGCTATGGGGTGCATATCCATGCTGGCATCACACTAGCAAGCTATTCGTATATCACAAGCTCAAATTTGCTTCTGAAGTGAATTTTCCCAATTTCCCCACTCACCAGAGCTTGGTTCCCATGGTGGAAAAGTCTCAGCACATGCAGAGCTCCTCCAAACACTCCAAGAGTATTGGATTATAATCGGCAGAAGTGGAGACAGGCTAAAGTAAACATCACTAAAACACATGGTGTCAGTGCTGAAGCCTTAGCACAAACTGTTGGCAGACTGTTGCCCTACAGCCCAGGAAGGTTAACAGTGGAGCAGATATAGCCACCCTGCAGGCCATGGAGGACCCCACACCAGAGCAGGGGAATGCATATGAAGAAGGACTTGACTCCACAGAAAGCCTATGCTGAAGCAGTCTGGTTCTGAAGGACCGCACCCTGTGGAAGGGACCCCTACTGGAGCAGTTCATGAAGAACTGCAGCACATGTGATGGACTCATGATGGAGAAGTTTCTGGATAACTGTTTCCCACAGGAGGGACCACAAGTAGCAGCAGGCGAAGACGGTGGAGTCCTCTGCAAGAAGGCAAGATCAGCAGAGATGTGTGATGAACTGACCATAGCCCACATTCCCTGTCCTGCTGAACCACTCGGGGAGGAGGAGTGAAGAGTGAAACTGAGCCTGGGAAGAAGGGGGCAGGAGGAAGGTGTTTTTTAAGATTTAGTTTTATTTCTCATTATCCTACTCCAATTTAATGGGTTATAAATTAAACTGATTTTCCCAAGTCCAGTCTGTTTTGCTCGTGACAGTAACTGATGAGTGATCTCTCCTGTCCTTATCTTGACCCATGAGCCTTTTGTTCTATTTTCTCCTCCCTATCCCACTGAGGGGGAAGAAGTGAGCAAGTGGCCATGTGGTGCTTTGCTGTTGGCTGGGTTTAAACCACAACACTGTTCTTCACCAATACATTGGGAAACACTGCGTATCACCAGTAGCTTTTACCTGAAAGAGTACTTGTCTCTAACACAAAACAATAGTGTGGATGGCAAATGAAAACAAGATTACAGACAGACTTACCTATCAAGCTAACAGAATTCCAGTCCATTTGCTCACTCGTTATACAAGTCCTCAAGAGAGTCACATGCTAGGCACTCCTCTTGGTACATTGGGTCACACAGCGGGGGAGGATAAGTGCATTTTTAACTCCTTATACCACAACACACTCACATCCACTCCATATGACAGGAATAAGTCAGTCTGTTGACCTGCAGAGCTTGGTGCACCACCTTCTGAGGCCAGAAGGCAGTGACTGCATGCTGCCTTGCAACTTGAGATCAGGAATACAAATACCGCAATATGGGAGTGTAAAGTGGAGGCAAGCAGAAAGAATGAACTCTGCATTTGTCCTGTTAGAATTATGCAAGTCTGGAAACATCCTGTGCAAGTCAGAGCCGCTGCAGGAGTCTAGAGGAGGAAACACCCAGGCTCCACAGTGGTCACACCTTCAGCCCCAATCCTGTCTGACTGGCCACATCATCAGTCTCTCTGCTTTCATCTCTCACTAACTTGTAAGTTTCTGAGACAATTTATTACTATTTATTTTTATTATTATGAGCCAATTTGTTATTGTGAGCCAACTATAACCAACACAGGACAACAGCTATCCAAGGATAACCACCCTTTTGGATGTTTTATGTCCACTGTCAACTAGATAAATTGCCATGCCTGTGGTTAAAAAAAGGTTAAGATTTACTCAGCACACTAGCGTCCAGTCAGACCACACTACCAGTTATGTCACATCTCCACATGGCCACTGGGGGCCACAGAATGAAGAGTATTTGGGGACACAGGCCAAAAGCATTACAGTGGGGAAGAGGTATCTCTAATACTGAGTTCAGAACATGTAATTCAGCTCCATGTGAAACAACTTTAGTTGTCCAAAAAGAGTGAGCAAATTTGAAACTGTATGTGCAAAAGTGTACAAGTATGTGTGAAAATACTAAGTTCTGTTCACTTTCAACTAAAAATAGTCACCTCTTTCAGGGATTTAATCTGTTTGAGACTACTGTAGAATACTTGTATCAATGATCAGCCTGGGAGAAAAGAGGATGTATCTGTACCTCCATCGAGAAAAAGGCTGCAGCACTGGCTAAATCCTTACAATGTGCAAGGTATCCACAAAGGAGGACCAGCCACCAGACAAAAACAGAGGAAAAAAATCTTTATTAGTCCCACCGGTCAGTCTCCTGGGGCTACTTAATCACTTGTTCACTCACTCAGGAGACGGCAAACCCTAACTTTGCCCAGTGTGAGGCTAGCTCAACAGATAATGGGATCTGGCACAGATCAGCATCTCTGGAACACCCCTTCCTCTTCTGTCAACTATTCACTCCACTCCCCACAAGGTCTTCTGTGTTGTTCTTAGGCACGTCAACATGGTACCTCCATGGGGAAATGTTTTGCCTTGTCCTCCCTTGAGCTGGCAAGCAGAAGATGTCAGAAATGCCAGCACTGACTCTTTTAGCAGCAGTGTTGGCATATGCTGCCTTGAAGTATTTGTCAGACTGCCCTAAAATTTAAAGCACAAGGTCTCAGTGGTCCAACTGACGTCTGGCTTTTTTTCTTTTCTTACTGCTATTTGTCTTAACAGAGCTTAACGAACACAAGCAGGCATCACACCTAATTATTATTACTGCAATTACTCTTAAATCATTAGGCAATATATCAAAGTAAAAATAAGATCTACAGTTAATAAATTTTCCAAAATGGATCACTGGATAACAGTGTCTTTATAGTTAGGACTACCTAATACTAGTCTTAAAAATCATCACTTCATAAAACACAGAGTTTAAATAAAAGTTTTCTGTGACTGGTTTTAATTCAGTTGAACTTACATTGAACAGAAAACCGTCAAAGAATTATTTCACAAAACAGTAATACAAAATGCACAGATTTGCCCACATTCAGTAAACTCTACTCATTTGCACATTTGTCCCATTAGTTCTAGATTCTGATGGGGTTAAAAATAGGAACAGGGATTACAACAGAACGCAGAGTGATACATAGCTATGCATAAAGACTTCACCAAATACAGTTAAATGGTAACCAATGGATATTCTTAATTAACTATGCTCAGAAATTTAACACTTGTTCCAGAAACTTCTTGATGTTCCACCTGCAGTAAGTATGTTCCCAAAGCATGGTTAATCTCAGGAAAAACATGCAGCTCCACAGAAATCATGGTAAAATTGGTAGGTCTGTATTTTATCAGCATGTTATTTAGCCACAGCATGGTAGAATACGTACTCTTTGAACTCTTCACTTTATAAGGTTCTGCTCCACTTCCCCTCACACTCACTTTGGTTGAGGCTTCACTTCACAACCTTTATTAACAAACAACGCCATATGCTGCCAATTTAAGAGGCCCCATTTTACAAGTTGGAGAGATGAGTATTTGTTACAGTGGGAGCATAATTAAATTTTGCTGACTTTTCTGTTGTGGTTTTTGTTGGTTTTTTGATTTGTTGTTTGTTTTTGAAAGAAAGAAAATTTATGTCAAAACTACTATTTTATGTCAGCATTTCTCACTCATGCAATGCCAGAATTCAGAAGTTAAAATACACCAATTTCAGGTTCATCATTCAAACCTAACCCCACTTTCCTGTGCCTAATTATCATCATTAATTACCTGAGCATATACTGTGCTATCCTAAGAACTGTCTTAGTGGGCACACAAAGTAAACATTTCTTGTGGAAAGAGACAACTGTGCACACCTATTAATCTCTATGAAAGTGTGATCTCAAGACCTATCATGCAGCAGTTAAATAATGCAAGGGATGAGGAATCATTGCTTTCTCTTGATTTTTTTTTTCTTAAACATTTAAAGACAGAAAAAATTAAGATTTCAACATAAATGCAAATCAATCAGATAAGTGTCATAAACAGTTACCATATATTCCAGTCTTTTAAAATTATTTTCATTACATGTTGTATTGATGTTATATAGGCAGCCTGTTAAACATAGCAGTCCTCCTTCTGTCTGAAAGGTTTACAGCTATATGCTTCCAAATTTCTACTGAAAGAAACATCATCTAAAAGCAAGCATGCTATCCCATAGGAAGCTTTCAGATCTTCTTAGGAGGGCAGGCACCTGAGCTTTACACCTTTTCAGAATTAGAAAGTACACAAAGTATATAAATGACCAAAATACATAATTCACAAAGACTACAAATTAAATATCATTATACTATAATGATTTATGTATGTATTTATAACAGCACAATTCCTGCAAACTCCTTACAATAGTCAGCCTGCTTCAAAACCAGCATATGCAAACGATGGAAATCCCATGAGTTAGGATTCTAGAAGGCAGGGAGGTCCAAGAGACATAGTTAATATTCAAGTACCAATTCCCCCGAGCTCAGGATCCCCATGAGTAAAAAAAATCAAGCAGAGGCAGGAGACCTGTACAGATGAAGAAGGAGCTTCTGGAAAAACTCAAATGGAAGAAGGAAGTTTACAGTATGTGGAAAAAGGGACTGGCCAATTGGGAGGAACATAGGAACATTGCCAGAGTATGTAGGGATGCAACGAAGAAGGTCAAGGCCCTCTTGGAATTTAAATTTGGTAAACGATGTAAAAGACAACAGGAAGGCCTTCTTCAAGTACAGCAGTAGGAAAAAGAAGATTAGAGAAACTGTGGACCCACTGCTGAAAGAAGGCAGGTGCCCTGGTGACAAGAGGATACAGAAAAAGCAGAGTTACTGGATGCCTTTTTTCCCTCAGATTTTACTGCTAAGACCAGCCCTCAGGAATTCCAGTCCCTGTAAGTAAGATAGAAAGTCTGGAAGAAAGAAGACTCTCCCTTGGTCAAAGAGGACCGAGTTAGAGATCATCTAGGCAAGCTGGACACCTCTGGCATCCATGAGTAACGAGGGAGATGTCTGAGCTTATTGCTAAGGCACTCTCCATTGTCTTTGAATCATGGAGAATAGAAGAAGTGCCTGAGGACTGGAGGAAAGATGATGTCACTCCAGTCTTCAAAAAGGACAAGGAAGATGACCCAGGAAATAACAGGCCAGACAGCCTCACCTCCATCCCTGGAAAGGTGGTGAAACAGTGCATTCTGAAGGTCATCTCTAAGCATTTGGAGGAAAAGAAAGTTATCAGGAGTAGTCAACGTGGATTTACCAAAGGGAAACAAACCATGCTTAACCAATCCAATGGCTTTCTATGACGGTGTGACTGGTTGGGCAGATGAGCTAACACCAGCAGATGTTGTCTACTTCAACTTCAATAAGGCTTCTGACACAGTCTCCCATTACATCCTCATAGGTAAGCTTAGGAAGTGTGGGTTAGAAGAGTGGACAGTGAGGTGGATTGAGAACTGGCTGAATGACAGAGGGCGAGCTAAAGTTTAGGTTACCTGAAGATTACAGAGAATTCAATCGGACTTAAGGTCTTGTCTGTTTTCACAGAATTAGTCAGAATGATTTAAGTATCCAGGTAACCTAAACTCCCTCCTACCCCCTTCTCAACTACTTCTTTTCTAACAGCTCACAGAGAAAGAATAACGTTTATTTTGTGCTTTCTTTTCATGATAATGGTCAAGTGCAGACTAGCAGCTCTATCTTCTGCAGCTGATGGCATGGACAACTTTGCCTTGAGAATGGCTTAAGAATACCAAATAAAACATGGGCTCTAGAGAAATGGACAGTAAACAAGATCAAACAGACATTTTATATGTTGGTGTGTACAAATGCAGTGCTGATAAACCGGGATGAGAAAATTAAAAGAATACATCTTCAGACAGACTCCTTCATCACCACCAAACATTTCACCACCAAACATTTCAACAGAGTTTAAATCGTACTCAGGCTCTGCCATAGCTTTTGAGAAAACAACAACAACAAAAAAAAGCAATTCACAATAACTGTAGCAATTATTACAGCTGAGAACACCATTCTCAGAAACAGATTCTTACAATGCTGATTTTTCTAAAACAAAATCCACACCTTGGAGGTAGGATTCAACATAAGTCTAGGGCACAGATTTTACTTTTAACTACAAAGATAACAGAAACAGGTGGGTTGATAGTTCAAGTCATCTTGAGAGGGCGTGTAAAGTTATTCACAAATTCTGCATGATTTGTCTGTTACATGTACAGGTATGTCCACTCACAGTACTACATCACATTCACTGCTTCACACAAGCACACGCATGAACTCCAGTTTGACATTTTTCCAGCCAACAGTCTAGAACCTTCTACAACAAACCATGTGACAAATGCCATACCTGTATTTCTAACATGCTCTCAATGTATGCAAACAGCAAAGACAGAACTATAATAAAAAGTACCAACAGTATCAATGTAAGCAAAATTACACAAAAGAACAATTAACAATAAAATCACCTTATACATGGTTAAAACATTGCTGAAAGTGTCCTCTATGTGAGCTATATGGCACTACTAAAATTCAAAAAAGCCTAGCTAATTAGCTGATATTGTTGAAGTCAAAGATAGCCTTGGATGACTTAGCAGAGACCAGTATAGGCACAGCACTTATCATAAAAGAGTTTGTACAATTTACTTCCTAAAGCAACCTCACATTAGCATCTCTGGACACCAGAAACAACTAAAACTGCTAATGTTGCCACAGAAGCATTGACAATGCTTGGCTTAGGAGAACAAAAGAGAACAAGCAACAACACAAACACACACACACACACATATATATACACTCACTCCCTAATGTTAGTGATGTAACAATATATACTTAATATAAATATGTCAGCGCATGTGATACTTCCTCAATGCTCTATTGAATTACTCCAAGAAAAAGTGAGATGACACCAAACTGTTTTTGTAAGTGCAGTGCTTGCACTAAAGATGATTATAGTGCTAGAAATGAAATACATAAAATTGCAAGATAGAATAGTGTTTTCTTATCAGTCAATAAAGCTCTTGCAAATAACTGTGACCATGGACACATAAAACATCAGCATTAGGAGAACATGGTGCACCTGAAGGTAAAACCAGTGATTTACTGACAACATAAAAAGAGAAAAACAGTATTTAGGAGTAGAATCAATTACACTCACTATTTATTTATTTTGTCTTTTTTGGCATTCTAGCAAATGTAGCAAAAAGGCTTCTCATCAAACCACACATTACTGAATCCCAGAAAGATAGCTAGCACCATTCGATCAGCATCTTCGTATGCCATGAAGAGAGAGGTAAGAATGGTCCCAGTGCACCAGACCTGAAGTGGCCACCAAGGGATTCATCCCAGATCCCAGGAGCAAGGGAAAGCTTCAATATAAACTTCAGTGAAAGTAAGGTACAGTTCATGCTTATTATAATACTAGTTCTGGGCTTCATTGC
Source organism: Todiramphus chloris collaris (assembly GCA_025345505.1). Taxonomy (NCBI): domain Eukaryota; kingdom Metazoa; phylum Chordata; class Aves; order Coraciiformes; family Alcedinidae; genus Todiramphus; species Todiramphus chloris. Next base: position 6,277,870 of record JANVCC010000020.1, read on the forward strand.
TGAAACATGCACTTTCTTGACAGCAAATATAAATTCCTTTTAGACTTATAATGTTATGCAGATCAATGGCATAAAGTATCAAATCAGACTGGTCTTAACACAAATAGGAATCTAATTAAAATGGCACCAGCACAGGCCCCAGCAGAGGATGAAGTGGTCAGTTTTAGTTATTTTTGCAAATATGGATGTTACAGATGTTCCTACGGCATGCCAGTGACACTGTACACTGCCATATGAGAAGTCAAGTTCGAAGCTCGAAATTGGCCTTCTTTACTGCTTGGGAACATGAAAGCAGTAGCTCCTGGTATGTGACTGAGTAAACAACACCTCAAACACTGTGCTCACTCTCTTATAACTGCTTTAAGAACCTGGCAAGCTTTGGATGATTCTCATTTAGCTTACCTAGCCAGAAATGACAGTAAGACAAAGATGAAAGAATGCAAAGTGAACCTTATTTATACAGACAAAGGACAGCCTGAAGATTAATGTAAAAGATCTATTCAAACTGAAATGATACTACTGGAAACTGAGAACAAGCCCACTGGAATTTTTCTGTACATGAGAAATAGCAGCTCACAAACATGAGTTCTTCAGACTGTTCTGATTAAAGCTATTTTATTTTTAACTGGCTTAGATAGTCAGAAAAGGGGGCATAAGTTTGTCCATTAGCTATTACGAGGCTAGCAAAAAATGCACTTGTCTAGATACAGGAGAACAAGGAAGAAGAAAAACAATTTATTTTTTTTTTAAATCACAAATTTTGTCAAGAACAGTCTCATTATATCATTTAAATTATGAGTCTTATCAGATTCAATATTGATATAAGCACAAAAAGCACACACAACAAAGGATTAGTAGGAGTTCAGTCTACAAAATCAGTTCTAAGCCAGAAAGCAAAAAATCAAGTGGTACACCGTTGTTTAAGTGTGGGGAAGAATGTAATATTCCTCTATCATTTCTGTTTTTAGTGTATATTGGATTTTTATTTTTTTTCCTTCCCATTTCAGAAGTGTCATTTCATAAACTATGGCATTTCACAAACACACTTCTTCGAACTTTCCATAACTACATCTGACACAGAGCATAACGCTGTTCTTAGCAAAGTAAAAATTGTGATTTTCTTTGCAAGTAGGCTTGGTTCAGCAGGATCAAATTTATAACATTAATAAATCGCCAAAAGCCAAGATAGCATCTCAAAACAACATACTATCTAAACCTCAGCTATGTTTTAGAAACACATTAATCATGAACAGATTGAATAGGCTCATGGTAAAGCGATCCTTCATCTGCATCCACTTGGTTCTTTTTCAATCGTTGATGAAATATTCTTAAAGCAATATTCTACACTATTTCTACTGTGCTTTGCCGAAGCTCTTCAGCAGGCCTTGGTCTTCAGCAGTCATTTTTCAGACTTGCACTTAAGTATGAGCAAAACATCAGTCAATGCATGACACACTTCGGGTCCCCCTTCTACAACTATCACCACTGTAAAGGATTCCTGTGGCACTACTGAATTTTCAAAGCAGAGTGAGCTGCAAGTCAGCTCTGTGCAACATTCGCACAACCTGTCCAGGAGTGGCTTCCCAGATGAAAGCAGGTGATTATAAGGACCCAGCATACAGTCTTTCCATGGTTTGGTGGGTTTTATTTCAAAATAGATCTAATCTGTTTCTATACATCAAACCTGCTTCATTAGGTGGAATGCTGTAGCTCACGTCCCAGTTTTGTTTAGTCTAGAAAGAATCCAGTTAATGGAAGGATGCACAGTTGGACTATTTTCTGATGTGAACCAAAAAGTCTTGAGAACAATTAGGACAGTCACCTCAAAAGCACGCTTCTGACATGAACACACTAATGTGGACAATGCTCCCAGTCACACTTCTCCACTTAATGTTAAATCTTGATGTCAGCCAAAGAACAATCCATCAGATGGATGCTTCAGCAATGGGCAATTAGTACCCTGTCACCTTAAAACAGGTAGAACTGAACCTCTAAGAGAAGAAAATTCTCAGTGGTTCTTCATAACCTGACCATATAAATCTACCCCAAATCCCTGCCCTTCTCACTGCTTGATCATATGCCTCCTTAGACCTAGGCTGAAACCACTTGCTTCGTGGACCAGTCCTTACCCTTTCCCTCTCAGCCCTTGGCCTGAAATGCTCCTCCTCAGCAACGTCCCTATTGACTTTGTTCCTTTTCTCCTTAAACTAGCAGTAAGTAGAGTAGATGTTCAGGGTGATCTCTCACACAGGTGTCCTATCAACCTGCACAATCATCTAACTCTCCCTCTTCCAAACCAAAACTGAGGCTTCAGCAGACCTGCACACACAGTCTTGATGTACAGCAACGATGCTGAAAGAACAGAGGAGGAAGAAGAGTCATCAGCCTGTGGAGCCTGGAAAGGAAAAAGGTCTCAAGCTATCTGAATAACGAAAAACCTTGTGCAAGTTCAACAGAGAATGGTATTAGACTGGAGTTGGTAGATCATCAGAAAGAAAGAAATTCAAAAAGCAATCTTACAAAATAGAAGGGGAAAGGAACTCAAGAGAGTAAAATTGCCAGGGACAGAATGAAAATGGATCTTAGAAAGTACTACACACAATACAAAAACATAAGAAAAAGGTGAGAAAATATATATAGGACAGATGCAGCTAATTCATATGGCTACTTTTTCTTCCATTAGAAAAATCTAAAATACTACTATACTATTCTTTAACAGAGCACTTCTCCCTAACATGTCACAAAATCTTCGATTTAATGCTGAATAGATTTACGGTAGAGCTTGTGCTGGAGGTGGAATGCAGCCAAGCAATTGCTCAGTAATTGTTAATAAACCATTTAATTGATGTATGTAATGCAAACTAAGTATTATTCATGGGTGACAGGGTAACCCACCTAATGGATGAGGGAAAGGCTGTGGCCATTGTCTACCTGGACTTTACTAAAGCCTTTGACACCTCCTTCCACAGCACCTTCCTAGAGAAGCTGTCGGCTCATGGCATAGACTGGTGGGTTAAAAACTGTCTAACCGGCCAGGCCCAGAGAGTTGTAGTGAACAGAGCAGCAGCTGTGTCCCTCAGGACTCAGTGCTGGGGCCAGTCTTGTTCAGTATCTTTATCAATGATCTAGGTGAGGGGATTGAGTGCTTCCTCAGCACATTTGCAGATGAGACCAAATTGGATGGGAATATCAATCTACTTGAGGGTAGGAAGGCTCTGCAGAGGGATCTGGACAGGCTGGATCAATGGGCTGAGGCCAGTGGGATGAAGTTTAACACAGACAAGTGCTGGGTTCTGCAAATCAGTCATAACACCCCGCAATGCTACAGGCTTGGGGAGGAGTGTCTGGAAAGCTGCCTGGCAGAAAAGGACCTGGGGGTGCTGATCAACACCTGGATGAATGTGAGCCAGCAGTGTGCCCAGGTGGCCAAGAAGGCCAATGGCATCCTGGCTTGTATCAGAAATAGTGTGGCCAGCAGAAGAAGGGAAGTGATTGTTCTCCTGTACTTGGCACTGGTGAGGTCACACCTCAAGTACTGTGTCCAGTTCTGTGCCCCTCACTACAAGAAAGACATTTTGCTGCTGGAGCGAGTTCAGAGGAGGGCAGCCAAGCTGGTGAAGGGGCTGGAGAATAAGTCCTGTGAGGTGAGGCTGAGGAAATTTAGACTTGTTTAGTTTGGAGAAGAGGAGGGTGAGGGCAGACCTTATCGCTCTCTACAGCTACCTGAAAGGAGGTTGTAGTGAGGTGGGTGCAGCTTCTTATCTCGAGTAAATAACGACAGGACTAGAGAAAATGGCCTGAAGTTGCACCAGGGGAGGTTTACATTAGATATCAGGAATAATTTCTTTACTGAAAGAGTTGTCAGCCACTGGAACATGCTGCTCAGGGAGCTGGTGGAGTCACCATCCCTGGAGGTATTTTGAAAAGTGTGCAGATGAGACACTTCAGGACATGCTCTAGTGGGATGGTGAGGTGTTGTCAGTTGGACACGGTGACAAAGAGGTCTTTTCCAACTGTGACATTCCTGTGATTCAATGATTCTATTAGTAAAATCTATGAAGAAAAGCATAATGTATACATTAAAAAAAATTAAATCTGTGACATATAAAAATAAAATGGATATACACCTTATTTTTATTCAAACACACACCTTTTTTTATTCATGTATGTTTTCCTATTCATTCTCCTTGAAAAATGGAACTATGACTGTAAACTTCACCTCCAATTTGCATAAAGAAGAAAGAAAGAAAGTAAAACATTTAATCTTATGTGGATCAGTTGGGTTTTTTTTAGCTGAACCAAACCCCAAGTTTTTACATAGTGAAAAACTGGTCCAATGTTTGCCATGGAAATGGATGTTCTGTTCAATAGGCAATCAGGATTTCTGAAAGCAGGTGGTAGCAATAATAAACTATTTTGCAGTACTAATTGTCTTTTGCTTTCAGTAAAAACTCTAATAGTAACAATAGGAAAAGGCTTAAATTAGCTCAATTTTATAAGAAATACAACAAAAAAAAAAAAGTGAAATAATAGTTTTCACAGCTGAAGATCTGCACAAGGGTTCAGCTCTGTAAGAGGAAACCACTCTGAGATGACCAGGAAACTGCAACGCTCACTGCTAAGTTTAAAAGGCAAAACAAAACCAAACATTACTTTTTTCAAATTAAAAACAAAAAATCATCACAAAACACAAGTCAAAAGGCATTCTTTCTCAGAATATGCATATTCAAGAAGCAAAGCACTTTCCCCACAGCATGGGAAGAAAAAATTAAAATAAATTTAGGTAAATTCGACCCACATCAATTTCCTGTTGATTGAAGAGAGTTAAGCTTACAGAATCCCACAGACTATAGAAACTACATTATTTGATGTCTTGTTTGCAATCTGGACACTATTCCTTTGTAACACTTAAATACCCAGGTCCCAAAGACAGGATACATGCTGCTCTCTTCCCCGATATCCATGCCTGCCTCTCCCTCTTGAATCTTCAATATTACCAGCAGCCAAAGATATTTTTAATAACCTTTTTTGACCCAACTTTTAAGACAACAAAAAGCATTTAAGAGGATTTCCCTACTTTTGAGAAGACTCTTTCCTACTGCCAAAAAAACGAGATCATTAGGTTTCAAGCATATCACATCTAAGCAATATGCTGTATAATATTTCATTTCTGTTTAAGAAATTCAGATTAAATTTTTAGTGATGTCTAAAGCAAATCAGCTGCTCTGTTTCCACTGCACTTAATAGAAGGAAGGAAAAAAAAAAATTCATCTTGCCTATTTCCACTTACATACCTTCTCCTTACAGGTACATCACGTAGGAGGAAAAAAAAACAAAACATCAAAAGACATCAAGACGGTCAACACAACAACCCTAAGAGAACCTCCAGAGCAATATGAGAGTTTTAAGGAAGATTTTGATATTCAGTGTTATATATGAAGTATACTTTATGATCTCCCCTAGTCAGTAGTAAACCAGTGTCCTAACCAGGGTGCCTGTGGGCTTGACAACACCAACAGTGGGACAACTCCTGTAAATGGTCCCTTCTCAGAAATCAAGAGCTCTTTCTCTTGGTACCTGTTCATCAGAAATCAACATCTCTTCTACTTACACCTGAAACAAAGATATTAAACATAAAATATTGTAACCAGTTAAAACTATATTAGTAGATACAACATAATCCTACAACCATGAGTTTGACTTATTTACCACACTTCCCCCCCCCCCCACTTCCTGTCCTCAAGTCTGTCATCTGATGAAACGCAGAGATAATGGCATTCCAACAACGCCTAAAAGAAGCTAATTTTGTGGTGCTTTAGGATCCATCTGAGAACACTGTTTCACTGCTCCCACACACACATACTCAGTATTTCATAGTCACCTTGAGTAAAATCAAGGGGAACTTCACATAACCCCCAAGCTTTTCCAGTGACTGGAAAATAACAGCACAATTCTGCAGTTAACTCAAGATTTGTCCAGCTGTTCTTGGATCTCCTATGCAATAATGATCAGCTTGACTCTCCAAATCATCAAGGAATACTATAAAAGGTCTTCATACAGCAATAAACGAGCATACTACTGAGCCAGAAATGGTCAAAGACTTGAATAATCTTTCTTGTATTTAACTTCACCTTAAATGTCTTCCTAACGAAAACTACATAAAAAGGCAGTGAAAGACTACAGGTCTAGTCTGCATCAGCACTGGTCCTTCTCAAAGCAAAGGCTGCTGAACAGCTAGGGTAAGCATGAACACACTTACATGCTTAACGTCTACAGCTGCAATTCTTTAACACACTTCCAGGATACGAACCTGAGCCCATGCTGTTTTGAAGTGCATTGGAGCAAACAACCATCTGTTATTTTAAGCTAGATCTCTGCTTATAAAAAACTTCATTTTCCAAAATCCTGTAACATTCTATTCTTTCCTGAAAGATGACTGTTTTTGCTCAGGCCGGCAAAAGATTTGTCCATATATGGACAACCCTGAAGACAACAAATGGCTCTTTTCCCAGTCTATTATCAAGCCAGGAAATTAGACTGCCTGAGGTACTCTGCCTTACTTACTCGGTTCAGAGCCCAGAGGAAACATTCAAGAGTTCGTCAATCATCCATTTTCACACGAAGGTGAACGGATGCTTTTCCTTTACAGCCTTAGCAGCAATCGCCAGCACCAATTATATAGAAGATTAAAGTCCTCGCACAGCCATGTGAGATAACAGAGTGCTAGTGATGACAGTCCAAGTTACAGGGCAGACAGCTGTGTCTCCTAGGGCTTGGTGGAGATGGGGGGGGGGGGGGGGATTTTTTTTTTTTAAAAAAAAATTACACACACACACAAACTTAAAAAAAAAAATTCACACATCAATAAATTCAGCAACGCTGAAAGAGTGGAAACAGGAAGAAAGCAAAATCCCTTGTCTGTTTTTTAGTAAAGCCCCAGACATTTCCTTGCCATTGCTAATATTTAGATACGGCTCCTATATAAACCTGAAGTCTGAAAAACACTACTGGTATGGAACACTTTGCCCTCTGATACTCACATGTCTGTAAAGCTCTTTTGCCTTTCCACACTCAGCTTGCAGCTGAACTCACTTTCTTTAGTAAGAAAACATATATAGGAGTAATCTATACTCCGAGTATCTTTGAAAAATAGATTAAAGGTCCAAAGAAGTTAAGACTTCCTAAATGGACAAAAAAATACTATCCTCCTGTCACACTGGAAGTCCTGCAAAGCAACCCCTCTCACAAAGTCAGCTCAGCTGCCCAGAAACTTAGTGGTAGGCCATCCCTTGCCTTTCTAAACTGCAACAAAGGAAATTATTAAAGCAGCATTAAAACCTAAGTGCACCATAAAAGGCATCTACAGAAAACTGGCTGCTATTTGCAATAAAGAATTTACACAATAAAAAAAACCACTGCAGTATCTATGTGCTCCTAACATGTAGATAAAAAGAATGTATCCCAAGAAATATGGCCAAAGGTTGGTATTTCAGCTCCTCAGACTGGCAGAATTTCTTTCAGAAACTTGAGTAGGTGGGACTTGTATCTCCTCAATGGAAAAATATGAACTGATGTGTCATAATCTATTTTTGTTTTGTTGGGATTTTTTAAATCTTCCTCTTCTGCCAGAAAATTCCTTATTGCCCCCTTCCATTTCTTGATGTCCCAATTGTCTTTCCAGCTGTTTCGTTTCTGACTGGCAAAGAAAGAAACTATGAAATTCTATCTTGTTTCTTTTATATGCTTTCTTGCCCTCTTCCCTTTTCCTCCTCTTAACACATCCTGCGCACATTAATCTTCCAAAGTACACTTCACAGAAGAATCAAGCAGCCCTTTATGCTGATAGCATTAGTCAAGATAATAAATAGCTGGAAAATGGCTACTTAAAGCAGTCAGAGAATTGTAACTGCTAAATATCCATAATTCTCAAAAAGATTATAAGTATCTATAAAACTACCAATCTCATTCAGCTGACAGCTGCTCTCCATTGGTAAAGCTGTCAACGTGGGGGTAGGTGTTTGGTCTTTCAGAGAAAGGTCTCTTCGGAAACAGAGTTATGATGGGATTTAAAAAAAAAAAAACCAACAACAGCAAAAAAAACCACAAACAAACAAAACAAAACAAACAAACAAACAAACAAAAAACCTCTTCCTAAATATACTGCAACTACTAAGAGGCTATGGTAGGAATCAACTGACAATATATACAATAAGTTTTGGAAGGAGGAAAGGCCACTGAATGGTTTCTCATCCTTTCAGCAGGTAACCCTAACAGAAGAGCACAAAGCCGTCATCTCATCCCATCAGAAATCCCGCCTCTGTATTTTAGGAGGATATGAACAGATCAGTTTATGTTGTTAAAAAATACTGTTACTAGCACTTGGTAGCACTCAATTGCCTTCCCTAGCTTTCACCAGCTGCCCACCTTTTACATGAATAATACATGGGAATTTGACAAAGGTACAATATGCTAGTAAAGAAAAAAATATTTACCATAAATCTAAATCTAAAACATGCATAACTTAAAATCAGCAAGGGAAGGGAGCAGGTGACTAAATGAAACTACAGTTGACAGTTTAACAACAGCATTTAAAAGCAGTATTTCCCTACCTCCTTTTGCCCATTAAATCAGTCAGATGCAAGGTTACTTCATCTGTGCAGCATAGTAGTCCAAAATGCCACAGCACTGAAAAACAACTGCTGTCGACATGCAATTACATGGATCCCGAAAGAAAAGCTGAAGAATGGCAAACAAGTCTACAACCATATTTTGGATTCTAGTCTCCCAACCATAACCAACAGCACTGTTTCCTCACCACAGCCTCAGAAAGAGTAACTAACATTTCTTTTCGCAAAGCCTGTGGATTTTAAAACATGTCACAAGCCCATTTGTTGAGTCAAAGAAAGTCTCTGTAACTTTAAAAAAAAAAAGTGTCAGGAAAATTAAGCTGAATTCAAGCAAAATGTAGCAGTTGCCTGAGTATGAACTATTGCTGTGAGCTGAACTGGAAAGGTAATAGGTCTTAAATATGCTGTAAACCAGATATTCCAGCAGCTTCTGGCTTTCCACTTTCAAAAGAGAAAAACTCAGTTAAATATAATGAACTAAAACACACTCAGATGTCAAATATACTGGTTTGGGCAGTTTGACTGTGCTTTCTTCAAAACGTGAAATGAAGTTAATTAAATGAATTATCTTTATCCAAATCATTAACCTAGAAGCTTTTTTGTGTATTTGTTAGGCAGCTTTGATGGTCTGCATTCACAAGTGTCCCAAAAAAAGAGTAATAAAAATAATAATAATAAAAAAAGTGTTGACAGACTTTCAGCCCTGAACATTGCACAACTGTCTGAAGAGCAAGCAGGGAGTTGCCTGTATGCAGCATCCGATCAGGAGAACCATCTCTGTGCTCTAATATTCCAACTCTTACAGGATCAACATTGTCCTTAACTTACTTTTAATACTTGCCACAAACACTGGAGGAAGAAAAAGTCTGTTTCAAGTCCCAAATTTAAGTTACCATTAAGAAATACACCTCTAGCGTATTTTATGACTGGTGCCCCTTTGTACAACAGCTATTTAATGTTCTGTTTTCTTAAAAACATCACAATTCTTTCGTAAGTAAAACATGAGTCGCCATCCCCACACCCTAAGCTGCAGGCCAGCAAGAAAACAGGCCTTATTTTTTTATCATGAGGGAGGTCGTGAAGGAAAGGTGTTTTCCATTTTCTGTTGGACTCGCACCTAAAGAGAAATTAGCAACAGAGCTGTGTAGAAGCTTTACTAGCTTTACTACACTGCTTGCAGTTTCCTCCTTTCCCTTGATTTTCACTTTCTTTATAAACACAAGACGCAGTTCATGCCCTTGAGCTTGTGCCAACATACGATTTTACAGAAAGGCCATGTGAAAAACCTACTGGTTCAATATAATTTAAATCATAAAAAAGACAGAGAGAGGATAACAGTTGTTTCAGATGAGATTGCTATGAAGTAGGAACTGAGCACACCAACATCTGAAGAAAGAAAAAAAACTTTCTCAACAGTTTAACATAACCTTATTCATTACTTGAGATAATACGACAGTGTCCTTTCATTTTCCTGAAATCTGAAGCTAAACCAGTCTTCACTTAATTCGCAAATGCATTTTAGAGACACATCATCCCACTTAAAAGAAAACAAGCCTATTTGAAAGAAAATAAATAAATAAATCCATGTACCATTCTCATCTGCAAATCCAACTCTTGTTTAAAGAGTTTTACTGGGATTTGAGTTTCAAATACATCTTTGGCCTGGAAAAACAAACAGCCACAAAATGACCATAAACAGAACAAACATATTCAAGCTGTTAAAAAACCATACTTTTATTTTACAAAATCATTTTATCCTACTGTTTTTAAACCGCTTGTTTAAACCACTTGTTTTCTTCAGCAAGATTTATGCAGACAGAGTTAAGCATATAAAAACCCAACCACTGAGTCTTCTGCCCTACAGCATACAGAAAGAACAACTGTCTGTCTAGTTACCACTCCCTGTCAAAGCTGACACAAGGTTCAGCCAGTAGCTTGCAAACTTCCTTGAGATCATGGGCTATAAAACAACACAAGGAATTAATTACCTATAACACAAATAATTAACATTATTTTTAATAATACAGAGCCATAAAAGTATCATTATGACCAAGAATGAGGGGAACTTTTCAAGTAGTAATTTTTGCTCCCACATCAGCATACATAAGTAACTGATAAAGTGCCTAATGAGTTCTACAGAACAACAACACAAAAGCATCGCATGAGTCTGGATGAATTCTGAAAACATCTCTGTGATCAAAGTGTCTGTACACAGGATGGACTTTTTAGCTTTTTTTTTTTAATTATTATTATTTTTATTGTCTGCATGCTTTCTCACCTTCTGTACTACCATTGTCTCATACAGGAAAAAGCTGAAGTTACTAAACACCAAACCTGTTCTCTACTCCACTGCTATGATGCCCACTGAAATTAAAGATAAACAAGAATAACTAAGGCAAGACTCCTTTGAATTGGTAAAGATTTTTTTTAGTAAGAAATTCATTACACATAATTATTCATTCTAGTAATTATCACTAGGGTAAATTTCTGTGTGCTGTATTCTAGCAGCTGTGACCAGCTAAGAATATTTGGACACCCCAAGCACAGCATTTCTGCAAGTGATGAAATACCACGTGTCTCTACTTCTGATTAAATGAAGTTTTTAGATAAAATAGTTAAAACAATGAATAATACAGCAAAGTGAATTGGTTTAAACATATACTGCTACAGCAGACAGGATCAAGGTGATACTGTTTCAACTTAATGCATTTCAGTTTCCAAGACAGACTGTGAGCAAACAATGCATCTTCATTAGAAAATATACTCCTGACAGGAGTAGTACAAAGTAGATGAATATTTAATCTATTTGAAGGATTTATCTATCAAGTCCATCCAGCTTTATGCATCAATTATGTTGATTCCCTGTTTTAGCATAGTCCACAGAGAGAGACTAGAAGTTTTGTTGAAATCAGATTTGGCTGCGGCATATTTCAAAATAGTTTGTAAAAATAGTCTGCATGAATTAAAAACTTTCAACACTGCTTTGAGGGGCCAATGTCAGGATATCAGACTCATAAAGCATGAATAACCCATTACAACAAAAAGATCAAATGACAGGAGTAAATATCATGGCAACTGAAATCAATGACCAAAAAAATCTTGCATTAAATGGAGTGGAGCTGTGATTTTGTTCTGTTTCCAGGAAACACAAATGCATTACATCAGTTGAGATGTACTTCCCATCATGATGACTTGATTGCAGAGTCCCTTGGTAAATTACACTTGAGAAGGAAGAAGCTACTGAAAACATCATTGACCTCTCCCACTGAAACTATGTATCTCTGCTTTGTGCATAAAACACAAAAAAATTTTAGGAATTAAAAAAAAAATTTAGAGCCATCATTAATAGAACCCGAGTGCTACCAAGAGAACTAATAAAGATGCAACAACAACAACAACAACAACAACAAAAAATACAACAGATCTTTAGAAGTTCAAAAGGAACAAGACCTGCAATTGTTCGGCTGGCTTTTCAGCTACAAGATTTACCCCTACAAATACATTTTGACCTCGTGACTAATTGCAATCAAATTTGACCAAATAATACATCTATGAGATCAATTAATGAAAACCAGCAGCTAGGAAGACCAAAGAGACACGAAGAATGAGCCACTAAAAGAAAAGAGAAGTTCTTCCCACCTTATGAGACAGCAGAGGTTCCAAACAGTTTGAAGGCTAGGCAGAAAGAAAATGGGTGGAGGAAGCAAAGAGCGAAGAAAAAGCAGCAGGAACATCCAGACTTCAGATCTAATGCCCACTAAATTGCTTGGGGGTTTAGAGTTTATTGTTCTTGTCTTACCCGATTTGAATTGCTTTGTCACAGGCGAAGAGTTGAACAGATTTACAGTGGTTCAGCAGAAAAAACATGGAAGCAGAGTAGCTGAAAATGAAGACATACAAAATAGGAAAGAAGCACTTTGGGTGGTACCCAAATTATGCACTGCTCCAAAAAAAGGAAAGCATTACAGAAGGTGACAGTATTGCTATTACAGTATTTTACCAAAATAATTCATAAATACATAGCTAATTTTTTTTTTCACAACAGCATTATTACCCAACAAGTGTGGATAGAAATAAGCTGCTAAAAACTAATTAAATAAATCCCAAACCTGAATTTGAAAGGTTCACTGATCAGTTGGTAAAACTGAAGTCTTCAAATGAAAATTTTGACAGCCAAGCAATATAAAAGACACTAGTATGTAAAGCACCACATATAGCCTCCAGCGGTACAAGGTAGGAAGTCACCATTATCCATGCTTCTGCATGTGAATGACAGCATGCCTGCTGAATAGCAGCACAGGAAGGTATCAGTAACCATCATCTAGACTGAATTATTTTACAGCCACCGTACAGTTTTAAACATGGTTATCTATTTATCCTTATTTTAACTCTTTATTGATAGTCTTAAAAATATTTTTTCTTTTTTTTTAGTTCAAGATCTCTGAGGTAGTTTCACAAAGTTTTCCAACTGATGCAAAGATGCAGATTTGAGTTACGAAAATGTCTACAAAAACCACCACATAACCAAACTGCAGTTCTTCCTCAGTGTCTTAACACTTCACTCTTAAGAAACAACACTACAGCACAATTAGCCATGGCCAGACCATGCTAGTAAATACAAAGGAGGAAGAAACTATAATCTGAAACTTGGAGCAAATTCATATTAGAAAGTGAAACAAAATAGCTGCAAATTCTAAAGCTCAAGATCAATAAATAAGACAGAAGACTGTAAGTGGCCAGGAAACTATGAATTGCAAATAGAGTCTAAGAGCATCTGAAGGATATTTTCTCTTCTGTCTTCCTCCTTTTTTCTCTCCCCAGTCTTACTGACACTGGTGAGGTAAACTTGTCATCTTTATTGTTCTTGCCATTTCTCAACCAAAAGAACACTGTTTGCTAAAACAGCAATCCTTCACTCAATGAAAACGTATCTTCGCAAAGTGGCAGCAGCAGAAGTAGGTCTAATCAAAACTAATTATTGCCTCACTTTGTGGTTTTAATACAAGCACATTTAAACTGGTTTCACGGTTGGACTTGAAGATAACGATGCACTACTATGCTTCTCATTCAAAGCTCCCTAGATCCCCAAAGGTCCCCTAGATCTCACAGATCTGGGAGCTGTTCACAGAAAAAAGATAAATGCAACAACAAATTACGTCATGGGAAGCTATAGCAACATTCTCCTTGGATCATAAAAGCAATGCTGACTGGCAAAGGGATTCCCTAGATTAGAAGGCAGGTTGTGAAATCTCATTGCAGCTTTACTGTTTCTATACTTTGTAGCCACTCAACTAATCTGAAATGGTTTTCCTAATTGCTTGGAAAGATAACAAAGGTGTCCATGTTGTCTAAGTTTTAGACAACGTCCTGGTTTAGAAAATGTATATACAAGTCTGTTGTGAGCACTGGTTTGTGCTCACCCAGCACTTGACAGGGAGTAAGGGTAGTGGCTATCATTAGTTCAGGTTATCTCCTGTCACTGACATGCACAGAACTAGAATACTCTTGTACTTCTGTCTAATCCCTTTTGCATTTTTCAGTAATATAGGACAAGAGTCTATTACTACTCCATAGTGGAAAAAAAATAAAATAAAAAATTCATGCCCACAATACTTTAATGTAACCACCACCAGTAGAAAAGCCCCTAAAACCATTAGCACTTCCATGCTCTGTGAAAGATCTTCATAATAGAATTAGAAGGATTTTGGCTTTGCTAATTTAAAAAGATACCAAGTAATACTTCCTATCATTAACACAATGCACATCCTGGGCTGGGTAAATTACTGGCCAATCAAATCAAAAGTTTGAGGGTGCAAGAGGAATTGAATACAGAATCACAGAATGTTAAGGGTTGGAAGGGACCTTGAAAGATCATCCAGTCCAACCCCCCTGCCAGAGCAGGACCACCTAGAGCAGGTCACACAGGAACGCATCCAGGCAGGTTTTAAATGTCTCCAGAGAAGGAGACTCCACAAGCCCTCTGCGCAGCCTGCTCCAGCACTCCATCACCCTCACAGTAAAGAATTTTTTCCTTATGTTTCTGCCAAACTTCTAATGCTCCAGCTTACACCCGTTGCCCCTTGTCCTATCATTGGACATAACAGAGAAGAGCCTGGCTCCATCCTCCTGACACTTGTCCTTTATGTATTTATAAACATTAATGAGGTCACCCCTCAGTCTCCTCTTCTCCAAGCTAAAGAGACCCAGCTCCCTCAGTCTTTCCTCATAAGGGAGATGCTCCACTCCCTTAATCATCTTTTGTGGCTCTGTGCTAGACTCCTGTTGTTCTTTAACTGAGGGGCCCAGAATTTAACACAGTATTTCAGATGCGGTCTCACCCCCGCAGAGTAGAGGAGCAGGAGAACCTCTGTTGACCTGCTAACCACACCCCTCCTAATACACCCCAGGATGCCATTGGCCTTCTCAGCCATGAGGCCACATTGCTGGCTCATGGGCATCCTAAACAAAAACACAAAGCAGGCAAGTAGAATCCTTCATAAAGCGACTTTCATTTCCCAATCTCTGAAGGGCACTTCCACCTTACATAACACATTTTAAACACATACTCCCAACTTACTTTCAGAAGTTATGAGCCCTTTATGGCATGCATCTTTTCCCTTTTTAATCCTGATCGAGGTTAACTGAGAGCAGCACCATGGGGCCACATGAATGTACCTTCACAAGGGAGGAGTACACATGTATAGGGGCAGCCTTAAGGAGGAAGAATTAGGCTGTTTCTTTAAACAGGGGGGTTAGTTTACATGAACTTCAAGGACCATGAAACTATGGCATAGCTGTACTAAGCACAGCCAAACTGATCTAGGATGAGCTGCTTATGAAAGGAGTTACCCTCTGATCAGCTCCAGGCAATGTACTGATGTGGCTTATTTGTCCCTCAGCAGTGGTGATCCTCTGACTCCACAGCAAACTTACTCAGGAAGTTAACCAGCAGGAAACTTACCCTACACTACAGAGAGTCAACAGGCACCTATCCCTGAAAGAAGCCTGCTTTGGGGTCAGACATATTCCAGCATTAACAGACAGAAAAGGGAATGAAGCAATGTCATCATTGTTCCTAACAGCCTCCTGCAACCTGCTACTAGAGTTACTAGCTCACAGAGTAGGGCCCAAGGTCACTTCTGCAGCCTATAGCTGAATATATTAGCAGCCATTCACCTCTGCATGTATCAGACATTAGGAAGCCAGCAATGTGCTTCAGCCTTTTTTCTGCTACCTCTACTAAGCTGGCCATGACTGAGCAGAGAAGTATCTCAGTTACCACTAGTAGACCTATCAGAGCTCATCTCCAAGAGGTCTAAAACCTACCAAAATTGTATTTATTTAAGCCAATACTACACAGACTTTCAAATCAGTTTGACAACTCAGTTTTAAGTTTGAAAGTGATGTTCAGTATAGGACGTTTCTATATTCAAACCAAGCTTAAGTGTTACCAATTTATGTTTTCGCAAAAGAATTTCAATATTCTGATGTTGTTCAATAGAACCATTGTCATGCTCTTTTCAATTTTCATATATACAGCAGATTTCAACTTCCTTACCATTCATTCCTCCCTTCCATAAACACCAAAGGAATTGTCAAACAAACAAACAAAAAATCTTCTTTTACAAGTTGGGAAAAAGTGTTTTTTGGCACAGCAGAAGGGCGAGTTGCTTTGATTCCAACACAAGTTGTTAAAACAAGATGTTGCAGGTGCTAAGACAGTAGTTCAACATAGTTATTAAAAAAGTTACACACAGATGAATGAAAAAAAATTATCATTGCAGTCAAATCAGAAGGTAACAACTGCAACATTATCTTCTAAACAAGAATCAAGTCTTGTCATGGACAAGAGGTCATCATTGGCAAAGTAACAAGCAATGTTAGCTGTACTCAAAACAAATCCATGGCTAGAGCCATCCAAAGAGATTCTTGTTCACAGACAGACAAGGGGCATGTACTCTACATGTAGCCAGAGATTTATGCTTTCATAAATTGTTAGAAAAAACAGGAACAAGAAAGACGACAGACAGACAGACAGACAGACAGACAGACAGACAGAAAGACAGACAGACAGACAGACAGACAGACAGACAGACAGAAAGACAGAAAGACAGAAAGACAGAAAGACAGAAAGACAGA
>JANVCC010000020.1:6294645-6309463 GCA_025345505.1 Todiramphus chloris collaris
AGACAGAAAGACAGAAAGACAGAAAGACAGAAAGACAGAAAGACAGACAAAGTTGAACCGTAGAACTTGCAAAGGGACCTAGTAAAGTAACGGTAAAAGACACAGCTAAGTTGGCATGCACAAGAAAATGGTCAAATAGCAGTTGGCTAATTGGTGAGGATAACTTTAAGCTACAAAAAGTGAAGAAATAAATTACAAGTTTATTTATTCACTTTATGTACATTCATAAAGTATATGAGATTCACCAGGTACCATTTATGTTTCTACTAAAGAGGAAAAAGAAAAGTATACAATTAAGGAGAAAGTATTTATGACATTAAAAAGAAAAATAACCCTCACACTTAAAAAACCTGTAATCTTACACTCCAGTGAAACCTTATGTTTTAGTGAAAATATTTCTTCAAAATTTGATGATTTGCTGGGAGATATTTACATATCAAGTCTTTCATCTACCCCAGAAGAAATCTCTCAGTTTATAAATAGCTTTCCCTATAAGGATGAACATTTTCTTCTGCTGTAATTGCCTTCCTTTGAGCAATAAAAATGTTCAACTTCTCTTACCATGCCAGTCTTCTCCTTTTTCTATTTCTGACTTCTACCCCTTCAATACTACTGCCGTAGATGGATAAGCCTCCATCATTTTTCATTAACATACAATATCACCACATATGCTTCGTTCACCCTTATCAACTGACAAAATTTGTGTCTTCTCATTCCCCTATAAACATTAACTTACACATTTTAGCCATAACTTTTAATAAACCTTCCAAAGCAGCAAGATGAGCAAACAAAGACAGACAAGCTAAACAACTGTGAGGAGTCAGGCAAGTCACATCCTCCGGGAATGGTTCCTTATTCACTGGACACGTCTTTCATTCAGGACTCTGCAGAACCTGTAGTTCATTTGCTAGAACTTGGTCTGTAGAAATAAGGTCTGTCCTAGTGCCAAAACAGTATAAAGATTCCTCCGCTGGTCCATATGGCTATGTCCCTACATAAGTAAATAGAACAGCCCAGAGCCTCTTCTCTAGCCACAACGTAAGGTGACATGACACATCTTGTGTCCACAAAGCTGAACTCTTCTTACACAAGGTCAGAGGAGACAAGTACCATTCCCACTGCCTTTTGAGAACAATCCCACTTTGCTTTCCCCCAACACCCGTGAAGTCAGTTAAGCATCAGCCTAAACTGGACCAAGAAGCACGCTAAAAATTAGGCAAAATGGACAGGACTGGAGCTCGAGAGCACATCCTCTCCGTGCTTAGTTCAAAAGTATAAGCACTGCATATAGCTCCAACTAAAGTCAAAAAAAGGTCTGAAAGAAACGGGCAATCTATCAGCACATTCCTACTCAAACAGCCTATGAAAGTTCCTACAACATACCAGATGATCCTGTTCTCTCTACCACCACAACAGCTAAGCCAGAAGTTGTAAAGGGAATGCACTGTTCTATTAATACTGGAGACTGCTGGTCACCCATACTCTCTGACCCCTTGAAAGCACTTCTCAGAAGTACACCTCTAATTCCAGGACCCCCATGCATTCATAATCGTAAACTGAAGGCCACACAACTACATCTAAGAGTCAAGATCCATGAAAAAGCAGCTTCCTGAGGGTGGTTGTCTCAGGAGACTTTACTGGTGAAAAATGAAGTCTGAAGAAACAGGAACAATGAGACACATCCACACAAAAGTGATTTGCTCAAAAGCACGAGACATAGGAGCCTGGCATGATGAAACCTAAGCATACTGGCTAAGGCAGTGCCTGTTTTGAGAACAGATTAGTTCAGTTTCCTGTTACATCAAACAGTAACGTTCATCAGTCCTACGTTTGCTTAAAAAAAGCAAGAAAAAAAAAAAACATTCTACTGACATCACACTTAGGGCTGGGCAGACAGTGGCAGATTAGGAAATGCAATGAGTCACTGCAAATACAGAACACATAGCAAGAGTTTTCAAACTGCCATGCAAAAAATTTAGTCTTACCAAAAAAAAATAGACAATACAGCTGAAGTGAACTACACTAGAAGAGTAACAGCAGTGGGGTGCCTTCACCCAACCAAAACAGTTGGGGAAAATAAGAGCATTGTAAAAGGGACAGGATAAGACACAAGCCCACTGCAGGAAGAAACAAAATTAACACAATTCAGCAATCAAGAAGGAAACATCAGCTAAAATAAACTGATGGGTGGACAAGGAGGAAATAATCTTAAGCCAAAAATACAGACAACTGAAAGAGAGAGAAAGCCCTTGCAAAGAAAGCACAGCCGACAGAGCTATGTTCCAAGAAAGAATTCACTGCTGAGAAGTTGCCAAGGTAGCTGTATATTCATGAAAGAAAATCAAAATATAAACAAAAAAAACAGTGTAAGTAAAAGAATGAGTTATCATAAACTTAACTCCTATGTGTTAGAGAAAAAATGAAATACAATGGCACATAACTTTTTTTTCTTTCTTTGAGTAAGTCCAAGAGTATTAGAAGAGAGGATAGTAGCTTCACTCAGTTCAGAAGTGAATGAAGTAAGACACTATGGAAGAAATACAATGGGGAAATAAATATTAGACAGTGAGGAAAACTACAAAAGAATAAACAGGATGCACATTTAGCCACCATAATTCAGACTAAGCATCTTATTATTTGAAACAGCAGAGCACCCCAATGTTACAGAAATGCTACTGAAATATCTAGGGCAAAGAAAGTGGCATCTTTCCTGCCCGGAAATTTCCCCACAGAGAGAATCAAAATAAATGGTATTATTAAGGTGAACATGGCAACGCTAGTCAGCAGCTAGAAATACCTGCTATTTTGAGTGTGTATGAATCAGAAGGATTAGAGATGTGAGGTTTCTGTACAAAGTTGTTAGAACTTTAGATGCAAAAGTTTTCTTTCCTTTAGGAACTATTTGTGGCTTGACATCAGGGGATTTCTTTTTGATGCAAGTGGAAGGATAAGAGGAAGGAAGAATGTTGGGAATTATTAACAGCTGAACAAACTTTGTGAAGAGAAGTACAGCTCAGCTGCAGAAGACTTAGTTGATAATGCAGAAACAAGGAATCAGATCAATAAGTGCTAATGAAAGCGTTAAATCTTCACAGTTTCCAGAGGGAAGGTGGATTAACTGGTCTCAGATCCTGACAATCTCTTCCTTGGGTCCCCACATCAAAGAAGGTGAGATTACTACTGCTGCTTCTGTGTTGAGCAGTTTTATTATTATTTTAATTAGAAACCACTAAAAGAAGTAGGAGTCGTCTAAAGGTAACATCCAAAACACTTCTCTTCTGGTATTCTCAGCCAGGAACTACTTTTGAAAGCCTTCAAGTCATACAGTGACCCCAATTCTGGTCTTACTGAGCCATAAGATTTGGCATCTCTTAATGATGTGATATTTTACTACTAAAAATCTCACTCACACAGACTAAAACTTGCCATTGGGGCATTTTTCAAAATAATATGAAATTTGGAGTCTTATTATTTTTCTTCATAATGTCACCTATGACAAGGTGCTTAGGAAATGGGAATTAAGAAAGCTTCCTGTGGTGATAAATCATTATGAAGATGATATAAAAAGAACTCCAAAATAAAGAAGTTCCTTGTAAGTTTTTAAATGATACACTTGTTTGAACTAATTCAGACTCTTGCCAAGCTGGGTTTTTTTTTTTTTTCCCCTAGGAACATAATTAACCTACTTCTAAGTCGAAATAAAGCAGTCTTAGGGCGCAGTAACAGTACAGATTAATTCATTGATTTAGCATAAAAATTTAGACCTTGTTAACCAGGTTGTCATTCTCCCCTGAAAAAAACTAACATACCATGAACATTTTGGAATGTTCATTTGTTAATAAAGTCAGGATTCTGAGTCTGCTACCTGCCTTTTGAACTTTCTCATTAGAGTGTACAACACATCAATACATTGTCTGGCATAGCCAAAGCCTTCTATAAACATTAGCCAGGCTGGTTCCTTCCACGCTAATTATGACATCCTGAGAAGAAGTGACGATGAAAAGCCACAAAAAAAAATACACCGCTTTCTCACAAGCTTTTGAAAGGGGGAGCAGGTGGGGGGCGTGTGTGTGTCTGACAGAAGTCCACCTCCCAGGATGAAAACCCTGTTTCCTCACCTTGAAAAACAATGGAAAGAAAAAATAGCATCATTTAATAGAAGAGGTCAAAGCTGAGGCTTGATTCAACACAGTTGCCACCTTCAACCATGTCAACCTGTCACATCCCACAAGACAAGCAAGGCTGAGCTGTGAGAGCCTTCAGATGGCAAAGGAACAAAGTACTGCAAGGAGCTGTCAATCAGTAGGTGGCACTCTTCGAACTCTGACAGTAGGAAGCCAACTACCAGCACAAGTAAGGACACATTATATAGCAAAGCCTGGATCTTTAGCAGAAATATCAACAAAAAATATTGTACAATTGTAACCATAACTGACACCCAGGAGGAATGTGATGGCTTCATTTCAATAATATATAGAGCAATCTCTGTACTTAATCTCTGAAATTCCTAAGAACTATTATTTCTGAACGCTATAAATATTTTGGATGAACAATACTGTATACTATTGTACTAAAATTGGTATCTTAAGAAATTATCCATTACATCTCCAGAATACTTTGAGTGTGGCCTTGCAGCTAATTATGTAGACATAAGACAAACTCATGAATGAATGATAATATTTTTTTAATGTAACAAAACATAGCATAGTTATTTAAGTTTTGCCACAGCTGTTCTGCAAAGCCGGGCAGTAAATTTGTTACAATAAATAGAAAAGATAACTAAACATTTTGAAACAATACACAAACTGTTATTTCTGTGATATTTACTAGCGAATATTTGTCCCACTCACCAAAAGATTCAGTTGTTTCTTGATTTCAAATCAATACAAGGTATTACAAAAATTAAAACATTGCTCCATAAAAACAGGTGTCAAATTTTACATTCCTGTAAATAGTTTCTTCATTTAACAATTACAGATATTTATTTTTGTTTACATTTTAAATACAGATTGAAATCGGTACACATTCCTGCTCATTTGACAAAACCACAAAGGAAGAGCAGATTTAGCAGCAGTTTGAGTACAGGTATTTGTAATTGAAGCAGCCAGCAGAGGGAGTATAAAAACAAAATTTAAAAAACAAACAGCCCTTTTAATATTTTTTTTAACTTATGATCTTAGCTTTCTTTAAGAATACAACGCCAAAAGTGCAAACATTAGAATACTGGGGGGAAAAAGATAAAAATTAAACATCATAACCTGAAACTAGATACTTCTTTAAATATCAAAAAAAAAAATTAGTTAATATTATCCTCAGCAAACTGAAACATGACTTTAATCGCAGACAAGGTTAACATCAACCAACAAGCTGCATAAGCCATTTTCAAGTTATAAATACACACATAGTTTTAGATTTGGAAAATAAGAATGAAGATCTAAGTTCAATACCTGAGAATACCAAGAAAACATTAAGGTTAATATATTTCTATTACATTACAGCACAAAAATCTTAAAACTGAACAAAAAGTATGGTTATACTGATCCATACAACCGAAGATTTAAAAGAAGGTAAGCCAAGCATATGCTCTAGATCATTAACGAGCACTTACATGACAGCTTAAAAATCAAGTCACCAAGTCATGTATATGCTGAAATAAACACTCATCTTTACACTTTCTGGTTTTCACCTTGTCCAGTTGCTGAGTACGGCTTAAACACGAGCAAAAGGAAGGATACAAACTGAAGGATACAAACTGGTGACTGAGGGCACCAGCCTTGTGTTAGAATCTTAAATGACCTTCCATCCTCCTCACACAAGTGACAAAAAGAAAACACCTCCCAAGTCACCTACACTATCCCACCATGCATAATCACACCTTCCACAGTCCATCTTACATGAGGAGAAAGCTTTCTGAGATGGTGAAGGCACTACCTCCTTTTTCAAGGCCTGTGAGCACTAGGTACATCCAAGCCATCAGGCAAACACGGGCAGCTGAGCTGAGGAGTCAAATGGACAGAGGATTTGTTATTTCAGATGTAAACTGCCTGCTCTATAGACAACCATTGGTAAAAGTACCCAACTGGGACAAACTCCTCCTCCCTCACGGTTAACTGCTCGTGCCTGCACAATTTCCATTCCCTTGTCATGCCATTCCTTGCCTATGTATTGGTTTGTTACCCCTCTATATAGTATGATAGCAATTCAGGATGCATGGCATTCCTATACATTCATGCAAAATGTAGTATTATGGAATGCCAATCCTGATTGCAGCCACAGAATGACATCACTTAGCGTAATTATACACCGCTTTAGTGACAATTACACTTTCAATTAACGCAGAGCTAGAATTCCTGGTGTGAAAACGAGAGACAACTCAGTTTTTTACATCAGCATCTAAATTTTAGGGATGATTTAATTGCAAAACCAAACCACCTTTACACAGGGGATTCATTGGCAAAGACCAGCATTCAGATTACAAAACCCTGATTGCAAGTAGTGAATACACAGACGGGGGGGGGGGGGGGGGGGGGAAAAGCAAAAACTAACTTTCCTATTAATGCAGGTAACAGGAATACTTTTAGCTTTATTTACACATTAATTGCCATTTTCTTCCACAATTACAGATCATAGTACATCTACTCTTTCTTAAGAGTATTACTCAACAGTATTACTGCACATGAAGGTGCAGGATAAACTTGCTGCATCACATAAAAACTACCAAATAAAAAGTAACTCTGTATAAAATATCAGCATACTGATCATACAGTATTATTATGACAAGCAGAAATCCCCCATGCTGTAAAATACTCATACCTGTGAGAAGACTCGCAGCACACAGATGAAATATGCTGCACATGGAGCTTAAAAGACCTTGAGGGTAGAAGGAACAAGGGATGTTCCCCTGCAGGCGAGACATTTCACAGAAACCTGGAACACCTGGAAATTTGTAATGTCCTAAATATAGTAGAACTCCAACTAAGAATTGATCCAAGATGTTAGATACTAAAAGTTTCTCAAAACACCATGTTATGTACCAAGTTACAGATTTTAAACAGTTAAGAAAAAACACACACACCACACAAAGTTCATATAAGCTTCTGCAGTCCAGTCCAGTGCTTTATTAGGAATCTTAAAAACAAAAATTGCATGATATGGCACAAACTGAGTATTACAGAATCTAAAATTCTGACTGGAGAGCATGCAAGTTGAAGGAGCTCAGAGGAGAAAGAATACAACTCTAGCAACTTCATTGTTTTCCAGTCTTGAGGGTTCTGTTAAGTCACTTTTAGATCTCACTTCCAAAAGGGCTCATCTCATTTCTCTCCCCTACAGAACTCCTCAGTTTCCTTGCAAAATTATTTAGACTTTTTTTGTCTTTAAAGTCAAACAGCGTATATATGTATACATGGGTGATTCAGAACCTAAAACACAATTCAGGAAGCAAAAGCTATGAGATGCGGCACATTATCTTCATTATTCCACATGATCTCATCCACTTCAAAACAATAATAGCCTTCCGGCTACACTGTAACCAGGACTGTGCACAGTACTCCCAACAGATGGACAAGTGCTCTTTGCTGTAGCTGCACTGGAACTGAATAGGATCTTGTTTGACTTCCCTCCACTCCTTTTTTCAGCCTGGTTTCCTAAGGAAATCAGACTTATGCAATCACGCCGAGAGGCAGAGAAGTGTACTCATATATATATATATATGCATGCATGCATGCACGTGGATGTCTGTCCTTCTGACTGCTCTAATACCTTCTGAGCCCATTGGCCTGTTTCATTCACATTTAAAAGAGAAGCAGAGAGAACAGACATACACATTCTGGAAAGTTTCATGAGAGCAGCTGCAGAGCATGGAAGTGTCTCCACACAGAGAGAGGCTGCATGTCTTCTCAGATGACAGTAAACTTACAGGGGAAAGAACCATTCTGCTCCTTTCCTGCCTCCAGGAAAATCTTCAGTCAGAGGTCATGATCAAAGATGACCAAGTTTCTTGTGTTAGTGTTCATAAAATAGATTAGAGTTGAATTCACCACTGCTTTATAAATGGCTTTTTTGAACAGAACTTACATTTTCCGTGTCATCTTTTTCTTGGTCTAGCATAGGAGAGAATTGGTCTACGTGACACATATTCCCTGGCTCAGTCCCTTGCTCTCAAAACCACTTATTTTAAAACATCAGTCGTACCACACACACGACAGCATTCCACCTGTCTCAGAAAATAAAAACTGGAAGAGCTTAGGATGCCCTTCAGGCCTCGAAACTAAACAACTATGTAGCTCTAGAACATAATCAACTATGTTGACAATGCAGCCAATATATAGTCATCTTTATTCACCTCTATTGTAGAACAGAACAAGTACTACCACACTTGTAGGCTGTCCTGCTAAAACCAGACGTAAGGCGATAGACAAATAATCATATTTCAGCTGACATCTCCATAGTTCTTCTCACATTCCCTCAAAATACATACATGTGTGAACTATGCACTGTTCATATAAACTATATGTATATAAACTGTTCATGAACTATACACCTGTATCCAAAAAGACCCCTAATAAAAAGTATGCTAACCGATTAAAACACAAGTTTAGGGACACTTTAAGGGATAAATCTGATTTACGAAATTGTCACAAAAAGAACGAAAAAGACAAACCAAAACAACAACACTAAAAAATACCGACACAGCTGACCGAAATCACCCTAAGCATCAAAATATTAGGCAAGCAAAAAAATTAAAAGTTTGTGATAAAGAGAGGTGTATTTCGCCCCCAACACACACGCGCCAATTGGCAATTCGTTAATCCCATGGGCAACCCGAACCCCAGCACGTTTCCCGGCGGGGTGCTGGAGCTGAGGGCTGGCGGGAGGGCACGAGCAGCCCGACCCCGGGAGTTTTCAGCCCGAAGCCCCGGCCGCCCCGGGGACGCCGGAGCCCCGGACCGCCAACCCGGAGGGGCACGGTGTACGGATGAAAAGCCTCGGAGGGGGGAAGGCGGCAGCGGCTGGCTCGGGGAGAGAGACCCGACGGGAAGCCGGGCCGAGTCCCTAGGAACGAGGTTTGTGCCATGCGAAACCCTCCTCCCCCATCTCGCACCCAGCCTCAGCGGCCGGCGACCCCGCTACCGCTGGGCTCCCCCGCCCAGGGCGGGGAGGGCACTGGCCGTGCCCCTCACGAAGAGGCCGAGCGGCTGCTCCCGCCTCCCGACACGGGGCGAGCGCGGCACCGCACCCTTCCCCCGCATTCGGGCTCGGCGGGAGCTGGTGAGGGTTGAAGCCGGCAGCGGCTGGCTGCGGAGCGCCAAGCATGCCCCCTTCATTCCGTCCTCCTCGCCAGCCGGTCCCTGTCCCCGCTGCAGCTCCGGCCCCCTACAGCAAGGAGCACATGTTTCCTCTCCGGCTTTTCGCCCGCCTTTGCGATGAGCCACGGCCAGGGGAAGGAGGCACCCGGTACCAAAGCCGGATCAGAAACACGGAATTTGCACGCGTGTGACGGATCTGCCAGGGGATGCAGAAAGAAGCGACACATATCGCCCTTTTCGGTCCTCCGCCGCCGCTTTTCTGTCAGCTGCCGATACCATAACGCTTCCTTATTGTTACTCCAAGTAAGTAGGGGGGGAAAGTCTCCATTCCCCTACCTATCATTCCTGAGCAAATTAAGCATGCACTAAGTAAAAGGCTGACACACGTACACCGTAGTCTGATCCCGAAACGATGCCGAAATCCCCGAGGCGTTAACAGCCAGCTCCCACAAAGAGCGCTCAGTTACACTGAGCATCCCCTTTGTCCGTGCATCCTCTATATACACCCGGCCGCTCCTCCATGCGTCCATGCACGCCCCACGTATACGGCCCCTTTGTGTCTTCGCCTCCTCGCCACTCACAAAGAAATGCCCTTTCCGCAAGGCATGTGCCCAGCCTGGGACACAGCCCTCCGGCTTCCCTCGAGACAGGCGCGACCCGCCGCCGAGTGCCCGCGAACCGCTCCGGTACCTACTTGTGTTCAAGAAACAGTCTGTAAACCTCCTAAAGCAGCTTGCAGAATTAGATCCATCTTCCATGTCTGGCCCTAGGAGCAAGGGAGACGAGAAGGAGAAAAAGGCGCCTCTCTGCCGCTGCTGCCGCCTAGGAGTCCTGCTCCCGCCGGGGCCGTCGCCTCCTCGGATCCCGTCGCCGCGGGCTGCTGCAGCACCGAGGGAATTGCAGGACCACGGGCGAGAGGCGGCTGGGGAGAGGAGGAGCTGGGAGTGGTGCTGCCGAGGGCCGCCGGCTGCGGAACGGAGCAGCAAGCCCTGGATAGAGGAAGAACAGAAGAGTCTCCTCCTGCCGCTGCCGCCTGGATGGGCGATCAAGTGAGCTGCTGCTGCTGCCGCTGCTCCGCCAACATCTCTTCTTCCTCCTCCTCCTCCTCTTGCCGCTCTCGCTGCCTCTCCCCCTCCTTCCCTCCCTTGGAGACTTGTGAGGTTAAAGGAAGACGAGGAGGGGAAACGAGGAGGCGGCGGCAAGAAGTAAAAAGAAGATGGAGAAGCGGAGGAAAAGGAGGGGATTGGAGCGAGGAAAGGAGCCGCTGCCGCTCTGGGGACGATGCTGGCGGAGGCGGCGGAGGAGGCTGTCCCTGCAGCGCGGCTCCTGCTGCTGGTGGTGGTTGTTAGGAGGAGAGAGAGGGAGCTGCAGGCACCCGAGCCGCCTCCAGGAGCTGGGGGAGGAGGAGGAGACCCGCCGCTGCCTCCACCTCCGCCGCTCTGGCCATGGGAGTGGAGCGGGCGGCTGCCGGAGCCGGGCTTTTCCCCGGGTGCTGCAGCCAGGGGGGCCGAGGGGCGGGATAAGATCCGCTTCTCCGGGTTGGACATGCTTCCGCTCTTCCCTCCCTTTCGCGGTAGTTTAAGGCAGGACGTCTAAGAGAGATACCGGAATAAAGCGAAAGGGGAAGCCGAGAAAGGACGGAGCCAAACAAAGGGCAACCGTGGTTCGGTCCTTCGTTCCCTCCAGCACCCCTGGGCAGTATTTCCTCCGCACCCCGTCTCCCCGCCCTCAGAAAAGCCTCACATTTCCGTTCCCCCTTTAGGCCGGAGAGGACAGGGCGCTACTGACCGCCAAGCGGTTCCGATCCCCTTTTAAAGTCCGCTTTTCCTCATGCTCCCACCTCGCATTCAGAGCAAAAAAAAAAAAAAAAAACCGGCAATAACACGTATTTTCTTCAAGAGAGGCAAATATTGCCCTATATGTGCGTGCTCGTCTGCAAAGAGGCAGATAAAATCACTGCAGTGCCGCTTCCAATTCCAGCCCCGGCCGCCAGAAACCGCCCACTGGCGGAGCCAGAGCTTCCCAGGCTGCCTCCCTTCCTCGCATTACCAGGCGCGCACACAGGAGCTACGGCACAGCGGTTACCTAAAGGGAACGCAGGGAGAGACACAAGAAAAAGATCCTCCTTGTGCGGCCTCGTTGTTTTAAACAGATATTTCCAGTCACTGAGACCAAAAGGCAGGCGCCCTGCGGTGCCTTGAATGAAAACGCCAGGGAACTGCCTCTCCGTTTTTGTGGGACATCAAACCTCTGTTCCTAGACGGACACGCACAGTCCCTCCCCGATGCTCCACATCACACAAGGTCGCTTCAGCCTCCCCCTCTGTTTCCCCCCGCCCCGAGTCGTTATTTGGCACACGTGCAGCCACCTACCCCTCAGCCCCAGCCTTTCAAGCCGTCCGGCTCACCAAAGGGCTACCTCAGACCCTGCCCTCAGGTGCGGCGGGGCTCCGCTGCCGCCACCGGCCTTGCCCCACAGGCACAGGCGGCGCCCCTCAGCCGCGGAGCCGCGTCGCGCCGGCCAGCCGCCGCCCCGGCTCCGTGGTGGGAGTCCCCGGGCAGGCGGGGTCCCGACCCGCAGCCCCCAGGCGGACGCTTTCCCCTCGAAGGAGCGTCCTGCCGCAGCCCTCGCCGGCCCCTGGGCCGAGGCGTCGCTACCCAGCCCCGCCAGCCCGGCCGTAGCCCGCCCGTCCCGGCGACACGGCGCCTCGGCGGGCCGCGCTACAGCGTCCGTCAGCGGGGCGATTGCCGGGGAAGCTCCCAGCCAAGAGAAGCCCGACGGCGGTCTCGGAACGGAGCGGGTCCGAAGGCTGCGTTGGAAGCCTCAGCCCCATGTATTTCGTTTTCGCCCCGAACGCGTTCTGCCATGGGGGCCAGCGGCCGCCGACGGAAGGCAAGGGAGGTCCCAGTCCACGGGCGTTTACCTGTGGCAACAACGACAGGGATGCGGCACCGCCAACCGGACGCAGGGCTTCCCTCAGCCCAGCCGGGGCGCTTCCTTCGGGCCGGGCCGAGCGGGAAGCGCCGGCTGGGGAGCCGCTACCTCATGCCGTCTGTCAGCTTAACGGAAGCCGAGGACAGCGGGCAGCCCGCCGCCGGCCTCCCCTTCTGGGACAGCCTCTACCCTCGCCCCACAGCCCTGCTACCGCCGTTAACCGGCAAGGACCGTTTGTAACCCGGGCGGCTCGTAGAGCCTGTTGCGCCCCTACACTTGTCCGGAGGCGCCCACCCTGGGGAAGGGAGGGGGGGGGACCGTCCTGCCTTCGCCTCCCCTCGCCCGGCGGGCAGCTGGGCTTCTCTCGCCCTTAGAGGGGACGCCGAGGCTCAGAGCCGACTGCTCGAGCGCCGGGCTGGCAGCACCCGGCTCCCTCGGGACAGCCGCGGCGCCAACCGCCAGCGCGGGGGGAACCCGCGGACCTTCGTCGCGGGGCCGGCGCCCACCGCAGTGCCACCCCGCCTCGGGAAGACGTCCCCGCCGAGGCTCCTTCCCCTCCAACACCTGGACGGGGCGGAAGGAACCAGGCTCTCAGGTAGACAGCCAGTTCCCTCGGCGCTCCCGCCAGCCGGAGGAGAAGCGGCCGCCGCGATGGTTCCCGCCCGGCCGGGGCTGCGGCGGGGCCCCCGGCAGCAGATTTTGTTGCGGTGCGGCGGGGACCGGTTTCTCAGCGGCGGGGATGCGGCGCACGCCAGTCCGGGCGCTGCCCTGCTCGGCGAGGCCGGGAGCAAGCACCGCGGAAACCGTTGCAGACACTCGCGGAAAATAAGTTTATTTTGCCGCTGCCAGCGGGGCACCCGAAACGCGGGTGATTCTGTTTTCCTCGTCTACCTTCCGGGAGATCAGAGCTCTGCGTGGTCCGGGGTGGCTCCAGGTGCTCCGTTAGCGGGTCTGCGATCCCAGATGTCCGCGGGGATCCTCATCGAACTACACCACTCCTCCTATTTCCAGTCAAAATTAGGGTCTTTTCTTTCGTATTTCGACTCCTGCTTTGAAAACAATATAAACCTACGCTTTTGGTCTTTATTTTGAATCGTTCAAGTATTTTACATGTATCATTTCAGGACTTAGTTTAACGCCAGAATATGCAGTAACTCCTATCAAAGTTAGAGTCACTTAATCAGGAAGGCTGCAGAAGACGATGTGCCTCTATAACGCTTTGAAATTAAAGTGCGTTTGCAACCACTTGAATGTTCTGTAACGGTCTACAATCCGCAGAGTTTGCAAAAGGTTTAAAATGCCAAAACAGAATAAAGACTCTCATTAAAAAAAACCCAAGAAAACAAAAACCTGTAAGCCAAAATTTTCAGAGAGGCCAGGTTTTCCTGAACTGTTTTCCTCTGCATGATTCTGAAAACCTGCAGCTGCCTAAAAATATTGAACACAAAAATACAGAAAACTACATCTGCTTTTGTAATCATTTTCTCTTAGTATGTTTGACTTATTGAAACAGTTTAATAACTTCTATTTCATTTATTTGTATTAGATGCTTTTATTTCCTTAAATCCAACCATTACCTACTTCATATGTCACTTTTCTCTCCTAACTGCTGAAGGATGACTAGAGATCCAGCAAACATTTAAATTCTCTGAGAAAAAGCTTAGCTAATGGAACAAAACTTAAGTGAATTGTGTTTTCTTGTTTTCTTCAGCAGTTAACTTCTTATTGGAAAATCTCTTATACTAAAATGTTTTAATTGAACGACATAATCAGGCAGAAATGACTGATAAAAAGCAAGAAGCTATTTATCTGAAAAAATGAAAAGTTTCTCCTTTAGATTGTTAGTCTCAAATTTTTCTGTCAATATCAAGAGCAAATTACTGAAACTTTACATCATCAATTTGTAATTGTAGAAATCTTGTTTGACTATGCTAATCTATGCTAAATTCCTCAATTGCTGTTCATCCAAACTACAGTTGTTCAAATATCACTGCCTGAAACTGGGTATCTGAGTATTTATACAAGGAATGTGATTTGTGCGTGTATAAATATGTATGTGTATATTCAACAAACCAGACAAAATACATTTTGATTTGCAAGAAATCAGATTTTCTAGACAAGCAGCTTTCAGGTTAAGGGTTATTTACAAAGTCTTCATTTGATTATTATTCATTAGCCATTGGCTACTTCATACCTGATTGGTTCACCCGCTTCTGGTCTGGGCAAGCAAAAGCAATTACAGAAGAAAAGTTAGATGACAATGAAAATTAATTTTCAAGCTCCATACATGCATATTTGTAAGATATACAGATTTGTGGACAAGTCAAATATGCTTGGTGGCCATCTCAATACATGGTGATAAGTTAGTGATGAATCATATTTGTCCATTCCCCAATGTATCTGTCGATCTGGGTTTTCATTGCTCAGTCAGCATGACATTTCCATTGCCACAAAGCAATGATGTCACCGATGGTACTAACCATACACCTACATCATTTACTAGAAAAGTCTCACCCACTCTAACAGGAATTTTTCATGGGAAGCAGAGAGGTTTGCTACATCACACACCCCCCCTC
>JANVCC010000020.1:6309563-6492351 GCA_025345505.1 Todiramphus chloris collaris
TGGTACGAATGCACTGTGTCAGTGCAATGATGAGCAAAAAAAATCTTTGCTTGTATTTGCACAGGTAAACAGGTAAATGCAATTTCACAAATCATGGAAGAGTCAGAATGCCCACTGAAGCCATTAGGAAGTCTAGCATGCATTGTACATATAGGAACAGGCCTGGTTTGAAAGCAGAAAACAAACTTGTTTAGCAATAATTTGGCAATATTAAAAAAGATACTTGAAGGAAAACCTTGTGGGGAAGAGGTAAAATCAAGTTACAAGAACGGTTGTTTGGTATTAAATACAGCTTTAAACCAAACACCTGTTCTTGCCCATTTCTGTCAGCTTCACATTAAGAATGGCAGTGACTCATCTTTTATCTGGTCCCACTCTTTTGCCTGGCAAATTCTCTTATCTCACTCATCATCCTCATACCCTTAAGAGTCTCCTCTATGATATATGATCAATTCCTTGGGGGAAAAAAAAAAAATAAGGAGAAAGACAAATTATGGGGAAAGAGAATTTAGAAAAACAAACAATGGCCACAGTAGAGAAGCTGATGGAACCAACCACCTGAATATGGGTGAGGCAGGAGCAGCCACAATGAAACACAGAGAAGGCAACCTGTGAACAAGTGGGGCAGGGCAAGCAAAAGGATAAATGCAGCTAAAACCCAAGCTCTAGAGCTGACTAAATACAGACTCAAATTAAACCCTTCATGGAAAAGTCCTGTGCAAGTAAATAAAAATAAATATTTGGGGTTTTTTTTCTAGGGATTTTATGCTAAATGATCTTAAAGAATATAGCAATTATTACCCGGCTACTGAATTGCTATCACAAATGAGAAACTTACAGAAAAGACATTGTTTCCTAAAGCCTTATCCTATAATCCTTTGAAGCAATTTCTAGAGAACCCTATTTCATAAGGGATTCTTTTTACAAAGGATTATTCTCAAACACTGTACACATGCAAGGAGAAATTTGTTTAAAGGGTATGTATCAGCCATTTTCTCTGATTCCCACAAACACTCACACAAGCCACTTCTTTTCCACAAGAATGTCAACTGCAAGTGTTGATAACAGGCAAGTATTTGCTAGCAGCCATCTTGAAAGTGTTTGGGGGAATTACATCATCCAGATGCAGAAGAAAACAGTGAGATCCAAAATGAACTGCAATTCATTCAGCAAATCAAAACAACACATTTCTTTAAGAAGCTGGGATCTGTTCAGAGATGACTGACATATAGAAAAAGAAAAAAAAAAAGGAAATAAAGACATTGTTTGCTTTCAGTTTGTTCAGCTCTGCTTATGTCACTTTCTGATCTGCAAGGTGACAGCTGAAAGGTTCTGTGGCTGGAATTATACATAATAGAAGTTTCTCTAAAAGTGCTATGATATGTGACATATGATGGTGGGTACATTAATAAAGCCATGAAGGCCATGTCTTTTCCTGGATATTTTTTCCTTGTAGAAATGCACAGAGCTATGCAATGTTTTCAGTAATATTTTTCAGGGAAACACTGAAATTCTTTACGGAAAGTAGATACCTCGATTACAAGGCTAAGCCTTTTTTTAATCTGAACATTTTCAGGTAGATATATTACTACATATTACATTGTAATAAAAAGCAAAATACATTTAATTTTAAAAGGGGAAAAAGCTAGTGCTAATGTACAAAGGGAAATATTTGCAATAATGGTACTCAGATTTGTTTCCTGTAAGACTATGAAAGAAGCTACAGAAAACCTTATGATGCCATCTACCATTTTGTGCTGTCCTATGCAGCACAAAGATCAGATATTTATTGGTTTCATTTAAAAGGTGTTCAAAAAAGGAAACAGCTGTTTGGGCTTAAGTTACTTTTGGTACAATAGAGGACCCCCCTCCAGAGAAACTGTCCTCTAAATAAATTAAAACTCCAACACCAGCTCTCTTTACCAAGATGAGATACTATAAACCCAAAGCACCATAAACACTGGCAGCTCTTGGATACAAAGGCCATCTTTTGAATTATGTCCAGTGCAACAGGATCCTGGCTTGGGACCAGGGCCTCTGAGGTAGTAATGAAACACAAACAGCAAACAACATAACAGTTGGCATGGTAGGCAATAGCACTGCTGTCACCTAATACTATGTGAATGGCCATTTTTATTACAAGAAAAAGAAATAGGGTTATCAGGATTTTCATAATTTTATCTCTCTGTTTTCATAATGAAATCCAGAGTTAATTTGTGACAGAAGAACGTTGTTGTAATTTGCTATCTGCAAGAGACACATAATTAAGTTACTTCAATTCTGTGTTCAGCTGGAACATAGAAATTCTTTACATGAATTAAAGTTGCTTTATATATATCAGATTTAAGAAAAATCCCAAATAGAAAGTTAATATTGACTTGTCTTTTACTTCTTCACCATGAGTTGTGCACCTCATTAGCATGTAGCACAGACCCTACCAGTGTCACAACAGGGATGCCAGCTTTGCCCCCTAACTCTCTCTTGCAACACCTTTCTTCACTTTCCCAAATCTTCCAGTCCCTAAAAAGAAGCAGCACAGTTGATCAAAAATCCCACTGCCCCATCACTGGAAAATTCTCTGATGGAACTAGGCAGTCTCAGCTCTGAGTTTAAGGCTTTGTTTTAACCTACACCTACAGCTGATTTCTCTTCGATATTAACAGCAGGTGCAAAAATAAATGAAGAGACCGAGTCCAGCCTTTGGAATTATCTACAAAGAACCCAAATTTATGTTGAATTCAAGCACCTTCTTGTGACTTCTGAGCATCACTTAGAGGGAAATAAGTTTCTTTCTAGCACAATGCTTTGTCCTTTTCACTCAAATTCCTCCTTTGTTTCACAATTTCTGACAAGTCTCTCTTTGCTCAGTTGCAGTAACCACCAAGTTACCCCCTAGGAAGAACAGGACTTTTAATCCCACTGTTAGCCTTCAGAGTTTAACACCCTGATGAGACAAAAAGTGCTAAGAAATGCATACCTCTAGCAACCATGGGCTATTTAACACGTTTTCTGAAACAGTTTGGTTTCAAATCCATGCTGTTTCTATGTAAAAACATATCTGTGCAATCCTGAAAGCTAGAAAGATTCACTTTGAAATGAAAGGTTAAACTCTTCAATTCGTTGCGCACCCAGAACTCTCCTCGTATGGACTCTCAGACTGATGACGCTGTAACACCCATTCATTCAACACCCCAGTCAAGCTCATAAAAATGGAAGAAGTTTATTACCTAAGTAACCTTTCTCTATCCCATCCTCACTTTGGGCACCAAGAAATTTGACCCAGCTTACCTCCCCACAGCAGAACGCACGCACACACTATGAACATTGAACATGAACCTGTTCTGTCTATATGCCACCTGAGGACATACTTCCTATCTTTTTCTTGCCCCATGAAATGTTTTTTACACTTCTCCCTCTCTTTTCTCTTTTTTTCTTTCTCCTCTCTCTCACACACAGTATTTCTCTAGTACAGATTTCATTTGGAAAATATTTTAATATCAACATGTGAAAAACACCATGTAGAAGGCTGGGGTATTACTGCCATCATCTCTGAACAAACACTGGCTTACATACGCAATCCTGGACCATTGCAGACAAGCTTAATTTGATTCAGTACAGTTCTTCTCCAGAAATAAGACACCACTGCCATGTACTTTTATTCATTCTCTTTTATCTGTCTGTTTACTTATTCCTCATTATCTCCTTTCCCATCATCCAGCAGCCCTTGTTACTCCAACAGCTTCCTCTCGCTCATGCACAATCCATGCTTCCATCTTTCTCTTTGGTTCACCATTTCTACCCATGCTACCACATCTGCCATGTCTCAGCAAACAGACTCCAAGGGGGAAGTATCCCTGCTGTCTCAGCTGCAATATGCTCTTCACCTACCTTCCCCTCCACTGTTTCCAAAGTCTTTCCCCAGTAGAAGTACCTCCTCCTGCCCCTCTGCTGGCCGGGTCCCATAGAGAGCTCTGGTACTCACTAGGGGAAGGGGGTTCTCCCCAAGCCCTGGGTCAGCTGGTAAAGTAAAGAAGAGGAAGGACAGAGACTTCTTTTGCTGGGGGTTGCCTACAGAGGAGGCTTTAGGATGGCTGAAATGAAGCAGCATTGTTTTATCAGCCTGGCCACAGAGACAGGGAGTCACTCATCTCCCCTCCTTGAGTTCCCTGAATTAATGAATGACTGGGAGACTGAGTACAGACCATGTACAGACCATGGAACTCAAGCAGAACAAATAGCACACATCCTACCCCCATGACAATACAGGATCAAGCAGCTACTCCAAAACATCCCAGAAATAAGATAAACATAAACAATATCTTTATGAGTTTTCCTTAGAAAGAAATCAAAGTTGCATAGGTATAACTGACATAAGTCCTGTTCAGGCTAGGAAGCGTTGTATTCATGCTAGCCAACAGGATGGAGATTTTAAAAGATATTGATTGCTTTCTTATATAGAAAATAAATACAAAGCAGTATATTGTATATTGTAAAATACTGCACTTACAGTTGTAAAGAATAGACCTAAGTATCCAAAAGATTTTTGCAAACAAGTTTATTTGAGCTGATCTTTTTTTTTTTTTTTTTTTGCCTTTTTCTACAAATCTCCTGCCCCTTTAGGACAAAAGCAGAAGAGAAAGCACAGTATAACCCATTTGAAGCAATCTCTACAGTATCCTCAGCTCAGCTTTCTCTTGCTAGATAGAGTCTGCAGAAATGTAAATACTGCATCTGTACGTCCAACTATTTTCAGGACAAACCAGCAAAGCATCTCCCACCAAATCCCATAACTTAGGATCCCTACCTTCTTGTAAGCCCTCTAGTTTGTAGTTTCTAAGAGCAGCAAAAGCAAATCAGACAGTAGTCCCAACACCCAAGTTACATCAGACCATCTCTACATCTGATCTGGCTCATGCACACTCAGATATAATTATCTATCATTACTTTTTTTTTTTTTTCCAAGTACAGATTGGCATCCAGACTAAACAAGCCATTAATGCAGGAGCAACTGTGGGTTTATTTCAGGAGAAAGGGCTCCTTTGTGAGACCTCAAACCTTCCACTTAACTAAAGTTCTATGTGGGGTTTTTCACCCATGGTTACTCTAAGTTGTGGTTTGACTGGATGTGGCTTCACTAAAGAAAATCTATAGAAGTTCATCAGAAAAGCAGAATTTTTGCTGCCAATAGCTTTTATTGCCTGTCAGCTTTTATCCTGCACATGGCTTATCACAATACAAACTCAAAATTGGAGACTTTTTTTCTCACCTGCAAAACTATCAGAGTTGATTTTCCAGCTACTTCAGACCCACGGAACTCCAAAATAACTGGCTACTTTTAATGCAGTTTTAAATGGGGGGGAAAGGGAGCCACGGGATCCTTTAAAGGGGGAAGAAAACAAAAACGAGACAATCAGGCAGAATTTTGGTGTGAGGGGAGCTTGGAATAGGGTGTGTGCCCCAGGAGGGAAACCCACCCACCTCCCCCTTCCTTTATAGCTGGGTTCTGGCTGCAGGCACTGCCACGTGGAGCCTGTCACTCTCTTCCAGATCACTGGATCTCTGAACCAGAGGCCTGTGAGTGATCCCCTGATCCCTGATGTCAGTCTCTACTGTTGTAGAATGGTCACACATCAAAAAACAGTTACATGGCTTCCAGTGCCTCAGCAAAAAGGTCTCTCAGAATCTCACTCTTCCTCCTCTGAATTTCCAGACAAAATAAATGTATGGCCATTACTTTTGGACTAGCTTTTTTCTTCTAGCTTTAAATACCTCCTCTGCCTTCTTGGTCTTTGGTATTTAAAAAGAACAGTAGTGTCATTCTCAGATTTCATCTTCCTTGACTAATTGAGGCATAATCTTTTCAGTTTTTCATACAACAGTAGCTCCAGTCTCCTAATTTCTCACAAGCCCTTCTCTACACCTCTTCCTCTTGGAATTAATCTTTCCTCAGTATAGGTGACTACAATTGATGGTACACTCTTGCTAATGTTTTACAGATGACTTAAAAACTTGTCCAGTTCTTTTGGAGAAATTTTGCCTGATATAGCATGGTCAGAATACTGGGGAGATAGGAGGGGTCACTGTTGCCCAAGTCATTTTGTGATGAACACAGACACGAGGACTTTCTTTCCTCTTGGTTGTTTCCAACTGATGAGCTCAAAGACAAAATTCATATTCATTTCTAAGTCAATGATTTTGTGCTTCATACTGCTACGTTTCATTCTGGTTCCACTAATACAAACTTCAGAGCTATCCCAAAATCTGCTCCAGTTCCCCTCTGTGCAGACAATGGCCTCTCAAATTTTATTACCTATAAACTCTGCTAACACACCCTTACTTGCCTAGGAAAGCAAAGATGAGACCGGTTCAGTCCCCAAATAATTTCTTGTTAAATTCAACTCGTAACCTTCCTTGTGCCAGCAGGACAACTGTCCTCCCTTTAGCTAAAAGTACTTTATTCTCACATGGTCTACAGCATCCAACATTTCTGCGGACTTCACAAACACTCAAGACATTGCCTGACAGCTCTGCCAAACAGGGAAATATTATTTATGAATGCTGTCTTACAGAGTAAGAAACACAGAAGTTTAACTCTTTTTCCCCTAAAGTTACACAGGAAGCTTAAAAGCAGAGTTCTTTGAAAGAACGACACACAAGTATCCTGGTCCCCCCTCTATTCCTCTGCCTGCAATATCACTCTCTGTTTTCTCATCCGTTGCACATATGAGGAAGGAGTCCAGGCTGGGGCTGGCTTCAGGCAGAGGCAAAGTAAGCAGATCCTGAAAGCCGCAGACTGCCAGAGGGCACCTGGCTGCCTGCTCTGCCCTTCCAGGAAGGCAAGCAGACAAGCTCTTCCAGCAGGGTAGCCACCCAAAGAGCACAGCTCCAGCCCTGCCTAAAAAGCCTCCTGCTGTCTCAGCCACCGAGGCTATGGTCACAATACACTAAGGCTTGTCCTTAGTGCCCGCTGTCCTGCTTTTTTAAGGAAAACAATTTTCTGCTCTCCTTTGTTTTCCCTCTTCCCATGGCCATTTTTCTTTGTTATACGTGACACTAAACAGTTTTAAAAACAAACCCTCACATTCAACAGAAGTGTGATTTTTCAAATCTGTACTCATTGCTGAGATCAAACCGCCCCTCCTCGCCTGTGAACTACCAGCCTTCTATGAAAGACCACTCTACCAAACACTTATTTACAATGACTTCATTTAATCCTAGAAGAAATTTAGAAACTTCAAGCAACAGTAACTGACCTGCTATTTGATTAAAAACAAAACAAAAAACCCTCTTAGTTTATTTGTTTCTTCATAGTGAGATGTAAAAAACCCCACACCTCCCCAGTTATACATACTTTCTTGTAAGTGAGAACTTGTTCTCTGTAATCAGATATCTGGCCTGGGCACAGAAGGAAGATTCCCACCTAGAGATTAGTGCATTGTCAATATTAACAGCTTTCACGAGATTGCAGCACTACGCTGCCAAATGAAAATATTTGCTTCATGTGACCCGTGTTGAAGCCTGGCGCACAGTTTGAGGTGCTTCTGAAGTTTTTCTTAGATTTTTCTAATAGTTGGGTTTCAGGCAGCAGTATGAATGTATCTGACACAGCAGCAGCTGTTGCTGTTGCACTGACCTCTACTCCTTTTTGGGACACAAATGACCTGACCACAGCAGGATTTATTACAGCTGCTACTTCTGTGTATGTCAGATTAGGTTTTTCAAAAGACATTTTGAAAAGGTTCTTGTTTTGAATAACCGAAAAAAGTTAATTCACACCACTACTCTTTCATGAAAATCAGCATAGTTGTGTTTCTTCAACAATAATTCTCTCTAGAAAAGAGATCTCAGTATATACTATTTCCTTAACTATATCACCTTAAGGAAATGAAAGAATAAATGTAGAAAAGAAGGAAAAGGATCTAGAAATCTGACATAAGAAAGTATACAAAAGAGAAAGGAAAACATCTGTGTTATCAGAGGGCAGGTTAAAATTTGGAAGGAAGGGAAATGTAGAGAAAGGTAATGGTAAATTAAATGGAGTCAAGTGGAGTCACCATATTGGAGCTCTAGGGGAGCCCTGGGAAAGGATGCATCATCTTTATTGAAAAAGCAGAGCTTTTTTTTTTTTTCTTCTCTGTTTAGCTAGCAGTTATTGCAAATCCTACCACACCCTTGCAGTAGATTCAGGCAATCAGAGATATCTTTGTCTTGTATGTTCATGTTCTTACTCCCCAACCCATAAAAGATTCTTCTTGATGAGAAGTTCGAGCTGACAATGATAATTCGCTCATTTACCCACCAGAAAGACCTTACTATACCTTAAACCTTGCACCCGATTCTTTTCTGCTTTGTGCCAGCATAAAGCCATGGACTTCAATGGATTGAGTTATTTCCACCACAATCAAAAAGAGCCAGACCGCAAGATACTGGCGTTTCCTTCCAGCCCTTCCCTTGCCTGACTAACTTACACTTTGTAAAACTTTTTTTTTTCCCTTCTTCAGTTTCAAAGCCTCTCCAACTGTGGCTGACAGAGATCTGTCTCTCTTTCTAGGGCAAAAAATGCTAGAAGTTATCTAAGCCTTACGCTGCAGGTGAGTACTTGCTGTAGCTACATGGGACAAGGAGTAGACCCGTTTATCCACAAGCACTAGAAGTAGAGGGAAGTTTAGGAGTGCCCATGCAGGTAACACTGTTCAGTTGTATGAAATGAGCAGCAGCGAAAAACTTCGAGCCCACCACTCCAATTAGATAAATCCACCAGATGGAAAATTACTTAAAAAGCTAGCAAGACTGTCATATTTTGCTGATTCGCCAACGTGTGCCTTCCAAGTGTGTTTGAAAACAAAACAACACAAAACAAAATCCTCAGAAAGCCAGGGAAAGCAGAATTACAGCTGGGTTTTTCAAACATGAGACCAAAACAAACTGCCCACATTTGTAGACTAAGTATTCACTGGCTATTTATATGTAAGGTAAATTTTTCAAGCCCTGCATTAACTGCTGAATGAAAGGGATTTATCAGTCTTTACAAAAAATATATTTTTAAAAGAAAATCAGGTGGGACAAAAGGAATACGTACTATATGAAAGCCAGTTTGTATTTAATACACCAAAGAAATTGTTTAAGGTTTATTACTCTCTGCTGTCAGTGTCTGGTTAGGCAACTTACTATAAGTTACAATGGAGCTAATTCTAACTTTGCACATACTTTCAAAACTATTAAGTCTTTTGTTTACTTGGAAAAAAAGCTTCTCTGAATGTCTTTACTTTTGGCTTGGGTTTTTTTTTCCCCCCTCCCATAAAAGCCCAGTGGAATGGGCTTTTTGACTCCATTGGTACACATTATGATCATGGTTTCATTAGGGGTTTGCATATTCCAAACACGAACATTGACCATCCTCAGCTGACAGGTCACTTCAGCCCACATTTAATCCTTGGAACATTTTGTTCTTGTGTGTTTAAGGACTCTGTGAACAATGTGTTTGTGCAAATGGCTATGTACACAGAACTGACTAAATAATTAACACTAAATACAGAGGTATACATAAGCATTTGCGCATGGTGATGGTACCTGTTTTTTTTCAGAAACTTGAGGAATCAGGCGAGTGTTAAGTGCAGTTAGTGACTTCTAAAAGGGTTTGCTTTTTTTCCAGAAATGCTAAAACTCTATGACTGGTTAAAATATTGAGAATATGCAATGTGTACCTGTGCTGTCAGAATCACTGCTAGTTTAGAAATGAGGTGTTCACAGACAGCTAACAAGATTAAGCTTGAAATTAGAAAGGAAATTCACCTACATCTCAGAATTTAGGCTGGCCATTCAATGAATGAGTTTATTCTACTGATGCCTTCACTGTGATTTTTTACATATTCTTCCAAAGTTTCTAAGATTGGACTCTTTCAAAGCAGAGCAAGAGCACGAGATAGGCTTATCTGCAACAGCTTCTTCTATGATTATAGCAAACTTAACTTTTGGGAAAAAAAGAAATTAATTTTAAAAAATTTGGGAGGAAAGGGGGATGGATGGTTTAACCAGAGCAATGAAGCACTTCACATGAAAAAGCAATCTGTCAGAATAGAAGATTAATAAGGGCTTCAGAATATAGCCCAGTGAACAGACTGCATTCCCAAACAGTACCTGGCTAGAACAGTTGGTTTAACTTGTTCTATGTGATATAACAGTACCTAAGAGTAGGAAGCGATCTAAAAATATTAGTGTTCATATGTTAGCAACAGTGTTTTTGCAAAACATTAAAATATTGTCAGAAAGTAGAGATTAAAGCAAGCAGCACAAACGTCATGGTTGCCAAATGTCCCTGTCCCATATTGTTAGAAACTCTGAAACATGTCTATTCACAAATGCCTTCTGGACAGTGGTTTTCTCTCTCACTGTCTCGCTCCTTCCCCCACCCATCATCAGTTTTCCTTTGCAGTTCCATGAATCACAAAACTGAACGCACTGTGAATCACCCCAACACTCATCCAAAAGGTAATTCCCCAAGCAACAATTTGCTTGATGTGGTGACTGCAAACAGCATATACGTGGCTGAGGCGCAAGGAGCTGCATGCTACCACCAGACAGTTTTAGCCACCAAAGTCAGCTGAGCTCAACTGTGAAAAATACTCCACCTTTTAGAATGTTCAGTTATTTCCCCCAATTAATCTGTTTCAAAAAAAAAAAAAAAAGATATTTTAAAGCTGTCTTGAATAATAAAATGTAAACAAGAAGCTGAAAGGGACACCTGGATATGGACACACAAAGATCCCCCAGATCTCTTGAAATGTTAAGCTTTTAATAACCCTGCCTCCATGTTCAAGCACCTAAACTTCACGGTCACTCTGGAAGACGTTTTTGTGACGATACACCTAAATGATAGATGATACATCCAAACATAATCTTTTTCTGACTTTTGTTCCAGAAATTGAAATGGGTTTAAAATGAAAAACAAGCAAACTAACCAAACAAACACACAAAAAATCAACCAAAAAACAAACAAAAAACCCCCAACCCAACAACAACAAAATAAAATAAAAAATGAAAAAAACCCCAAAAATAAAGGAGACAGAAAGAAAAAGTTGACTTTCTCTCCAGTAGAGTAGCCTCTTTTGAGGGTGGATGGGCTAAGAAAGCATACTCAGCATACCAAACTGTGACCAGTCTAGCCTTTTTCCCTCTCCCTCCTTTTAATAATGGGTTGCAATGATGAGGCAAAACTGACATCCCCAATCTGAGCTGCCTACCCCTGATTCTTAATGTAGTCAGGCAGATATTGCCTCTACCAGGGTGCAGGAGTTATTCCTCAGCAACAGGTGATGGAAATTCATTACACCTTACTTCTTATGACGGAAAACTTTTAGGCAAGTCTGCTTTGTATTTCTATAGGTGTGAGCATTACTGAGCTCATTTTTATCTCCTTGTCTTTCATGGCTTTGTACACAGAGCTTTTCCTTCTCCTTCTGAGCTGTCCCCTTGACAGATTTTGCATGTTGGAGTTTCTAGCAGCTTGTGTCTTGATTCATTTTAACATCTTTATGACACTGCTTGAATCATGGCTGCAATGCTGAGCAACGCAATGGAAGATTCTCCAGAAAGGGCTTAGTTAAATCCCGCTGTATCTTTAAACATTTTCATTCTTTCTCTCTGTGCGCTCACTGCAACTATGAAGACAGGCCTTGGTTTTCAGGAGTGCTGAGGGCGCTCTGGTCCTGGGAAGAGGATTCAACCCCCTCCAGCCCAGCTCAAACTTGCCCAGGGTGCTGAGCTCCACGCCATCACCTGCATTCACACAGGGGTTCCCTGTGCTCTCCCTTCCCCCACTTCTTGGCCAATGCCAAACTCCTTACTTTCACTTTCCAGGATCTGTTTACAAGCAAATCCCCATCCCCTGTGCCCACCCTCCTCCTCTGCTGTTTCCATCTGCTCAGCCTGGCCCTCCCCCATCTCCATTCACCCACTCCCTCCAGCCCCTTTGTGTTCCCCTCAGATGCCTGCTTGCAAGCTCTTTTCATGCTGTCTCTGAGCCCGGGTT
This sequence comes from Todiramphus chloris collaris, assembly GCA_025345505.1. NCBI lineage: Eukaryota > Metazoa > Chordata > Aves > Coraciiformes > Alcedinidae > Todiramphus > Todiramphus chloris. Next base: position 6,321,592 of record JANVCC010000020.1, read on the forward strand.
TCTCTTCTTAAACCCCATCTGGCATGCCTTCACTCTCTCTTCCTCCCACCTTCTACCCCTTCAAAATTTAACTTCAATGAGACTTAACAGTGGCCTCTGCCACATTCAAAAAAATTCCCTTAAACTTACATTAATTTGGAAAACTCACTGGCATCAGTCATCTGAATTAGTTTTTTCCAATAGTCATGCTGGTCTCACCTTCATTCTCTTTCTCCCCTTTTGCTTCTTGTGCTCCTCCCTGTTGCCCTTCCCTCCTGTTTGTTCTCCTTTTAACTTGGGCTGGAAGCTTTTCAGGGCACCTTTATCTTGATTGGAAAGTGCCTTGCATGTTGATGAAAGAATGTCCTGCTAACTCCAGACACTGCTGGAGATGCTGCATCTGAGCTGTCTTAGTAAACACCAGCCAGAAAGCATGAGTTGAGAAATTATAACTACAGATTTGGCTTGTTTCAAGGAGTGCTTTCCTGAGGTAAAGTCTAATAACCCTTTCTTTGACAACAACTGGTGTTTTGCCTTCCCAACTGAAGGCAACAAAATCCACCAGGAATCTCTCACTGTCTTTCAGCACATAGCAGCAACCAATAGAATAATCCAGACTCCTCAGCATCTCTAGACCCGCAGTGGGTGACTCTTATTAAAACTTGGGGTGATTGCATTTTACATGCTCTCCACATCATCATGCCAGATCTGCATTCCTCTCCCACAAACATCAACTACTCAATTTCACTGCTAATTCAGGAGCAACCAACACTGTGTTCCTCTAGTTCTGCAGGCAGGTAACCACATCTGTCTGCCCCGCCTTCTCCAATTTGAACTGGAGATGATGTGTGTATATCCAAAAATGAGCTGTGAGGACTATTTTTTCCCTCCTAACACACAGAAGAAAGTAAAGAAGTGCAGGTCACTTAATTATTTGTATAATGGTAGCACTCAAGTGGGCCTGTGGGGACCCAGGCACTGTGCAACCGCTGCGCTGGTGAGTCTGTCATGAAAACCCTCCAAGGACGTTCCCAGTGGGGGAAGCTGCACTACTGGGTAAAGCACTCTGGGCAAGCAGAGAGGGAAGGCACAGAGGCCAGGGACAAGAACAAGAGATGAGGATGGCTCCTAACCTGCTGTGAAGAGGGAAGGAACAAAGAGTCCTGTGACAGAAGCACAACTGACTCTCCTGCCAGTTCTTTGATCAGTCCCCAATGGTGATTTGAAACCATTCAATTAATCCATAATGGGTTGTATCAACATAGTGGTCTAGCATCAAACACGAAAACCAGCATGTTTGCAAGTTGGCAGTGCATTACTGGATTAGCATCCTCAGTAATGACAAAGAGCAAAAAGATACCAAAACAACTTCCATCACAGGGCAGAGAATCAAAATCAGTGCAATAGTACAAAACTAAAGTGGAATGGGTATCTCAGGAGGCTGGTAATAGTATCATCATTTCACCTTGAGGCTGATAATTTTGTTATTAATGTCCTAAGATGCAATATAGTACACCTCACCCCTTAAGAAAAGGGGATCTCATTTCATTTGCAGGGAGGTGTTTCTGTCAAGTGCAGTGCAAACCTCTTCTCTGTGCTCTGATGGTTTTCTGGTTGCCTGTAAGGCATTAATGGTTGCAATTCATTTCTATAAAAGGGAGAGCAACCACACTTCGAAAACACATCTCTACAATGAAAAATTATTAACAAGTATACTTAGTAGTTTCAGTGGAAGAAATACAGGGCCAATTTGGCTTGCCGATTTAACTCCATTCATTTGTAAGAGTCCTTCCAGCCAGAGCAGAAGAAAACAGGGCCATGACACTGCTGCAGTGCCTAAATCTCAGTCCAGGCCTACAACTCTCGAAGCTACTGGTGAGGACCAGCTGGAGTTTACACAGCTGGGATGACTTCAGCATCTTGGTAGCATTTCAATGGCCCAGAATTTCTATTACGTAGAGTAATCCCAGCCTCCCCTCTGAAAAGTATCTTTAACTTTCGGGATATTGATTATCACTGTTACCCTGCGAGGAATCTCAAGACTCCCCCTTCCAGTTTATTGACCTTCAGTTATTAAGTGGTTGTCAAGAACTGGACTCTTTTTTCATTGAGAAGTTTTATTAGACAGTGTAATTAATCAAAGCATGTCACTGCAGGAAAGTGTTAACACCCATGAAAGCTAATTTTCAAGGACTTGTAAAGCCTCATGCACCTTTCTAAAAGTACTATAGAAATCTATAGCCCAACAATTCATCCCTGAGTTTTTATCTCTGCTGGGTTAACAGAACCTAAGGGACAGTCCTGGAGTTTGAGAGAATGACGACAGCAAACTGTGTTCAGCAGCCACCATGCATTTCCTTAAAAAGTCACCAGAATTTTACTTTTCTGATTTTTTTTTTTTCTATTTCACTTTAGAGGAGCATGGAATTGTGCTATTATGAAGTAGCAGTTGCCTGAACCTAGCTTTACATGGGTTTTTTTAGACTTCATTTAGACTGTGTATTTACCAGTTTGCTTGTCAGGGCTTTGAAGCAGGGACAGTCTACTGTTCTGGGTTCAAGCAGTATCACAAACTAGAATGACAAACCTCTGTTCTGGGTTAGTCCAAGGCAATTCTGGAAAAAAAACAGCAAGTGGTCACTACAGGGGACACAAAGTAAGTACATTAAAAGCCCCATTTTCAATTAACCTTTTGTCGATGCAGTTTAGGAGCAACCTCTACCCCTGGAATGGAAACAGCACAGTGGTCTCCTCTCAGAGTCTACATAGTCACAAGACCTTAGCATAAGCAATTTTCTTGTTTTGACAGGGAAATACTGAGGTAGAGAAAGACTTCACTGAGCCTCCTTGAATATCCATATACAGTGTGTATGAATGTCAGGGAGTAGGAAAGATTAATGAAAACCTGATTTTAAACACCTTGTTACTGCACAGTAACAGTCCAAAATGCTGTAGCCATAACACAATGTTAAGATGTGGCTGATTTAGCCACTGCTGTGAAAGACTAAGTTTTATTTTGGTGCTTTTTAATAAGAGGGAAGGAAATGCCTCACATTGCTCAGCAATGATTCCTTTGGGCAATTAGGAACGACATCAACAGGCTAGAGGGAGGTTTGCCCAGAAAAATGAAGGGTGCGGGCCAGAAAGCAACAACAGCAGACCCTTGGAGGTTTGAAAGTAACATGAAGGATACCCAGAGGCAAGACCGGGAACATCTTAAATCAGGAAAAACAGCGGTAGCTGCATAAAGCCCATGCTGTTTTCTGTTTTCAGGTTTACAGAAGCTTCTGCAAATGAGTAAGCCATGTGAAAACGTTAAAAGGTTACAGATAAGACGTGGAGTAAACTCAGCTGTATCTGTGTCACAACCAGCAATATGCTGCATTCCTAACAAGAAGATCCTGGATACATTTTGGAAGGGACTCAGGCTGCCAGGCTCAAAGCCAACACAATCTGTGGGTGGGTGCTGGATGCTTGCCTTGAAATGATCTCCTTGCCAGCTAACCTATGGAGTAATAATGGCATCAGTTTTGGAGGGAGATTTCACAGTGTTTACAGCTCGAAGAGGCCACAAGTTATCTACCATGACCTCCTTCTTCTCACTAGCCATTAAATTTCACTAGTGAGCTTTCTATTAAGAATGATTTTGGTTATAATAAAGCAATTCATCCTTCAGTCAAACAAGCTACGTGTATGCTGCAAGACTATAAGGAGGAAGGGAAGAAGGAGCTCAAATCCTTCCAACTACAGGTGTGGTACAACCACACATTCCTTGTAGGTGATCCACCTACCTATCCTGAGAGAAAATCACGACACTTCCAGGTCTCAGCTAAGTGACAAGGAGAATATTTTTTTTCCTCTGGCTGATCCCAATCTGATCAACAGTTTCACATGGGGTATAGGACTATAAGACACCAGACAGGGATCTTAAAATGAGAACTCCTACTATTATCTACCTTATCAGGTCTCTCATCTACAACTGTGGCCTGTCTTTGAGGAGTCAAAAGAAGGCAAAAAAAACCCCCATAACTCATCTGGCTATCCACCTAACAGAAGTAAATACCCTTCCTAACCCTTGTGGGCAGCCAGCTGAAGCCCTGGAGCATAAGACTTTATTTTAACACCAGGATGTCTTCCAGAAAGAAAATGGGGGAAGACAACAAGTTGGGAAAATGAAGTACAAAAATACTGCACTGTCTCAACTCAAAGTAAACCCACCCTCCAACTCCAGTACACTACATGGGAAAAGGACAGGGTGAGTATTTTCGAAGACCACGCTCAGAGGTAAAAGCATGTTTTACCAATCTCTTCTTCTAGCCCTATCCAACCTTCTAAAAGCAGCAGCAGAAAGAATTTACAACAAAGAAGTTAAAAGAAGGCAGACTAAGACCATTGAGATGATAATAGCATGAGAAATAAACATAACAAAAACCTGAAAAATGAGAGAGCAAACAAGGCTCATTGAAAGATAACAAAGCAAGCATTAATTTGAAAGTGTGGAAAAGTGAACCAGTTTATTCCTTATGTGAGGAAATAAATACTAACAATGCTGACAACATTTTCATGTAAACTAAGGAGTGCAAGGAGCAGAAAAATGGCCATGAACAAGGGGTAAGCAAGCATATCTTAGGGACGGAGGGAGACGAAGCACTGTGTCAGCATGAGTTACCTGGAGATGAAAGATGAAAAACATGACTCATTCACTATTTGTAGAAGTGTTTTCCAAGTATCTGGAAACAGACACCATAGTTCCAGCATTTAGCAAATAAAGATTCTAGAGGATAGGCTGTCATTATCTTCCTAAAAGACTAACACCTACATTTTTTTAAATCCTCTGAGATATTTATGAGTAGCCAGGGGGTGCACTTGGAATTGTGAAATTTAATTAGTGAGTCACTACAGAATTATGAAGCGTAAATCAGGTCAAATTCATTTTTACACATTAGCTGTTGGTCTTGATTCAGGCAAGGAACCAACGGATCCAACCTAAGAGATCTTCAGGTATATTTGCTTTTTAATCAGGTTCCATGTGGACTGGATTGCCAAATAATCCACTTGATTCACTAACAGCAATTTTAAGAAATAAGACTGATTCTGTAGCTGGTATGTTAAAAAGCCCATTGATTATCACTGTTGGGAAAGCTTTTTATTTAAAGAATGGCAGCAGGGAGTCAGAGATCTGAATCTGGAGTGCTTGTACCCTGCCCTGGAACTGGTGAAGAGCAGAACACCAACAGGGCTGTATCTCCATCATTTGTTGTCCATTTACATCAAACACAAGCACTTCGCTGTCCCTTGCACTGTACTCTCCAGGCAACGCTCTCCTGGTGCTTCTCAGAGGCAGCTTTTACACAGTGAGAACTGGAGCTGGGAAAGGCTCAGCAATTTATCTCCAGTCACACAGCAAGTGTCTGGGTTTGTGCTGGGCAAGCAGTCGTGGTTTGGCCAATGGGAACGATGAGCGCAAACCATCAGCGTATTTCAAAGATGTGCTCCCTACTACCTAGGTCATGCTGGGTGCTGTTGCTGCCATCATCCCTACTACTGCAGCAGCAAAATTTCTTCCTCAAATCCCTTCTCCATTTCTAGCTCCTTTTAATGTGAAACAAAAAACCAAAAAAAACAAAACCAACATGGTCTCACTCTCATCGTCAGAGATACTTGTCTCTGCTTCTAAATTCCCACCTATCTTTTCACCTCCATCCACCAGTCAGTCCCTGTCCTGATGATTCCAGCAGGTTTTCCCTCACATTCTCTGTTCAGAGCAGAACAGCATTAAAGAAAGCTAGCAGCTACTTGCTTGCAACAAGGAGAGCATGCTTTATGAACTGAAGTGATTAGTAAAATGAAAGTAGCATCCAATCACATTGTGATGTGATTATCTAATAATACAAATAGAAGTATATGAACTATCTGAACAAGGTAAGGGGCTATTTCAGCTTTTCACCTGTGTCCACTTGAAATTTTTTCTCTGAGTACAGCAACTTAAGTCTTAAAATTATGACTTGAAAATAGTCTCAGACTAGTTTTGTAAACCAAAGTCCTAAATTAAATTCAACAACTAGATGCTAGGCCCCAGCTAAGGCGGCACTGTCTTTTCTTACGTCTTTGCAACCACTGTTCTCAAAAGAATGAGAAAGTTATAAGCAATAGTCTTAACTTAGAAGGTATAGATAAACCCTCACACATTACTAAACTAACACCATTCAAAAGCAACTTCTGCAAAGAATCCCTAAGGTCTTTGCATGTGCAATCAGTAGAAGATACCAGAATTATCAAAACGATTAAGCAAATTAAAACAAATCACTTGAGACCCCTGTGTTTAATGAAGGACTGTGGGGAGACAGTGTCCAATATTTTCAGTTCCTCTGAATCTTTTTGTTGCAGTGAAATGAATTAAAGGATGGACATTCCCACTCAGCCTGTAGCAGACAAGCTCACTCAAAGATGACATTCCCGGTGAGACATGCAAAAGGTTCTTTAGGTTCTCTGAACTCTTGTTAGGGCTCACACATACTGTACCATTACAGTGATGGGGGAAGATACATCCACTGGTTGACCCAGGGTCACCAATCACACTCTCTAGCAGGCGAAAGAGCAGAAGTTGTTTAGGTAAAGGCAATATATTTTATATTTCTAAAGGCACACAGGGTTATCTTGTCTCCATCAGCACGTAGTAACTCAATAGTGAGACACAGCCCATAGTGGTATCTTACTATACTCTGACAACACACACATGGACAGTCTTAACACTGCAGACTTCTATGCTTTGTGGAAGCTCTGCAGCCCAGATACAGTGCAGACAGGAGTAACACATACATGTGACCTTCTTCTTATTGCCAACTGGAAGCCTGGGGGAGGAAGAACATCTGCCAGTTTTATTCCCACATGTATTTATTTCGTTAGTACTTCCATTTCCCCTGCATCATCATTAGGTGATTTCACCAACTACATCAAGTAGAAAGATCATGTTGTTAAAAGTGGCAAGTGTTTAAGTTTTTCAGAAGCAATTCAGGTGAAAGTGGCTTAAAAGGCAGAGCACTGAGGGTAAGATAGGTTTGACATGGAAGGCCTCAAACTAGATCCAGTTAATGGCTCTGGAAGAGACTTCCAGCATGATTTAATCCCTCTTTTGACACTCTTTACAAGCAGGCTAATGGTACTTCTCAATCTTGTGAGGATGATGTCAGCATTAAGCCTCTAGCACTACTCAGAGTTGGTGATGATGGGGGGCTTCAGCAACTTCCATAATGAGTGACAACTGGCAGTACAGTACATGCACCTTTCTCTTTACATGTCTGATATTAAACAAAACAAAACCCACAATCCCTTTGCAACAGCTCTGAATCTGAAATGATTGATTCTGGATCCCCATACTTTCAATACAGAGTCTAAACAAGTTTCACTCAGTTCAGTGGTCATAAAAGTATAAAGACGAATGGCAAATATTGCATCAGAGAATGAAAAAATGAAGTACCACAGGAATCAGAGCTTGTCCATAACGAAAATTACCTTCCGGTCTGGAAAATTCAGGAGATTTTTCTTTCAGTAATGAATTAAACTGCTGGTGACCTGACAATTTTCTGCATTCTTAACCTTTAATATTATTTCCCCTTGGCTGGCAATACTTGGATGGGAGTCCCAGCAGTGTACCCCATTAAACCCACAAATGATGATTCCATATCTCCTACACTGAGAAGATCATGAAGGCTGGGGGGTAACAGGGCTGTGCACCCCAGTGGTCATCACTTCCTTGCTTCCTGGCACAGGACAGCTGTAGCCAATGGAGTGCCAGCTCCCAGGTCCCTGTGGCACCAGCCTGTTCTGCCCTGCTCCATGAGACACCAATGGCCTTCAAGGAGCCAGTGCATACTCTTTTCATCTCAGCTAGCTTTCTCACTCTGAGAGCCTCCTTTCACAGACAACTCTTCTCTTTTGCTTATTATCTGGTTCAGCAGAAGAGCTTGTTTGGGAAGGGTGCTTGGTTTTGTTTCTTTAGACAAGTATTTCATGTAATGCACTGCCATATTTTCTAAACATCTCAAAAGTGAGAATTTTTATATAGGGTGACTCACTACCTCACAGGGCTGTTTTAATGGAGGATAAAAAAAAAGGACAACAATGAACTTTGAAGAGTTTTGAGACCCAGACTTCCAGTTAAACAAGAATAAAGTTAAACGACGGCTGGTCCAATACATTTATTTAACTTGTAGTGACTGAATGTGCAGAAACATTCATATCTTTTGTTGAGGATCTGGAAAGGCAGGAGCATTAAAACCAGTCATTTTCTCTAGTTTAAGGAAAACTCCAAACCAAAACCCAAAAGACAGCAAACTGAACAGAAAGTGTTTTCTGATGGCCAATGCCCATTGCACTCCCAATCAGGGCAGTTCTTCGATGCTTTCTAAAACAAAGAACTTTACGACAAGTCAAAATTGGAACTATGAAGAAGAACAAAGAAAAAAGTCTCATCAATTGATAGGATTTTCTGCTCCCAAAAGAGGATTTGGTACAGGGATTTTTCTTACATTTGAGTTCTAAGGGAAAGAAAAAAAATACGTCCAGAGGGGATTTTCTGTGTCATGAAATCTGTACGTCTTCAAAGTACATGGATCAGATGACAGAAGGATTTAAAAAAAAAAAACAAACCAACAAATAAACAAGAAAGAAGGAATTATTTTCTCCCACTTTTTTTAAAAACCACTGTCACTATACTACAAACTATTAAAGAAGTTCAAGTTTCTGGAGATTGCTACCTGCAGATGGGTATTTTTGACAACAGGAGAAGGTCTCCACACTACAGCCCATCCGCACGACAGCAACTCCTGCAGCTGAGCTCCCTGTGAGACAGCCTGTACAGTGACCTCCATCCGAATGCTGCTGCTGCCGCCTGGCACTGACCTGGGGGAGCACTCGGGGGTACAATGATGCACAGCCCACACGGGAAAAACAGGTATTGCTCTTGTGGTATCCAAAATACAGATCCTCACAAACCATGAAAAAAATTAACTCCACCCCAGACAAAACCAGTACAACATCTTAGGAGGTGGGGACTGAACCACTGTTCTCGTTTGAAGACAGAAGTAGTAAGCAAGTGCCCTGGACAACTCTTTATACATCTTCCCTACCTATTGCTTCCCACTTCAGGATGCCCAGCTGACTCTACATGACAATGTCCATTACTCGTGACAAGTTTATAAACATGGGTCTTTGTGTTGGATCCTGATACCTGGGTAGGAGCTTCCTGTACACATCCACAAACATCAATAGACACCAGTCCTTTGGTAAAGCACTAGCACTAGAAATCACATCCAACAGCCAACCCATGGCTGGAACGGTCAAATACAGCACTGGTTGGTATCATGCCATCACTATGGGAACAGGACTGCATGGACGAGTCTGAAAACTCTCTCTCACTTTCACTTCAGTAAAGATCATCTTAAACTCACTTGCTACTTTTTTTTTTTTTTTTTTTAATTTTTCCAGAAGGCTTTTCACTGCTCCTGCTCCAAGCAACACTGAGTCTGCAGTTCAGGAAGGAAAGGTCATTTCTTTAAAACAGGACACAAAACTCAAGTACCAAGGAGCTATGTAATTTAAGAAATTAGAAGAGCAGGATGAAACTGAATTTCCTTTAGTGCTTGCCCTTTACCATACTCAAGCCTACTTCATACTTATTTACTACCTAGTACGAGAATTACTGGTGAGCTCTAGTTAATAATTTTGTCGATGAGTTAGGCTACCTTGGGGGCAGCACGCTAATTGTTTTCATACCCTCATAAACAAGAATAATTTCCCAATAAAATTGTTCAGAACAAAGCCAATGACAAGCCTTGCTCACAAAATACTAATCTGTTTGCAGATTGAGTTACTTCCCCAATATTATTTAAAATTCAGATGAAAAAACATTACAAACAAAGGAATTCTGTAAGAAAGGAGCCTATTATTTATGAAGACAGTTAAATGTGCTATTACTTTTTCCCACTGATGGAACAAAATACAAATGAGCCCTGGGATCACCAGACCATCACATGGGTGAGCAGAGCTCACTGACAGAGGCTGCAGCAGTGTCATACCAGAGGGAAACAGCAGGACTCGAGTCTCTAATTCAATAGAAAGAAAGCAGATCGTAACCTGGGCGAGAGAGATTCCTGAACCATTAAGCTGTGGCTCAAATAGGAAAAACACCCACGGCAACAGTAAACAGGAGTTCACAATTATAAAGGCCAATTGCTCACTGTGCAGGAACTGCTTTTTCATAAGAAAATAGACAGAAATACAATGCCAATGATCTGCAGCTGCATACAGTTCTGCAGACACCATGTATACGGCCATGTTGCTCAGTCCTTCCTCCGCAGACAGAAGCAAAACATTTCTCAGACGCTGTAGAGTTTTGCTACAGTTTTAGAGCTCAAAGGCTGGATCATGGTCTGAAAAAGTGGCTCAGTCTGCCCTGTAGGAAGCTGAATTAGACAAGCACAGAAGTCTTTTGGCCTTCATCAGCTATGAATCACCCATACGTGATGGGATGTTACAGTATTTTGGCCAGAGGGAAGCATGATGTCCATTTTGCACAACTGGATGAATACCCCAGAAAGCAGCCATGGTTATGTTCACCCTATATGCACACAGGGACCCATAAAGTCAACAGGAATGACACATGCACTGAAAAGTGGACTTTTGCCTGAGACCCACGCTGAATTAGGACTTGGAGCTATAATATTGTAATGAGCTTTTACATATCCATCTTTCACATACATCTTCCACCAGACAACAGCCAAAATGCATATGCTTTCCACACATGGGTTCAGCCCATGTATTTTATATTAAGATATGACCAGACTGCTGAATTTAGCAATTCCCTTTATTCTATTCATATTTTTTCATATAACACCTTCCCATGTGGTCTCTAAATGCTGATCTTCCTTTGGAAACCCACACTTCATAGCTCATTACCTTTCTCCCCTCAACAATAAAAAGTAAAAGAAAAACTACAGTCTGTCTTCCATCTTGCTCGAGGAAGAACCTCACAGAAAGAGAGAAACCTCATAGATACTGACAGAGCAGACTTTCTACAACAAGGGCTTCTAAACCAAATCAGAATTACAGGCAACCTTCAGTCATAATTCACATATGTTCTTTTTTGGTGGTCCAATTTAATCTTCTAATAAAGGAAGATTCACAGGAAGCTGCATTTTTATTAGTACCTCTACTTTACCCCAGTTCCTAACTTCACCCAGGACTGATCCTGCACAAACTTAGCAGAGACAGCGTGGGAAAGGAGGGAACTGACTGTGCCATTTAGCATTGCATCATGTTAAGGACTCCCTCCAAGGGCCTGTGCTAACTAAGGAGACAAAGCTCTTCTCCCACCTCTGCTCCCACTAGTGGAAAATCTCCATCTAATGTCTGATGGAATCCTCCTCACTGACCTGGCTTTCAGTAAAACCAGGAAACTATCACTGTCTGTGAAACAACAATCAGCATGCCCTTCAGCACTGCTAACATAACCACCTCAACAATACACGCTGGCTAATCCTCCACCTACAACAGAGTACTTTACTATGAACACAAGCATCATGAATCACAAACCATGAATCCTAGTCTCAGTTCTGCTCCATAGCAGCATCAGCCTTCCCCCACTGCAATTACCTCTTGCTCCTGCACGCCACCCTTTTCTGCTACAACTCAATGCTGTAGCCAATATCCACTACTGTCTGCGTTTTGTGTGGGGAAGGAGAAGGAGCTAGGGAAGGGTGCAGAAGGACAAGCTTTCTCTCTGCTAATTAAGTGCATGGACTTTGCAGTAACGGTAAAGGATGGGCATGTGGGTGGAAGGTATTCACTGCCTTCATTTGGCAGATTTTTCCTTTTCTCTTTGTTTTTGTGTTAGCAATGCTGCATGTACATCGGCTTTTGATTTTTATGCCTTTGTGGCTTGGGGCCATCAGGGTTGCTATATACACACAAACATACAACATAGCTGTTTCACAACAAAGATATTAGTGCATTAATGCTACAGAGGCTTTGCCATCAGAAAGCGTTACTAAAGATGATAACATACGTTCTAGCAACAGATTGGTACAAGGAAGTGTTACTTAAAACACAAATAAAGGGAAGAAAGAATGAGAACATGGAGACAAAGGGAATACCAAAGTCTTTTGCAGATATTTATTAAACAAAAGGACTGGTTAGATGTACTTGTCCAAATTATTTTCTGATGTTACTTCACAGGTTTCAGAGGAGAACTGAGAATGAAAGTATCTGCTCTTGAAATGTATCATCTGTTCAGCATACTCATGTAGGTGGGCAGGTTATCTTTGAAACTATAAATTGTAATTTAAAAAAAAATTAATTATTGGATGTGGCTCATTCAAGATCAGCTTGTCTACATTAATCTTGTATTCTTATAAATGAGTTACTAGAAACAGGAAAGTTTGTTTCATATAATTAAAAAAAAAAAAACAACCCCAACAAAACAGAACAAAAAAAACCCCAAACCAACCCAGAAACAAACAAAAAAAAAACCCCAAACAACAAAAACCAAACCCAAAACACACTAAACAAACATAAAAGTTTAATTGAAATAATTCAGGTTTCTGACTGCAAAACTGTGATGATCTTGCAGATGACTTCACTTTCATGGCATGCCACTTATAGTAGACAGAAATGACCTGAACCTCATGGGCCGGGGCAGCGAACAAAACAAAAACGAGTGAACCTAGTCTCAGATGTACCACCATAGATGTTACCTTTTCTCATTCGCCTTCATGAGAAAAGGAACACTGGGCACATTGCTTTCTACTCACTTTTTCTTTTACTCAGGTTCTCTCATGTTCCTCTAGTCCTGAGAAACCTGACTGAGGCTCACTGAGGAGTATTCAGATGAACAAAGTGGCGTTTTAAGGACTGTCACTACAAATTTGCATTTGTTCAAGAGAACTTTCTTATAGAAGGAAGACCACAGCAAACTTAACAACTTGGACTCCACAGTCTATGAGATTTGGGTCGCTTTTTATTTCATTTCCACATTGCATGTGACAATGAAAGGTTGTGACATTCTAAGTAGTTCCAGACTCCATCAGGCTGTCCACAATGAATTAAAAAGCAATAAAATCCAGATGCTTTCTCAAGTAAACACTTCCTTTCTCAGCAAAGCAAACCAAATGCAAAGGATACTGCTGAATGTTTTCTTCTAGTATGTTTAGTTTATATAAAGGTATCTTATACTTCACTGGCATGTAAGCGTACTCCTTCCAAAACAGTAAACCCCCTGGCACTCTTTTCCTGTATTTCTGATGCTGGAAGCCAAATTCTTGAGAAAATATCTCACTTACATGAATGACTTTAATTTGTTTGTAGATATTTAACGAACTCTACATCTAAGATAACACTGACAAGTTAAGTTGGCTCCTGGAACACAGTTTACAATAAGCTAGAGTAAAATTCAAATATCAGTTCTTAAAAAAAAAAAAAAAAAAAAAAAAAGGAAATTCAACTTTTAAAGCACAGAATTTGTGTCCCAAAGAAGGAACATGAAATTGCTTACCAATAAAAGAAAAACATGTCTACTTTTTATTAGCAGGCTGAGGAGTGAAAAAGCAAAAATTAATACACCCAAATAAAAATTACTAGAGTGAATTGTGTTAAACCATCTGCTGCAAACTTCTGAAAGATTTTTCGTAACACAGGTAAGGACTTTTAAATGAAGCATAAATATTATCCCTAAGTGTAACTGTGTTCTTGAGAAACACTTCAAACATGGGATTCTAATTGCAATGAATTGCAATTTCCTTAGTAAAACCAGATGAAAGGTAAAACAGACCTCTCTAGATCCTCAGCTGTAGATAACAATTTATCAAACCTGAGTGTAAATGAAGAAGAATATAAAAACCTTGTTGCTGATGTCACCAATATCTAGAACTATTCAAAGAAAGGTTTCCCCATAGATGTTACTTCTAGACCTCTTTTCTGTTGCAAGAGCACTTCCATTTTCACTGCCCTTTCAGTGTTTCTGGGCTATAATAAAAAAAAAAAACCTGATGCTGACTATTTGCACAGCCAGCCTCTTTCCATTAAAGCCCAGCAGCACAGCAGACAGACACATCTAGCCTTTAGTAGCAACAACAGGGATCTGTCTGTAAGCAGACGGTGGCTTCATTCCTCTTCGCCATACGTATGACCTTCTATAGATCCACCCCTGGCCCCTACTGAGCTTCAGCAATGGCTTGGTGGAAGGCAAAAGCACTAGAGCAAATTTATTCTAAAATACAGTTCTTGGAAGGACTGTACAAGGCACTGCTTGATCCAGAAGAAGCTCTGAGAAATTAAACAGTTTTATACCTACTCATCCGCCAATATAAGGATGTATTTTCAAGCTTAAAGGATTGCCAGGAAGTTTTTTTGCTTTTTGATTTAGGATCTTCAGCTACTATATATCAAACTGCCTAAGGGGAATACCTACTCCTCCCTCACTGAATCTTATCCCTAATCTTGTCATCTTGAAAGCCAGTGAGAGATTTCAATATAAAGTGATAAAAAGGTTCCAACTGTATTTAATATAGAGCATGTACTCCAACAACACTCAGGGTGATTCTGGAAACCAAGCAGAGCTTTTCTTTTTTCCCCTTTGAAGAAAAAAAAAAAAAAAAGAAAAAAACAACTAACCAAACATTTTAAGAAATACAGAAAACCATGAAAATCAGCAATAAAGAACATGTGAAATTGTGACTGCAGCCATTGCTCCACACTTTAAGATGCCAGAATAGCTGAAAATATTTTTGCATGCTAATACCTGACATCATAGCCCCAGAGTTTTTCTGATGCAGCTGCCATTGCTCCCACTAGTAGCTGATCACTTCCCCAGACTCATCTCGCTTCCTCTAGCTTTGGGTAGCACTGAGACAGGTCCTCTCCTCTCTTCCCCCTCTGTGAGTCAATGGTAATTCCATGGAAACCCATGGAAGGGTGCTGGATGTTTACCTCTCATGGACATAAAGGGTATCAGTCCCACTGTGAATTTACAGGAAGGAGATTTTTTTAAATTGCTTCATTTTAGCTGTTAGATGCTCTCAGTTCTAAGAAAAGGGTTTGTCAGCCTTGCAAACTGTTGAAAACACAGCCTTTTAACTTCTCACACGTTCTGATAAAGTGATTTGGAAAGCCTTTAAAAAAAAAAATCCTTGAAAGGAAAAAGGGAGTGAAACATTCTTTAAAGACGGCATAGATAGAAAGAATATAAATTTCCTCTGACCAGGCCACATCACAGAAGTTTACTTGATAAAAGCAACATGTTGATTTATTCCATTCCTTTCCCCTGCTGCCCAAGCTGTGAAATACAGGCAGATGATGCAATACCTCCGAGAGAGAAGGAAAGGGGGGGCGGGGGGAAATAAAAGAAGGAAGAAAGAAGACAAAACCAAAAAAAGCCAGCAAGCAGGCAAGAGACTATTTCACAGCGTAGCATATTGCTGGCATGTCCGAAGTTACATAAGCTGCTCCTGAGGACTGCAGGAGCTCCCGAGTTCACCGCAGTGCAGGCAGGACTGGAAACAGGATGTTCCAGAGCCCTCCGGGCCCGGGGGGCTCAGAGCCCACCCCAGCAGCGCTCCCCGCTCCTTCAGGAAAAGCATCTCAAGCGGACTGACAATCTTAAAAACCAAACAAAGCTGTCACCACCGTTTCTGTTTATTAAAAACAGAATCAAACCCAACTCGGGTGATTTCTCCTAAGTAAAGATTAGCAGAAAGTCTTTTGTTCCAACGGCTGAACTCATCAGACACGCTCACCCTTTCACAGCGCAACACAACCGAACAAAAGCAGAGAACGGAATTACGGTCTCTTCTCAAACTGTGCGTGCTCCTCTCCAGTTTCTGCACAATATGGTTTCAGGACTAAATCACTAAAATTGACTCGAACTCAAGATCATTCTTTCTATTTATAAGTGAGGTATTTATTATACAGTATTAATTTGCACGGGAGGTAACATAAGCTTAACATAAACCGAAAGCGTTAGATGAATTTATAACATGATGGATTCAGTGTAAGAAATGATTTTAATATCATTTATGTATCTGTTATCTACACACTGGTCAGATCAAATTCCCTGCAAACTCTGGAAAGGCTTGTTTTATTTCAGCGTGGCTTTGAATTATACATTATCTAGGGTATTGCTAAGTTCCCCCACTTCTCCCATGCTCTTTCTATTGCAACTTGAGTCTCATCATATTTAGCCTTTTGGACAAATTCACTAGGTTCTGGTTTGAAAGAAACAGCTTAGGACACTCAATTTTCACTTATATAAACTCAAATAAAAGCTACATTAGTTTTTTGATCATCAGGGATTTACTGAAAATATGTAATACTTGAATCCTTCAGTTTCAAAGACCAGATGATAAACTGAAAAAAAGAAAAATCAACCTCCGTTTAAAAGGAAAATCTCATGAAGTTCTCTATAGTACGAGAATAATTAAGATACAGATCATTCAGTTATTTCCTATTTCCAGATAAGTACATTCATTTTAAAACTACAGTGTCTTCCTAGATTTCACTGTGCCTGTCACAGCCAATTAGTCAAGGGCAATTATACACAAGGGCAGTGCTTCATGAAAAACCAAGCAGTGGTTGTAACGGTACACACACAGAAGAACAATAATATCTGGGTATCAATTACGCCTTCTCTCAGCTTCGTACACTTGGGGATCCTCCCACTTGGTGGGTATCTGATCCGTACTGAGCAACGACTAGACACAAAATACGGCAGCCTGAAGTAGGAAGCAAAGAGGACCTTGGTCAGCTGAAATAGGAAAGGAAAACAAGGTGGAGGGAGTGTAGTGCTCAGTGACATTCTTGCCCTAGAACTTCATGCCAAAAGATCATGACAAAGCACATAGGTATGTCCTAGGTTGCCTGAAAATACAGTATAATGCCAGCCATGGACAAACACTTTTTTTTTTTTTTAATCTTCTGACAAAGAAGTCAGCCCAGATCTCTTAAAGGTCAAAGTAGCAGAGGAGGTGACTCAGGAGGGCAATGGTACAGATGTTCAATTGTTCAGTAACCACTGCCTGCTTCAGTCCACGCCAAGCTTCCGTATCGTAACCACTTCTGCACAATATTTGTATCGCATAGCAAGACGCTTGCAAGAATTAAACACTGGCTGAAGTCACCAGACCTAATTTTGCTGACTCTATAAACACGGTGGGCTTCAGATCTGTTCTCTGAACAGAGCTAATGGCCAACATCCACGCAGACTGACCAGACCAACTGTGTCTTGAGGAACATTATGTCGTGCCCTTCTCAATTGGAATCAAATCAACGAACAAAATAAAAAATGGTTCCTCAAGAGAAAGCATGGTAGTGGCTGGACAGTGGGATTGTGACTGCTCTACCCACGCTTGACTTGGGCTCTGTTCCCCATTGATATTGCTGTGTCTAAAACTTTCTGAAAAAGGACAGGCAGAACTGAACAATGGGACCTGAAAGTCTATGCCTAAACTTCTGAAATACTTCTCAGATCTGGAAAGACCAGCCCTGCCGAATCCATCTCCAGACACCGGATAAACACTGTAAATTGCTTGCCATCACCCTGTAATAGAAGCGTTCATCATATCATCACTGCAGTAATTCCAAAAGTCTTTGGCACTGAAACAGCAGACACAGCCTTAGCTGACCCCAGCCCAACCTCTGCTACTTCTGACAGTACCAGGAAAGAAATGGGTTTTGGTTGGTGCACCGTCTGACTTGCAAGATTAAAAGAGGAGTTTTGTTCCTCTGCAAAATCATAAGGCAGAGGGTACCACATACCCAGTCCCATCTCTCTGGCAGTCCAGAAGCTGGTAACACCAGCCAGGACCTCTGAAGATGAGACGCTGGCTGTACTCTTGCTTAACCTTTTACTGGAGAATAAGTAACCCCATCCCTGTTACCTACACATTTAAGCTAACTGGGACACAAAACAGTGAGCAAACATCTCTGGGATGGGACACATGTGAGTGGCAACTCAGAATGAACACTGTATTTCAGGCCCTACCAACAGCCATGCCAAAACTTACTCAAGTATGCGGCGCAAATCAAAAAACTTGTGTCATTCCCCACCTTAGTTACAGACCTTTCCTGCTTCTCCATTGCATTAAGAACAACTTTGATATAAGCATCCGCAAATACTGACTGCAACCCAGACACCAGAGGGTAGCTTCAGGTCAGAATACACTGCACTCTCAGGGCCAAATCTGGGCTCTTTACGCTCTACACCTTATCAGCTGATGCCCACCGCTGCCAACAGGGACCTCTGCATGTTCAGCAGGACTAGGTTTGTGGCTCTGTTTAGACACCTTTAAATAAGTTTGCTAAGTTATTTAAATCATGCATATGACATGCTTTACATATAGACAAAACCAGACAAGACACCAGAACAGGCACTGAAGCTTTCTCTCAGAATTAATCCTGTCCTTTATTTCCAGAAGACCAGCACTATTGAAAATAAAGCTGCCACTGCCTGGACTGCTGCCACCAAGGTGCCACTGATGAGCAAACAGAAACTTGGCCCAAAACGTCCTGCCTCTGAAGCAGGAGATATAGGATTAATTCTTGTCTATTACAGGATACTGTCTGAGGCTGATAGTAATGTTATTAATGATAATAGGAATAAAAAGACCAAAAAAAAAAAGGAAATCAAAACCCATGTGGTCAAGACAAAAGATTTGCCTGCTATTGCACGCCAAGCCATAAGGGAGAGACTTAAAGAAATTAAATCCTGAATTACTTCTGCTGTCCTTTTTCAGACCCACCACTCTCAAAGGAATACAATAGCATCACAGAATATTTAGACTAAAAAAAAAAAGACTCAGAGGTCTGTAGACTCCAAATCTGAGGTTTAACCACAAGTCTTACTTAAATAAACAAATTAACAAATATTTAGCATTTTTACTTTGCAACAATCGCCTTAGAAATATAGAAAGATCAGTGGTGGTGAACACTGTGGCTGTGAGCTCCAGTCTCTCAGTGTTTTGGAGACTGGGATGCCCTTGGGATAGACAGTGTTAGATGCGGACAAGGTCCCATTTACTGCCATGATGCTGGCCAATGGCGCAGTCCATATCAACATATCTCCACAGATAAGAAAAATTAGCTTAATGCCAAGGATTGACCTAACAGGTGTAAACAGCAGAGGAAATACTCCAACAAACCTATACACACAGCCCAAAACCCATCACCAAGACAATAAAAACAAAGGAAATAAATGGGGAGGGGGAGCAGATCCAGTAATTCTATGAACATGCTGACTGTCGTGTTAAACAAATACACCAAATTACTTTGCAAATTGCCAAGTGCTGTACTACTAGGTTTCCTCCTGCACAGTGTCAGTACGGCGACCGGAGGTCTGCTTAGGATCACCTCTGTGAAAAATAAAACTTGTGAGATAGGCCACACAGTTTCCTTGAACAATAAATTATCTTCAGCCTGGTTTGAACAGCATTAAAGTGTATACAGAATTCAACAGGGGAAATTTCAGCCTCTGTCGAAAGTCAATGACAAAAATCTCATTTGTGTCAGCACAATCAGGTTTTAACCCCGATGTTATGTTAGGCTTGTTACAACGTTAAAAATACTGATCTTAGATAAAGCAAGCAAAATGGCAACACATGTATCAAGAACACAAGAAAAAAAGCCTCAGCTTGGGAAAACCATCCTGTAGAAACTAATATTTGTAAGGTCAAACCATGTCGTGCTCAGTTTCCAACAGTGATTTTGGACCAGTCATTGCAGTTTTCTATGTTTTAGTGATCACAGATGCAACAGGGGGGCAAAACCATCTCCATGAGAACTTGGGTTTTTAAAGCTCACACAAACTGAGTGGAGAGGAGTTCTATCTAGAACTATAGCATGGTATTGGGTAAGTGTTGACACCGAGTTTAATATGACTAGCAAAACTTTTCCACTTCCACAAAATTCTTTTCCTTTCCTTTTGTTTTACAGCCTGCTGAAACAGTGATAGTCCACATCTGGTTAGTGTCTGGTTTAAAACAGACACCAAATAGAAAACCCCATGTTTGGGATTAAAGAGGCAGGCATTCACTGCACAGGGCAGAAAAGCCATTTAACACTTTTCTGCACAGCAGCAGGGCAGGGAGGGAGGGAGTGTGATGCAATTTTGGGGACATTGTGTTCTGCTTTCTGAACCCCAAACTCTTAGTTAAAAATTTATTTTTCTTGATCCTTCTTTTCTCTGAATAGAGATTGTGTCTAATAGAAACAGTGAAATAAAGACTGGGCTATTTCAAATGTTTCTAACAGCCAGTACATAACATGCATACAGGGAAAGCATAAAATGAATTCTTCAGTGATGACCTGATCACACATAACAGCCCAAAAGACCCCTTGGTGTTACTACTGAGACATGGTAGGAAAAAGAAGCAGTAATACGTACAGACAGCACCAGCAACCAATGGTAATAATCATCACATAGGCATACTATTATAGAAAGACATCCAGCAAGAAAGTGAAGAGTACATTAATGGAAAAATAAGGAGAGATCAATGGAAGCTACAAACTAGGACGGAAACTATGCTACCCCTTAAAAATAAATGTAAATAAATAATAAAAAGAAATGTAAAGCTGTATTTCTGAAATTTCCATATCTCCTGCATTATCAACGTGTGCTCTTTAACCATCACTATGATCAAGTTTACTTATTGCAACAATAGATGAGTAATTACTTAATGCTGTAATGGATTGTATTAAATCTCTTTGAAATGTGATGAGTCTAACAGCAATCCAGCATGTAGGAAACGCATTAAAATCCCAACGTAATTAGCCTCATTTCTGGAAGGCGTCAGAAACAAAGGCAACCTCCTCTTTAAATATGGGCACAGATCATCCCATGTAGACAGGCACATGCTATGCATGTGAAGGAAAAAAGATGTTTCAGTGACTGTTGCTGTAAGAAAAGGATGTACATATGACCAAAAAAACTGAGAGAAAAAAAAACAAACAAACAAACAAGCCAAAGCAAACCCTCACAGAGGCAGACAAGCAGAGGGAGCACAGCATGACTAAGCACTGGGCTCAAGGACCCTACCCCCCAGGCAGCATTTTGTTTTCCAAATAAATAGCATCTATTTGAGGTTCCATCCCATTCCCTCCATTTCCCCCCACCATCCCCTTCCTCCCTCCCTCCCACACACCCCCAGTGCAAGCATACAGAATTCTGCGTATTCTTTGCTGACGTACAAAGCAGTGGCACAGATACACAACTCATACCATCATTTGCTTGTCCTCATTAGTACAGCTTGCCTTGCCTTGAAATTTTGCTTAACTGTCTGAGTCCAAGAAGGCAAATTATATTATTTGATAACTGCAGAAAAGATGCTCAGCTATGTGAAAATGACAGTAAATTGAAAATGTTTCATAGCCACTACATTAGTGATTTGTTAATGTCAGGGGGCAATCCTGAATTTTTGAAATGTACATCTTGCATTAGAAAAACAAGCACAGCTACATAACTCCTAATGTGCTTAGAAACAGAACTCATTATTTTAACACATTTACTAAACCATTTTCCTCAGGATGTGATTATAGGTACTTGAGGAACAAATATGTGGCCTTAAGACAGAACACCTCTGAAACCTGCTTTACAATGAACCGCATTGCACCATATTCACCATTCTCCATTGTACTTGCTGACTGTGATCCTGTTAACGTCACCTTGCTCACAAAGAACTTAACAGACAATAAAATGAATTGCAAGAACAAAAAAATTCCATTATAGAGGAAGTGCAACTGTAAGAATATTCAATATTCTGCCTATGTGGACAAGAACTGGGTCAGAGTTTCTCCCACAGATATACCTGTCAAAACTACATTACAAATACACAGCTATAAAATGAATTAAGCAATCAAAAGAGACAAGATCTAAACTTTGTTATCCTTGTTTCATTCTATAATAGATAGAAGAATGAAGGAAGAGATTGATGCTACAGAATAAGAGACATGTCATCTTCTCCCACATTATTCCTCATCATGACATACCATGAGCAGAGATTAAATAGAAGCCCGGATAAGTTCAAATGATACAGATATCAAACTTAGGTGTTTCTAATAGGCCCTTCACAAAGGTATCTGGACTATTAAAAGGAGGCAATGCAAAGGCTGTAACATGGGTGAGAGAAGAGAGTCAAAGAAAAGGAGTTACTCTGAATTGCTTAACAGGATAACCACAGGGAAATGGGGATAGGAAGGAAGAGGGAACACTAACATTGTGTTTAATTTTGTCTCCTCCCGGTCAGCAAATTATCTCTCTCCTTTACATCAACATAAATGATAAGGGACTCCATAGAAGACCATTAAGTTACACCAAAATAAGTGAAAGATAATTTAAAGTGGCCTTAGATTACTCCAGATTGTCCAAATTACATTCATGCTGAAATGGAAGGGGCATTTCTCTACAGGGGTGGTGAAAACTTGGGCTTTATTAAAACCCCATTCCAGCCATGATCCAGGAGGCCTCTGCGCAATGAAGTAAGAGGAAAGCTGGGCTACCACCCTCTTAGTGCCTTCCCTGAGAGCAAACGTATCCTCCAAGTACAACCCTTACTTAGGACATCCGAGAATCCACCAAGATGCAGACCATGCCTGACCTTCCCCAGATACACAACTCCTCCACAAGAAAGCAGTCTTCGTTATTGCAAGAGCTGCTGCCCATGGATCCACATGGAGATGGCGTAGGAGCCCATTCAGAGCTGATGTTCTTGCTGTTGCAGTCACTCTTCACTACTGGTCCCAGTAACAGGCAGTAACATCAGGGGATGCCTCTGAGATTCTGGATGCCGGCAGAAAATTAGCAACAGCCTGATGTTTAGTATCAATCCTGCTTCTAACTACAGCATATGGTTCTTCCTCTGTGAAACAGGATTTCTTTTAGATAGAGATTATAAAGCATTGTGTTTGTTAAAGAACCACCACAGTAATAAAAATAATAATACAATGCAATCAAGCAGTAAAGCTAATAGTGCGTTCCATTCACGGATCTGAAGTTTAATGACTCAAACCTGTCACTACTCTGGGAAACTTGAAAAAACAGAAGATGTTTTCCTGGCTGTTAGAAAAGGGCAAATGAACATACATAGGCAAATTAAGTGATGGTCTCTGCAAAGGCAGGAGATGAGTCTGTGTCTGAGGTGGGGTAAACCCCCAAGCTTCAGACCAATAGTTAAAAAGCTGCCCTTCTCAGTAGTATCACTTTATCATGGAGAATGTTTTACTTGGCACTTCTATCTGTGCCACCCTGAAAAGTTATAGCAGCGTGAAACTGACAGCTAAGTAGAGATATTGCAGTGTGACTCTTGGAGTAAAAAGACACGTCTCCATTTACTCTTGTCATTTGAAGGTGTATAAGCTCTGTCAAGTAGTCACCATTATACTGGAATAAAAGCATCAACATGCAAGGAATGATGTTTCTAACAATCCTATTATAATTATGTGAGTACAACTGTCAAAATTTCCCTATATGAGCAAGCTCCTACTGCCTCTGGTAATAAATTTAAGGAAGTGACTAAATAGGAATTAAATTTACTTCCAGGCAAATTAACTTTTTAGCAGAGGGACCTGAGTGTTAAATGTTTGCCATTGTTGTACTGCGCTTCCTTGATAAGTATATATTATATGCACAGTGCCAAGAGCCACTGGCACAACAAACTTTCACCTGCACTTGCTGTGAGCTGAAGCAGGTTAAACTCGTGGGGCACCTTTCTTGTCCTTAAGCTTCCATAATGCTGCTGTCACAGAGCTGAGGTACTCCAGAGCAAAACGACAGGAACCCATTTCCAATCCTATTACACATACTCTGTCCACAGGGCCTAGCTTTGCCTCTTCTGTTTGTACACATCAACTTGAGGTGCTGTCAGTCTAACACATGTGAAGCCAACTGATGGGGAGCTTTTGTGCTTTCTGCATGTAGGAGGGAAGACAGGGTATGTACCAGGAAGATGCGCAACTAATAGTCTCACAGAGTCATAGAATCATTTAGGTTTCAATACATGTCACCACAATGAGCCAAATTCAATAAAGAGAAAAGAAGAAAATACTTTTCTGGAGATATTTCCAGCTGTTGAATGTATAGTCTCCCACAGCAGTTCAAAAGCTGTGCATTTTACAGCACAAGAAGAAAAATGGTGACGGGGGGTTTTCTGAATTACCCCATGCCAATGATGCAGCTCAGGGTTTGCAAAGCTTGATTAGATGCCTCCTCTTTCCTGCCCAAAGTCACAGCATCCCCATTGCCAGTGTGCAACGGCCCAGGAGAAACTGTGGGGAGAGGAACACCTGGAAACATTGAAGCTCAGGTTGGACAGGACTCTGTGCAACCTGGTCTAGTTAAAGAAGTCCCTGTTCACTGCAGGGGCTTGGACTAGATGACCTTTAAATGTCCCTTCCAACCCAAAACATTCTACTATTCTATGAAGGCCAGAGAGGATCTGTAGCTCCCTCTCATCATAGGGGGCACACCATGCTACACCATGACACCACCATCACTCCAACAGTCACCCCAAATGGTCTCGTGGCAGCTGGAGGTAAGGGCAGCACAGCCTCCCTCTCAGTGAAAACCAGTCCACAGTGCACAAAGCCAACAGCAGTGTGGGGTGCCTGTTTTGTCCCTATTTGTTCATGTCCTGCAACTTCCTCACTAAATCTCTCTGGCCAGCGGCCCACAGACAGGCAGAGCTGGACATTATTGAGGAAAAGAGGGAGGTAAAAGCTGTCCATAGCACTTGTAGTTCTTGTTTGCTTTTAAGTATCCTCTATGTGCAAACCTGCTCTAGAGAACTGCACACGGACCCAACCGTCACATTCACCTGAGCCACAGATTTGTAGGTCTGAGTCTCCTGTCGCTGGGTTTGAAATTGCCTAAATCCCCCAGTACCAAGGGATCCGCTGACTACTTACAGTGAAAAGCAAAATCAGATCTCCGAGAGAGGAATCAATGCGAAGCGTTGCAAGTACAAGAAATGCATCTCAGCGGATGTGTGAGGCAGCCTGTTGTGCTTCATTACCAAGCGAGAAGAGGTTTGGCGGGCTCCCACAGGCGGGGGTCGGCTGGCAGGCAGCTCAGCATGGCACCGCACCTCTCTACTACGCCTTGGGCCACCAAACCACTTTGCACGCTGTCTCAGTGTTTCCCAGTCAGCCTGGAGGGAGGAAGTGCTGCAGAGAAAGTGGAGTTACACCTTGTTTCCCTGGACCAGGAAGGTATAATGTGTGGGTCAATATGGGGCACAACTGGTTCAAATTTCCCTGAAACAGGTCTCTGCTCTCAAGCATGAGCAAAATGCTAATAAGCGAAACACTGCCTCATTAAGTAAGTGCCCCACAGCACTATTAGCCCTTCTGTGGACACAGCCCTAAGGGAAGGCGGCTACACATCACTCTTACCCCAGAAAATCAGCTGACATCAGAGTTAGCTGCTGAAGCCAGAGGGCCAGACTCAGCCTGACTGCTCCCACCCCATTCCACCTTGCATGCCACTTACTCAGAGAAGCCACCAGCCACCCCCTTGGCACCAGAGGAATTGATCTCAGAAGGCTGGATCCCACCACTTGGAGTAGCTGCTTCCACCAGGGAGCTCACAAGATGATTTTGGTATGACTGTGCACAGACCCCAGCACATCCCACTGTGCTGAAGGGGAACACATGAAGGACTGGGAATTTGAGCTTCACATATTACCTGTCAGCTTGGTCTCCAGCAACTAGACCTGCCACTCACTTTGGAAACCATGGGATGCTGAGACAAGGACTGAAGGACTGGGATTTCAGGAGTCCTGGGACTGACAGTACCCTGAGGCAAGAGCCTTACCACCCAAGCTCAGAAAGCCAGCACAGTGGGAGGAACAATCACAAGGAAGACAGAGCAAAGCCCATATCCAGGCAGCCACAACCATGGACTTCAAAACAAGAAGACCCTGATACATTAAAATGACAAAGAAAACACACCTGTGACCTCCAGCCTCCATGAAGGCAGAGAGAAGTAATCACAGAGACTGTACCATTGACTGTTAGTTACAGAGCTATGGTAGAAACTCAGTGAAGTTACAAAGTTTCTATTCTTAGTCTGAACTTGGATGCTCCTCTCTGGTGCACACAGACCATGGTTGAGAAAGTTGAAATAAAAATCCTTTTCCTTATATAGCAGAAAGCTTTTAGGCTACAAGCATCCCATACCAGAAGGATTTTCAGACTAAAAATTGCATTAGGATGACAATTCAGACATTAATTCTTTGTTTAAGCCCTGTGGATTGAGCAGCTCTTAAAAGACAATTCTTTTAATAAAAATAATAATGAAAAATAAATCCATGTATATATAGAAAAGGATTATGGAAAAGTCTCTCTTTAGGAAGGAGAAAAAGAGTTGAACAGACTTTCTGAGAACATACACTATTTTATAGTTTGTGATGCAAGTTTTTACTATTTTTCTTTATCCTACAGAATAGTGGGGCGTTTGTCTCCTACAACTGTGCACGGCTCGGAAAAATCTATACAGGTATACTTTTGTGTAAAGGTTCACTTTCCAGGAAAGCCTATTTTTAAAAAAAAAAGAGAGATAGAAATAACCAAAATTAGTCAACTTTCTAGAGATGCAGCTGAGTGTGGAAGGTTATAACTTCTAAAACACCAGGAAACACAGTTTCAGTAATGCTCTTCTACAGGATGTACCTACTTAAGTTCAAGTGTCAGTAAACAGAGGAAAACATCCTAATTAATCTGCAGACCACAATCCCCACCCATTACCCGCAGACTAGTTAGCTAGGGCTCTTTAGCTCCCCAACATTGATATAATTGGCAAAGAGCATCAGTCTCACTGAGCAAAGGCTGACCTGGCAGAGCTGAGCTCACAGGGACCTGAAGAGGTGCTCTTTCCTTCTGTAACACCTTTATCCAAAAAGCAAAAGATCCTTCCAGAAACAAACACCACAAAGTTTGTTTTAAAGAGGAGGAATTATAAAGACATTGAAAGGTAAAATAACTTGCTCACATTGTTTTACACTGAACAAATAGCAATCTGAAGCGTAACTCCATGGTCTCTCTTCTAGACACCATACTTGTGGGCTTACTCTGTAAACCAGATGAGCTCTCACAAATATATATTCACTTATAGGTGTGTCTTAATAATACTTCAACAGCTCACAAAAATTAAAAAAAAATCCAACACAAAACCAACAAAAACTAAACATGAGCACAGAACCCACATCTCTGATCAGACATCTTGTATTTAAGTCTTCACACAGGAAGGCCATTTTTAAACTGCTCTGGCAAAGAGGCCCAATCCGCACATACATTTCCTGTGATAATCCTGACCATAATTTGCATTCACAAACCTCTACAGCTCCACACAGCCACCACCAGTGCTTGCGGTGCTAAACCACAGGACAATCCTGTCAGATGCCTTTGATGGCCAGAAAAAAAAGTTTAAATGGGACTTTTTTATTTAACAGTATCGCAATATAGGAAAGAACATCAGGAATGTCTTCACACACTGGTACAAAAGGTATGAGCCAGTTCACTTGACAAAGCCATGCTGGAGCGTGTGGAATTGACCTCTAGATATGAACATTTACACTGGGAGGCCAGGCTGACAACAGCCATGGGGCACAGCCTGGTATCCCATTACAGACAAAGGTATTCTCTTCTGGCAACACCATCTCAATGGTCACAAAAGATGCAGAAGAATCCCCTTGTTTGTGGGCTAGCTTAGCAAACTTTTCCTAAGCAGCAATTACATGGCACAACACTCTGTGATGAGGTTCCCCAGTTGCCCCAGTTTAGGCTGGGTCTCCCTACATCAGGTATTTTTCATGCCCAGGATTGTAGAGAAGACAATAAAGAGAAGGTGCTGTCCACACTTCCCATCAGAGGAGACATAAAGCTGGTGTTGTGGTATTTGGGCACTTCATCCTAAAAATTCTCACCTAATGGTTTTAAGAAGCTGTGAATTTGTGGCAGGTGAGAAGAAGCCCTGGAGGACAAAGAAGGTGAGAGCACGGGAGGTGAAAGCTCTGTTACATGCTAGCACCTACACACATGAGGGTGGAGAGAAATAAATGTCTGGCAGGCATTGCAATAAATCCTCCACTTTTCCTTGGCAGTAACACAGGCATCGTTTTTTACTGCTGAGTACAGAAGTAGTGCAGAAGGCCCAGAAAGTCATCTGCAGAGCATGAAATTAAACTAAAACACAGGCCAGCAATACAAGATGATGGACAATCCTGGGTCAGCTCAACATGAGCAAAGAAGACCTTGTTTTTGTAGATGTTTAATATTAAATCCAAATGATAAAATTATTTCAGCATGAACATTTAGAACAAAGGCAGAAGGTAAAGGATGTGTCCTTTTGAGGTGGCCTGTATTTCTTAGGAAATGCATTAATGAAGAAAAGGAACTGGCAAAATCTGTATCTACCAGCCCTCTTGATACACAAGGAATCTGAGAAAACAGCGTTAAAATTTACTATTGATTCCTACAGACAAATTCCCTTAAAAATGTGACTCAGTCAGTCTGCAGTTAAGAAAGACACAGACTAAGGAACAAGGTCCTTTTTTTTTTTTTTTTTTGGCAAAGGTCCGTTGTTGGTATACTTGGCTAAAATCAAGATCATCCTAAAATGATGACATGGGCTCATTTACGTTGGTGGGGCAATCACCTAGGAACTCAGACCAATATAAATACAGAGTTGTATGTAATGTTATGTTTGATGTAATGCTTGAGGAAGGTAGTTTCAGGGTGAGGGTTTTTTAAAATTATTTTTAGTCATTTTCATTAAAAGAAACAAGAGTTTAAAATTAGGCAAGAGACTTTGAACCCAACAACACAGTTTTATCACAGCATATGTTAACTATATGATTAAAAAATCCAGCTAGCCCATTATCTCTAATAGCATCTGTGAATTTTTGAAACTGCCATTTCTATAGACATCTGAATTGGTCACTGGAGGTGGTAAATAAGATGATTTGCCACAGATGCGAGGAACCAAATCCCAGAGCTGTGCAGAGAACAAACAAGAGCTCTGTTCGAGCCACAGCGGAGCCTTCTTTCCTCCCTGTTCGAGGCCAAACGCACCCACAAACAGCTGCAATAAAGCCATCGCATCAGTTACGGCCCTACCACTGCTGGGGAACTGCACAAAGTTGCATTTACTTGTTAAAAATGATTGATTTTAGCTCCTCTCCGTATCCACGGTCTGCACAATTCCCCTGCACGCTACACCATCTGCTGTAATTCGCCCAGGTTGGCTGTGGCATACCGTGACACACAAAAATCAATCAAAACGGCTCGATACGTCAGCACCCAAGGAAGAAGGGCCGCATCTGCAATCCCACCATTTGTTTCGTGGTGTACTGCCTCTGCCTGCCCAGCTAGCGTGGAGAGAGTACGTTTCTCCCCTTTCCAACAATGTGATCTTATCGCAGGCAGCTGGCCCGCACTCTGCACTTTCATTTTTATTGTGTGGGTTCTCCAACTCTGATGCAAATAGTCTGCTGAACATCCTCCCTCCACGGCATGTGGGTTTTTTTTTTTTTCTCTTCAACCTCCTTCCACGCGGCGCACTCCAGCGTCAGCCTGGCTCCGGCCAGCTCCCATTGTTCACATTGTTATTTTCATGTCAAGGGCGTGAGAGGAATACTTTTTTTTTTCACTTTTTTTTTGTTTGTTTGGGGCTTTTTTTGGTTGGTTTTACTGGTTGTTTTTTTTTTTTTATTATTTTGCCAGAACAGCAATTTAACACCTAGGCCTTGAAAATACACTTGTCATTTGCAAGAAAACAGCTACCGGACTCAATACAAGGCCAAAGATGAGGGACAGACCCACGTGGTTAAAAAAGGTGGATGATGATAGCAGGACTACAGAAAGAAGCCATTTGCAGAAGAGGGTGAAGACACCAAAATTTTAATTTGCTCTGCAGTGGCCTACATAGAAGAGGAACTGCCACAGCAGATTAGATGAGTGGTCCGTTGGGGCTGCCGTGCCAGCACCACTGTAGCTATCTCTAAAAGCGCAAGAGAAATGATGCGTGTGACCAGGAGTGACAAATGGGAAGAGGTAAGTAGCCAGCTAATTGTTCAGGGCTGTACGTGGGTTGTACACGAGCTACCTCCCAGTACCTGCTTGTGAGCAATACCACCACTTATTTCTTCAGGTGCTACACTAAAAAGTTGCATTCTGCTGCAAAATTGCCCGTCTTTCATCTCTTGTGACTACAGCAGCAGCAGTTGACAAGGTGCTAGGAAAGGAAGTATATCCTTTGATTAGCTCTACATCAACTATACCAACTTTACAGTATGGAGTGTGTCTTTTTTTTTTTTTTTTTTCTTTCATTCAACAGGAAAAGTAGGAGGAAATGAACATGTTTCACTATTCCCTTCACAGGTTTGGTTTTTTTTAAAGTATTTTTAGATACTGATCTCCTTCACAGTTCAGAAAGCCTCAGGCCTGTCTCCTGTAACCCTTCTTTAAAATCTCTTACACATTGATCCTGCCTCCTCCTGTGACCGCTTTTATCACATCTGTTCCGATTGCTGCCACTGGAGATGGCAATATTTCACATATTATTCCAGCCCACCCTCAATTCTATACCACATAGGCTTACACCTTCTAGTTGAATTTTAATCTCCTCTTTAAGATAACAGAGTATCCTAGCAACTCTAGTGGCTATTGTAGTTTCCCCAAGTATCTTCACCAGGTTAGCCATAAGAAGCCCCAAGTTCTTGGAAGAATCCATGAGGATTAATAGGAACTTCTAGACATTTGTGGCTTTTTTCACATACTATGAAGTCACCTACTTCTCTCCGTACCTTCAGTGCCCTTCACTCTCCTCCTCCTCTCTTCATCAGCATTGGTGTTTGCAACCCTTCAGGTATGCTTCATCCTCTATACTCACATTTTGACCCGAAGCCCTAGGAAAGTCTTCCCACTGATTTCACAGGGCTTCAGGCCAGTTCCCAACTTACTTTCCACTCCCTTTTCTAAATCCTTCAAATCCTTACAATGCTCTTGGATCAAGTACCAACTTCTTCTGATTACAAGTCCCCCTCTCAACTTTGCTCTGCTCTGAGTTGCTGCCAGTCATCACTTGTTTATTCTGTGGCTTCAGAGTACGCCTCTTGTTTGGCACAGCAGATACCCACACTTCCAAATCTTACCTCATCAGTTCAGGATAAATGCTCCTTGCCTAGTAGCTCTGTATTTACTTTCAAAGTTTCTTATAAAGGGCTACACCAGAAAGGTCCTTAAAACAGGAGGCACTTGGCCACAAACTGGTTCTCCAGGACCCTACACTTGCTTTTCCTCTGCCTAATTATGCTCTCAAGTGCCTCAGCAAGCAGTCAATAACAGGCATGACAACAACTTTCTCTTGCCACAAACATCTAGCCACAACTTGCTAAAATACAGAAGTTATTCATAAGGCTGTCTGGTCATTAAAAGGAACCAACAAGTCTATTTATTACATGCTTGGGATGTCACCCTCCATCTGAAGAAGCATGCTGAGACTTCTCTGGATTTCAACAGGATTGGGGTGAAGCCCACAGTTCATTATTTTTGTGATTCCATGCTATTTGTTCCAAAACCCTTAGATTTATATGGCTACCTTTTAGTCCTGATAATTTAGAACTTCCAGGTTCTCAAGAGGCTTTACATCTTCCTTCTTAGATACTTCAGTCTCTGTTAAAGGGACACAGACAGATTAAAATTCTATTTACAAAAGTCAGATTTCCTCTCCCTATACCAGCAGCTACTGATACAGTGCTTGGAGCTTTGGCTTGTGATGAGCAGCCCCAAGTTTTGATCATGCTCTTTTGAAAACAGTTTCTAGCTAGATGCCAGCATGTGACTACTGATGGTGATGGAAGGCTATACTACTGATCTTAACACTTCTTGCCTCTGTTGGCAACACATGGAACTAAACTACTCACCACCTTCTAAACCAGACACTTATTGCATTCTCCTCCCTTAACACATCCAGCAAACCTTTCTCTTCCACTCATACTGCATATATGTCCACACAGGTTCTCCTGGATGGCAGCCTACAGGACTTTGTCAGTTGTATCAGGGCTGTCAACAGACGGCAACACAAGCTCTGACAGGGTACAGTGGGTGGATGGGTCCCGACCCTGCTCATGGTGGCCACCTAAGACAGAAAAATGATCAGCCTTTGTCTCACTCTGTTGCTCAGCCCTTCCAGGTGGGAGGGAAGGGAATGGTGGGCACGCCCTCACTAGCACAGAGTAGGGAGGGTAAGTTTACCACGTCTGTGGGATGAATCAGCTGTGAGGAGGACAAGGACTGCTCCTTTCTCAGAGGAGTTGCCCACCATCAGCATGCAGCCACCACCATTGCTACAGTCATGTCTCTCAGGGAAGCCTCCCTGCCCATCCTGTTCTCTTGCCCTGTACAGAGCATGTGGAAACAATGTCACTTGCTCCCAGAAGTGAATAGGAGGCAAAATGTGTGAATAGGTGCCTGCAGGAGTACAATATGGAGCTACTAATGCCCTCTCCTAAAACCTTCCCTCATGCTGAGGAGGGGGTGGCCCAGAGACTGACTGTAGGAGAGAAGCAGCAAGTCTTTGCAAAGTGATTTGCTACTGGCCTGTTATTTAAAATAAGATCAGAAAATTTACAAAGGAAATTGAATTCCCCCAGAAATTGAAGAATTTATCTCATGTGGGAAGACATGAGGTCACCTACCTCAAGTTAGTATGTGCTACACAACCTTTGAGTGAGATGCACTGAGACAGGTAGGGAAACACCTCACTTTAAACAAATCCTATCACCACATACAGTTTGCTCTGCTTACAGTCATCAGCTCTCTAAATGCCAATACCTTTGTCTGGGGCTTTAATTAATAAACCATTGCTTTATTTTATGGGCTTTGATTAATAAACCATTGCTTTATTTTACTGCTAGACAAGCCTGACACAGTGGAACAAGATGAATTAGGGTAGAAAAATAATAAGGGAAGAGGACAGCTATGACGCAGGAATGATGTTCACACCAGAAATATGCTGCAGGAGCTTGGAGGAGGAACCTGGAAAGGCAGGGGGAGCAAGATGCCCACCCTTTGCTGTAATAACACAAATCTCCTACAGCTTGTGCCTCCCGTCCATATTCTTCCAAAGAAACTGCTGGGGTAAGGGCACAGAGCTCACAAGGGACATCTCTGCATCTGTTCCTTCACGTCTCTTGACACATCACTGGCAGAGATGGGCCAGGGCATCAGTTCACTTCCAAACCTTAAAAAGGTGTAGATGCATTTTGTTAGGCATCAAACCAGCACCTTCATGCACCTGGTATAAGTGACATGTTTCTCTGATGGAACGATGTCAGGGGCACCCACTCTGCCCCACACCCTGAGCCTGGAACACATGTACAGAGGAGGTGAAGGGCTCTAACACACTACTTCACCATTCCAGTAAACTTTGCTGCTTCTTTCAGCCTTATGCTCTGTTGTGCTCATACAATTCAGTTATAGCCAGTGTCAAAGTGTAGTAAATAATTAATAATAATTAACAAGGCCAGCAATGGGTACAGGTTCCCAAAGAATCTTCTCATTTTTTCTCACTTTGGACATGGATATTACTGAGGAAGAGCTATTTCTTAACAAAGCTGGAGCTAATCCTTCCCACAGTTTAACTTATCCCTCTGAATTTTCATCATGCAATTGATCAGATCGGGGGGGCAAAAAACCAAAAAACACAACAGGAAGATGTCTGAAAGGAATAAAAAACCAAACCAAACCAAACCAGAAAAGAGCATTGGATTCCATTTTCAAAAGTGTTATTAAATACTCTTTGGATTTGTCAGCTCTCCAAAATAGCTTGGTCTAAAAATTTCACATTCCTTTTATTCCTGCTGAGGAATGGTGCCCTTGACTAGTCACTTGTGTATTTCTTTTTTGTTTTGTTTTTTTTTTCTGAAGATTATGTAAAGAATTAGACAAATTTATGAACTACCCAAAAAACATGATCATTTACTCACAAGCACTATAAATGACATATGCAATCAATCTGCTACATTCAGTCCAGCCTTATTCTTGTCTAGCTAGTTCTTGGGAGGTCTAATTGGCAAGGGCTCCCTAATGAGCTAAAAAGAGAGAAGACTGAGGATCGAGTGGGGAGCACCATCCATGCTTCGAAGGCAACCACTCCATTTCCTAGGAAGACTGCGTTTCTGACCCCAAAACCAGATATAAGGGGTGAGAACATGAAGAAAAGTGAAGACTAAGCATGGAGCTGACCTCCTAGATAAAGGAGTTTCCATGGGAAGCCAACAAGCCCCCAGATGGGGATTTGTGATTTCTCCCTGTTCCCCCAGATAATGCAGTGCAGTTACCAGAGGCATGGTCATGCCTTTCCTTAATTTTCTCCTTCTTTAATGCAGATGATGACATTTCTTAGACTTGCTTTCTTAACTTCTGCATTTTAGTAGCTGCAAGACTCCAAAGCAGGCTTTATGCCAAATACAGACTTGATTTTGGAAGGGTTAAGTTCTTCTGCAACAGATGCCGATGCAATTCTTTAAAATCATACCAGTTCTTAACTCCTGGAGACAAAGACTATTTGCAGCACACAGAGATGCCGGAATACCATTCTGCCGCAGTGTTGCTGGCAAAGAAAACATTGGTCAGCAATGATCACTTTTCTGTGGCACACTTTGCACACACTGTGTTTGCTGATGCCACCACAGTCAGTAATATTGACAGGAGGGGTACACAGAGTGCCCGTCAGAAAGCTACCTCTCCCTAATCTATCTATAAAAATAACAAAATCATGGCCAGAACAATCACCTCCAGACACTCCAGCCCCATGAAGTGAAGGCCTAGGAAGGCAGCTAAGCAAACTGCTTAGTCTCACCTTTCATGAACCACCTGCTAGGTAAGGAGGAGCTACAGAAGTGGAGGAAGGAGGGTGAAGAAATGGGAAGAGGTATAACTAGGTATGTAGACCAGGTGGTTGGGGCTGTTTGGAGGTACCTATTGGGCAGCCCTGCCACTGATTCCTGCAGCTGGGGCAGAGCAACACAAAAGACCTTTTGTCAGACCATATCAGGCTCATCAAACCTGCTTCTGCCATCAGGAGGAGCAAAGCTGATTCCAGCTGCCTTCCCTGACTAGCAGCGGAATATCCATGACAGAGCAAGTGTACCACAGCACCAGTGCCCATCTAAGGCATCTTCTTTGCAGACACTCCAGTCTTCAGTGCCCCTGTTACTCACAAGGGCAACAGACCACTGAACACCTTATCATTCTCATCTTCCTGTATTATTCTGGCTAAAATGAGACATCTTGCCTAACTAGCATCAGAAAACAGGGTAGATTTGACCATACAGTCTCAACACAGCACCAAGAAGTAGCTGAAAAGGGTAAAAATCAAAAGAAAAAATCCCAAACCACAAAGAAAGAAAAACAACAAGAACAAAAGGCAACAACACTTCATAAAGTACATGTTTTGGCAGCATTCATCCTCTACAAAAATTTATCTTGCTTAGGAAGTTTTTTGAAGGACTTCAGCATACAGAGGGCCCACTCCCTTTCTGTCACCACCATTATCCTTCAGTCCCTGTGTAATATCTCCCCCCTCCCCACCCTCATTGCTTTCAGAGCAGGCTAATGCCTTGCCCCCCAGGAGGGACACTCCTTACACTTGGAACCTTTGTAAATGCTCATTAATCAACTTCCTTTCCCTTACACAGTTCATGTCTCCTTCCTTGCTTGCAATCCTCATGGCCTTGACTTTCCCCTTACTCAGCTCACTGAAGAGCCCCCTGCCCCATGTAAAAGCCTCCTGTATCCCATTACCGACCATAGGAATCTCCTAATCCCTTGTACTCAGTTTTGAGAAGTGCAGAATAAGGCCTCCCAAGGCATCAGACTGCACATAACCCGCTGACTTTCAGCTAACCTTCCACTAAGCAGCACTGTAATACTCACTTGCAAACACTGAAGTGCAGAAGTGCTTTTTAATAGTAATAAAACTAATGTTCTTTTCACTCTGCTGAAAACATGGAAGATTTCCAGAAGCAAGCCAGGCAGTCAGCCTCCCCTCTACGCCCACTCCAGCAGGCATGCGTAGGGAAGAAGTTTACTTTCTGACATGGAGGCCTGTCATTTCTCCAACCCCTCCCTCTTCTCTGATGCCCACAGAGATGCTCTTACACTTTTTTTCCTGGGTTCCTTCCCTCCTTTCAGAGCTTGACTGAACCTCCATCCTGATAAGAGGCCTCTCCATTCAAGCCACAGCTCAAAAAGTAAAAAGAGCATCTTTTTATAAGACCAGAGTAATGTGCTAGGCTCTGGCTCAATAAAAGAGCAGACTGGTCGGCCTCGCCACACCATCAGAAATTCACTTTAAGTGATAAAATTATTCATTCAGTCTTTACTATCTCCTTTGACAAAGAGAGTGTTGGCCAATTATTTCAAGGAATGCCACATTACAAATGGGAACTCATTCACTGAATTGTTTTCTAGAACAGTGTACATCAATTTTGCATAGGCTGTTTTGTTTTTAGAGCTAATTTCTAATCCTAACTCACATCACAGACACATATCTCTGCTTGGATTAATTAAGATCTCAGAGAGAACCTTCTGCTCCATTACCCTCTGTTACTGATTTATAAAAGAGGCCATGAAGCAATGCTCTTAATGATAACGAGGGAGATATTTTACCGCTTAATGCCATTCCTGTGCCTAAAATTAATAGAGAGAAGAGATGAGGACATTTCAGGGGATGAAGAGAAAATCTTTGCTAGCCACGTGGCATTCTTCAGCAGCAGATGCAACCCTTCTGCAGATGACCTACTTTTCTGTCCATAATGAGCATTTCAGTCAGTGATTCCTCACCTTTTAAAACAGTAACTGGAAAGAAGAGAGAGCACGCTGTCACCCAACACTAAGGGGACAGCCCACCAGGAGCAGGAACTCATTTATACTGTTAATAACACCAAACAGCTCAACAGGACCAGAAGCAGTAAGGGTCAAAGGAAGATGAAGCTTTCTTTGACCAAAATGAAGGCCAGTGCTAACAGATGGAGACAGAAAGACTGTACAAGCCCTTGCAGGTAGGGACAAGAGATGTGTAGGAAAGCACCACAGAAAGACCCCAGGCCAGCTGAGTTTTCCTGCAGGGACTAACTGGGCTGCTCAGCCTCCTTGGCTCAGAGAAACCATCTAGGCTGATTTTACATAACCAAAGAAAAATGCCCTCATCAGTCGTGGCTCACCGACCAGAAAAATTCAACAAGGTGGGTAGAATAATATGGAGGATTTGGCCCTACCAAGGATTACACTGTTTGACAGGACAGAAATCCAGCTCCTGGCAGAAGGCAGCACCAGAGGAAAGGTGAAAAAGATGAGTTACAGCAACACAGCTGATTGCTGATGTGGCCAAAACAGCCAAGGTCCTGGCTCTGGACTTTTCCTTTGACTTTATTTTAACCACAACCCAAAACAATCTCATTCCCACCACAAATTTCCCATAAACAGGAAGCAGCAGTGAAACTGATAAAAAATGACAGCTTCACAGAAATGTGGAGGGGAATCCCAGGATGTTCCCCTCACAGGCAGTCACCACTCTGCAAATGCCAGAGAGCTGTGGACCTTGGGAGGCCAGCCTGTATTTCCAGGGGATGAGTCCTTGGCAAAGAGAGACACTTTTTCGCCCAGCATGCTCTTCACTGCCTGCTTCTATGCACCTCCCATCATCTGCCCGTGCTTATTTTCACTTAGAAAATTAGTCTATCAAAAAAGGTTCTCTTCATTTTAAATCATTTACTTAATCTCATTCAACTCAAATTTTAACTATGTTATTTTTGCAAAGTTGAACAGCATTGTCAAACCAAAAATCTTTGTCTTTTATTTATCTACAACATCATCACACACAAAATACACTGTCAGAAGTGGGTCTGCTTCTTTCCAAAACCACCGAGAAGATAGTTGGGTAGCCCACAAAACCCACTGGAGGATTTACCCAGGGATGGTCTCAGTAGCATCTAGCCATGTCTGCCTCTGTGTTTTATACTAGCTGTGCAGAATTATAAAACAGAAGTTGATAATTTTCTTAAGTCACACACAAAAAAAATTAACAGAGAAGCCCTGACTCCATCAGAACCTATAGCGACATCAAAGAAGTGAGTGGGCCATGTACATGGGTATATGCAACACCAGGCCTATAGCAACCATATTCCACTTGCCACTTTGTACAAGTCTGCTAAAAAAAAAGATGTGTATTTCAGAGTGCAAGCTGATATTTTCCATTTTGGAGAGATTTTTTTTTTTTTTTTTAACCATAATGCAGTTGGTGTCCTTGTTTTCAGACTCGGGAATAAGAGTTTTTATAATTTTTGGATTAAATACTTCCGGTGTACAGAGAAAATTATTCTGTTCTACTACATTTTTTTCCATGTTTTTTATTTCTTTATACCAGATAATTTTGGTAAAACATGTCAAGAAAGACACAACCTGAAGCATGTATCATTTACAAGAAGGACAGAGAGGTGCTGGAGAGGGTACAGAGGCGGGCTACAAAGCTGGTAAAGGGTTTGGAGCATGTCTCTTATGAGGAAAAGCTGAAGGATCTGGGTCTGATTAGCCTTGAGAAAAGAAGGCTGAGGGGAGACCTTATTGCCCTCTACAACTACCTGAAAGGAAGTTGTAGCAAGGCAGGAGTTGGTCTGTTCTCCCTGGTGACAAGCGACAGAACAAGCAGAAAAGGCCTGAAGTTAAACCGGGGAAGGTTCAGGCTGGATATTAGGAAGCATTCCTTTACAGAAAGGGTTGTCAGGCATTGGAATGGCCTCCCAGGGCACTGGTGGAGTCACCATCTCTGAAATTGTTTAAGTGGCACTTGGATGTTGTGCTTAGGGACATGGCTTAGTGGTTTTTGATAGGGCTAGGAGTAAGGCTGGACTTGATGATCTTGAAGGTCTCTTCCAGCCGGAACTGTTTGATGATTCTATGATTCTACATTAGTAACTATAGAACAAGAAAGCTATAATCCATGATGTCTAGCATTTCTGCACCAAAAACTCGTTGAGTCACTGACCTGAAGGGGAATTTTACTCTTCCTGAAGCCTTAATCTGGATTCTTCAAAGGACAGGCAGAGCTGCTATCTCATAGCATGAGGGAGACATATATATTCACCATTAATCTAATAAACAAATTATTTTGCAATTAAGATGGATTTGGCCAGTACAAGCAGAATCAGATTAATTGGGTCTGATTGGGTCAAAATAGTATTCACTTTGGGCCACTAAAAAGGAATAAAAAAAGAGAACCGCTTACATTTTCCAGAGTACTACCTGAAGGCCAGATCTCCTTCCCGACACTGCC
The DNA here is from genome assembly GCA_025345505.1 of Todiramphus chloris collaris. Taxonomy (NCBI): domain Eukaryota; kingdom Metazoa; phylum Chordata; class Aves; order Coraciiformes; family Alcedinidae; genus Todiramphus; species Todiramphus chloris. The sequence goes on from JANVCC010000020.1 coordinate 6,360,941, forward strand.
GAGATGCAGCACTCTGCTGATTCAGTAGATATTCAGGGCCAGACAGGACCTTTGCACTGCTCCCTGAGGCACAGCTAATGAGAGCATCACTGTGCCACAGAGATGCCAAAAGATGATGGCTTTTACACTATAGGACTTTTTTGCTGATGTTGATGGCTGCGACTTCTGCAGCTAACTAAAGACAATGAAGATGGACTGCGTACCTGCAGAATACTGCTGCCATTCATTTGCCTTCACAAACTATTATTTCTTACCCACCCCACATTGCTGTACTTTAGCCAGAACCTCTCAGTTCCCAATAGCCAGGTCTTTCCACCCAATCTTAGGAGCGATCTAAGGAAGGAACAGTGAGAAAGCTGTCTAGCAACCAGGGACCTCACAGCAAAGAGTACTTCCAGGAACTACCTGCAAAATAAACATGAATGCAGCTGCAAACAGGTAGATGGTGATTCACTTCATACCCCATGGACCCTATACAGTAAATCTGGCTACAGACTCCTAAGGACTGTCCAGTTCCCTGGGCACACAAAGCCCAGTGAGTTCAAAGAACCACATCCACCTTTTGCAGATTCACTAAAATGATGGTAATGTGGCACATATACTCTGAAAAGATGGTTCAAAAGCCAAGCAGCAGAGCAACCAGAGATGAAAACACTCTTACTGGTATTATTATCATATAGTAAGAAATCAGCTTTGCTTCCATTATATTCCTACACACACATTCTGAGATTTTGGTTTTGTTATTTTAATAGAAGTGTAAGTGCTCTTTTTTTCCCATTAATTTCTTTACAGATGTATTCTCCAGCTGCTTCTGATTATCACTTCTTCATTCAAATCTTCCTTCCCAAAGACAAGATTATAAGAAAAATGTCATTTACTGTCCCCATGTTTACAGCATTTCTAAAGCTGACAGTTTGTTCTTCAGGACTGATGGAGGATGAGACAGCTAGGGAAGCTATTTGTTTGTTTTAACATGAAAACAACCAGGCTTGGGGAACAAGAAGAATGAAATCTCATAGGGTTCAAGCACTCTTCAAAAAATTCCACAGAAGCAGTGTAATAGTACTAAAGGTTGATTCATGTAAGAAATGATGCATCAAATACATATAACATTTACTGTTGCATCAAGAGCTGGGTCTACATGTATGTCCTCATGCATAGGCAAAGCCTGCAATGCAAATAAGACTGAGTCAGACTGCAAAAAGGCACTTCCATTCTCTCACATGAAACATATGTTAAGAGCACGCTTTCTTTACAAATTTCAGCAAAAATTCTGAGTATGTCGATTTAGATACCAGCATGAATTTCGACAACATATTCCTTGAAAAAACATCTCTATCTGTACCTTCCCAGCCTGTGCCTTAAGTGGCTGCATCCCAGTAAAGACAAAATGGGTAGCACAGTCTAAATTCTAAGGCCAAAAGTTTCCAAGTATTCAGTAATTGTAGATGCCCCCTCTGAGATGCTTTGGATATGCCAAAGTTGCTGAAGATGAGAGCTCAGCATTTTCTAAATGTCAAGCTCTCTCCAAATTCAGATGTAAAAGCTTAGGCACCTAGTTCTATATTTGGGTACATTCAAGTTTAAAGCAACAGTTCCAGCATGTAGTAATAATTCATGTTCTTTCCAGAGATCCAGATTCCTGTGGTCAATACAGCTAGTAACTTAAATGTAAGTAGATTGATTTCCTAGGTATTTATTGGCTTCTCTTTCAGTGCAGTTGCATTTGTTCCCCACCTCTGAAAATCACACTGTTTCTATTTCAGAGTGCTAACACAGAATTAAGTGTAGCATGACATTTAACAGCCATACAAGTGCTACTGGCCGGAGGTCTCAATATTTTGCAACAGTAATGAAGTATCACAATCTTTTCATAGCTGAGAAAACTTGAGTGAGAAAGACGTCTTATTCCAGTGGTGGTCTAAAAAAAAAAAAAAAAAAAGAGTACTTCTTCAAATGAGAAGAGTGCAAAGACTGCAGCATTACGGGCTTCTGTAAGGACACCACGCTGGAGACCCTTCAGCAGCCAGACATGTCACTGAAATTAGGAAAGAAATAAGCCAAATACTTAACAGGGGCAAGGATTTGTTAGAAGACTAAAGAAAGATACAGTTTCATAGCAAGAAATCTGATCGTTATCATCTAAAAGCAAAATAGCACACACTAAAACAACTAACCTTTTGACAAATAGGCCTAACAAGGAATTTCCCCAACAGCAAACTTGTGGAGTAAGTGCACCACTTAAGTGGCTCATTTGGGAAATGTAACCCTTTCACAGCACTGGTGTGTAACACCAATCCCTTGAGTGGCTCAATGTTAGCAAGTCCTATGCACCACTCAGGACTCCAACTTCAGAATCTAAGGATAAAATACAGCATAGGGAATACCCCAGAAGTGGGCATCCTCCATCTTCAAAGGAGAACTCCTGCAGCAGTCTTAATTCGGAGAACAATTTTCCATTGCTGCATACAAAATAGCAGTCAAAGCAGTATCTGTTTCAGATCTCAGTTAAAGCTATTCTGAAACAAGTTAAATACTAGTTTGTTTAGGTAGTTTGCTGATTTGCTTTCTGCTTTCTAGTCTTCCAGTTGAATGTGCAGATGTACTTTTCCTAATTTCTCAACTGTTTCATCTTCTGCATAAAGGCAGTGCTGGGAATCACAGTTGCATCTTTGTTTTCAAACTCTTGACTAAGGTTCTGCTTATGAATGTTAGTAAAAATACTTTTGAAAAGTATAAATTGCAATATTAAACAAAGAAGAGCCTGCCACCCTGATGAAAATTTACAATCGTAAAAGGAACTAACAAAACTCGACCAGAAAGTCAAGGCTTACAAACATGGCTTCAAGTAACAGCTCCATAAGAAGTTGTTTGTTTTGGCTGAGATCTTTAGAAAAGAAAATGGTGAATTTGAAAGTGGCATATTTAATGTCGCTGTCAACAATTTTTGCTGCTTTTTGTTCTGCTGCAATTTTGTATTATAAAGAATGATTAGTCAGGGAAAAGCTGCACTTTCACGACAAAAGAGGATGCCAAGTGCCTGTGGACTACATAGGATGGGGAAATACTGGCTTACTGGTAACTCTATGCACTAAGAGACTAACAATAGGTTCTTGTTTCTGCTAACCTTATTTCTTGCAGTGTCGCCATGCCAGTGCAGCCCTCCATCTTCGTGGTCTCCCAATGGCTCAGAACAGGAGTAACTTTCTGCAGCAGAGGACCATCTCCCCACACAGAACAACAAATTCAGCTGTTAACTAACTCTAGGGACCTCAGAAGACTTACTGATGTTTTATGTTAATACATGTGAATATAGGATCTCCTGCTCCACACAGGTTAACGATTTATTACAGAGAATGTAACAAACCAGGCATAATGCCTTAATTGCATTTTTTTCCACGCAGGTCTCCAAGCTTCACAACAAATCTAGCCTTGACATCTAACTGAGCATTTCTGCTCAGGAACCCAGGTAGGTAGGTTGGTTTCTCGTTGGCTGGCAACCCCAACACCGTGTTTAAAGGTCTTTATAAATTAACGTCAATGCTTCACGTAATTGTTTTTTCAACCTGGTCAGGTTTCTGTGCACTCTAATTGTTCTATAGCAATGTGGTAAACACTTCCTGCAAACCATTTGTTAGGAAGTTTGGATTTTATATAACACAGGAAATGAAGTCACCAGACCTGTGGGCTGCCTGTAGTGATTCAGTTCCCTGGTTCCTACAACAAGCAAGCTCTTTAGATGCAAAAATCCAGAGGGAATGACAAACTAGTAGAAAGAAAAAGGGCGCACAACAGTTGCTCCATTCACTCTATTCGTATTTAGAAATTCAGAAAGTTGCAAAGAACTTCCACACACTTTCAGTCATTTATTTTTATCCTTAGTGCCAAAATTATATATAAATTCCGATCGCTCTCCTCCTCCTGTCTTCATTGCGTTGAGGAACAGAACAGGACATGACATGTAGGAGGGGATTGAAGTTTCTATGCATACCTTTTCACTAAAGCAGCACAGCTTCTTTTCTTTAGTTAATAGTTCTACTGGTTACAAAATGCATTTGTCCCTTTTTATTAACTTCCCTGCTTTTGCATCACCAATCACTTCATCAATGCTCTGGAAAAATGCTGTTTAGATACAGCTAGCACAGCATTCCTTGAAATTGCCTATGGGGTCCAAAAAGTTCATAGCTTCCTAGATCAAAATTAACTTGGATTTGACTATCTTTGGAGCTTTCTGCAGGTTTTATTTGCTTCAGAAAACCTTTGAGGAAATTCAGAGAAGTGTAAAATGCTGTTTGACTTAGAACACTATTTGCATTTTACCTGAATTACCGTTTCTTGGGAAAAGGGATAATAAGAACAAATTAAGTATTTCTAGAACTTGAAGAAAGAAGCAGACTGCTGGGATCCTCCAAATGATTGCTTCCCTTGTGCACACCAAAATAATTTCCACATCATTTGCCAAGCACTGCCACATTCTGAACATCAGTTATGGTACTGTTCCTATACGGGTGCTCAGAATTAGATTTACACCTCTGTGCTTATTCCATGCCTTCTACTTCATCTAATGTTAAAATTATCTTTTTTTAAAGTTTGTTTTATATACCAGGAATATTAGTTCCTGACATCATCCTCTTTCTTGAAAGATTTTTTGCCTATCTTAATGAAATGTGAAAAGTTTTCTCCTTCCCTGTGAGTTGCTCTCCTGAGCCATGCTGTTCTGCAGCCATGGAAGTTCTTGTCTAGCTTTCACAACCATGCAGCTGTTGTGTGTGACCTCAATACAGTCATCCCCCAAAGTCCTCTACCTACATAAGAAGAACCAAAATATTAGCAAGTAGAACAATGTTTTCTCCCAATGGTCAAAACAAATGCCATTGCAAAGAAGAAGGAAATGGAGAGACTAAAGATAAAATGTAAAGACTAAAGAAGTTTCACATTGCAGACAAAGGAATAATCCTGGGCTCTCTAATATTCTGGAAAACATTCCCCACTTATGAAAAATAAATTTTAAAATCAGAAAATCCATTAAATCCATATATGTTCAAATGGTAAGATTAAAGCACCATATCATCTGCTTCTGAATCAACTGGCTTTGGGGACAGTTAGTGGAACCTGAGGACTTTCACACATATCAGCTTTCTACAAAGGAAGGACTGACTGCTCTGCAAATGGCTGGCAGTTCTTCTTTAGCAAAGCAATTTAAACGTATCTCCTTCACTGTTGATACGGACTGGTGCACTCAAGTATCCTTTCCCTTATCCATCTGACATATAGGCAGAGGGTTTAATTGATACATTTCCTACCGTCAGCCATCCTATTACTGTTGTAACACCCTCCCAGAATTATACCACAACTGCCAATCTGGGTCTGTTGCTGGCATGCATAGTTTTTAACAGAGTGCCAGGTTATCCTCACATTGCTACAAATGCTATCAGGGCTTAGCACAGGCCAGTATTTGCCTATGAACTCTGAGTGACTCTGAATTCAGCAAAATGTAGCCAGTTCCGTATCTGGCATGTTTCTTTTCTGGCAGGAACACACAGAAAAATCTGAGTTGGAAGGAAGGAGGAGAAATCTGAATGATCGCACTGGGGCTAAAAAAACCCCAAAGTGGTAGCAAGCAGCTGATAAGAGATAAGGAAAGGTCTGAGTCACTCTCTGTGCACTTGAATACCGACCGGTCAGATCAGGCTTTACACTATCTCCGTTTCAACATCACATATGAAGAGAATGAGAAGACAAGTACTTTTTTGAGTTTCTTGGATAATACCAGTGAAAGCAAAGAGTGGAAAAAACAGGTGGGCCTAACATGTGGAGATAGAAAACAGGTAGTGAAAGACACAGCACCAATAGTATCAGGGGAATAAAGAAAACAAGAGAATTTTGGCTTCCCCCATTACTGAACAAAATAGTCTAAAATTAGATGTCATTTAGATGTGCTGACCCTACTGTGATTAAACGTACATAGTCTTGTTCCTTTTTTTGTCTTTGATATTTCAAAGCTATTAGCTATACTGCAGAATTTACTTTATTTTTTTCAAATTTTGTTCTTACCGAGGTTCTTCTGTTTGCAGGTCACTCAATCCTGAAGCCAATGATAAAATTCATCTTCAAATGAGGAGTGGAAATAAGATTAGAATTAAAAGAAAAAAAAAAATCATTCTGGAGAGTATCCTGCTGACAGCCTGTTCCACTGAATTCGATAGGAATACCCCTGGAAATAAAGCAAGCCTTGGTTTAACCTTCCATTACCCTCACCGATGACATTTATTAATTGCCAAGCGTAACAACAATCCTGTTGCATGTTTTTACATATTATGCATGCACTCACACTGCTAAGTTCTTCACAGTTGGAAAAGAGATTCAGAGCTTCAAACGGGTAAGAGAGGCAACAGTCATAAGTAAATCCCAAGGGAGAAATAAAAGGACTTAATAGCAGGCTATTATTAAACTCTATTTGATATATTAAAAAATCACAAGGAAGCCTGTCAAAAAAATTACCATGATCAAATAAATTACAAGGCAAAGCTGCCAGTCATGTCTTGCGAACTGGTATGGCAGAGACACGACAGGAAATAAAATACTCAGAGCCCAGCACAAAATCAGGCTTGCACGGTCAAACGCCCTCCTGCCCTGCTCGCGGCCCTCCTGCCTCCCTCCAGCCTGCACTGGCCGCCACCTTGGCACCTTGTCCTTCCCTCCTGGCCAGCCAGCAGAGGCTGTGGGTGCTGGGGCTGGGAGCTGGGAGGGCTCAGCACTGGGGCTGGGAGCCCCACTCCCACTTCATTCCACCTCCTCCTCCCCAGCGAAACCGTTCTTCTCCTCAGCTCCTTGTTATCTCCTGCCTACGCACCCGCTGTATTCACATGTACTTTGCCACTTTGCAAAGTGCTCTTGGGATTACTTAGGTACCGCACCAACCCAAAGTTGCTCTGCTTTATAGCACCGCAATCCTGGCTTTGTAAAACTCAACCTCGCACAGCAGAGAACTGCCAGAGAGATTAACTTTAAAATGTTCCCTTTAAAGTGCACGGTGTCAAAACTCTGCACAGTGTATCGCACCCAGTGCTTCTGAGTTTAAAGCAGTAACAGTGAGTTTAAAGTAACAGTATTACAGCCTAACAGGGTATAGCAGGGCAAAGTTTGGAGGACGAAGCAATACTTTTCCAGGTCAACTGACAAAGCTGGAGAAAAGAAAAAACTATCTGGGCACCTGATAGGCTTTTTCACATTTTAGGAAGTTACAGGCTGCACGAGGAGAATGTGAGAGCTAAGACAGATTTTATTATTTTTTTTTTTAGCTTCAGTTTGTAAGAGCAGTGTAATCTTGTGTCATTTTTTCCCTTTCATTGCATTTACTAGACCTTTTGTATGCTTGATTGCTGTAAGTGGCAAGCGGAGTATCTGAAACCCTGACAAATCCTAGTCAAGAAAAAGCAGCCAGAAGCCTGGGTGGCTCCAGGGCATGTGGGAGCTTCTACACCATGTTGTTCCTGTGCATTTCTTAAGTTATTCCACTAACCTAAAAGTTTAGAGAGCAAAAACAATGCTCTGCTTACATTTCCAGATGCTTTTCACTGTCATCCCCCCCCGAGAAAGCAGTGCTTCAATTTAAGGGACATTAAGACCTCTTGTTTGGCTGCTTTTTTATTTTTCCTCAAATGGTTTAAAATCTTGATAACCTCTAACCTAGCTGTCAAATCTAGTATGCTTAAGTGAGAAAACCAGCCCACTGACGTCAACAGAACCTCACATGAATAGTTACAGCTTGGTTTGGCCTTAAGGCTTTAGATGTGTTTAAATCATTTAGATCAATTCTAGGCCTCGGATTGCTTTTGCAGTTTCAACCATTTAAAACAAGAAGCAGCCCAGAGGAGGCCACAGAGGGAGCACAGGGAAGACAGCAGAGCTGCCACAACTTTATTCACTGTGGAAGACAGTTCGTGGCAGTCCAGGTGCAGACATCAGCTAAGGCTTTCTGTACATGCCTTGGAAAGCCTTTCTCCCGATGCAGAAAGTCTGGCATACCAAACCCTACCCCACATCTTCAGTGAATGAGCATTCTGCAAACACCCCTAGCAATTTCTTTCAAAGCAAACAGAAAGTGTTAGGTGACCAAGCATAACTCAGAACACTCTCAGAAGTGCCAGCTCTCCACGGGCTGCTGGGAGAAACCCCATGGCAGTAAGCAGTTGTGCTAGCAGGACTGCATGGCAGAGAAGCCCTCGCTGCAGCAGATGAGGTAACTTCCCACTATGACAACAGCTTCTATAGAAACCCAAGGAAACCCAGGAGATTTAAAAAAATAAAACAAGACACCCCTACCCCTGATGAGCGGTGACCTACTCTTTGGAGGAAAGATGGCATAATATATCCAGCATGTGAATCACAATCCTTGATGTTCGATTTCAGCAGTCCCACTGGCATCAATATACTTAAGCAATCGATCAAAGGCGGGGCAAACTGTTGGATGATGTTCAGCTCATATCTTGTACTATGTAGAAGGGAACATTTGCACCTTGCTCTTTAGCAGTGGAGGGTTTGAACACAGATCTGTTTTGAAAAGCAGGTTTTGTTATCTTCACTTTCTCCATTTGTACTGAGCTGCCACTAACATTTATTCTTGCTTGTCACTCACAATCCTCAGGACAACTACTGTAATCCTTTCAACAACTATCTCATTGCCAATGGGTTTTATGCGATATTACACACACAATCTGTCAGACTACTCATCCTTGCAGGTCCCTCCCGAAAAAGAGCCCAGGACCCTAAAAGAAAAGAGTGTGCTTGTCAACAGAAAGGCTGTTTTGGCCCAGGTTTCTTCCTCCATCCGTCTCATAGGACACGGAGATTCACTAGCCACTATGCAACTTGGCTGCCACCTGATACTTCAAGACAAAAACCTAAAGAAGACTGGAAGAGTTACTGACATGTATAAAGCATATTCCCATCTGCAACAAATATATGTATGTTTTTAAGTAAACAAAAAACCCACACCACAACCCTAGAACACTCTGCAATGAGCAGAAATACCATATTTGGGGATGTGCAGACTATGTCCCCACCATTCACCTTTACAAACCTTGCTCCTGCAGTGCTCCTCTATACCCCACAAGCTATGTCCACAGCTATCTCCAGCTATCTGTCTCAGTTCCGACCTCATATGCTGGCACTCTGTGTCCTTTCCCACCCCCTATACATCCTCACACACACACACTCTCTACCATGTTTCTAACCTGTCTCTGGCTGACCGACCAGACATGAGGCAATACATGTCATGACAGGTTCAGAACCAAATGCACAACAACCTCCTGGATCTCAAACACACTTTTGGCCAGCTCTGCCTGACTGGCAGGAAGTCCCAGCAGAGGTAAGGGCTGAGCCCTCCCTGTGTCCCCCAGAGCTAGGTATTATATGGTTGCTACCTGCTGCTGAGACCTGAAGAATCTTCAGGAAGGTCTTGCTGCCAAATTGCTTCAATGTGATTCCTGGACTGAAAAGCAATGGAGGACTTACACAATGAGGGACAATCTGACTCTGAAAGCCCTTTTTACTTAGGCACCCTCCTTGAAATTACAGGGAGGTTGTAAATTATCCCCAAACCAAGCACTGCAAAGCCAGAAATACTCAGCTAATATGCTGTACACTGAGGTAAAGTTACATTAATGTATTTGACAAGCATCTAATAATGAAAGTGCCACTTAGCATGCAGACTGCTCTGAAGTGATAATAGACAATAACTCCAGGACGATGATGTGGACATCCTTCTGTCAGTATAGTCCAGGTGACAGAGGGGATTACTGTGACCACCTCAAAGAAAGTACAACCACATTGCTTCATTGTAACCTCTGCCTGGACCTATCTATCGTCACAGAAGCTGGGCCATGAAGCTCTATTATAATATGGTCTCACTGAAAAGCATTCTTCTATCCACTTCCTCTTGTTTATTATTCTTTCAAATATCTGATAAGATACTTTTCAACTGTGGCTATTCACTTTCTGTTTGCGTAGGTCTTGGGTTCATCACAAGCTACAAGGTCAGCATTAATCTAAACAATGGTTGGTTGTGGGTGATTTTGCCAAGTGGAAAACACTCTAAAGGCTAGATTGTTATCATCAATAGGGCAATGAGCAGGCGGGAGAAACAAGCCCTAAATACACACGTACAGATGAAGAAGAGTTACTCAGATGCCAGGTCATGGGTGTAGCACATGCACTAGAAGCCATGGCTCCTGCTCAGGGATCAAGAAGGAAAAGCAGGGAGAGGAGAAGGAGGAGCTTCCCTTCTGCCCTGACACGTCAGCGTGACCAGTCAGCTGGGCACCTGTGAGGAGGATGGAGAAGCCATCCAAAAAGTGCAGGAAGATATCTGCCTTCTACCTGCAGAGCATATTTAAGACAGTGAAATAGCTTTCAAAGCATGCCTTTTTCAGCTGTGCCCCATGCTGTCAACCAGCCCACAGCAAAATTTTTTTTATGGGCAATGTACTGACAAAGCCCCCTGAAGAAAATTCAAAAACAAACAAACAAACCCACAACAAAACAAAACTCAGTAAAACAAACAAAATAGTAAGGCTGCATGAAATATTTACAAGTAATTTCTTTGAGGACTGATGATTGATAGCATACAAAAGAATAAAGCCCCATTTGTTTGTAATATCAAAATATTACAACTGTATTCACAGTTTGTTATTTGTAGAGCCAAAATCTTCCAAAATACACTCCCTGAACCAGGAAAGCATGCAGCTTATCTTTTGTCTTTTGTCTTTTACATTCACTTCTTCAATACACGCCCCTTCCTGCAACCTCACCAGCAGTGACTCACACCAACCTAATGAAAAAATTATAATCTCAACAGTTAAAAAAAAAAAAAAAAAAAAGACTACTACTAATCAAGCCTTGCTTATGCAAGCAATTTCATAACCCTCTCTTACACAAATCCATTTTCAGTAGGTCACCTGCCCCTGAAATAGAATGTGTTTCACCTTTCCTAGGCATATGTTTCTTAGGTTCGGACTAAGCATGATGAAGACTGCAGCACTAAACCCATCTATTACCATAAATGGAACAAACTGCCAGTGATATTTGTTCTCCAGGTTTTGTTTGACCTCCAGATTGGCAGATCAACCTTTCCGGAGTCTAAAGCTCTTTGCAAAGGGAAGGTAGATACAAGCACTGGCAGTACGGGCAACCCAGCCAAAGAGTGTTAACCCTGACTCAGGAAAACAGCAGCTCAAGAGGATAAATCTCTATGGCAATGTAATTGTTGGTCTCTCTAAGAAGGATGGTAGCTAGCACTTTTCTGTGATTGTTATTTTGTGATGAGAGCCAGAAACCAACTAAATAATTTCTTTCTTCTGCTCAATATTCATGTTTTGCAGGAGCTGCTACCTTAAGACAGATCAGACCCAGAGACCTTCAAGGGAACTATTCCTAATTCTCTCATTAAACACTTCTGAGATATCCTGTTCTCTATATTACTTTTATAAACACCTGAAGTAAAAATATTTACATTATGAGTTAACTATTCACTCTGATTGTGCAGTAACCTTGGGCTGACAATCCATATTGTGGGTTTTTTTAAATCCCATTTTGTTCAGCGATTGTTCAACACACAATGGTCTGATGGCCCAGCTGCAGCCAAGAAGCACACCACAATGCTGAGGAAAAGTACAAGCACCCAAAACTGATTCTCTGGCCATTGTCATGCCACCGCCCAGCTAGCAAGGCCAGTTATCTAGTCCCTCTCAGTCAGACCAGCCACCACCAGCTCAAAAAAGGTCAAAAGATCTCCTGGGTATGACCGGGATGAGCAGAAGTCATTGTGACTTCAGCCATTGTGAAGAGTGGCAGTGTAGCAGCTGCTGATTTAAACCTTTACAACCATGGAAGATTTTTGTATGTTGAGGTAAGGCTCCATAGCAGCCAAGGATGAGGACTCAGCTCTCACAACATCAAAGCTGGTGTATTTTGGACCATTACTCTGAAATGATGAATTTCGAAGGGAAAAGGGTGAGGGGCTAATTCACTCTGTATTACAAGTACTTTGTAACTCTTCCCTCCTGCAGCTATACCCATCTTCACATACTTCTATCACACTCGCTAAAGCAAATTTCCTACAAGGATATTTAATCCTGTTCATCAAGAACAAGGTCAATGAGGGAAGCAAGATTAGATATTTCAAAAGACATGTGATAGTTCCCTTCTGTTGCCATAACAAAGAAAGGTACTTTAAATCAACACTGCTAAGCTGAATTCAGATTTAAGAAGCCCTTCCTGCAAAAGAATCACCCCCCCGCCCCCAGTGCCTCTCTCCTGTTACAAGATGGGCTGCTGCAGTCAGAGTTACATCACAACTATGCACAGCCTTCCCTTAGCAACCAGCTTAACTTTATTAATTCGATAGTTGATTATTATGGCAACAAGCTCAATTCTTACTGTTTATAAACTTTTTAAAAGGTCATCAAGAAAACAGAAATAAAAGCTGTTTTTCTTGAGTATTTTTGTGGCGTGCAGAATCCGTGAAGCTACTGGGAGAAAAATAAACAAAAATGCAACAGCACAAAACCTGAAAATCCCAAACTAAACAAATGGAGGATGTGCCCGTGGTTGTGATGAGGATACCTGTATTTTCTTCTCAGCTCTGCTGTAAGCTTCCACAATGACCCTGGATGGGATCTGGGTTTCCCACTATCATTTCTGCTCTGGAAAGTCTCTCTCCCTCCAGATCTCTGGACCTTACTTAAAATTTTTATTTCGGAGGCTGTTGGGTTTTGTTCGTATTTATTTAATCCCAGGAAGAGATCATGGGTAACTTCTTTAAAAAGAATTAAGAAACAAAAGGAAGTTCAATGTTTTTTAAAAGTACAGGATTTTCAGGCAGATGGTTGCAGGATTTCATCATCACCTGGCAGAGAAACCTCTCCCCCAGCTGTGTAGCTGTGAAGATGCCCAAGTCAAAAGTGCACATCCAATCTGCAGTACCCCAAAAAGCAACAATCTGGCTTTCTTCAAGTCTATTCCATAGCTCCATCCTGAAGCCCCACACAAATGATATCAGAGAACTACACAATCACATGCAATATTCCTGTTCCAATCACTCAAAGTTGATATTCCTTTGACAGCACTGCTGAAGTATACCCTGATTCCACCTGCACACACAGAGTCCTTCTTAACCTCACAAGAAACACAAGTTTGTAAAGTAAGCAAAGAGCAGACTATATGGTGGCCAATTTCTTGTTCAGAGGTTTGTCTGGGAAGAATTCCAACTCAAGTAATGCATGAGACCCCGTATTATCGTTAAAGGGAAATATCACTTAGCAGTATTTTAAATTTCAAGACAAGGAATAGCTAACTAAACATCAACATTTTCAAACATAAGAACAGCATTTTCTACGCTTCACGTGAGTTACTCATAGGTAGTTCATATCACTTGTCCTTTCATACAGAGAAAATGATCTGACACTATTTTAGAAATTAAAATAATGGCTAGTTTTACATTATCATTTTAATTACATCTGTTTGAGCAAACTACCGTATTTCCTAAACAGCACAAATATTATCCTTATGAATGAATCAACTATTTCCAAATATGGATTGGAAAATATTCAGCTACCAGATATTTGGAAGAGCAAGCACCAAAACAGGCTCAGAAGTCTGATACAGATGTCTAGGACTCAAGAAAGCATTCCATCCAATCAGTCGCTGGATTTAGAGTCAGTCATCTCTCTGAGTCACCCATTTCATTGCTGTTCTTCACTTATTTTGGGTGCGGACTGAAATCATTTGCTCTTACTTCCTGAAAACTCTTACGTTGTGGAATTACCACACCCCCAAGTAGAAGAAATAGACAAAAAAAGATTAGTTTTCTTCTGCTATGAGCCCACTCCCTCTATTTGCCAGCTTCTTTTCCAGCTCCCCTAATTCTGCTGATGTACACAGCAAATGCCTGCTGCCAACCAGTATCGCCCATCTTCTAAGCTTTCCAAGTTCCTACTTCTCTACTCGGCAAGAATTATTTACTGCAGTACTGGTGCCTGTGACTGTAGACTTTGAGGCCTTGCATCTGTTAACCATGTTCTCTCATTAAGGTTCCCACAACAAACAAAAGCCTCAAAAGTCTCCTTTCTTTCTGCTCTTTTCATAATGATGCCCTTCATTCTCTGTCCATCATAGCTCATACTTTATCTATCTTATTTCCATTATAAGTTCAGAATCTCAGCATTCCAAAACAGCATCCAAACAAAAGACTCTCCAGATATGAATGCCATCTCAAATCAATTACCAGAGTATTCATCCTTAACAATAATATCTCTATTATATTCTCTTCCTATTGAATTCAAAGATTACACTGCTGACATGTTTTCAGGGTTTATGGCAGTGGTGGTGGTGAGAGAAAAAACACCACTCATAGCTACTCAAAAAAATCTTGTTTTTCAAGCTCTGAAATCTTAAATCCTAAGCAAAAGGAATAAGGAGCATCTTTTTTGTTACCTGTGTACATGGTACATAATACAGAAGTGCCTGACACACCCACAAGGTGCTGCCAGAATACAGTCATCATCAGACAAAATCAAATTCAGTGTTAGGAGGATGACATTTCCATTGGAGAAAATAAGGACTGCACCTGCATTTAGCCCCACTCTGAGTCACATTACTCCAAAACAAATGGACACCACAGAAAACACTCGCCTCTTAAGAAAAGCAGCAGGTTCAACAAACCATCACCAACCAAACATTAGCTATCATAATTACCAATTTTAAATTTTATCTGTGAATTACGGATTTACTTTTTTTTTTAATTAAGGGACGGATAGTTTGGGTTCAATAAAAGAGCCTAATAAGAGTTTGTGACAGGAATCTCTATTCAGTATCTTGTTACACTTTGATTACGCTTGAACATTTGATATACACAACAAAAGTTCAAAGCGGTCAAGTGTGAGCATGAAAGCATTTTTGTATTATATTTAAAATAACCAATCCCCTTACTGCAAGACTGTACAATAACTCACCAATACAGGTAACACTGCGCTGACAACTAAACTCAACTTGCCCTTTTCTAAATACCTTCAAAAATGTTTAACACATTCCAGACTGTACAGTCATGCATGTCAACTAGGACTGGATACACTACAACCAACCATAACAAAATACATGCAGCCTCCAAAAACCACACCAAGCTTCATGACTCATTCTCCTTTATCAAACCTAATTTTGTTTCTTGCCTCTTCCTACTATTTGCATCTTGAGTTAAGGCCCTTCACAAGCGGGATTCTCCCTTTACTTGTTTTGCGCTCCTGCTTGTAATAAAGCCCTTTGGCACTGCATCAACACCACAAAAACAAATAATAGCAAGTGCTGATTATAGGCGTGTTTATCAGAACGCTGAGCCCAACATCCATGAAACAGTCTTCTGTGACTATCTACATCTCTTTGTAGGGAGCCAAACTGGTATCACAGAGATGCTGCAGACCATGCCATGAAGCACTTTGCTAGTTCACACAGCTAATGCATTCATGAACACAGAAGCCAAGTGAAAATTCCAGCACTGAACCAACTGACACACGGCTCATGAAGCTAGTCAGTGTTAGAAAGGCCTTGTGGTTAGCACCCAGTAGTTAAGCATTGATTTACTCTGGGTTTCCATCTGCGCTCAGGATGAAAAAGCAAGCCTTGAGGAAAAGATTATGGAGAGTTTTCAGGTCAGGACTTTACATTTCCGTCTCTAGCAGAGGAGCACGCACAGCTTATACTGAGGGTGGCTGCATTATTCCAAAATGAGCTAGCAACAATACACTCATTTGCAGACAGTGTTATTGTAACTACATGGAAAAAACATGCTGAAGCAGCAAGAAGTAGCCAAAATCTCCTTCAGAAACTGTATCTTGCAGGTGAACTCAGAAGCAACTCTTAAGTCAGCCGTATGTTGTCTCCTATATATTTCAAGTATTCGAACTGCAGATAGGTTCTGGACTAGAAGAAAAATTATTAGTTAACCCAGTCCTTCTCCCTTCCATAGTTTAACACATAATTATAATACACTAACTGTACTTTTATACTTTAATGCACTGTTTAAGTCACATTTCCAGTACCAGTCAACGAGATTTGCCTTCTCTATGCAAGTTACATTTTCATTCTTGCCAAATTATATGATATTAAAAGATTTTACTCAAAAATTCCGAAAGAAAAACCACCTTTCTATGAGAAAGTCTGCAAGAATGCTCTTCATTCAAGAAGAAAGTTGTAAAAAGCGACAGCCCATGGGTTTTTAAAATTTTCATATGGCATCGTGAATGCTTTTCATACAGTATGAAGGATGTTATTGTCTCATTACAGCTACTATACTATACATTTATTAGAAACTCTTCAGAAATTGAGAACTCGATCCAATTCCCACTGAAGTAAATACTGATTATTTCTGAGGACAAGACAGCTTTCTGCACACTTGAAAAGAGTTCACCATATTCCCAGCGGGCAGGCTAAGCAGTCAGTAATAAGCTCAAATTTTAGCAAGAAATATTTAGTCTTGATATTATGAAAATCTCCAAAGCTAAGGCTAGGGAAACACCAGAGTAGATTGCCTGTGGAGGTCATTGGATATTTGAACTTCTATTAGGATTCATTGTTTTTGGTTCTCCTGCCTTCAAAGAGATGGACCCAACAGCCTCCAGCACCTCCTACACGATCTTTCTGTGAACCTATGACCCCAAGAAGCAGTTTTACAAATAGAATTAATGCAGCATATTTTCTACAGATTTCTGTCCTACAGCTCCTAATGCTTCCCTGCCTAGTCAACTCTCTCCTGTGTGCCAAGTGGCCTTCCTTCTCCATGTGTTTCCGCCACCACTCTATCCTGGGCTAGCTAAACAACAGTGCACACTTTGACCAGTCTGGATCTATCTGTTTGCACTACCACTGACCAAAGACTACTACCTCTGGGAAGTCAGGAAGTGCAGGATACAACCTCCTTTGAAATGAAGGCATTCTTATGTAAAAAGTAATAGGACAAGAGGAAATGCCCCTAAATTGTGCCAGGTGAGGTTTAGGTTGGATATCAGGAAAAACTTTTTCACCAGAAGGGCTGTAAAAGCACTGGATCAGGCTGCCCAAGGAAGTGGTGGAGTCACCATCCTTGGAGGTACTTAAAAGACTTGCAGATGTGGTGCTTAGGGGCATGGTTTAGTGGTGACCTGGCAGTGCTGGGTTAAGAGTTGGACTTCATGATCTTAAAGGTCTCTTCTGACCAAAACAATTCTATGAGTCTCTATTTAGCCATCTGGGGTTTTTTTTTGTTTTTCTGGAAATTATCATCTCTATTCCTGCTAGCCATCCAACAATACACATGGAAAATGGGCTAAAACAAATAGAAAAGTTACCTGAAAATAAGTTAAGGAACTGAAAGACAGATACAAAGCATGGTGACATTAGCCTTGTCAAAAGTGAACTCCAGATTCACCTCCAATGGTGTGAGTTTTTGTTAGAAGTTTTGAATCTTTTTCAAACTAAAAATTAAAAAAAAAAAAAGCAAGCAAGGAAATTCTATGACACTAAGTTTCCCTAGCAAAGTTTTTGTAAAACACAAAGAGCCTTAAGTCATCACATGAATCACCGACAATTTAATCAGCTTCTGGGAGTTTGTCATCCTCATCAAGAGTTGAATTTAAGACCTTCAAAAAGTTCTTTCACTCCATTTATGAACTGCTGCACCTACTGATTCAGCCACCCACACCACACTTCAGACTACCAGAGATTCAGCCAAGAATCCAGAAAGCTAATATTCATCTTAGAGGTTAAATGAACTCCTACCAATGTAACCCTTAGGTCTCAAGAAGCAGCAGTAGTACATTTTCTTCAGATGGGAGAGCTTTAGGAAATCATTAATACTTTAAAATGGAGCATCATCAGGTGAGAGCTCCTTCTGCCCAAATGCAGCAATCTTCACAGACATATTTGAAAGGTTTCATGTGAACAGCAGTGGAAGACCCCATACACTGCAAGAGGCAGCACAGGTGCAAAATCCAATGCCAGATTCATCTCACCTACCCTAGAGCTCTCTTGGAGAAGAACTTTAGTCTGTTAACACACTTAGTGCAGGTGTTATTTTTTTAAACAAAATTACTTAGCATGAATGCACGTAGTGTATAACAGGGGCAGCTTTTTAAAATGACAGTTCTGTAGGTCCCAATCTGCTCTTTTGCCAAATTAAATGAATACTGCTATCAAAGACAGCAAAGCTACCAGTTGAAAGCTCTTGGGATGATAGACCTTTGAACCCTAAAATATTAATGACAAAGATCCCCGAAAGTGAGAGCAGTGAACTTACTTATTCTTTTTTGTGATTAAATTATAGCACCAACAGTGTAGATGCCTTGGTTTTAATCTTTATTAGTTATGTAATTTATGATATATCTGATGATGTCTTTGCAGAAAAGCCAGTGTTGAAATTTCTTAGCATCTCCAGGCAAAGAATCTTGCTGAAGTACAAACAAGTACAACAATAAATAGCAGGTTAGCTATTTCTCCTGGCTTCTTTGGAAGAAATTTGTATTTCAGCTTTAAACAAATGTTGACCCTTTAAGGTGAAGAACACCACAGTTGCATGGCTTTAATGGTTCAACTTTGGCTACAGTCTGAAAAAACCTTGAGGCTTTTTCTAAGAAAAGGGTTTGTCTGGCATTGAAAAGACAAGGACAAAGTCTTCAGTACCCCATAATTTGAGTAGATGGTACAATGTCATTCAGCTGCCTGCAGATCTGTGGGTAACATGTGATTGACATGTCTGTAAATGAGATCAACATATTTGCAATACCTAATTTTGTTTTCTGTGCCTTGACTTTTACTGACATCCAGTGGAGACACACTCAAACCTCTTTCAAGTACTAATACCAACTCCTTTCTTGTAAAGCACCTCTAGGTTAAGTTTCCAATGGGATGGAAAGCCTGCTTTGAATGGATCTCGTCTTCAGAAGGTTCTTTCTTCTTTAGTCTGTTCACAATACACGCTCCTTTGCAAATCCAAACCATGAAACTCTTTCATTATTTTCAAACACCACTTACTCCCAATTCTGACAAAACCATTCTCATGGTTTAGTTTCTGTTGCACTGCCACAATTTCATATTCTTCTTCTTCTTACTCTTCTTCCCAACATACAAATATAGGAAAACAGATTAGAAACAACGTCTGCTTCAAAGACTGTGTCCTCATCACTGTCAAATGAAGCCATGTCTCTGTTCTCATCATGATTTGAAAGAAGGCCAGTGTATTATTTTTGTATGTGTGAACTCTGCTTACTGACTAGAGGAAGATTGTGAATACCATAATTAAACATTCACATAAGTACACACAAGACACAGATCCCAACAAGGGTGCATGTGGGATCCATTAACCAGAATCATCTTCAGAAAAAATGCAAATGAAACAACCTTATCCGAGCTTTTTTCTTATCCTTCTCAACTAATAATAGCTCCTAGAACCCATACTTACTACTGACAGTTTACACCCCAGCAACCCAATAAAGTTCAGTGCAGAGGATCTGGTCAGACTGAGCTGCTCAGCAGCACAAAGTAAACCTTAAGCCCACACTTCCACATCCTCTCCACACTACTGACTGCTACTCAGCAGGATACTCAGAAAAGGAGAGGTGCTCTGACACTTAGATCATTCAAAATGTCTACAAGCCTTTCAAGAGAAAGATAAGGGTAACAGCTCCAGATTTGAGAACTAGTGATTGCTACAAACTGAAATACCTATATCTCAAGGTCGAATACATTCTTCCTTGAATACTTGCATGCAAATCCCACTTAGAATAGAATGGAGATCTGGACAATGAAGGGAGCAGCTAATACAGCCTTGTGTGTAAAGTCTGTGCCTGACCATCAAATAGGGAAAAGCATGGCAGAACTCAATACCCATGGCGAGTCACTTTTTACCATGGAATGGTGTTCTTTGCCTAGGCAATTGTTAATTCAGCAGGAGTGAAGACTTACTTTCTTTTTGAAACACCTCTTTTGTTTTGTTGTTTTTTTTTTTCTCTAAATCCATAAAAAGTTTTGTTTTTTTTTTTTTATAATGAAAAGGGAGGTTCAGCCCTCATTTTCCCAGGTTTGACCTTAATACTTAGGTTTCAAACCATTTGTGTATCTTATGGTGCTATATGAACCATTCAAAATCTGGATCAAACAGCTAGCAACAATGGACAAGACAGCTCCACAGTGATGCCTAAAAAACAGGAGACATGAGCTCACACTGTGAGAGATACAGGTCTGGTAGGTGAACAGCAATATGAAAACTCCTACTGTCTTTACAGGAAAGTTATTGCAAAACAAACTGACACAGTGAGTCCCTCACTCTTTCTCTTTTTATCTTAAAAATAATAATTGGAATAACAGGAACAATAACAAAGACGGTCTGAACTGGTTCAACACTGTTGCTAATCTCCTCAAATTAAGGCAAAACTCTTTTATGGCTGTGTGTCCAAATTGTGTGGTTCAGTTGTCTCTGAAGAAAAAACAATTCTATTAGATTCTCCTCATCTGAGTTCCAGTAAGGGAAAACAAGTGGTCAGTATAATCATTCTTGTGTGTCACTGTGAACGCAAGAGCAGGAACATGTTCTCTGAAATACGTAATCACTCCCAAGACAGTGTCTTGGCATGTCTCAGATAATCCATATGACCTTCTGGCCTGTACCTCAAACAGGAACGCCTTCTTCATTTGTTTTCTTTGGCATGGATCTCCCTCTTACTTCACCTCCATTTTAAGCTTCCTGCTTTCAGAAACTATTTCCCTAACAGACAGAGTGTGCTATCTAGCAAGGTTGGATGAGAAATTTCTCCATGGACAGAAGATAATACTTCCTGTAAAACCCGGGTTGCTAAACAAGGTATCTCCACCTATCCTGTTCTTCATCAGGGATAACTCCTTTCAAAAACAGCTTCACTACTTCACTGGTTGTCAAGTATCAGTGTCCTTATTTGTAGAGGTGTCATCTCATACCTACTAACGTCCTGACAAGGACCGGTCATCTCATTAGTAATGACTAATCAGTCAGATCATTACAAGTCAGTGCACACAGTCCTGTTAGCCTCCCTGGGGTGCTGTAGCTTGCATTCCTATATAAGTCTTTTGCTTGAAGCTTGCAGATTACAACAGAAGCCCTATTGAAAAACACCAGATTTGATTTTAAGTGAGTACCTGCACCACTGACTATATATCCTATGAAGCACTAACTGCGTTAAAATGATTAATGACTTCCAGGAGGAGAAACACCATCAGAAAACAGTAACATTTCTCCAGTTAAAACGCACAGAAGCAAACAAAAGCAACAATACTCAGGTTCCAGCTTCAGGACTCCATCTGCCCACGCTCCACACACAACTCCACCCTTCTTATGCACACCCAAGACCTAACATGGATGTGCAGTCAGGGTAGTCAAGATTTCTTTACAACAGAAAAGTAAATGCTTCTAAAATGTAAGCCAGAAAACTATGACAGAGAGAGAGGATTACATTGCCCTGATGTGCTTGTTTGGATACTAATTACATGTACTGAAAACAGAGGACATTTTATCATTACTTGATTTCAGATGCCAGCGACTAGGGGAGAAGATGAAGTGGGTTTTTTTTAAAAACAAAACCAAATAGCAACTACACAAAAAGACCAAAACCAAACAACAAGCAATCAAACAAAACTCCCCCAAAAAAAGAAAGAAAGAAACAAACAAGCAAAGCCAAACAAACCCAGGCAAGCCCATAAGGCTGTCTTTTAGAAAGGACAAATGCAAATATTTATTAAAATACTCATTTTACACACAAACTGCCTTGATGTATATCACACTTCTCAGTGTTTCAACTAATCTGAAATGCCAAGTGTAAGAAGTATGTTTAATACATTGACAAGCTGTCTTTTGTAAGTACTTTCTCTAAGACTTTCTACAGTTTTCTCAGTGAGTTACCTTAAACAAGCCTACTCTTGCCGGAGAAGTTTTGATGTGGCACAGCCTACATCCACAATTTTGTTACAAATGACTGATTAATAGAGCCTCTCGTTACACGCAGGCCTCTGTCACAATGGAGTTAAGAGCAAATTGTTAGTAAGTGCCTCAGTGTACACTCTTCAAAAACACATATTGACATTGGGATTACGTTCTGTGCAATTCATAGCACAAAAGGACTCAACCTTGTATTGGAGTTCACATACCAGAACATCATATGAAATTATTATTTTGTAGCAATTGTTCTGCATACTTCAGATTTGGGGGTTCCAGTTTATGATCCACATCTTAGAATGAAATTTGCCTACCTGAACATTTCAGCTTGCCTGAGCATCACATTCTTAAATATTATGTATGCCAACTTATTGCAAACGCTTCAGTAAACACAAACTCAGTTGACTTGGACAACAACGTGCAAGTTGGACATTGACAAAAGGAATTCTGAACTGCCTGTTCCTGTATGAGAAAGTCCTGCTGCTTAAATAAAAGCCAGCGGCTGATCAGGGATTTGACAACACTTTATGCTCCCACACTGGAACTCTGTATGTCAGGTGCAGCATTACAGCTTCACGCAAGTTAGGAACATCAAGATTTATGATCAGATCCTTTCTCTTGTAATGGAATCCTTTTTCCTACACATCCTTCATAATCGGTATTTAAAGCACACAACAACAACTTAATTCCTAGTACGTGCAAACTGTAGTGGGATGCCCAATGGAGTTAAAAGGAACTCACTGTTGTTCCCCATCCTTGGCAGTTTAGCTGCAGGAGAAATTAAACCACCAAGGGACTACTGAAACATCTGCTCCTGGGATAGAATCTACACTTAAGGCAGACAGCAGGTCCACTTCACCATACTCCTGCTCTGGCTTCTCCTAATAACTAGGCCAGAAGCTGGAGAGGAAACAAGTTGTAATATGAGACAACCACGCTACTTCTAGGTGCTTATGTTCCCAAAGACTCCCCATGGGCAACTTCTCCCACCAAATGGGATTCTTCCCAACCTTTCTCACTTGACATTGTCTCAGACTGGGCTCAGGAGGCACACTAAGGCTGTTTTTTTACATAGGTAGCATAGGCCCCATGAGGTACAACTACTTCAAGGCTATTAAAAACTGAGCACATAAGCAGCTGCCCCACAAACCTCTGCTTCATGACTATCTATACCTCTTTGATAATCACTTGGAGTGGCATGGCTCAGATATAACTGAGAACCATTAAAAACTTATGATCCATGCATAAATAGCACCAATTATGTTATGCAATATATCTCATGATCAGGTTTTCTTGAAACTAATTACATGCACAAGAATATAAATTCAGTAAAACCTTAACACAATAGTGAACTGTCACAGATGACTTATCTAGCATTCAGAGTGTCTGTTTCACTGGGGCTGTACATTATGAACCATATGTGTCATTAGGTGCTAGCAAAAGAACAGTTTTACCCACTCTTACAATGGAAGTATAGACAAGTGCAGATTTCCCAGGAGGTTTAAGTAGATTTGTGCTACCATTAGAAGAAGAGTGTGTGGAATGCACACCTCACGTTGTCTGATGTAGGTGCAGCTGTGCCCACCTACGACACAGAGGTGGCTCTGTCCATGACAGATTAATATCCTCAACTTAAAAATAAATTAAGCTACAAGTGAGCTTTTTAAAACAAAATCAAATTGTCATAATTCAAAAGCCCCTCAACACTTTGAAGAATATTCTGATGCAGGATGTGTGGAAGCAAACCAAACTCTTCATGTGCAAGCAGAGAAAGTAAAGAATGTCTTCAGATGAGTCAATACAGATATCAACTGCAAGAAATTTTACATGCAGTACAGGCCAGCTAGGGGCATGCCGTACAGGCTTTGTAACACACACAAGCAATGCCATTGAGACACATTTGGGTCAGATTCGTATCACATCAAGCATGCATAAGAAATGCTTCACAGTAAAACCAGAAAAAAAATGTTTCCCCTTAACCATCTTTATAGAAATAAAAGAGCAAATGCTGCTTTTAATTATCACAGATTAAAGAAAAGCTTATTAAAGTATTTTTCCCATAATAAAACCATTCAAAGCTAGGTCACAGCTGGTCTTTGCATAAGCATACAGCAGGTAAGAAACAAAAAATGCAGACCCCTTGAGATCCTTGAATCGTGTTTGGGTGCTTCTTTGGAAGATCTGCTTAGCCAAACACATGTTTCTTGGTACAAGACAGTTGAGATGGGTAATGCAAAACTGACTGTAGTACAAAACAAATCCTGCAAGGAGATCTATTGTCCCTTCTGGCCTCATGTCCTGGATGATTCTGTAAATCATACACAAGTATCTCTGGACAGTCAGACCTTGGACTGCAATTTACTTACAAAAAGAAGAATTTCTTTATACTTATTTGTAAAACACTACATGCATAAACATATAACATGTAAAATAACATTATTTCCGTGGCCACTACAAAAGATAATAGCTAATCTGTTGAGGTTTTCTCTTAAGCTGACTTTTAAGAAACATAGTAGAAAGAAATATGTTTTCAGTTATACCTAGGGAAAATTACTTTGCCTGATTCTACAATTTCACTTAAGATTAATGATCTGTATTTTCATATAACAGTAATAAAAAGTTCAATTTATTACAAAACTTTAAATGACTTCACATATTAAAAGCTACACAGATCTTTCCATACCCCTGTTTTTGTAGTGAATTTATACAACTTTAAACCTGCTATGCAAAACCTGACATATGTAAATTCTAAAGGCTTGGCAAACCTATCTTCCATCATCACCTACAAATAGGTGTATCACATTGCCATTTTCAGCACATAAGAACTACGTTGCTTCTTCAGCAAAAGACTCCACTCTTAAAAGGTGCTCTCTTAGAATAGAAATCTTTGCTTTCTTCCTGTAGTTCAGGTCAACAGTCACCCCCAGTCATTTTACTTGACTGACTGGGCTGTTTTCATGAATTTACAATTAAGGACTTAATATTGGGAACAAAAGTCCTGTGCTCATTATATTAAACAAATGGTGAGTAAAGCTGTGTGAGTTTTGGGGACTTTTTTCCTCACTTCATTTGTTGAATAATAATAAAAAATAATAAAAACTCTTAAACTGAACTTTGAATTTTTTTTTTTTTTATTTTTTTTTTTGGTGGGAGAAAGGTGAGGGAGGACAAAGAAGCTTCCAGTAAAATAAAGCCTCCTTTAAATTTCCAGTCTTTCCTCCATGTATTGGAACAAGAATACACTGCTTACGCACGATGTAATTTGTTTTGAATAATTGCAAGACTGAAGGAAGACAAGCAAGGGCTAGACTCACAACTTGTAAGAAGTTGTCATCAATTTCTTTACACAATATCAAAGTGGTCAGAGACTGGTCAGAGCACTCACATATACACACCACACTTCAATCTCATTATCCAGTTTAAATTTGCTTTGCTCCAAGGTGATTTGAATACATTTATTTGCTCTTTAAGAAAAATGTCCAAGCCTCTAGTCATGGAACATCCAAGAAAATCTCTACAATGTCTCCTGCTAGAGCTGTTCTAAAAATTTAAATATACCCAAGGAAATGACCATACTATACACTCACACCTGGGAGCTTGGATCTATGCATTTCAGACCTCCTCTGTCAAACTAGGACAGCTTCTGCAGGGGAGAGGATATCCACCAGTACTTTGGTTACAGTACTCTTGGCAAATACAAAATACAAACTTTCAAACATTGTCAGCACAGAATTTGTGTCTCCCATTCCACTTAAAGACAGAAAGGAAACTCTTTGTTAGTCCTGATCATTTTACCCAACGTCCTTCCCCTCCTTCATTTCAGTGAAAACTGAGTTCAGCATTTGATACCAATTTTCAAGTTGTCTCAGGACAAGAACTTGGAAGAAAATAGGTTCGTTTCACAGAAGTGAATCTTCAAAGGAAAGAGAAAGAAGTCTGTGTATGAGAAGTAGAAGGAAAACTCCCTTTACTAATATAAGAAATAGGGGTTTTTCCTCTGTTTTAAAACAGAACTGCTGACAATTTTGACATTTTTAAATACATACACCACTGGAACTTGCAAGTTTCCAATTTTCCTCTTGCTATCACTCATATTCCTCATTTTGTCCTCCAGATGCAGCTCATACATCCTAATCCAGCCTCCTCATTTCCTGAACACTTAAACTCACACTTAATTTGGGTCATGGGTTTACAAACCCATTTGGCTAAATGGAGACTTTAAATTCTTTAAACTCTGTCTTAGGTGTAATGAAGCAAAAGAAAAAGTAAAGCTTCCTAGCAAACCTTTTACATAAATAGTACGCTTAACAGTTTCAGCCTAAGGATGGATGGATGGATGGAAGGAGAAAGAGCACCAGAGCTGTGAAGGAAAAAACAGAAACCTTTACGCTGAAGTTTGTACTCTTACATTACACTTCTGGCAAAGTCAAGATTCAGGAAGAGGATAAAACAGATCTCATGACAAGTGTATAAACTGTACTGGAACATAGCAGGAAAGTCACCTTTCTCCATTAATATTTTTCTTTTGCACATATAAATCAGGCTAGACCTTTTAAGACACTACAAAATCAAAGTAATTGCATATATGAACAATCTACACGTGGTTTGAAAGCCAAAGGAAGTTTTGCTACCAATATCTGTGGTCAGATGTAACCACACTTGGAAAGTATAATAATTTATGTACTCACATTTTAAGGAGTACTTTTGTCAGAAATTCCTTCTCGTTTCTTTCCTGTAGAGAACAAAAGCAACAGAATAAAAAGCCTTCTTGAAATTCTGGAGAATGGAATATATCACCACATCGTATACCTCAAAATGTGGACCAGCTAGGTAAACACCTGTCTTTGAAGAGGTTGAAGAATTTAAAACAAAGCAGTAATGATCCACAACAGCTGTGCAGCATATTACAAATATTTCTTTTACATAGCTCAAGATTTTCTAACAGCACATCCACAAAAATGGTATGTTCTTTTCTTCAAAAAATTCTAAATAATTTAGTGCACCACTGTTAACTGAAATCAGTACTATAAAGATTGCTAAATATTTATTAAATATTTATAAATATTTATAATACTTATAACATCTCATTTACATGTTTTCAAAAAGGCTAACTGCCATGACAAGTCCTGCATGTTGTAGCCCTGTGGATTCCGGTTCATTTCCCATTGTTTAACTACAAAACACACTGTTTAGAACCAGTTCTTTAGTTTATATAAATATGTGTAACATCCTTGATTTTGATGAAAGTAGTCTAATTTAAAACAGAAGGTGTAGCTTTCACTGCTGGCTAGTGAAAAGAAAGTTAAAAAAAGTAACAGATTAAAAGGAGATAAAGATCTAAAACCATTAAAACTGGAAGGTAATTTTCCCTTGCTGGGGACAATAGTATGTATGTGAGCCTTTAATTTCTTCTTAGAAGTAATTTTTAAATAACCTGCTTTAATGTCCTTCCCTCAACCTACTGGCACACAGTGCTGCATTTTTATCATAGCTGTTATAACAACTTCAGACTTATCTTCAAGCCCCAGCTCTCAGTGTCAGGTGATCTGAACAGTCACTTAAGAAAACTGTAATTTCTATTTCTAATAGCTTTAGAGCAAAAAAAAAAAATCCAAAAGTCTGGTTCAGTTATGCCCTAATGACTCAAAACTCAAAATCATGTTATCACACACACTGTTACTCTTAGATGATTTTGAAGATCCCTCTCCTTAGCTACAAGGTCTTGGACAATGGCAAGCAGACACGTGACCTTCAGCCTACTTCCCAAGTGGATCCCCCAAACAGGAGATTATTTTCACCATACAAATTAAATTTATGTACAGGAGAGAAATATTTATCACTAGACAGACACCACTGAAATAAATCCTGTAATTCCTCAAGATGTTTATACAAAGCTGCAGAAAAAAAAATAAGGAAATAAAGATTTTTGTACTTGTAGCAAGTCAAACAGTAGGTTCCTCATAGAAGTAATCTTGAGAAATTATCCCATCTTCTGATAGCTTTGAAAATTAAGTGTATTTATCTTGCCTACTTCCTTGTACTCCCAAAAGAGCTACTTTACGTACTAGCTTCCCACCCACAGAGCAGATATTTCTTCTCTTCATTAGGGAATTGAAGTCCAACAAGACTGCCATTGGACTCAAATGTGGTCACTGCATATTTTGAAAATTACTTCATTGAACAATAACTGCATTAGGCAAAAAGAAAGTGACAGGAGAACATGTTTCAGTCCTTAAATGTTAAATAAAGCTAGTTTTGGCTGCAGCCTTCAGTGTGCATTACAGACGTATTGATGTATTGTTGAAAAATTACCACAGAAACGGAGTCATAAACCTCGTTTACATGAGGGTAATTAGTACCAAAGACAGGCCTTTACAGAAATTCCAGGGGGTCCCATGCAAGTTGAGAAGTCAGCAAAAACAGTTATATTCAAATATAAATCACATGCATTCTTGGCTCTAACACTGATGTTGCAAGTGAGAACGGCACTCACCAACAGCCACACAGTACACAGTAATACGGAACTTGATGGGTCTCAGACTCCTGAACTGGGACAGCAAAAGAAGCACATTAAATTTAAAAAAAAGCTAACTTGCAAAAGGCAGCTCACTGAAAAGTAGTAATTCTTCCATTATAATTGAGCTATATATATTTATTATCACAGAGGGTCTTAACAGCTGTGGTGAAAGTTAGAATTATACAACAAAAGGGCAAGCTTTGAAGAGTACAGCTAAATTGATTATTCTAAGTCATATCTGGAAATAAAAACACACAACCTGAAAAGCTCTTCATCTGGCCTAAGAGGTGACAGCCCGTTCAGCAATACAGATAACACTGAACACATCATTTTTACACTCTCATTGAATGCTTAATCCCCTTAGAGTGGTGACATTCAAAGATCTTCACAGAATCTGACCAAAGGAATCACCATTTGATCCAGACCTGTCTCATCACCCACGTATTACTGGGAATACATAATTCTTGACCAATAAGGAAAAGACAAAAGGTTCACTAGAAAAAGGCCCAAACACAACTCACTCTCAGGAGGCAAACAAATGAGCAACAATTCTTGCTACTTTCCAAATACATGGGAGTGTCTTTCTGAAAGGTTTTCCCATCCTCACCTATAAATACATCAAAGTAATCACACATTAATGTTTATATGCACAATGGTGAATTAGTGGCAACACCTGAATACGCTTATAGGCAAAAGTTAAGTAACTCTATGAAGAGTCCATCAGTTTCTCAACTGAGAAACTCATCAGTTTCTCAGTTTCAATCCAACAAAAAGAAAATTTTGCAATTACTACCACACTCCGTGGGAAATATTACATGAGGTCTAATACAGATAGTTTTCCTGTTATCATCAGCCAGGATGATGACCATACCTATACACTTAATTGTGGCCTCTAGGAGATAATGCCTGCACCTGTTTGAAATAGATAAGGCAGATAGTCTACATGATTTCACAGAGAAGCTAAAACCTTAAACGAAATGCAGGTCTGAACTGAAAAACCACTATTGTGTATAGAAATGGTAAGTACAGAAAACAGAAAACACCACATCTGAGATGGAAAGAAACCTAAGTTTGCTTGGTGCAATATGCTAAATAGGGATTGGGGAATCGCCAATCCAGAACACTAAAACACCTGACATAAGAAAATGCAAAACCAGGAGAATATATTTTTAATACAGTAAATTCTTCCTACAGAAACAGATGATACTTCCTCACTGGGGAAAAACAAACATAGCATTAAAAAAAAAAAAAAAGGGAGTAAGGTCGCTGCAAATTAAACTTAAGGCCTGAGATTATATTAGCTTGCTCCCAGTAGTATAAAAATCTTTAAAACCAACATAAAATACAATTAAAGACACAGACAAAAAGGGAATTTGATAATATTACCATTTATCAAAGTCAAGTAGTGCCAGAATAGCCTATTCTTTCAGAGAATACCTAATTTTCTGGAGAAACAAAACAGAGTAGATTTTATCTATTCAGATTTTATTAAAGCATTTGGTGACATGTCACAAGGGGAAGTTGTTAAAATGGAGATTGATACAGAAGTATTATGTGGGGGAAGAGAGCTAAAGCAGACACTATGAAAGCCTCACTCCAAGCTACACAAGGTCTAATAGAGTTCCTCCAGACTTAATCTTGATACCAACATTTTTTATTACAACTTTGTCACAAAAACTAGGCACAAGAGGACGAAATCTACCGAAAAGATCCAGCCTTGATTCTCACCAATGCCAATGTGATTGAAGTATCATTCAGGAAAAATCAAGCATGTTCAGAAACTGTCTGAAATGAAGTCGCATGAATGTAAAGTAACAAATCTCGGAACCCAAGAGTAGAAGTTTATTGTTTGGAACCAACACAGGAGAAGAGTGGGGTGTAATCCCAGAATTGATCCAGAGGTGACGGTGAACCATCATGGATCAAGCAGCCTGAAAGAGAAAATGTGATTTAACAGTGTGTCAAATGAGACATCGGACACACATAATCGTCATCTGCAATACAATGTATACTTCTGGTTACTCACATACAAGAAGGAAGTTAAACAGCAGAATGATGCTAAAAAAGTAGAGGAACTGTAAAATTTACCTTGCAAAAGGAGGCTAAAGAGACTTGAGCTTATTCATCTCTGCAGAAGAGAAAACTGAGAGGGAGTATGATTAGTCCCTGACTATTAGGCAGCAAGTCAGAGGGAGAAGAGTAGTCTTCAAGATAGAGAACGTGTGAAGCAGAGTCCAAGCTGATTCTGCATAGTCGCTAGCTAGTAAAGAAGACCCCCTAAGCTACCATATGTAACATAAATGAAACGTATTCTGGAATTCACCACAAGAGAGGGGAGGAATACTGGCCCCAGTGACATGAACTCCAGACAAACCGTTCAGCCATATCTTCAGCTGGTTTTAACTACTCTAACCACCTTCAGAGCAGACTCTTAGGCTGCTGCAGTTCAGCCTCAGTGTTTCTGTAGAAACTGCTGAATGAAGGAATTAGCCTCAGCAGTGACTGCTGGACAAGCAACTGTTGTGAGGTTAGAAATAAGGCACCTAGATAATTTAAATCTACGTCAGAAGAACAAACTATTCAAACATCGCATGAGGAGCACTTCAAGTCCTGCAGAAGCTCTGCTTTCACAGCAGTTTGAGCTGCAGACAACGGAAAGCAAAAGAGAGTTTAAAAAATGTTTTACACAGCAGAGATGAACTAAGAGTTAGGGACTGAGAACGAGAATTTGCCATCTAATAGAGTTCTTGGAGGGAGTTCAGTTAGAAATATGAATAAACTGTGTAATCTGAGAATTATGAGTGAAATAAACTGGCAAAGCTTATTAGCAATATGCTGATAAGTTGTTAAAATTTGACTAAACTTTAAAGATGTGATGAAGGTGGCTCAGGGGGGAGTGTGCACTATTATGCAAAATTAAGCACTGAATTTCAAAACCAGTAAGTTTGAATGACAAGTTGGTTAAGTTAATTGCAAGTAAAAATGGATCTCTAAAAATTACAGGGAGCATAAAACTACAGCATTGTTACTTCTAAAAAGAAAAATCAAAGGAATGTATTGATGGTACTTGAAGTGCATAAAGAAATAATGAAGCGCAAATAGCTAGGAGTATTAAGACTAATAATAAGTTTTTTTTTAAAA
Organism: Todiramphus chloris collaris; assembly: GCA_025345505.1. Lineage (NCBI taxonomy): Eukaryota > Metazoa > Chordata > Aves > Coraciiformes > Alcedinidae > Todiramphus > Todiramphus chloris. The sequence continues at coordinate 6,392,584 of JANVCC010000020.1, forward strand.
AGACATTAGAGGTTTGGAAAATGTTAGAGAACAAGTAGTTCCATAAACATGGTGACAGAGTAAGGAAATATTTGCTATTGGAAAAAAGAATGAACAGAATAATTCATTCCTTATTTTTGGTATTTGCATTGCACGAGCAGAATACTAACAAATATAAGACCTTAGATAGCATACTGTGGTCCTAAGAAACTCTGAAGGTTGAGATTAACCTAACACTCTTGTTTAAAGGTAATGAGCATCTGAGATCTCACCTGAACTAAAAAGCTGAATCTTGAGCTTGCATTGCATTTTTTTCATTATTTTAGAAAGGTGAAACCTCTTTTTGGAGAAAAAGCTCCATCATGGTTTGCAACAGATCGCAAATCTAGGCAGGAGCTCCTGTTAAGTCCACAGTTTCTTGCTGTCACTATGAACATTCATTCAGAAAGGATCATATTAGGAGCAGTAGTAAATCACCATCTGTTGACCACATTAGCTCAGCGAAGCTTGTGAGAGTCTTAGTAAGATCTCTAGACATCACCTCTGACTAAGCATGTTTCTCTGCATCATTTCCAATCAGTAAGAGGGGAAAAAATTAAGGACTATACTCTCCCACAAATTATGATTATTTCAGTTTTCCTTGGCAGAATTAAGGACAAAAAAAGACTAAAATTAAAACCCAAAACCGCTCAGAAACAACGGTTTCCCCCTGTGTAAAACGCAGTTTCTTTCTGCTGTTCACCTTCTCTCAGTGCCTCCTGGGCACAGCCGGTCACTGCCTACTCTCAACCACCAGCTCCCTGGAGATGGCTGCATGCTGGCAGTGTGGCAGCAGGGCTTGCTGGTCAGCTCTCATGCGGGCAGGACAGCGTGCACTGGGATGGGATGGGATGGGATGGGATGGGATGGGATGGGATGGGATGGGATATCCCTGTGAGGGGAGGAGGAGAGCAGCAAGTGTGCTCCTTCACATGAAGGTTACTGTCAAGCACATGGACACAGTGACAGAATTGATGTTGCAAGGTGTATTCTCTCCTAATATAGATATAAACAATGCCTTTGCCATCAAAGGGCTTAGTCGTTTTGGGGTTCGTGGTTTTCTTCCCTTTGCTTGCTCATGTTTAACCGATAAATGCATAGGTGGGAGGAATACTGTGCAGCGCCAGGGAGCTACCTGGAAAGAAAGCAAAATGAAAACTTCTCATCACAGAGCTGAGATGGACAAGATAGGGGGGGAAGCTGTTTAAAAAAAAAAAGACAAATGCAGAAGCATTGAACAGGGACACAGCTACTTTCAAATAAAACTTTCTTATTTCTTGCTAATCAACAAGAACTCAAGGAGGTAGAGTATGGTGAGTAACTCTTAGATGAGGAGAATCAAATGGAAGTAATGCATTTAAAGACATAGTCAATGGTTATATGAGTTGTAACAAGCTTTAGGCCATTCTTTTGGACTCGCTAATTTAGCTTTTGGAGAGACAGAAGGATTAAGTTCCCCATGATGATTTTCTTTTCTCCTTTTTTTCCTGAGGGTGGACATAGCAATTGAGTTTGATTTTGCTTTGTTTTTTGCTTTTAACTAGCATAAATAGTTAATGAAATAAACCAACATACTCTAAAGAATGTAGAATCAAAAATAAAAAACAATGAAAAAATCCCAAACCCTAAAAAAGTGTATGGGGTGAATACTACTTGCAGTTTTTCCTCAGGTGGATGGCCCTTGACTTGTTTATCTTCCTATGCAACATGGGCTCATGGTAGCATAAAAGGCTGCTGTCTGAGCCATTAGCAGCCAAAACAAACATGAAGATAGCAAAAAATGGAGGAAATGGAGACACTGAGCCATAAACACTGATGTTTTAAGACGGTGATTCAAGCAGTTCAATGTTAGCAATCAGGGTGTGAGTGATTCTCCACAGGCCAAAGCATAGAAGAAGTGTAGGATGGTTCAGAAATCTACACGGATACGGACTTTATTGCTTTCTGACCGATTGCAATAACCTTGTAGCATATCTGGGAGTATGTCGTCAAACCCCGTAACAAAATTAGTCTAGTGACTAAATGAGTTGGTTGTCTTCTCCTTGTTAGCTCAGCCAGCATGTTAATGCGCTGCAGAACAAACATCATGTACTACGCGGGTCGCCACCTCCTCTAGCTTTTACTGCAGCTATCTGCCCTAACGCAGAATGGATAAACAGTTTTCTTGCCAAATAGTAGTGGATTAACCACGGCAGTGGTGACGACAGCGCAGTGCGCGGAAGGATAAGAGTTACAATAGATATCTCCAAAGCAGTAACGTGAGCCGGGATAAGGCGGGAATGAAATGTCATCAGCTAGATGAACATTTACACACTATGGAAATGATGACTAGTATTTGGATTGAGCAGAAGGGCAAATTCTACATCACGGCAACTACAAACAAAGTTCATCAGACAAAGGTCATATATGCTGCACTTTAATCCCATAATCCAGTTCTCTAGATCAAACGCAGACTATGTTACTAAAATGTATTCTATATAGTAAACCAAAATATTAACACTGTAATAGTCATACTATATTGCCTCTGATTGGAAATAAGTTGCCTTTGACATTCTTTCAATCTGGGCCCGATTCTGTAAACTACTAAACACCTACATTTCATATCTGCTTGAGAGCCCTGCCAATCCTCAGAGCTTCTCATGATAGGAAAATGAATCTATAGCTGAGAATAAATAAAGGTGCCTGGAATAGTTGAAGTGAAATCCACAATCTGCTATACATAAAAAAGCACTGTATCCATGCTCTTTATGATTTTAAAATCAATAGAGAATTTAGAAAATTGAACAAAACATTTTATGACCTGTTAATTACTGCTACTTCTGTATACATACACTAATGCAGTACCACTTTCTGAGCTGGCAAATATTCTTTATATTTTATACACAGAGTGAACTCACAAATACTCCTAAAAGCAGCATCTAAACAAGATTCTAAACCTCCAATCCAGTCTACAGTCCTACCACAGATTTTCTTTGCATCCAGATGGTCCAGTTTCCTATCTGAAGCCACAGAAAATTGTCAAACTATAAAAGTACAAAAAAAACCTTTACAACTATAGAAGTATGGAAAACTATCCTCTGGATTGCAAGGAGCACTGGCATTGCTGGGATGGCAGTGGAAAACAGCCTTTAGAACCTTGTTCAAGGAGTTAGAGAGGCCTTCCAGCAGACATGAGACCAGAAGTAAGTCTACAAGCATCAGTCTTATACCTTATCAGAGTAGGGTAGCATTTCCTCCCCTGAAATATCTATTCATTGATGTAATCCAAATGAATTCAAAATTCTTTGATGACTCTTGTGTCATAACATATTACACTGCTCCTGAATTAACTGACACAGAGAACACTCTGGTTCACAAAACTTCCCGTGAGTCTGGGAAGTCTTGTTAGGAACAAATTCTTAAAACGTTTTTGTGGCCCATTATTTACTTCTATTTTGCTCTAAGAATTTCTACCTGTCTCATTATTGTATGTCCTTCAGCTCTTTTCAGCAAGCCACTTATCATCTCAGTCATTTTTGGTGCTTGTCTCTTCCCTCTTAGTCTCCAGCAAGTCTGGAGCTCTCTCTGGTTCACTGCCTGGGTTATATTTCATTATGGCTGCCACATTATCTGCAGCAACCATCATTAAAAAGGCTGCTGCATTATCACTAGAAAGAGAAAAAACATTTCAACAGCTTTGTGTGGCAAATGCACTGGGGGAGGGTTTCTGCCACCTCTTGCCAAGTTCCCATTGCTTCACTTTCCTCACTGGTTCTCCTGCTTTGTAGTTCAGGTTCTGAATTTATCTCAGGTTCCCTCTGTTTTGCTCTCATTAGGAAGGCATTTAGGCAGCATTCCTTTCCCCTCACGCTGAAGAATTTGTTCCAGGTCACTGCTGAGCTGTAGACAGTGTCCTTGAACATGTAACCTGTAATTAAATGAATGATTGCCCTAGTGGCTGCCAAACTCTTCACACAGGACTCCCCATCCCAACAGCTCTCCACTTACCTGGATGCATGTAGAATAACAGGGAAAGAGAAAACTGTAAATGAGAAATTGGAATTGTTCCTCATCTCCCAACATATGTTTAGTAATGTATCTCTGGCAAGCCTCCAGTTAACAAAAGCGGGCTTTGAAAACTACAGAATAGCTGTGCTATACACCCAGCTGTTGGCAGTTCAGTGTTTTCATGTAGCTACCAGCCATGCGAATATGCCTTAAATTAATAAATATTAATCCAGCAGTTACTACAAAAGAAATAAATCCTAGAAGCACCAGACCTACAAAAGTTAAGATGATCTCTCAGAGGTGTCGCAGACTAATTCACAGAAGGATCTGTTTTAAAAGTAACACCTGTTTCTAGATAATCCCATCCAAAGACATTCTGCATCCCTCTCCTAAACCCAAATGAAACTGCTGCAATCTTAAGAGAAGTGAGTTTTCACTTACACAGTACTTAGTACGGATTAACAAGGGTGTAGTTCGAAAAGCAAAATCTAACAACCTCTACAGTGCATCCCTTCCGAGCACTCCTGGTTGGACCATTCACAGACCTTCTTGATCAGACAACCTACAGACAATCACGGCAAGACAGCAAGTGAAACTGCAAACATCATCCACTGTGCTAGTGCAAGTAATGTGAGGGGACATGAACAAATAATATGGGGGACACCACTTGGCTAGATGATTTCTTCTGAAGAGGAAAGGGCAAAGAGCAATCCAAAACTCTTCATCCAAGACCCATCTCACCTAATATTGGACAACTGAACCTCCCTGCACAAACACAAGCAACTGACTGAGGAAGTGGGGTTCTTCTTAGTCTCTGTATGCTGTACATGTGAAAGTAAAATCTACCCTAGAGGGCAATTCAGAGCAAGAGACTAACCCTGGAGGAGTGAAGCCTCACGATGGTACCTAAATTGAGATGCAGGATTTCATCCCATTTGTAGTTTAACTTAGGTCAACACAAACTCTCCTCATTCCTTTCCTCAGTCTCTGAGGTTCCTCTGAATCCCACCTGAAACATCAGAAATTTGTGCAAGGTAAACAAATAATGAATACATAACCTATTGACCAATGTGGCTGAACATTTCTTCTTCATCACTTCTGTTGTCATGACTGAAACTTTCATTCTAACTTGCCTCTTCCTGGAGAACACAGATACTATGAAGACTCCATGACTCCATGCCAGCAGTAAAGCAATCTCCTTTTCAAATATGCTTACCTCCTTCAACTGACCAATGATAGCAGCCCAGCCAAGAAATTGATACTTCACAATAAGCTGTGCTCAATTTTACTTTTTAATAAGCACTACCTTACAGAGATCTAAACTTTGATAGTTCCAAAACTATGATAGGTCCTCCAAAAGAAAGCAGAATCAAGCATTCTGCAGCTGTTTCCCTGCAGCATTTCTCTCCCTCTAAAAGTGTTCTCAAGTTAATTTTGACGAGGTTTGAAAGGAGTAGGCTTGTGCTCCACACTGAAAATGTTTTCAATTTGACAGCTCTGTCGGTGTGGGGGAGGGAGAAAAGATCAGTGATATCTTTAAGTTATGCAATAAAAAGTCAGTTGTCTTCTTTGAATGCAGATTTCTATTGAAGTTTTAAATAGCCCTATTCACTAAGGGAAGGATTGAAGAGGTGTTTAACAGAAGTAAGCTGAAGAAGCCTGCTGCTGTTCCTGTAAATAAAGCTGACCTTCTGGAGTAGTGGCAGTGGCTGCTGACCTTGTTTTTCTCCCTTGCACCAGCAACCTCATACCCTTACACCAGTATCTTGTTACCAGCCAAACAGCCACCTTTCACTTAACGGCAGTATGGAGCCATACATAGCTCCAGCTTTCACTAAAAGGAAACTTGCTTGCTTTCCGACTCCGAGGACTTGAGCTTATGCCACACTTTGCACTGCCTAAAAATCTTCCAGGGGACAGACAACAGATTCCTGGGATTTAGAAGGGAAAAAAAGTATCAATGGATTTGCAACATAATTCACAAATAACAGGCTGTAAAAAAACTCTGATGCTGCAACTGCAGAAGCCTTGCTGTGGGAAGACATGCTTTTACCTTCTTTCATGTAGTCCTGTCTCACTAGTTCAGAGCTGGAAGGAGAAGGGGAGGTATGCTTGTAACACTTTAAAGAAAACCTGCCGCTAAAAAGCCTAAAAAGATCACAGCCTAAAAAGACTGCAAGTTTAAATTAGTTCTCTTTAACCTTTTCCCATCATCCTGTAAATTACCTTCCATTTACAGTAAGGCAACTCCTTCAAGCAGTTTTCCTTCTCTTTCCCAAAAGTTTAGAGTATTAGGCTAGTGCTCCAGAAAGCAATGGGACTCTGTCTACATGAACTTGTGTCAACCCCATCAATGAGTTATCAACAGAAATTCATCCCATGAATGAGCATTACCCACACTGTGTTTTTTAGTGAGGTGGATATGTTTGTCACAATTGACAGATGAGGCTCCAAGACGGCCAAAATGATGTGATTTACTAAAATCACAGGTGGTGTTTCTGTCTGAGGAACTGCATCTGACCCTCAAGCCCAAGCCTTTTCTATTTTACTAGTTTTATATATATAAATCTCACCTTTCTTTCTACTCTTCTACTCCTCCACAGTCCACTGAGATGACCTATCTCTTCCTCACTGCTAGGACAAAAAAAAAACCCAAGCAGATAGCAATGACAATTTCTCCTATTCCAGCAGGAACACTGCAGATCCAGGGAGGAGTCTGGCCACTTTTCCCATCACTTTTGTATACCTTTTCCCCGTTTCTAAGATCATGAAAAGAGAAGCCCAGGAACAGCTGTAGAAGCCTCAAGTTTTAAAAACAGCTTTAATTTTCCAGGCTCCCTTAGAAGCAGTAGAGACTGTTGCAGGACCACTGCAGGCAAGTAAGTGAGCCAGACTGGTTCCCACAACATCCCATGACTAGGTCCAAGCATCTCTTGCTGTAGTGACCACCCTGGACCTCCACAGTGGTCAACACTATGAAAGTAAGAGGGATACTGACAGATGGACTTGTGGAAGGAAAACATTTTACCCCATCACATTTGCTGCAGGTCTGGTAGAAAAAGAGGAATGACATTTGGAGGAGAATGAAATATTCTCTTTCATAACTAAGAGCAATATATTTTTAGACTTAAAAAAATTATATTACTTCTACATGTCAATCTTTCAGAAATTTTTCTATAATAGATATCTATTTCAAATGAAGTCATTTCATTTCAAAAGTTCCAGTATTGTGCAGTTATTTCTCCTATCTTTTTTTTTTCTTACCTTCCTTTTGTATCTTAAACCTGTAGGTAAATAATACACTGCATTAAGCACATTCTAGTAAGTGTTGAAATGTACATATTTCTTCGATTATTTGTTAAAACACTACTCCTGAGCCCTACAGCTATAACCTTTATTTTTGCTTACTAATCAACACCTTTGATACTTTCTGTTTTCAGCACTATTATTCCACAAATTTTCCAAGTCAGTCAAATTACAGAAAAGCACTGAAGAACCTCCAGATGCACCAGAGCTCCAATACTGGAAAAAAATCTGTAACTATTTAGAAGTCAACAATTTATAGCACAATATGTTGTGATTAAATCTAGCAGTACTTTCTATGTGAAAGTATAATGCACAGAACTCTGAGCCACACAATAACTTCCAAGTCGAGCCTTGTTGAGTGGGGGTTGGATCAGCTGATCTTCAGAGGTCTTTTGATATTACAATTTCAATAATTACAGTTTCTTCTGAATACGCAAATAATTACTGCAGATATTTCAGTTTTTCTCAGTATTCTTTTTTTTTTTTTTTCTCCTTCTTGGAAATCCATTTTGGGAGGGAGAATATTTCCTTTCATGTGTCCAGCCTAATGGCCCTGTAATCACCACCTGTGCTCTAAGTCAGAAAGCATCCAAACAATTCACCATTTTCTAGACAAAGTAATGAGAAAGGAAGAATTATAATTCTAGAAAGCATCCAAGATATTTTTCATTCATTTGTGCCTTGCCAAGGAGCTTTTTAATACAGAGCAACAGAGTTGGAGTAGCTTACAGTATGCCTTGCATACCTTTTCTTCAGGGAACTGCTCGGCCAGTAACTCTGAAACTGTCCTGAGGTGATCTACAGTGGTTGAGAGAGACCTTAGGAAGACTGTCCTTGCATGAAGAAGAAAATAAAGACCCATCCCTTTATGCACATTTGACAGCCTCTAATTCTCCTTCCAAACACAGCTCCTTTTATTAACCTCCCAGTCAGTTAATTGGGAGAAGTCCCATCAGCCAGGCTCCTTTGGAAAGCAGGAACATTCCTGAGGACATGCTACAGCCTCTGCTGGCCTTTGACTACAAACCCACAGTCACCAGGACACCCAGTAGTTGTCTGTCACCACAGGGTGATGGGTTGACTCAGAAGCCCAGAAGCCAAAGTACAGCACGAGCAGCCAGGGAGACACAGCCCTAGCTGTGGCACACGTGACCTTCCCACACTGCATGTCCACAAGCTGACATCTTGCTGTCCACACCACTGGGCAGACAGTGAAAAAACTAAATACACGCTCGACACAGTGGGGGAAGGGAAACACATGGAACTTTCATTTTGTGAGAGGCACAATGAAGGCATTTAAATAAAAGTTCTGTTTTACACATAGTAAAGAAGACATCTGTATGAGAAAGATTTTTTATTTATTTATTTATTTTTAAATTTCAATACAACCACAAGAAAAATCCCCCTGTCGTGTCAGGAATTCAGACAATTCCAGAATGTCTCTGTGAAAGAGAAGTTTAGTTTTTTTGAATTCTCAGAATCAAAGCTGAAAAAAAAAGCACTAAAAATCCCAAACTGGTCATGACAGAAAAAAAAGTCTATTTTATTGTATTTACTTCAAGTCTATCAATTAATAACCTGAAGCATTATTAGAAAGACAGAAGTCTTTTTTTTTTCTTCTTTTTCTAAGATTCAGTTAATTAGTAAAACAGCTCAGTGATCACCTGTGCTACTTCTTGGCATGCTCATTAGTGAGGTTTGGGCTCATGCCAGCTAGTGTAAGGCCTGGGCACATTTTGGGGTATAGCATGCACCAGGACAATTCTCAGTGAGAAGTATGGGAAAGACTGCAGCGTATTTGGTTTCCTTCGCCCCACAGAGTCTTCCAGCACCATCTAGCAGGCTTTTTTCCCGCTCCAGCACCTCCTCATGCCACAGCCCAGGGGATGTGTCCTGGTTTGAGCTGGAACAGAACTAATTCTGTTTGGGGATTCTACTTTCCAGCTCAGTCTCTCCTAAGTAACTGCACTTTCTGAAATTAATGGCATATTTTCACAGGCACTGTCTGCTTCTAGCAGTGATAACACTCAATGTGTAGAGTTACTACCAAGGATTGATATGCCGGATTGAATCCAGTTCCAGAACCCATCTCCTGAATCCAGTTCCTGTCTGCTGCTGAGTCCAATCTGAGACTTCCCCAGTGCCTGCTCCACAGCATCAGTGGTGATGGTGAACTAATTGCTGTGTCGAGGTGTGTGTGGTTTGATACAGGGTTTGTATATTTGTATATAATAATATTCCATATTATTATTATTATTCTCATTAAAGATGCTTTAGTTTTTCTAATCAGTAAGTCTCTCTCCCTTACTCCCTTTCTCTTCCCTTTTGGGAAGGGAGAGGGGTTACCAGAGAGCATCTGTTACAGGTCTCTAGTGGACAGCCATGACCTAAACCACGACAGTGTACAACACCCCACCTAAGTCTTCTGCTATAAAATCATCAGTCTCCACCACAGACCAAAGTGCCTGAAGTCAAATGAGAAGAGATCCTCCTCAAAAACACCATTCAGACACTAATCCTAATGTATTGTGACCTGAGACATGTCAGACTCAGGGCCTAGTGCTATGCAACACAGACATGGTCAAGTCTGATGTTTGGTATCAGAGCCAGTGAACTAGCCATACAGATTCTAGTTCTACAGGTTTAATTTAAAATAAATAAATAAATAAAGTAAGTAAAAAAAAAAAATTAACAGTACAGAAGGAACTTCAATCAAGCCTTCAGTAAAATCTTAACTCTCATATGGCTGGGGACTCTATGTTCACCAAATTATGCATTTAAGATGTCTTCATGTGTAAGAGATGTCATCTGCCACATGCATTAAATAAGAAGTACTCCTCCCCTATTTATTAACTAATTACTACCCATGATAAATTTACTGCAGAGTAAAAGAGCCCCATAGAATACTCCGTAGAGCTGTCATGAACCCCATTAGAAATCAGTATGACAAGAGGCTAAAAAAAGGCACATTTCAGAAGAAATTTCCCAATGTTTTCCCAATATCCATAAAACTACAAATTGTATAAACCTATTGCCATAGTCTGAGGTGATCTTGGTTTTTCTTACTCTGACATCCACAGGTACAAAATTCAAAGGCTGAGCCAAATTATCCCATTTCCTGTAAAGCTTTGTGAAAGATTTCAAAGTATCTAATCGAGTCATAAAGGACAGAGACAACTAATTCAGGCTGGAAGAAAAACATATAAAGAAATATGCACTGATTGTTAACTGTAAGCGATGTAATCTAATGTTTTCTGAATTCCAGCAATCATGATGAAACCTGACCATAAAAAGGGTAAGTCCCTTTTTATGGTCTAGATATAGTTAAAATCGACAATACCTAAGCTGTCGGTATTAGTGGAGGAAGGTGATACCACGTCCATCTGGAAACAGACAAAGTTGGAACAACTAACTTGGACTGATCATGATTAGAAGCTGAAGGAGAGAAGATATTTATTCCCTAGATCTGCAAGTATAGTTATTTAAAAGTCAAACTGTTTATTTGAAACTATTTGCAAATGAAAGGAAGCATCAAATGTTCAAGTAGATATTTTTTAAGTATGTTTTCTTTTACTGTACCAACTCAAAACCAAAAAAAGTTTCTTAGAATATTTAGTTTAAAATCTGTTCCCAATATAGCAATATAACTGAAAAAAAAAAATTATGAACCAAAAGCTGCATTTTTTAAATCCGTGCATTCAACTTTAACATGTGAGATAAATGGTCTTTGCTAACATCTGTCAACATCATCCACTTGAGCTCATTTAGCCAAAAAGTTTTTGTAGCTTTTATTGTTCAATGGTCCAAAAAGTGACTGTGTAAAAATATTGTGTAAAATTACATCTTCACCTTGCATCAGTTCATATTCAAAATAAAACTAATCTGCTTTACTGGGAGAAAGCAAGTTTCTACTCCTAGCAGCCCCGAAAAAGCATTTTTTATCCTGCTATGTGCATTGAGAATATCACCAACTAATTACACAATTATCTAACATAGAAAAAGGACATAATTACTTACGGAGTTCTGCTGAAGGTGGGCAGGAAATCAACATTATTTTTGTGTTTGCACATGTAACTATTAAATTTCACAAAAGCAGAAAGATAACAGCAACCCATACCCATATCTTTAGTGTTGAGTATCTCTAAGAGTTCTAGTTTGGAGTTGTTCTGAAAGAGTATATCTGCAAACATCAGATGTAGTTCACAAATAATTTTTGGAGACAGAAGTCAAAATAGGTAAAATCCTGAATTCTAGGAACACAATTCAAACAGGACCACCTAGAAAATATATTTTCAGACCTAAATAATACTCTAAAAGCATCAGTAAATTTTTCTTCATGCCTTACAAAGGGAAATAAAAGAAAATGTGTTTTAAACTCCTGAATTTTCATTTCCTTATGCCAAAACATGCTAGTAAATTAATTTTAGGATACAATTAAATTAATTGTGTGCTGATTTAATAATACACTTTGGGATATGCAGCTATATCTCCCACTTAAAGAAGATTGTGGTACATAGGCAGTTTTATGCCAGAAATATACATTTAGTGTTTGTTCTACAAACATAATAAACGAAGGAAAAATAAATATTTACCTGATGAGGACTAATATATTCTTCAGGTGATAAAAACAGCCTGCTGGCCAAAACCCTTGTACTAATGACAACAATTATACAATCACATGCGAGTAAGACATAGTCAGTGGCATTTAAGTTCTGATGAGATAATACCACATCTCAAAATGTCATTCTTTTAAATGTGTTTGCAAAATGAGATGGAATTTTGAGTTCTACATTTTAGCACCTTTGTTATAAGCAAAAAATACCCCACAACTTTTATTAAGCCAGTTTAACCGAGCTATTTGATGTTCAAGAAAGAATACTATCACACATTAGTTAGCTCATTTTCTATTGAGAACTCTTTGTATGATGATATTACATAAAATCTGTACCTTGGAAACTCAGAATTGCTTTAAACGGTCTCTTTATACCTCTAACACATTTGAATATGTCCTTCTTCAACAATGCAGGCCCTTCAAATCAGCCCTTCCAAGCAGATTTCTATTGCCCACACCCTCCAAGCAGGCCTCTGGTAAAAACAGAAAAAACAAAACATAGTGTTTCTGAGGTAAAAAGGAAAACAGGGAAGCAGAAATAAAAGAAAACAAGAAAAATGTGGTTTAGGCTTTTATATATCACAATTCACTGATGTTCTCAGTCCCTCAAAGTAAAAGCCTCATTCGCAGTTCCTTTTGCTGACCACTGTATGCTGGATCTGAACCTACATCTGCTCCAGACCCAAAGTCAAGATTGCATGAATTATTTTTTAAATGACCCCAGCACAGCTTTTTTTTCATTTCTTTCCATTTCCTGCCTGCCTTCTACTCGCCTGCACTACACTGCCATATACAATTATATTTTCTCATTTCTCAAATGAAATGTTCAGATTTCAGAGCAACCTACTGTTCAGGGAAATTTACTGACACATTGCCCAAATAATTTCAAACTTTCTATGCATGTATGATTAAAACATTGAGACGTCTGAATCCAAAGTATAACTATATTATATAGTTAATAAAATAACTGAAAATGTTCTTCTAACTCTTCTCAAACAGTAAAGAATTTAATCGAGGAGTGACTATATCAGACTAAGACAGTTTTTGTACTTGGTTATTTTGCAGACGGTCCACTCCACATAAACCATTTGAGAAACTAACTTTCCTTTAGAGAAAGCCAGCGATTCACTATCAGCAGTATGTAACCAGACTGCTGGTACAAGGCAATTATTAAGCATTCATAAGCTCTCAGCTCCAGAGGCATTAGATGCTCAGTACCTGGGAAACTTCTAATCTGTGCAGGTTCAGATCTGTTTAGGACACTGAAGATCACACCATAAATGGAATTTCCAAAGACTTTCATGCTTGTTTAAAAATGTGATACTTACTAAAGACAGCTCTGGAAACTGTAACCTTTCGGTGGAGTCTGGGTAATAGCTGAACAGATAAACTTTTGCAAAATTTACCCTTACTTGTTCACAGTGCACGAGGATAAGCCAGTTTACAAATGCATTGTCTAATAACATTCTGAAAAAGAGCTAAGCCTTGGTCCATGTTACAGATTTCCACTCCCTATATTAAATATTCTCTTTTTATATTATATTGTGTCAAATTCTCAGATTCTAGTAACTTTCAAGTCTTCAAATCTTTTCCCAGACCTAAATTTCAATGCACAGTTGGTCACAACTTTGTATTAATTTGATGTTGTTTTCATTTCAGCTTCAGAGGTATCGTATCTTTAAAGATAACAAAAAATCATTTTGTCATCAATGTTCAAGCAGTCGTAGTATGAAATCCAGAAGAAAGCACAAATGTTGTTATTACCCTTACTTGTGATCAGATTTGTTCTACTGAGCAATGAATGGAGAAGGGCAGTACAAATACTGATACAGAACTGTTCCTACCATTAGGCATATTCCCAGTCTTAGGATTGCCTGTGCCATCTGATTTTCATAGATACTCATAAAGAATTACACATCATCCAAATTTCCTTGGTCTAACATTCACTATTAATCAGAATTTTTTAGGCATTTGATTCCTGTTCTTGATTCCTTTGGGGGAAAAAAAAAACCAAAAACAAACAACCCAAAAAAAAAAAAAATACAGTAAGCATCTAAGAGAAAGAAAACACATAAACCATAAAAGACTGAGAAGGCAGAGAACAGAGTTTTAGCTTAGAACAACACCAAGAAAACCCTACAAGCATTAACTCCTTTTAGTACATTCTCTGCTGCTTCCACCAAGCTTCTAGGATTTATGTGCCCATCCCAGTAAAATCTACAACAGATTTGGCAGCATTTCGTTCGGCTGCTGCAGCAGCTTTTCCTACCAGGAAATGAAAGATTGAGACATTCTGCAGGTTTTTTTTGTTTCAATTTTGTGACAATTAAATAGTTCATTTCAATAAACACAGTTTTTGGAAATTACTACTGATTCTTTTTAGGTTTTAATATCATTAAATATTTGAATTCTTTCATGCAGCATTTTGTCAAAACAAGCTCCTGAAGAACCAAACAAGCCAACAGGAAACAAGGAATATTTTGAACAGAATTTTCAAAAGTCACTTTATTTTCCACAGAAAACAGATATTTGGAATTGTCATAATATGCTGGGAAGACCAGCTGTGTGTACAGAACTGAAAACTCGGTGAAATTTTCACAGCAAAGGCAGTTTTGCAGTACAAAATCTTACCAATGGATGTGGAGGATTCTCCATCATTTGATGCTTGCAGGTCAATTATGAATGTTTTTCTCAAGAGCTGCAGCAGTAGAAATGGGAGTTACTGACATCAGACAGGAATCAGAAAATTCTGTGTTTGCCTTATGCAAAAAATTGGATTAAGGTATCACCCTGATCACTTAGCCTTTGCAATCACACAGAATCACAGAATGTTAAGGGTTAGAAGGGACCTAGAAAGATCATCCAGTCCAACCCCCCTGCCAGAGCAGGACCACCTAGAGCAGGTCACACAGGAACGCATCCAGGCAGGTTTTAAATGTCTCCATAGAAGGAGACTCCACAACCCCTCTGGGCAGCCTGTTCCAGCACTCCATCACCCTCACAGTGAAAAAGTTTTTCCTTATGTTTCTGTGGAACCTCTTATGCTTCAGCTTACACCCACTGCCCCTTGTCCTATCACTGGACATAACAGAGAAAAGCCTGGCTCGATCCTCCTCACACTCGCCCTTTAAGTATTTATAAACATTAATGAGGTCACCCCTCAGTCTCCTCCAAGCTAAAGAGACCCAGCTCCCTCAGCCTTTCCTCATAAGGGAGATGCTCCACTCCCTTAATCATCTTTGCAGCTCTGCACCAGACTCTTTCAAGCAGTCGCCTGTCCTTCTTGAACTGAGGGGCCCAGAACTGAACACAACATTCCAGATGAAGTCTCACCAGGGCAGAGTAGAGGGGGAGGAGAACCTCTCTCGGCCTACTACAATGAGGGATAACAGTACAAGTATTTCCCTGTATTTACAGATAAATGAGTGAGAAATACATAAAAAATGCTGAAGACTACTAGCAATACTTTTTAACTGTGGTGGATGGATCTACAGGCAAATTTGAAGTAGCTGACAAAGCAAGCCTTGGAAGGGTTGGTTCAACTATCATGACAAAGGAATCTGCAGATCTACTTGAATATCCTTAGAAGTCCAAAATGAAAACTATTTGGAAGCCACTGCTTACAACTGTAGTAACAGATGTCATATTTCTCCATGAGGATACGGAACACTGAGGTTTTTATAGCTCAGAGATCTGACATCCAGCACCAGGTTCAACAAGTCCGTTCCCACGTTCTACCAATGCTGCTACAGCCATTCATACATACATACATACATACAGCTATGTGCCTGTGTCATGTAGTTTCCCTAGGGTCTTCCCAGGGGTGACTGACATGTTTTTATTAGAATATACTTTCGATTTAGGTTTGTTGCTGTTGTTGCTTTTTGTTTGTTCATTATGGGTTTTTTTATTAGAAGAAAAAGCTTCCTTTGAAGAAGACAGCTGTATGGACAATGTCTTAGCATGGGAGCAGGTTGTCCAAAGCAGTTGTGTAGCTGCTGGATAAAGCCCTAAGCAACCTGGTCTCATCTGAGAGCTGACCCTGCTTTGAGCAGGAAGTTGAATTAGGGACCTACTGAAGCTCCTTCCCACCTGAAGTATCCCATGATGTTACAAAAAGGCATCGAAGATATGTGGCTAGCTTTCATTTCATTCCTTTCACTCCGTTCAGGTATACCTACAATATTTTGCTATTCTTTTTTTACTGATAATGTTTCCTGAGGCTTTTGAACACATTCACATCATGTTTGTATGTGTTTCTATATACACGTAAGGGTTTGTAAAAAAAAATAAAATTGTTTTAAGAATGGGACAGAAAAATCTCATAGAAGTTCTTGATTCCAGGAAGTCTTCAGAAAGGTCAAGTTATCAAGAGACTTGCAGAAGAAATCTCCTCAGCTGGTAAAATACTGGTGCAGAGGAATCTAGAGGCAGGTTGTATTTCATCCCTATGATTACATCCATGTTGCTTTTCAGAAGAACAGGCTAAAACTTCCACAAAAAAAAATTGCTGCAAAATTTGTTTACAAATTGATTTGAAAAGTTCAATGGAAACAAAAATGGAATAGCAAGCTCCCCGCATTTTCCCACCCTTTCAATTTTCAGATATAAAGAACAAATTCTTAGTTATTACAGAATTTGATACTGATAAGGAAGGAACACCTACAACTGAAATACAGCATCAGAACCAGGCAACTACATAAACACTTATCAGAAATCCTTGTACTTTAACCGCCTTACCCTGCATTTAAGAGACAAAAGATTCAAGAAGCTATTCTGTTTGTTTGCCATTTATTAGAGAACGAATACAGCCTTCTCATAATGTCGGTGATTTGCTAAGTGTCCCTGTGAAGCACAAAAGCCTGCTGTCCAGTTTGCATGGCCGTGAGTGCTGCAGCCCTGTGGAGTAAGGCACGATCTGCCATTTTGCAGCATTCTGGTGCTGATTTCAAAGTATTCTCAGAAGTCACAGTTTTTCTCTCTGTTTCTTATCTCCACAAAGCTTTACTCACTTTGTCCTTTTAGAAGAGGTATTGTTTCATTTGTGGCAGCCTGTGGGTCTGCATTTCTCCACATGACAATATACCCATATATTTCCCACTCTGCTTTTTTGACTAAGCAGTCAAGCAGCTTGCTGAACTCACACTTGTCAGCTGGTTTTGATGCCTAACTTTCAGCTTCAATTGCTGATTTCTTGCATTCCTGTCCAAATGTCTCCCTGATGCATTGTAAGCAGGTCTGGTTACTTTACATCTCTAACAAGAACTGCTCAGCCCTACTGACCCACTGTCTCACTTGCTCTCATTTTGTGTTTTAAACCTGCTGCTGAAGCATGGTCTGTATCACTATCACAGTATGCTGGCCTTGCTTCTTTTGGACTGCTATGCAGTAATACTTCACTGGTTAAAACAGGTCACGCTTCACAGCATGGACTGCATCTCACCTACTTCCTGCAGTATCCTGTTTCTTGTTTTACTTGGTACAGACACATATTTTTCCTATTTCTGCATTATTTTTCTTTAAACATAAATGTCAGCAGTAATGGAAGTATTGGACTGGCAGTTGAGAGAAAGAAAATGCAATGACCAAGTACCATTTTGCTTCTGCTGCTCCTCTCGAGCACCTTGTGGTTGCCATCAACAGCCGACCCTGGAAGCAGATGAAGTGCGGGCAGCTCCAGTTGTGCCTCCCACCCCTCCCATGGCTGAGACAGCCCAAGAGGACTCAAGGAAGGGCTGAGGAAGGGCTCATCAGGGCTGGATTAAGACAAGAAACACCTTGGCTACAAACTGTCAAAGCCACCTTAGCATGACAACAGCATTCAGCAGCAGTTTTCTGGGCCAGATTTAGAAATGTAAGCCATCTGTGATCAGAGGGAGGAGTTAGAGATCACAACCCACATTCCCTTACTGGCTCCAAAAGCTACACAACCTTTTTTTCTTCCTCTCACCATTTTGCACAAGTCAAAACAAAACCAAAGCCCCTTCCTCCCCGCCCTGCATCAGTATGAAATTCTCCTCCACTCCAGGAACCAACTTCAGTAAACTGGCAGGATTCAGGCAGTCACAGAAACATTGCTAAACATCCCTTCCCAGTCTGAAGGAAACACACTGGCTCCCTGTAGGTCTCCTCTTAGGACACTGGAAGTTTCTTACTAGAATTTTTACCCTGGAGGGTGCTGCAATTTGAAGCTTTTTCTTCAGCTGACTGTGACATCTTTGCTGTGCTACCCCCACTCTTTGGAACACAGGATGAGCTCCCAAACTTCCCTGACCCAAACAACAGTATTTTCTCTTCCCCTCAGATGCCAAACGTTATTGTGGACGCATAGCAGGAGCCCTGACATTCCCAGCAGCCCATCTTGTGATGGGGAAGGTTCTGGCTTACATCTTGTCTGCACTCCAGATTTAATCAAGAGGTAGCTGGTGGCACCTCAACCACATCTCTGCAAACCTGCACACTCTGGTGGCAGCCAGAAATGGGGGCAAGGATGCGGACGTGGGTCTGTCAATCAGAGTTTGCTCTGCAAGCAGCTACAAGGCGGGCAGCCTGGGGAGGGGAGGTGGCGAGAGGAGAACCACCTCATACAAACAAAAGGTGCGTGCTGACGCTAATCTCCGCTAATGAAGCCTGCACGGAGCCTGTGCTCTGAGTCACCCAAGCTCAGCAGCCAGCCGAGAGAAAGCTCATGAATCAAACCGCCCCGCTGTAACAAAGGGAAGCAGTGCGGGCAGGGGGGAGGGGAACAGAGCAAGACAGGGCTTGCGTCAGACCCGCAGCCGCTGCCTCCGCACTGCCCCTGCCTCTGCTGCCCGGGCACCCGCGGGCACGCTCCTGTGGCTCCAAACCTCCCGTCCAAAGGCCCCGCAGAACAAGCCCATCAGGGCGGCAGGGCCTGGCTGCCGCACGGCCCTCCTGCTACCACGGGACGCGGCCCCTCGTGTTTACGGCGTCTTGGGCACACCGTACTGGGGGACAACCCTCACGCCAGGGCTGCGAGCAGCTTCGGGGAGTGGGGGCACAGGGAAAGCAAGAGCCTGGGCATGTGCCTGGTATCAGGAGGTGGCTATGCTGATGGGGTCAAGACTCTTCCACCATTCTGTTCCTTTAGGTCCACCTGTGGAAGTAAGATCAGAGCAGAAGCAACCAGCTATGGAGATTGGGACCTAAAGACCATTACTGCATCTTTGCCAACATGCGAAACACCAGACAGCACGGGTACATACATCTTGACCAATTTGCTATGGCAGCTCCTCACGGGCACAGAGACTCCCTCTCCCGTCAGCTGAAGGCTCACAGAGAGGACAAGTGGGTTACTTCTGAGGAACTGGCTTCAGTTCTTTTGTATAATCAAATATACATCTAGATTTAAAAACATGTCAGAAAAGAAAAGAAAACTATCCTCCTCCATAATATGCCCACCAACCAGCAAGCTGTACCCATCTGGCCATAACCAAATAATCTTTGATTATGGCCTAAAAAAAAAAAAAAAAAAAAAAGGGTATTTTTTTTTCACAGTTACAACTATAATCTGCTTTTCTGTGGATTCAGTTCTCAACTTGCATACTCCTGTGGCTGTGCAGTGAGGAATATGATGTGGCAATTCCAGGTGCCGGAGCAATTATACACCTCTACACACACACGCAATTCATGGGTTTTGCAGGGTAGGCCAGGAACAAAAGCCGAGAGCCTGAAACCTTTGTTGCAGGCTTTCCAGGCTGGTGACAGCACAGGCCTCCACCTCAGAGACCAACTACTCAGGTGCTCCTTGAGGGGGAAAACTAGATTAAGCTGATGGGAGATGCATTCAAAGGCACAAGCTCTGCAGAACTGGCGTATAGCGCAGAGCAAACCAGCTATCAACAGGGACTGCAGTCAGGTTTTTTTCTTTCTTTTTTTTTTTTGCTTTTCCTAAGAAATAAGAGAAAAGAAAAGCTGGCCATCTTGCTACCTGGTACAGAGGTGCTGGCTATACAATTGCCACAGAGAAGCACAGCATGGCCCTCAAAATTATGTGCCTTGGAAGCAGAAGAAGCACCACAAGCTCTAGGCTACTGTTTCTAGGCAAGGATCTCGAAGCCCAGTAAATAGTACCCTCTCTTAGAGGAACCATCAGGAAGGAACAGGAGCTCTCCTGTGTGAATGCAGTGCTTTGTTTAATGCTCACTTGGAAGGTGAGCGTTTTTTGTGACAACAAGCAAGCATAAAAACCTTGTCCTAGGGCTGTTCACTTGATAGATACTAGTTTACTAGTACTTTTAGGACAGACAAGCAACAAGGAAACAGAGTGGTATAAAAAACCTCCTTTTCTCTGCAAGCATTTGAAAGTTGTTTAAACAATGCCAGAAGACAACTGTGAGAATGAAGAATCTGAGATGAAAGGGCTCCAAAGATTTGGGACCACTTCTGTTTAATATCTTTATCAATGACCAGGATGAGGGGACCCAGAGCACCAGGGCACCCTCAGTAATCTGCAGGCAACACCAAGTGTGGCAGGACTATTTATCTGCTTGAGGGTAGAAGGGGTCTACAGAGGAATCTGGGCAGGGTGGATCAATGAGCCAAGGCTAACTGTATGAGATTCAGCAAGGCCAAGTGCTGGGTCCTGAGCTTGGGTCACAACCACCCAATTCAATGCTACAGGCTTAGGGAAGAAGTGGCTGGAAAGCTGCCTGGCAGAAAAGGACCTGGGGGTGCTGGCTGACACCCGGCTGAATGTGAGCCAGCAGTGTGCCCAGGTGGCCAACGGCATCCTGGCTTGTATCAGAAATAATGTATCCATCAGGACTAGGGAAGTGATTATGTCCCTGGACTCGGCACTGGTGAGGCCACACCTCTGTCTCTGTATTGTGCTCAGTCTTGGGCCCCTCACTACAAGAAAGACATTACGGTGGTGTAGAGTGTCCAAAGAAGAGCAACAAAGCTGGTGAAGGGTCTAGAGCACAAGTCTTATGAAGAGTGGCTGAGGGAACTGGGGTTGTTTAGCCCAGAGAAAAGGAGGCTCAGGGGAGACCTTATCACTGTCTACAACCACCTGAAAGGAGGTTGTGAGGTGGGGGTCAGTCTGTTCTCCCAAGTAAGAAGTGACAGGACAAGAGGAAACAGCCTCAAGTTGCTCCAGGGGAAGTTTAGGTTGGGTATCAGGAAAAATTTCTTCACTGCAAGGGTTGTCAAGCATTGTCAGGCTGCCCTGAGAAGTGGTGAAGTCCCCATCCCTGGAGGTATTTAGAGGATGTGTAAATGTGGTGAACAGGCATATGGTTTAGTGGTGCACTTGGCAGTGTTAGGTTAACAGATTTAATGATCTTAAAGGTCTTTTCCAACCTAAATAATCCTATGTTTTTTAAAAGGGCCCCTCTCAGGGGCAAGAGAAGTTATAGTTGCTCAGGGAAAAGACACAAAGACAAGAGGACATATAAACCTGCTTTAGGTTATCCTCATAGAGCAGCAAAGCCTCAAGAACAACTATTCACGTATAAATTTTGTCTTAAAAACTCTGGTCTCAGTGCATCATTTCAAGTATAAAAATAAATGACACCATGCAGCCATCACTTGATGATCAATTTATTCTGCCAACAGACATCGCTTCACTCTGCCCAGTCTTCAGCTCACTTGAAGATGCTTGGCTCTGTTATTCTAATGTCAAGGAAGAAAACATATGCCCTTCTTCTCAGACATGTCTATTAACTGGAGCACAGCAGCTCACTAACCACCACTACACAGCTCTCAAGCAGAACAAGCTCATGTCTGTCCCAAAGATACTGCAGGACAGATGGGTCCTCTTCACTGCACGTCCCACTATGCATATGAAGTACTGCTGCAGGTGTCCGAAATTAGCTGGACCTGACGGATGAACAGAGTTGACCCATAGGGCAGATCTATGACTGTGGATCAAGGTAAATGAACTTTAGGGAAATCTAGGCTAGAAAGAAGAGCACACAGCCTCAAGCCTGACAAAGATGCCATTCAAAAAAAGCAAAACTAGCTACACCCGAAATTGATAGGGATTTTCCAGATCTAAAAAATTCTGCTAGAGATCAAAACTGTGTCCTACCAGTTTACCTGTGACAGTTTGCCCAAGTTCTGACACTTAGAGACAGGGGCAAAAATAATTGAGCTGCACTGACTCAATAAGGAAATTGAGTATTCAGAAAGCAAAGGTAGTCAGTGCCATCTTCCCGCACTCAAAATCCTTATCAGCCAGAAGCTAATTCTGCTATTCCTCCTACGGAGTCACAGATTTTCCTTAGAAAATTCATGCTCTGTACCTACTTCTGCACTGAAGCTTTAAAACAGGAACCTCTAATCTCAAGGGCTAGAGAGGGCCTTCAGCTTTCACTCAAGCCTGCTTGCAGCCACCAGGTTTTGTCAGCTTTAGAGTTGAGAAAGCTCAAAGGGGAAAGCAGAGCAGAAACTGTCCAAATGTGATTTCTAAAGCTCACTACGAACTTGCTTGCTTGTTGCAATCTGAAAGTGAAACTGAAAACAAGGGGGAACAGGATGACGGCTGAATTGCTGCCGCTGGTTTTCTTCTGAGCTTTTAGTTACTATGTATTTGGTAATGGCACAACAGTAGTTCATTAATAAACTGACATTCCAGCACCACTACAACAGCAAGGCAACCTGCAGACCAGGGTTTTGTCTGTATGGGGGAAATGACTCCAGCTTTTATTCATGTACCCCTGTCAGCAGGTTTAAGGTGTTTCTTTTCCTCTTCCCTGTGCACAGGACAGTTAAAACACAGGTAAGGAAAGTGTCCCTCCGGTGCAGACTGACTAGAAGGTGCCAGGTTTCCTCTCACACCACCAGCAGCATGTAAGGAGAAGCACCCGCCCAGAAAAGCTGGGCTAGGAGATGCTACACGGGGTAGCTTTAGCTCCAAACACCGGAGGCTTGCCAATACATTGACTTCATGTCACTGGCATTCAAGCAGTTAAACACAACTGCGAACCCTGGAAGCTTTCCCACTCCTTGCTGAAGCCTCTCCCCAGTACACTGGTAACTGGTAAACAGATGGTACAACAGATATGGTGTCAGCTCCCTCCTTGTTGGAAATGCAGCTATCCAACATTTAGTCAACCTTGCCTACAGTGAGAAGCGACTGAATTAGAAGTAAAAACATGCTTGCATTTCCCTTTCACTTTTAACTACTGCACATACACAGCCTGTGCCTTTTGCATTTCTAACAGAGTCAAAAACTGATCTTTTTCTAAGGAATCTTCTCTCTGTTCCTTCCCCATACTGGCTGTTGTGGCAAAAGGTGGTAAAAACTCCCCCCTTTTCACTCTCCTACAAGAAGTCTAGGATAAACAGTCATTCAGACTAGCAGCATTTTCCTCCTCAAAGCTGCATCTAAGGAACAATATAGACACTGCAAATACTGTCCAACACTCACAAACTAGGCAACTGCCAAAACCATTCAGCACTGTTTTGAGGAAAGTTTTCAGTTTGTTTCTAGTTGGCCTTCCTCCGTGCCTTGCTGCCATCTCTGACTCTCCTCCAGCCCTTTGCAGCAGCTTACCAAAACAAGCACCAAATTCTGCTCCTTGGTAAATCACCTCTTGCACGCAACCAGAAACTCCCTTGCTCTCTCCTGTGATCTCCCCCCTGTCATATTTCCCAAGCTTTACCCCCTTTCATCAGCTTCCCATCACCGTTCTGTCTTCTTTCTCATAATGAGACTCATTTCTCTTCCCTCTATGTAAGACTTCATGTTTGTTACTACTGCACTTCCCTCGTTGCCCACTTCCCACAAAGCTCTGTCCTGGAGCCAAACAAAATTCGCATCTTGTTCTGAATCCTGCACTTCTAGCAGAGCATACATTTTCTCTTGAAAACGTCTTATATCAAAAAGTAACTATTATTTGGGACAAGTTGCCAAGCAAACCTCCCTTTCCTTTATGTACCAAGCCATTTAAAAGTCACTCGACATGGATAAAAAGCACAAGGCTTTAAACAAATTCTATTATTTTTGACAGCAATGGATAAAGCAAGGTTTGGGGATTTTTATATGTGTGTGTGTTTTTAGTTCCAGGCTGAGTCAATATATTATGGAAAACAGACCTGCCTCCAGTTACCTAGAGACTGCTTCACCATGGGGTTCAAGTGACACTGTAAAACCACTCCACAGGAATGCCACTCAATTGCTCAATTCAGCAAACCCTGCTGATGGATTTTCCCCCCTTATAAATCGCACTTGCCTATTCATTATTTCCCATACTGGATGAGAAAAAGAAAAGAAAAAGGAACAAGCTTTATTAATTGATGGTGATTTAGACCCTTATTAAGGCTGAGATTTAAACATACAATTAAGTCAGGAAAGTAAAAATTATGGTTTTCCCGCTTTCATTCCCTTCTCCATTATTTGCCCACCATAAACGTATGCGCTGTCTTCTACGAACTCTGCCATCAAGCACATATGCACCAAAAGCTTTGTTATTTCCAAAACACTGCTCCAATGCTAACTTCAGCAGCCCAGCCTCACTCTTCTCCCGCGATATAGCAAAGTATTGATCGCTGTTTTCACAAAAGTGAACCGTGTTCCCCAAAGGGTAAAATTATTCTTCTCTGCTTGGGTATCTAAAACTTTCCTCCTTTTCCACAAAGGCCAAAGTCCTGTAAGCCCCCTCCCTTCTCAGGGAGCTGAACCTCTGCAAAGTAAACAACATTCATTTGAGAGGCTAAATGCAAGTCCAAGTGCCTATCTTTAGGCACTGGAGTCTGGAAACGTTGGTTCGAGTGAACAGGCCCCGCTTGTGGCATGAATCATTCTACAGAGCAAGGTTAACAGAGGAGTTCCCTATTCTTAATTTAAATCTCTCGACCATCCTGCTGCTTAAATGAGAAACCCAACTGGGAATCTTAATTACAGGAACATACTCACCAAACATATTGTATTCATTTATTTGAATTACTTTAGGAATGGCATCACTAGCCAGGAGAACAAAAACAATCCTGCACAAAAATGGATTAAGAGCTCAAGGCCTGGCATAAAAAGAGTCCTTGGAGCCCACCACATTTGATCCAATGACTCCTGTGGGTTTCCTTAGCCACAGAGGTGCCACAGAGCCCCAGCAGTGGGCAGTGAGCAACACCACAATGCCAGACCTACTCCTTTCTCAGGTAGCTCCACTTCTACCTGCATTCAGACGACCAAGCATTTGAGCATGAATCATCATCATTGTGGATATGTGATTTTATGCCCCCAGTCTCCATTCCCCTGCTGCCCACAGGCCCCCTGTTCACGCACTCCAGCGAGGAAGAAGTGTGCCAGAGCTGACATTCCATTCAGGCTATCCATCATAATCCCCTTTTTGGTATGAAAGGGGAGACATCTTTTAACCTTCTTCAGTTCCTTCCCTTTTCCTAGTAGATATAGAACACAAGAAAACAGTATGTCAACTAGTAGAAACTCTGTGAAAAGAGCCTGATCACAGCAGGGTTTCTCTCTTACACTTAAGTCTCTCCACATGCAGCCCAGCGAGAGTCCACAACCAGAAGTAGTTCGCTTAAATGGCAGCCATCAGACAGTCCTTCAGGTAAGGATGCACCGATGATAAAACAAGACACTCGCATTTGCTAAGGACAATGTAGCAGATGTAAAGTCAAGCCTAGTTTTGTTTTTCAGTTTGACCTGACAGCTCCCATTTTGTCCAGGACCTGCCTTCTAGGGACTCCAGCTTCCTCCTTCCCTTGCATCTTGCAAAAGACAACCTCATCAGAGAAATATTTATAAAGCTTTGCATAAAACCTTTCCCAGACAGAAGCTCTCTGAAGAGTGCAGAAGGATGGACTACTTGAATGATATCATCAGTTCGCCAGGTCTGATGAGGCAACACAATGCTTGGACGTGACTCTGTGTGTTTGTCTCGCTGGTAGCGCAACCCTGGATCCTGCTGTCACATGCCTCTGAGCACTTCAGGCCAGGGAATGTCTCTCAAGATTGTTGGTAAATTCTTATCTGTATTACAGTTGCGGAGGTGACGCTTGCAGACGTAACCCTGAGCAAATCTGAGCCAGGCAGTAACCCTGGTAATTTGGAGGGGGATGGGGAGAACAGCAGCAGCCAGCTGGGAGCTGATCAAGATGCCTCACACACTACCATTTGCCTTCTACAGCTGCTAGGGCTCAAGCTAGGACCTGTAGTCAGCAAGACAGGCTACGAACACACAGAAGAAATGTGACTGCTGCCTGAAAATGCTGCTTGCATCCTTGATACTGCTAAACAAATTAGTATTTAACTCCCTTTTCTTGATCTGCACTACTCACCACTGCTACAGCAGGGCTTGATTTGTATCAAGAGCTAGCTGAAATATGGGATGAAAAAGCAGGCAGGAAAAACATGCCCTTTGTGTTCAGTTTAGAACTTGTCAACTGGTTGTCGTGGTGGCCTTTATTCACATCATCCCTAAGGGCCACAGTGTGTTTCACTGATAGGAAGATCCTTCTCTCTGATTGCTAGGATGCAATGATATCAGCTTGAGCATGCTTGCCACAAACAGGAGGTAAAATTCATTAGCATAAACCTCAGAGAAAGGCGCTTTGCCTAATTTGTTTCACCTCAAACTTGCCCCAGGCTACCAGATCAGTTGACTACTTCCCACAGCTTGGCTGGGGTGTGATAACTCTTCCAGCTGTGGTAACACAGTGATATGCCTGAACTCAGTTGGGACTGGGGAGAAATATTTTAGCCCTTTCACAATGAGCATAAAACCCACATGACTAGTCTACATTTACTTTTTCTCCTTTTAACTAGTTTTGCTCTCCTCTGCCTATATACTGTAGCTCCTTGAACCCTAAGAGCTGAGGAGTGGAAGACATTATTGAGAAACCTACAAAACTTATCTTATTTAGCAGTGAAGACAAAGTTTATACAAGCAACTAGAGAATACAGCCAGCGTTGGCTTTTTTTCTCTTTTCATGAACAGCTAAAATTATCCCAAACATACAATTTCAGGGGAAAGGGTGGGGGGACAAATAAGGAACCATTCCCATTTCAGGTCACATCTAATGAAAATGTTTACCCAGAAAGAATAGGAAAAAAAATTTAAACAATGCAAGGTTTTACTTCAACATTTTCTAATGGTAATCATTCATTTCAGAAATGCTGAAATGTTTCATTTCCACATTATTACACATGTCAATGTTTTGTTATAACACAGAATTTTTTAACTGACGCAAGTAAAAAGAGGAAAAGAAGCTAAAAATATTAAATAGACTGAAAACTGAGTGCTTCACTACAGTTATACACAATATTTAGAATTCCCACTGTACCTTTTTATTAATTTGACAGGTAATGGAGGAAATCCCAGATTTCACTGCAGCAACACTGGTTGTAGGAATATAGTACCTCATTCACCCAGTCAGTCTGCTGAAGTTTTGAATTGAAAACAGACTCAAAAGTATGTCTTGACTTCTCACCTTGAACAAAGCTAGGACAACAACAAATAGTGGGGTCTCTACCAATTTACCCTATGTGAAAACCTATCAACCCATTTCACTTATATTGGTGTTGGTGCTTGCACCTGATAATACCCCTCAAATCCAAGTGCAAACCTTCTTAGAGCACCGCTCAATTCATACATCTCTGGAGAACTAGTCTGAGAAAGCTCCTCTGGGGTTTTCAACCAGAAGAAACAAAGCACAGCACTTAGTAACGCTTTGCTGCTATGTCTGCGCAAAGCACTTTTTACCAGCTGGCATCCACCAAGAAATATTACCTTCCATTTCCTCCTCAACAAATAGACAGTTTAAGGGATAGGAAAAAAACCCTATCTCCTCTCCCTACCAAATCACCTATGCAGCTCTATGCAAAGCAAGCAGCAGACAATATGGAATGAAACTGAGAAGAGTTCTCATTTTCCTGAGCAATTAAAGTGCAGTTTTAGACATGTAATAGACATTTTGCCTTTGCCATTAATGAGCAGAGTATGTAAAGTATGAATGCCTTGATATCGTCTGGGCACTCGAGTTTAGACTTCCATTAACAACCTCATTAGAAATAAGACAAACAGTGTGTTGCATTACAAAATGGATCATAAATCCGTGCTTTTGAGAGCTCCTGGATGTGAGCTGTATGTTTGCCTTTTTGAATTACAGACTCTTACTACAGGTAATCTAATAAAAATGCTAACAAACCCCTTTTCATATGATCACAGAAAAACCACTGCACATTAAGAAACATAGATGATAAGCAACAGATACTCAAAATGTCCTTTTATGTACATTAGAGTGGTGCTGAAGACGACATCTGCTTTCTGAGGTGAGCAACAGCAAAATCCCCAGACATGACTGCAATCAAGAAATCACAGTCTCACACTTACTGAAGCTGGTATTAGTATCTACAATAGCTCAAGTGGATTCTGGATGAGCTGTCTGTCAACCCCTCCTATTCAACCCCACTTATTCTGTGCAAGCCCCTTACACCAAGCATTGCTACACAAAGACAAATGTTAACATCTGTTAAGCATCCAGAAATCTCTCCAAGTCACTGAAAGTGGAAAATGATCAGTATCTACTAGGCTAAGGACTGGGTTTATACCAGACTGAAACTCCTAGAAACCTGACAAACAATCTTAAATGACAATGGTGAGAGTTCCATCCTGGGAAACACTGAAAATTATGAAAGAGTGGAAAACATAATGAAGGCATGGAAACCCAGACCAAAAAATGCACAGGAGAGCAAGGCTGATTTTTATTTTTTTAATTATTTATTCCTTGTGCCTTACCACAACTAGCTTCTCAAGCCTATGGACCTCTTCAGCTAAGTCTTATTACAAGGAACATTAAACCAGAGAAAAGCTGCCGATACTGGACACTCCAAGAATACAAAATCCATCATCAGCAGACTGCTGATCACAGCAATCTGCAATTTTCACTTCCTTGGTTGATTGCTCGTGGGGTTTTTTAAATGCCGGCTTATCTGTTCTCCACATTTTCCTGTACTGCAAATATTTGTCCTCTGGGTTCTTATTTCTTCCTTGTTTTGTTCTCAGATCATCATTTGTCATCATTAAAAAATTTATACTTAAGTTGCTGCATGCCTTGAAGTCTCTACTCCAAAAATAAGTCAATCATGAGAGGACGTAAAGGTGCACTTTTTTGTTTTGGGATTTATGATTTATTGTTTTTTAAGTTTTCCGGTTGAAAAGTACCTTAAGATCCTAATGTATATCTCACAACTTTTCACTTTAAAGCACTCTGCTTATAGTCCTAAAAATCAGAGGAATGAAAGCACTGAGGCATTATTTTTCCACCGTAACCATGCGAAGAATAAACTATTTCTCTGAATACACTGGGGGGGGGGGCGGGAATAAAAGAATCAGAATAGCAAAGTTGCCCACCTTTGAAACAACAGTTCGTAACAGAAGTAATGTATCCTTAACTGGGACATTGAAAATTATGATGATGATGGAAAAGAGACTGAATACATGTAAATTAAAGACATATTGCTAGATTGAATCAGTCCTGTCCAGTATTTATAAGTGTTTCTAAAATATGAGATCTGAGAAGACATCATATGTCTGAATATGTTTGTTTAAAGTTAAAGGTTGTTTATTGAATGTTATTTATACGCTGTTAAACCTCAGAGGGAGAAATAGTAAACATGTCTGGGATTCACAGAGTACACAAAACAGGCACTAAATTGTACAGTTTGATATATGACTTCCTATACTGGATAAATCCACTAGCATCTGCTAAATATGTAGAAGATTTATTACATATTCATAAGGTTTACTTACTATGTAGACTTCATGATTTGGCAAACGAAGCCTGACTATAAGGAAAACTGTTATTTCACTATTTTAAACCCTTTTAATACAGATTTTGGAGGAGGCATGAATATTCCCTCCCTGTTGCCTGATGGAGGGAACAGTCTCTGAGCTATTGAGCTGGCTGAGAAAGAAAGAACTTGTGTCTCACGTCTTGTTTATAGGATGGAGTCTTTGTGCATCTCTTGGCAGTTCCTAGAGCAAGGTACAGTCCTGCATATTATCTCTCTCCCAAACTTTGCTGACGGACTCAGAGTCAACAAAGATCCTAGTACAGTGCAAAGCCTCTCCCCCTGCGGGAGAGCTCAGCAGGCTCTCTTCCCAGGGCATAGTGAAGTCAGACATTTGTTTTGGCATCCAGAAAACTCTTTTTGAAATCTGCATGAAACTTTCTAAATTCCCATAGTCCAGGAATCTTTGATGAAATACAGTATTTTTTTTACCACTGGGCAATAATGCTTTATTCTAGAAATAGAAATGGAAAATTTGGGTACAGTGAAGTCCTGTTTTCAGGAAGTCAGGGAAATCCCATTTCCTCCCCTTTCCCCCCTCCACCTCATTTCTCTAGTTCTAGTTCATCTCTCTTGCTCATACAAATGAACTGTCGAGCTGCAGCAGCAACAGTGAAATCAATTTCCCTGGTTTTAGATGAAAACCTGAAAGTGAAAGAAGCTAAATTCAGAAGGCAGAGAAAGCTGAGATTTTTCCCATTCAATGCCAGAGATGTGCACCTCCAGTACCTACCAAGAACATGACTGAAAGTACATAAAGGGCAGAGGGCTACTCATCAGAAGCCAAAGTCAGGGTTCCTGTCATTTACTTTACCACACAAGCAAAACGAGGAGCAGCTTTTAGCTCAGGAATTATTATAAATACAGGTAAAATATTTCTAAACAAAAAAGATAATTTCCTTCCTAGTCAGCTCTGCTTATGTATCACTTACGGTCTTGGGCTAATATAACCTTTCCTTGAAACAGCGAGCCTTCATTCCTCCTTTCTGACCCTCACTACATTCCTTTAATCTTTCTTTAAAAACAGGGCTCAGTTTTAAGGGAAATGTTTCTCATTGGGAATTTGCAAATGGCTCCTGCAAGAAACAGAATGCATCTTGGAAGGTGTACCTTGGAAGGAGTCTAGTCATACAGGCTAAACACTCAACAGTTTACCTGAAATGCTGATTTACTGCTACAGACCTCCACTTCCACATTGGCTTCTTTCTGAAGAAGAATTATTATGGGACAGTACCTCTACCTCTAAATGGCTTCCCTCAGCCATACAAATGCTTAATGTAATGTATATTCAATTCTGCTTCTATACCCTATAATCCAGCTGCATCCAACACTCTCAGTCATGATTTGAGGTCATAACTCACTGTCCAAGCTCTCCAGGACAGGGACCTATTTTTGTAATTTCGTAAATTTTCACTAAGTTCTCTGTGGACTGACTAGTGTCAGAGATCCACAAACAAGTGTGTGTATTGTTAATATGGACTGCCTCCTGCTAACAGACTTAATTTCTCAGTATCCTGACGAAAAAAAAATGTGCCTTTGAATGTATGAAGCACTGGTTCTGTTACTGTATTTATTATTTAACATTTGTGTGCTAGAACCACAGATGGGCAAGTGACAAGCAATAGCTATTGGGGAAAAACATTATTACTCCATGTACAAATACATCCCTAAGATAACTTACAACATTATCCTGCCAAAATGGAGCAGCTAACCATTTTCTTGCAGTCTGAGATGTCCCAGATCCCAGATGGCCAGCTGAATAGTGGCTCAAGTAATGCTAAGCAATGAACAGCTGCTAACAATGAGGAAATTGTGCTTTTAAGACCTGATTCAATGCCCACTGAAGTCAATGAAAATCATATAAACAGCAGTGAGTGCCCTAGTGGCACTATTTTTTGGCAAAAAGACAAAAATGAGATAACAAAATATTGTCAAATTCCACCCCTCCCACCCCTCCTGCCCCCTGGAATATTCACTGCTTTTACAGAGTAAGTGTCCAGATCTCCAGTCAAGCCTAGAAAGATTCTAGTGAATGAAGCTTCATTGAAAATTCTGCTGTACACTAAAATAAAGAGTATTTTATATCTTATAGAGGATTCTTTATTTAGAATGGCTGCAGACATTAAGGGGTTTAGTTGATTTTCCCACAGATTTCAGGCACATTATAGAAAACCAACACTCAGTTTTGATACACCATTGCCTGCAAGTCCTTCCTTTCAGTAAATAATTAAGTTTAATAACAAATGGCACTACTATTGGTCAGAGCACCACTACTGCTGTTCTAGTAACATGCATCTATGAAGCGTGTATTAGAAATCAAGTGTCTGCCTCGAGTATTTTGTAGTCAATGCTTTAGCTGGACTAATGGTGGTTACCAGCTGACAAGGAAGAAGGTCAGAGAGTTAGGGATAGCTCAGTTCTAGAACACCATATGAAATAGAAGTCTCTTGTGGGTTTTCTTAAACCAACAAGTATGAAATGGCAAGTATCTGATTTTTAAAGTGCTTAGAAGGAGCAGCACTGAAAACCTAAACATGACACTTACAAACTTTGCATCACTGTCCTAACCTGAAGCACTGTGAATGCAGCTTCATAAGCCTGTGGAGACAAGTACCTTCCTGGGAGCTCAGGACAGCAAGGAGTAGTCCTGAGTGAGTATGGGATAAAGAAAGGGCAGGGCTCTTGATGGGAAGAAAACAGGAGGCTCTTCAAAGCTTAGTAAGAACTCATTAAAATTCAGAGATGCATTGCTGATGAATAACATCAGTGTTAAATGCATCTCTCAGTCCATTACCTAAATAAATAGAAAAGATAAATATAAAAGAACCACTGAATTCACAGAAAGACACTCCTAACAGTTACTTTCCTGACCTCACACAAGACTTTTTAACCACCTGATGTGGGATGAATCTTAGCTGCTTTAAAAGCAAAGAGGCACTACTTAGAAAAGCCACAAGGATAAAGACAACTGTTTCTAAGGGAGGTTGGTTGGGTTCCCCCCCCCTTTTTAAAATATGCCTGCAAAGTGTCTAGTAACACGCTGCCAATTTATTTCTTCAGCTTGCTCAAATGCTACACTCTCTTGGGTGCCTTTGTGGTCTCAGAAGCACAACAGGTACTTCTGTGCTTTTTCGTAGATCTTCCATTCTGCTGTAGATCTGTTTATGTTCCATA
This sequence comes from Todiramphus chloris collaris, assembly GCA_025345505.1. Classification (NCBI taxonomy): domain Eukaryota; kingdom Metazoa; phylum Chordata; class Aves; order Coraciiformes; family Alcedinidae; genus Todiramphus; species Todiramphus chloris. The sequence continues at coordinate 6,425,463 of JANVCC010000020.1, forward strand.
ACTGCACAGGTGCACACAGGCTGACATGAATGGAGCCAGGTCCTATGGAAGTGAGGAATCTATTTGCATAGGCTGGAGGCAGGCACAGTGCAAATAACTCTTTGCAGCTGTACCAACACGCTCCAGTCTCGTACTGTCCAAATCATCCTGCTCTGAGGCATCTCTTCAAAAAGAGCTGGAGGACATCGCTAATCATCAGACTTACTAACAGTGTTGCTACAAAATGTAAAAGGTTGGACTGGGAGCGCAAAGGGACTAGAGGAAGCCTCAGCAATGATGGGAGTGACAGAGCTCAGCCTCCCCGAGGGAAGTATATTAACCAGCATAAGGCGCATGCAAACACCAAGGGAGCCCTGATGGTATTTTGAACTGTCTCTGTCACTCACAGCATGCACCTGCCACTCCTGCCACCTGGGTTCCTCACCTGGGACTGACAGTTTCAGTTCAGAGAGAGCTTTCAAGGACAGTTCTAATGGGAAGCTCCTGCTTCGGGACACCATTGTGTCCCCCTGAGTGAAAGGTCTTCTGCTGCTGGTCTAACACTGCCAAGCAGGAGCCCCAGCCACCTCCCTTCTCAGCACAGAGCTGGCCTGAAGGCTTGCTGACACCACTACTGCATCATTACACCCCGCAGGGAGAGCAGGAGTTTTCCCAAACTGGAATATTCTTCCCCAGCTGCTGATTTATATTGCCCTGGGCAAAAATGTCCAAGAACACAAGCCAGAAGCACTCCTGCTATAGCCACCACCCGCCATAGAGGAAAACACACCTTTTGCCACTCTGCTTGAGATGTCGGCAGCCGTAGACAGCTCCATTTCTATTTTTCAGATCTGCCAGCAGCCTGTCATGATCTAATCACAGCCTACCCAGAGGCTGACTTGCAACCTCTGGCCTATAGCATCCTAAAAGCAAGTGTTGGAAAGGCAAGGCAAGAAGGCAAGGCAAGAAGGCAAGGAAGAAAAAAGGAAAATGAGGGGAAAAAAAAATCAACTCCAGTAACCAGTTAATAGATGACATAAGCAAAGACACTTTCTAATGTGGGAGGATCCAGCCCCAAACATCTCACCAAATGCCCAGACAAGGATTCTCATGTGGCCAGAACAGTTCATATTTTCTGTATTTCCACAAACTCTTAAACACTGAGCCAATACTACACTAATAGCTAGTAAAGGATTTTCCTCTTGCCCAAATGAGCTTGTTTGTGCAGGTTTCACCTCTTCTTGAGACAGCAAGAGTGAGGATAAGTGCCCTGAATAACACTAATAGGATATGGTTGGGTATCTTGAACTCTGTCCAAGTTCCTGAGGGAGTTAATCCTCCCTCAGGGCCTTAGAACTGAAGCACCAAGAGTCTTAAGTCAGACAGAGGCTGAGACTCCACCTCAGTCTCCCAGAGACTCCAAGAGACTCCACCTGAGTCTCCCAGATCACAGGTGCACTTCAGGACCACTGGACCAGCCTCACTTGCTGATAATTATCAGTTTAATGTCATTACTGAAATTACAACCAAATTTTACTCATTTAGATTGATCACCCTCTAATTTTGAAAGTGGTTACATGTGCTGACAGGATGATTACAGCTTTATTCACCGATTTTCGGCTTAAATTTAAAATAAAATACACTAAGATTGTCTCACGTGATAAACTGCAGTCAACTCTCAAGTCTGTTTCTTCTGGATTTAATTCTAACATTGTGAAGTTGACAGCCTCGCACAGCTCAGAAGAGACATATTATACTTTCCTACAGCAGAAGCTTGACAAAGGGACAGATAACATTTTCTTTGAAGCCTGAAGGGTCCCAAGCTACTGTCTCCAAGACCACAGTCTGTCTACCGATTCACTTTAAAAATCTCTTGAAAACTTACATGCATTCGCTTGCAAATTCTCACTTGTATTCTTAGCTAGGAGAGGCTAACATAGCAATAATTTTCTGCATGGTTTAAAAAAGTCTTCAGATTTAGTACCAATCATTTTCCCTGCAGGAAAGTCTGTGCACCTAAGCCTATGACAACAGAAGTACCTGGTTTGAAAGAGAAAGAGAACCGGGCAGTCAGGTAAGCAAATAGTTTCAAATTGCCCTGTCTTATCTCTAAAATGATCTTTCCACAAAATACACAGATAAATACGGAAATAAATACATTTTATATAAAGCCATTTTTATTGTTGCTAGTTCAGAACGACCTGCTTAATCCCCGTATCTTCTCATCCACGCTAAAGCAACTCTGGCAAATTATCTGGTGGTTGACACACTGTTAACACCTCTCCTTGCATTTAAAAATAAACCCGTACACACGTATATCCTACAACCATCCCGGACACAAGTTCATGTAATACAGCTGTATGCACCTTGCACGCCTGAGACTTCCACCCGTGCTCTGACGCTGCGAGAGCATTGGCTTTCCCTTTGCTCTTCCAGTGAAGTCTCGTGTTTGCTTTTCAGAGTTTGCTTTTATTTGGGCTTGTTTAAACGTTGGCATTCTCAGAGCCGGGAGAGAGGTGGTGACTGTTAGAGAGTTTGTGCCCTCTGCTGTTCAGCGCTGGATACGGGATCCCCGAAATTGCCACTGCTTTGTGCTACGTGCAGCAGTGTCCTCTCCTCCTCACCAAGCCTTGGCTGCCTGTAACACAGCTCGCTTCAACAGGATCAAGTATTTAGCCCTGGTCTGCTTAATCATAGTATTTTCAGCAAAACACTGGGCAGAGACCACTATCTCCTTTTAAGACCATCCGCACACTTCACATGCAGGATTTCAGCTTTGGGGATGGTTTCAGAAAGATCCACATCAACTCAGCAGTTTCCAAAACTGAGGCACACCTTTAGTGTTTTCATTAGTTCAAATGTACAGCGGATAATTTTAGAAAATCAAATCACTTGTTGACCAAATCCCAAGTCCCAAAGCTGAGTATGTACTCTTTAGCCTTTACTGAAAAACAGAAGCTCCCATCAGCATGGTTTTCAGATGGCTGGCTCACATTTCCTGTTACCATGCCTGTAGTAAATTCTTCAAAATCCCAACTAAAATCAAATTTGTGGGCATAACATTAACACTCCGCTATGCCCTCAAGTGCTAAATCTTTGCCAGAGATGACTCAATTACAAATTTCAGCAGGCAAGTTCTGAATAGAAAGCCGAGCTTATTCTCCTTCTGAAATCCATCCAAACTTTCCACAGCTCACTCTAAAGACATTCTGATGTGGAGTTGTTCACTCTGGTGAGATTTAAGGTAGTTTGCAAGGATTTTAGTGATAAAACTCTTCTATCTGCAGATACTACTACTTCACCATCTAAGCTATGTACCTGCTGTGATACCATTGCTCAGGAGCTCTAGTTTCAGAAAAAAATGTTCACTTCAGCATCTACCCCTGATAGGTATATCAGAGAAGACTACCCCTAGTATCTAGGGCATCCAAAAGACAGTAACAGTAGATGAGGTTTTGGAGGAGTCTGGTGGCATCCGCATCTATGACCTCCTCAGTAAGTCTCTTCTGACCTGCCTACACCTATGAATGTGCTACAACAGCTCCTCTAGACTTTGCACTGGCTGTAGGTGAGCAAAAAAAGCTAGTTTAAATTCATGTTCTGACTTAATAAGCAAGGTCCTTTTATTTATCCTTTGGGGATCTATTTTCCTCCAATTGCCACAACTTTCCCTACTCTTCCGATGGAGCTGTTTCTTCTTAGAGTGACAGGGAAAAAGAAAAGACATTGTGGAAGATCTAATTTATAAGCACAAGCCTCCCAGCAAATGAATCCTGGACAATGACATTCAAAGCAGTAAGCTACCAGTTTCCATCACTGTAAGGAGCTACCCTAAAAAGAAAATAAGCTCACAGAAGTGCAATGAAAAAAAAAAAACGGCAAGCAAAAACAAAACAAAACAAAATAAAAGCAAGAATTCACAAAGTATCTGGATTCAATAAAACTGTTTCAGTGGAAAGTTAGGAGCCTGAACACTGAATCTGAGCCTAATAGCCCTTTGCTACAATTACACTCACTTGAATGTTGAGCAGTGTGTCATTAGATGAGTGCATTCAGACAGCGCACTGCAGTAATAATTCACCAAGTGTTTACATTTCAACAAAGCCTTCTCTTGTGTGTTCTTCTAACCATAACAGCACATTTAGACGTTTTATAAACACAGCAGATTTGTTTTTAATTAAGGAATTTCGCAGCAGTGAACTCCGATCACCTAATATTTCAAATCTGAAAACATCACTATTACGGCATGCCAAGAGATTACTCTCTATACACTTCATGGTCTTTGTGAGTAAGGTTTCCCCCAAAAATGCCACACTGCCAGCAGATGATACAAAAAGAGTGGCAACGTTGGCCCCCCCTGCGGCTCTGCAAGAAAGCTGTACCTGTGACTCAGGAGAATATGTGCAGAGACTCTGCTTTCAGGATCGATCACGGTCAGCTTCTGCATCTCTGAGAAATTCTGTATCTTTTAAGCAAAGCACAGCTGAAATCAATATTCTGCCAAGAGAAGTGGAGAGACTTTGCTTTAGTGCTGTGGGATTCATTTCCATGACTGTCAATCATACGGTAATTTTCACAATTCCAGCATTGCAGTCTAACAAGTGCAATAATCTGTGGCCCAGACTTCTTGCCAAGCAGAAGTGATTTAAACTGAAAGACTGGGACGCAGGAAAGGAGGAAAGGAGTGCATGTTTCACCCGATTTGACCAGTATGCAATTTACACTTGAAAGGAAAGCTGGGGAAAGCTCGATCTGTTAGGAACTGTTGGCAGCGGAGCCTGTTTGCAGCTAAGACGCCAACAGAAGGATTGTATGGCAACAAGACTTCTGGTTCCTGTATGAATTTCAAATCACAGCATTATGTTTTAACCTCAAAACATCTGAAAGAAAACAATGAATAAGCATCAATCACTGATTAGTCATTATTTCTTGGACAGTCCATGGAAAACAACGATGCTGGGTCAGACCAGTGTTTCAGAGCTGCTCTGAAAGCCAGGGAACTCTCCTCAGAGGCCTCTGGCTTTTCATCTCCAGACGGACATATTCAGGATGGTAAATGCAGCCTCTGTGAAAGGTGGAAGCTTCACCCTTGGGGTGAACTTTCAAGTATCTCACATCAACTGGGGCACATGTCCTCTGTGGGAATCACAAAGACTAAAAGAAACAACTCCGCATCTTTAGGAGCATGTTTAGAAGGAATGCCCTCTAACCACTTCATATGCAGAGCTGTTTATAGCTGCCTTTTACCAGACTGGCTTGCAAGTGTCCTCAGTTTCCTATTAATTTTATGAGCAGTCAGCAGCAACAAAACCAAAAGGGAAGTCAAGCAAAAAACCCTGAATCAGCCTCACTAATAGGAATATAAAATGGCCCTCTGTGGTTTTTCATGATGCTGGTAAAGAACAGAAACACAACTGCAGTGAGCATGGGTAGGACACAGATCCCAGACAGCACCCAGGACCAGACACCAAGATTAAAACACATCTTTAATATATCTCATATCCCATACTCCCCAAACACTGAGGGTAGGCCTTGGGTATAGGACAAGCTATGTGAAACATTCAGAGTTTTAGCTGTTTCTAAAAATATTGGTAATAGTAATGGTATGCCATGACAGCCTACCTTTGCTTGGTTTCTTCCCCCATAACCACAAAAATTTCTGCTAATAAGTTTCCACAGGGTAACCAGTAATCCTTCTAGCAAGAGGGCTGCTGCCACTGCCTACCTGGATACTAAATCAGCTTTATATACCTCAGCCTGGCCTTTGCCATTCACAAACATCTTCTGACTGAGTCTTGAATTGTTACAAACAGGCTCGTTCATACAAGACTATGAAGTCATTTCAGATATTTCAAAACTAAATCAGGAACAGGACATGAAACGGAACTTCCCTGGACCAGTCACTACACTGGGAACAGCAAACATGAAACAAGCCAACCTCACGTGGATTGTGAGCAACCCACAAGGTGAAACGAATTTACAGAAACAGGACATCATCTCTGTACCAACTTCTATCATTCTCCCCCGATTTCTGCTTGCTTAAAGGCTTTAATGATACATTTGGCAAAACTACTCCATTTAAGCTTAAGCTCATCCTTTAATAACACAGATGGTTTGTTCGACCTTTTAACATCAAATCTGGATATCTGTAACTTAATGCGTGTCCTCTATGAAGTCCTAGCACTGTGTGGGCCAGCACAATGCTGACCAGCTGTCAGGAACTCTCTGCTTCACCTTCTGTGACTCAGGGGTAATTTAATCCTTGCTCCTATGAACCTTCCAGGTCTGAAAACTGACTCTGACACTGACGACGAGGGCTGCAGGAAACCCTGAAAACAGAAGGATACCGCAGAAGCACACTGACAGCAAATATTTGTGTCACTGTTCAAAATAAGCACGTAATGCTTATTGTATTACAGAATTTAATAAGATATAATAAGCTGTAATAAGATATTTCAGGCATCATATAAAGTAATTTTATTATACATGCCAGAGAGTAACTAGAATTTATTAAACTGGATAATATTGTTAAAAGATATTTACTGCTAAAAGCAAAGGTTTTTGCTAATCTGGCGTGCAGAACTGACAATATCTCTTCAAGACAGTTTTGTTTACAGACAAAATTATGTATTGACTTCTTTTTTCATTGTCTAAAGTGATCAAAATACCAGAAAAAAAAAATTCCCAAGTAGTAAAAAATGCTAGCACCTGAAAATATAAAATTGTCCAACATGCAAAACACATATGTGACTTGCTGCAGCATCACCTGACTGTCAAAGCTCATGAGATTTTCCATATCCACTGTCATTCTGGCTATGTTTGGACAGAAGTTGTTTCTGTAACACTTCAAACTAAATCTGTTCCAGCAAGATTCTGGAAGACACAGGATATCATACAGTTTCTTAATCACACATCTATTACAAAAAAATATGAAAATTAAGAAATGTAAGAAAACAAGACAGTCTGTTATTAGTTGCATTGGAGCACAGGAAAGCTGTAGTATGGGCTCTGAACCAAGGTATAAAATTACCCAATTTACTTTCTACTGTTATATAAGAAATATAGAAAATGCTTCTCACAGAACTCCATCTGCAAACTGTCACAGCCAGGGAGCCTGCTAGCTAGCTGCTCCTACTCTCATAGAGCAACACAAAACAGATAAAATATCCACAGAGGGTCCACACCATGGAGGCAAAAGCAGATAAGCTGCGTTACTCCGGGGGGTAAATTATATTAACTAACATACAGCAGTTGCCTACACAACATGTGAGATCTTTTTTTCATACCCAACTGTAAAAATCGTCCCGTGAACTAGGGTTTTCAGTCAGTTTCTGTCCTTCATCCTTTAAACCTTTCTCAGTCCGACTGTAACACCAACCCCCTCCCCCTATTGTCTTATGTGTGAGAGCTAATACATTTTGTGGCTACTCTGGAGTTAGGTATGCATTGACTGACTAGCCTGAACACAGGAGGACTAGCTACCTGGATGCTCTCAAATACAAGACAGCATGGTTGAAGTTTGGACAGCTTGTCCTCTGCTGGGGAACTAACTTGAGTCTTTCTCTTCCACCAGCATTGCAATGGAAACTAATGAAACTGATTCTATTTTAAACTTATGTCCCTTTCTAAACTTGGGTTAAATTTAGCCTGAGAGTTCAAAAGTCAGGGGAAGAAAAAGGAAGAGGAAAGGGCAAAGGGAGGAGACCCAGAAACACTGCAGCCCAAATTCCTTAAGAAACTAAGCTTAACTACCAAGTCTGTCTATGCCTGACATGTACCACTGCTACTCAAGGCTAGTGCACAGGTCTCTCCCTCAGATAAGCATCACCAGGTGACTTCTAATGGGACTACCCACGTCGAGTAATTTCTCAGCAGCCAAAGTGCCTGCGTCCGCAAACTGGACTTTCAAAGTGGGACACAGCTGCTAATGATGACAGCCAGTGGTGAAGCCAATCTCAGTTCAAACTCTTTTGTGGAATAGAAGAGCAGAGAGTTCACTCTGTGCATCTTGGCAAGTTTTGCTCGCTGGTGCTGTGCCCACAGGAAGGCAGGAGGAGGGCACACAGTCGGCATGCAGAAACACATCAGTGGAGATGGAGAATGGGCACCATTCTCTCACCAGCTGATTGCAGAGTATATGACGCGCAAGCTAAGTCACAAACTAATGAGGATCAGCAAAAGCATCACTGAAGGAGATGCAATTTAGCCTATTAACAAACAATAAGCAAGCAAAAGAATGGTGAAAAGTTAGCTATGCTATGCTAGCAACCAAGACCAAAAAGTCTTGGAAAATTTAAAGAAAAACATTTTTTATATTAGCTTTCCTCACAGGTTTCATTTTGTTTATTAGCCTGTCTCTATAGATACTAAAATAAAATAGAAATAGAATTAATCAGGTCAGCTCTACAGTTTGGTTTGTACCTCAGAGCGCAGACTGATTATGCCTGCATGGGCAATTAGAACACTGAGCTCTACAAAACGCAACACCAATTTCATTGATGTGATTGAGAAACTTCCCTAGAACATGTTACATTTTCTATCTCTTCCCTCTACTCCCTTCCACTTGATACCTCTGCATCCCCAACTTCCCCCTTTCAACAGGTACAGAGATCCAAGGCTCATCTTCTCCTTCCTGACGTTCTGTTTTATGTGGGACATACCATGGCATTAATGTGGGACTGTAGCCATTTGACCACACACAGAATAGAATTACCATGCACTAAAAGCTTAAAGATAGATGGCTGGCTGACATCATTACTTCCAAGCTCTCAGACTTCTGCATGCCTATTCTCTTTCAGATGACAAACTAAAATTTTAAACTGAAACTGTACCACAGCAGCTGAGTCCAGCACCGAAAAAAAAATAAAATAATGAAAAGGATCATGTCCACATACTCTGTTCAGTGCGGTCTCTTAATGAGGGTCCATGATGGAAGGCAGAAAGAAAAAGCTCTGCTCTAGCAGCTCCTGATACAAAGAAGCGTTTGAAAACTTGAATCAGGAGGGCCCCCAAGAGTTTGCTCTGCAATATTATCAGCTAGCAGACAGCAGGGCAATAGACCCATGCTCCACTGGAATATCTAGAAGCCTAAAGGATATAGTAACTAAAAAATAACAGAGGTATTTAAGAACTACAACTATTTTTCCAAGTAACAGCAGGACATCCCACACTCCATCTTAACAGATTTCCAGGAAGATTCTCCCTAAATAATCTAAATAGCTGTAGAGATTCTATTTTGCTAACAAATTAGTGCATGCAAATAAGAAGCCTTTGCCTTTCATCACTAACATAGTAGGATATGCCATAAAGACCACAGGACTTCTATGAAGAGTTACCTCACTGCACTGGTTTATCTTCACCACGTTTCCAGTCCACAGATCATTGAAGTAAAGAAAAGGAGTCCTACAAGATTGTATTTTCACCTCAGAACCAGTGTTTTTTTCAGTATTAATTTAAGCTAGCTACATAGCCTCGAACTGTGAAACCCCTCTTAATTCCAAAGGGACCCACAGAAAGAAGTGTGATAGCTATCCTGCTCAAATATGACATAACGCAGAAAAAAAGCAAAACAAGTAATCTCTAAAACGTTTGTGGAGACTTCTCCAAAAGGCCTATTTCCACAAAAAACAAACCAACCAAACAAAAAAAACCCAAAACAAAAACGCCACAAACCACAGACTGTCTTCCTTGTCCCTTCAGCTATTGAACTGCTCAGGAAGCACACATACTTAGTGAATTCCACCACACATGTACACACATTTTCCATACTCTACAGATACCTAAATCATTTTTTCATGTTTTTCAGTAATATTCTTCACTTAGGCAAATAAATGAGAATAAAGCATGAAGAATATTTATGCAGCTGTCACTGCAGCAGTTGCTATTACAATACAAAAAAGAATGAGCAGCCTACAGAAAGAAAAAATTACAGCACTCAGGTCCACCTGTAATTCATTCTCCCAGAGCCAGAGGATCTGCCAGGGAATCTGTCTTGTGTTTTAAAGTTGTATTGCAGAATGTGAGCCTTTATCCTTATTAAGCCAGAATCACAGGTGATGTAGTTGAGTAGAGCTCCACAGGAGGTGGATCTGAAATATCTCCCAATGTGACACAATCTGCAACTGATGCAGCATTGTCTGAACATGGCTGAAGCGACAGTCAGAGTGGCAGAATCTGACCATTTCTTAGATACACTGATCTGTCTCTCATTTTTACTCCAAACTCAGATCTTTTCCTCCTACTTTAAATGAAAGCTAGGTTTCTCTTACCATCTGGACAGACTTTGTTCCTCTGCACGGTCCCCTTCATAAGCTCTGATGTTAGGCAATGGCTCTTCCTTGAATATACTTGCACTCTCAAAATAATATTGGGGAAAGGTGATGACCCTTCAGCACAGTGTTTGTGCATGTGGCCCTATTCTAACCAGATGAGACAGGAAGTTGTGAAGAATTAGGCAGATGAGGAAGAAACAGAGAATGCACCATTTTGGTTCAAAATCTGAACGTTTGGAGCACCTTGCCAGAACTCCTCCAGTTCTTTGAGGACCATCTGCTCTGATAGAACAGGACACATTGTCTTATGTCCAGCAGCACCTGGTGCTTCTTTCAGCTGAGACAATAGGTGAGCATAGAAAAACTACTGCTCAAATAGGAGAGCCGTAACAGAAGTAAAGGTTCTTCAGAAAGACTATTTCTTAACCTGAAAAATCTTTGTTTCTGGGATAACCAAACATTTAGGGAGACTTGTTTAAATGCTGAGAACAATCAGAAAAGGAATAAAACTTCCTAGAACAACCATAGCAGCAAGTAACCTGAAACCGAGTTTACTGGCGTATCTAGCTGTAGTTTGGCAGAAACAAATCCTTTAATACTTCAAATGAATTTTTCTTAGAAAAGTAATTTTTAAATCTAACCTGAGGAGAGAACATACCCTTGACCAATTCCCAAGTAATGCACAAGAAAGGAGTCCAGGAAGCAAAAACAACCAAACCACTACATAAGTGACCACAACGTAATGCTATATTCCCTCTGGAGAAATCCACAGCACTGTTAAGAAGTCTGGAAGGGATTCTGTGCAAATAGAATGGTTAAAAACAGCAGGAAATGGCAAGATGAACATTGTTAGGCTCCGATTTCAATGCTGACGCAAATGGTATTCTCAATTAAAGAAGCTGCTGCACCTTTCAGCCCGAGGTTTCATAAAAGGGTTTGTACATACTCATAATACTTTTGGAAAGAACTAAAGAAGGGCAGGGAAAACCCTGCGCTGAATTCACTGTTACATGAGTTAGCGCACCTCATGTAGGAAAGTGTGACTAAATACAGCCAATAAAAACTTACTTCCAAAGAGAGAGAAGGAGAAAACCCCTAGCAAATTAAGGAAACACTACTCTTCTCAACTAGCTGGCTCCACCTCCCTTCTTTAGTTATAGCACAATATGTCAATTGATGTTGCTTATCATCTTCACAGACTTTGCTGCCATTTTGATCTATGCATTTGAAAGACAGTCACGTAGGAAAAGCTGATTTAATGTAGCCCCACAGATTGATTCCACTCTATGAAAGTAGTAAAACACAGTAAAATAAAAAGATGGAAAAGACAAAGATGTGAATATCCCTTATTTGAAAGGGATGCTTTGAATATACTGGTAACACTACCACTTTTTTTTAGCTCAGTATTATTCAAACTATATAAAAACTCACTGTGCAGTTACAGAATGGTACAGACTTTCATGGTTCCAAAACCACCAGCACAACAGCATCCTGATCTCATACGGGACCTTAGAGACTTTCAACAAAAGAGCAAATAATGTCCCCTCTGACATTCACATACATTTAAGTATTTCATGAATCTGAAGTTCTTTCCACTGGTTCTGTCATTTAAAGCTACTCCTTTGAATACATGCAACATGACTATACTTAAGTATAATTCCTGGTGTGAGGTTACAAATTAAGAAGTTTAAAAAGATGTTTCAATGGATTTTGAACACACTGCTATTAACTGGAATGAACGAAAACTCATATTCCAAAATAACTTCAGATCGGATCTGTATGTACATTTCTAAAAACAGATAATAAAAAAAATTTGTCCCTTGTGGCACAAGACAGCTCATAAACCCCCTTGCATCTACTAAATACATTTTCAGAAAGAGAACATGTTGCAAAACTCTTCTCAATACTGCTTGGGATCAACCTGCTAGCCAAAACAGGCACTAGGGACAAGTCATCACTTTTTTTTTTTTTTTTTTTTTTAAGCTGCTCCTGTTCTTTCGGTGATTTTCCACTGGCAATGTACACACTTAGGTTCATAAAACCATCAAAATCCACCGGGAATCATGTCCATATCCCAGATGTCTTTGTCTTCAAAAAAGACATAAGGAGACCCTAGCTGTTCATCTCTCCAGGAAAGGATGCAGACTTTTCCTGTCTTTAGCTATATATTGCAGTTACAGAATACAGAGGGACGAGACCTCTTCACAGACCAGCCATTGTCCCAGAAGCCACCCTTCTGATGGTGCTACATAGATATTTCTTCTCCTCTGTATAAATGCCACTGCTGCTGGTTCACTGTTCCACAAGAGACAAGCTGAGGATCTGAACACATTGTAGCTCAGCCAAAGTTATCATGTAATCCCAACAACCTGTTCAGTAAGATGAGTAAATTTTAATTTTTTTTTTTTAAATATTCCCACATATCTTTAGTACAGGATCTTTAGTACTCTAAAGACCTGTGCTGCAATGAATTAACTCTTCACATTGTCCATACATTAAGAACAATAGGAGAGATTTAAATAGCTAAATTAATCCAGGTAGAAACAGAATTTCCTGAAGATCATAATGGAAGGCAAATGGTATCCTGGGGTGCATAAAGAAAAGTGCATCCAGCAGCTTGAGGGAGGTTCTCCTCCCCCTCTGCTCTGCCCTAGTGAGACCACATCTGGAGTATTTAGTTCAGTTCTGGTTCCCCCAGTTAAAGAGGGACAGAGAAATACTAGAGGAAGTCCAACGGAGAGCTACAAAGATGATGAAGGGACTGGAACATCTCTGTGATGAGGAAAGGCTGATTGACCTGTGGCTGTTTAGTCTGGAGAAGAGAAGACTGAGAGGGGATCTTATTAGTATTTAGAAATACCTGAAGGGTGGGTGTTAAGTAGAAGGGGCCAGTCTCTTTTCAGAGATGCCCTGTGATAGGATGAGAGGTAAGGGTAGCAAGGTGACACACAGGAAGTTCCACCTCAGCATGAGGAAAAACTTTACTGTGAGAGTGACACAGCACTGGAACAGCCTACCCAGAGAGGTTGGGGACTCTCCTTCTCTAGAGACTCTCAAAACCTGGCTGGATCTGTTCTTGTGTGGCCTGCCCTGGGTGATCCTGTACTGGCAGTTGGGTTGGACTCAATAATCTCCAGGGGTCCCTTCCAACCTCTACCATTCTATGATTCCATGGTGAACTTTTTTTTACCTCCCCCCCCCCCCCCCCCTTTTTTTTTTTTTGTGGTTTTAAGGAAAAATGCTACATAGCTACATAATCTCAGCTATAATCTTTTTCTATCAGTGAGGTAAAAACAGCAAGGAAGATGCAAAAAAAGCAGTACGGCTTAATAAAATACCTCAGATGGAGGTGCTGTCACTGTCACCTGCCTACAATTTGGCTGTTTGGCTGAAAACAATGAAACTCGTAACACAAACTCACCATTCAAAAAGTGGGCTCAGTAATCTTAGGACAGCATCATTTAGAAGCCAGGAAAAGAGAAATAAATATATGCTTTTAGTGATTTTTTTTTTTAGAGAACAGTTACTCTTGCATAAAAAGACATCCTGAACTGGAGACTGGCAAGCTGAGTTGACAGGTATGCGAGCACTAGAGGAGCTCAGAGTATCTGAAGTATCACAGTACAGCTGATGACTGAGCTGGAAAGGAAAAGATAACTGTCACTCTGGATTAATTTAAGAAAACACAGATTCCTTATTTTCATTGTTAGATATTTTAGAAATTAGAGAAAAACCTTTGCACACAAAACCAAAGAGTTCTTAGCTCACAAATTAGTTTCGTAAAAGAACACACGTGACTTATACTTTCAACTGCCTACATGGAGCCCCTTCCTGGTGTACAGTATCATCAAAACCATTGATAATGTTGCAGAGAAGGGCACTCTTAAAGAAACTGGTGTTTCCACCAATGTAGTATCTTGATCATAAAAGGGAACATACAGGCCATGATTAATAGCTATTTGTATGGCCTTTACGGTGTACAAGCCTCCCTTGCTGAGCTGCACATAGCTAGAAGACATGATCCCAAAGTCTCAGGCAAGTCTTCACCAACATTAGTCAGATTTGTAGGTGGATGAGAAACTCCAGTATGAATTGAAGTCTTTCTGCTGTGGTGCAAAATACAGCAGCTCCTGTGAATACCACCTTCTAAACAGAGGAATCTCTCTTCACTTCTAAGTCAAAATTCAGGCAAAACCAGAAAAACTAATCAGACAGAACTTGTTGCAGAAAACAACTGCCCTATAACACAGGAAAAGGGGAAATCCCTGTTTTCTGATCCAGGCTGCAGCACCCACTAGATATCATGCAAAAAACTTCTTTACTTTTAATACAGTAAATGATAGCACTCTAAAGGGACATGGAAATTGTTTGGGATTTCAAGTGGTCCATTTCCATGCGCTACATGAAACACTACCTAGAAAGGAGCATCCTGGAGGCTATTAGCAGAGTTCCTTCCAACCGATCACACATGCAGTTAGAGTTGAAAGCCAGGACTGTGTTCTCATATTTAATGCTTTAAACAGGTGGGAAAAATGGTCTCTACAGAACACAGTGTCAAGTCTCCCCTTCCACAAGAGAGTAAAGGAAGGAAGAAGAAAGGCAAAGAAAGAAATGAAGCAACATCAGAAAAGTAAGTAAAAGAATCTCCTATTTTTCCTGTGTTTTGAGTAATGTGTTATTATGTTGAAGGATTTTAGTAGACCACACAAGACGCTAAAATAGCAAGTGTGTCAGAGTTTTTGGGAATTTATATGATTAATATACTGGCCAGACTGTGCATGCACTTCAAACATGTTTTTGTCATCCAGAGCTAACATAGGCAACTAACCAGTCTTACAAGATAATAAAATAGTGATGGGACAGCACAGCTTTGCCTTAGATTCCTTCTCAGAGCAAGACAATGTCTCTTCAATTAGTATTGGCGAGGACAAAGATGAATAGTGTGGTTCCTTTGTGTGGTTCACAGGATCAAGCCCTGGTAGAATGCAAGTACCAGCCTTTACAATGACAAACTCCAGTCAGTGCAGTCATGAGGATAATCAGAAGCTGTGTCCCTCTCCCATCTTCTGCGCCAAGGATAGCGGAATGCAGTTCATTACGGCCACGGCAGACATCTTCCCAATGCCTTTGCATGAATGCACATTGACTGTAGTTTCACACTCATGATCAAAACCACAGGAAGCAGACTTCCAAAAGTGAAAGGAAAAAGGGGGAGAAGGGAGGAACAAAGAAATACATGAGAGATCTGATTCTTCCTAGTGGGAAACGATGAGCTAGGACAAGAATAGCCTTTATACAAACCCTGAAATGCTACATAAACAAGTGGGAAACAAGGAGTTCAAACAATGAAGACAGACTCAAACTCAGGAAGCTTGCTTTTCAACTCTCTAATTTACTTTTAAATTGTCTTACTTTTTAGTACATTAAGATGAATTGTTTGAGCAAAGAATTCTTACTGAGCTTTAAAAGCAAGACAGAAGTAGAGATATGGCATAATGCTTCCAATTTACATTAAGGTCTTTGCACTATTATCTTCTTATTATCTCTTAAAGATTTTTCCAGGCATTTAATTAACATATGACAAGATACCCAAGTTAGCAATAAAAAAAAAAAAGTCATCATTTAGCGCACTATCTATAGCCTTTCACAAGTTAGATACCCATTGTTTTTCCTCCTAATGCTCTACCTAGAGCACATCTATTATGCTATTTTAATAGTGAGGCTCTGTCACAGAAATAAAAGGAATAAAGTTCTCAGGGTACCCACGTTACATTTTCTAATTCAACTCCAGCACAAGTGTCTTTCAAAGTCAATGAAATATAGGTAGTTTAGAAGTTTTCACCCAAGGACTCTGCTGTGACAAAGGGTGCTGGTGTTCACCTGCCCAGGGGACCTCTGGCCAGGAGCTGGGTCCCAGAGAAACCCTGGTGAGGCATGAACTTTGTCATTGGTATGTTTGTTTAAACAGCCTCGGAACATCTCTAGAAAGGTGCAGCAGTTACCAGGGCCCCAGGGGCTTCCTGTGTGCTGAGGGTGGTTGAAGGAGCTGCTCATGGGGGTCCATTGGGGAAAGGGTCAGGATCCAGGGCCTCTCACTGCCCCAGCCCAGAGCAGGGCAGCTGGGGGAGCACCAGGGCTGCCTCAGCCCTGGGCATCAGGCACCTCCCTGGGGATGGGGACAGGCCGAGGTCAGGCTGGGGGCATAAAGCTTGTTCCCAGCTCAGCTGTGCCCATGGCTGGGCAGGGCTGTGGGGAGCTGAAGGCTTGTGGCCCCAGAATAGGGTGGGCAGAAGTCAGTTTGGGGGTTTCCCTGGGGCTATGACACTCCAAGCCCCATTCTCAGGGTTCCTCTCTCTTATCCACACATTCCCCAGACACAGACCGCTGGCCTTTCCCACTTTCAGCCTGTTCCAGTTCTCCCAGAAAAATCACCCTCGAACAAATGGCAGGATATACTGCTATGCTTCACACTTACATTTTATGCATCCCCTTGCTACTAAACTCATGAAGCCCTCCAAGCTGCTGATCTGAGGGAGATCTGTGGGTTCTGCAAAAGCCTGCAGCAACTGGAAAAAACAAGACGTGCTTAAGGATGAAAAGATACACTTTAAAGCAAATTCTCCCATCAAACCAAAGTTTCCATTTCTTAATAGCCCCACATCTAGTATATTATACAGCATAAAATCCCCCTCTCTCGTTTTGTTATTTGGGTTTTTTTTCCTGGAGAAAGTGCTTCAGGTAGCACTTGCCAGTCACTCAGCTCAGCAGTCACAGAATCTCACGATGGTGGGAAGGGACCTCTGGAGATCATGTGGTCCAACCCTGCCTGCTCAAGAAGGGTCAGCTACAGCAGGTTGCTCAGGGCTGTGTCTAGTTGAGTTTTCAGTATCTCCAGGGATGGAGACTCCACCTTCTCTCTGTGCAACTTGCACCACTGTTCAATGACCCTTAAATGGAAAAAAAAGTTATTTTTCTTCCATTTAAACAGTAGTTCCTCTGTATCAGTTCGTATCCATTGCCTCTTACCCTGTTGGTGGCTACCACTGAGAAGAATCTGGTTCTGTCTTCTTTACTGCCCCCCCCCCCCCCCCCAGATATGTATAAACATTGACCAGATTCCCCTGAGTCTTCTCTCCTGTAGGCTGAACAGTCCCAGCTCTCTCAGCCTCTCTTCAGACATCAAACACTCCAAGCCTTTAAGCACCTTCATGGCCCTTTGCTGGACTCCACTGGACTTACCACTTTGCTGCAAGACCAGAACTGGACCTGGTACTATAGATGTGTCTCACCAGTGCTGAGTAGAGGGGATGGATCACCTCCCCCAGCCTGCTGGTACCGCTCTCCCTGATGCAGCCCACGATGCTGTTGCTGACTTTGCCACAAGTATGCCTTGCTGACTCATGTCTACCTTGTTGTTCACCAGAAAACCCAGGTCCATTTCTGTAAAGCTGTTTTCTGACCAGTCAGCTCCCAGGATATGCTGGTGCATGAAGCTCTTTCTTCCCAGGCTTGGGACCTTTGCATTTGCCTTTGTCAAACTTCATGAGCTTCCTGTCAGCCCATCCTCCAGTCTATCAGAAGAACAGCACAACCATCTGATACATCAACTACTCCTCCCAGTTTTGTATCATCTGCAAACTTGTTCAGCATAGATTGTCATCCAGATCATTAATGAAGATGTTAATTAGTACTTGCCCCAGTGTCAATCCCTGCAGAACTCCAAGTGACTGGACTGCAGCTGGAATTCATGCCACTGGTCACAACCCTTTGAGATCAGCAATTCAGACAGTTTTCAGTCCACCTCACTGTCTGCCTATCTAGCCTGTACTTCATCAGCTTGTCAATGAGGATAGTGTAAGAGACAGTTTTAACAGCCTTTCTAAAATCAAGATAAGCATCATCCACTGCTCTCCCCGCATCCACTGAGCCAGTCATCTCACCAAAGAAAGTCAACCAGCTGGTCAAGCATGATCTCCCCTTCATAAATCCATGCTAACTACTCTCAATAACCTTCTTAGCTTTCGTATGTTTGAAAAGGCTTCCAGGGGGATTTGCCTCCCCTGGAATGCTCTTTCCCATCTTATCTCTGCCGAGAAAGCTGGCTCAGTGCTCCACTGTCTTGGGTCTTCTTGTGGGACTGTTAACATTTGCAGCCTCACCAAGACTTTGCTAGAACTATTCAAGGTTGTGTTTTCCACCCTTTTCACCTGGAAGAATGGAAAGACAAAACTTTTTGCAGTCACTCCAGCCAACTCATCACTAAGCTCAGAAGCAACAAGTACTTGGGACGGCCCTCACTAAAGAATAACAACTACATTTTCAGTTATCTTTTCTTGGTGCAGAAGAGGACATCTGAATGCCTCCTGCTTTGCCAGAAGGTCTCACAATCTCTCATTCCTTGAAAAGGCAAGAAGCAAAGAGGTGTAAGAAAAACCTGGTTTGCCAAGAGGAATGAGGGGTAAATCTTATCAGAGGAAAACAATGGCAAGTAACAGAAACTTGGGAGATAGGGCCAAACAGTTCTAGACTCAAACTTTGCCCCATTTCCCCACACTTTTAAGTCCAATTCTAGAAGATTTCACTTTCTCAGTACACAACTGAGTATGGCTACCTCACGAAAGGCACAGACTGCCTACTTCAACACTTAAAATCAGAGTAGTACTATTTATGGATTTTTGTCAATCTTCAGAAATCTTTTATTTCACTTTTCACATCATTCAGTCTGAGCCCATATTAATCCATCCATTTATTAATCCCAAAATGCTTTACAGGACTGGAGAATGCTGTCTGAGTCATGAGATGATCTACGAGTCAAGATGATGTCCTCTGATCTCTCTAATATGCAAGAAACCTCTGGAAGCCCTGTCCAGGCTGATCCCAGCTTCAGGATGAAAGCTGGACCCTCAGAAAGTGCAAAGAGAGAAAAGACGAGCAAAGACAGAAAAGGAAGAGCCACTCTCCACTGTTTTTCTCCAAGGCATTTCTTCTGTTTCAGATGATGTTACATATAGCTGTGAAACATTTTTATAAAGGAATATAGACACTACTGTTATAGCTGATCCAAATACTTATTTTGAAAGGTCTGTCATCAGATTATGCTAATCTGTTGAAACCAAAGCCCTCCTCAAGAAAGACCTTCCTGGGTATCTCAGATTCTGTGTGAACTTTATTGTTAAGAGCAACATGGAAAAAAATCTATCCTCTGTCCTGCTTAGAGTGCTCATCCTCCTCGCAAAGGTAACAATCCGACAAGACAGAAAAGATCCAGGTCATTTTCTGATGTGTATGTTGGATCTTAACATAATCAATGCAAGTACATGAGCCAGTAAGATACCGGCTAATCTAAACCTTCTTTCTTCATTTGTCACAAAAACTGGCCCTAGGTTTGCCTCATCACTGCAGATCAAACCAGTGTAAGAGCCCAGCTTTCCTGCTCAGCAGCCTCTGCATGAAGCTGCTTTCTTTGTAGCACTGTGAACATTTTTTTCAAGCCTCTGGCACTTGACAGCTCTTAAAGCATTTATCAGTGTAATAGCTAAGCGGTAAGTAGGGAAGGTGTTGGAGAATTTTTTCATTTTATTTTAAGAAGGATTCCCAATTTTAAAAAGCCAAACCTTGGGCATCCTTAGCACCTTCAATGGAGCTATGTAGAACTTTTCTCCGCTTTCGTAGTGGCACACACACCTTCCTTCTGATATGTGTGAGAAAGAGGTGCACACTACACTGCTCAAACTAGCAACAAGTGAAGAGTGCCTGTGTTTCCTCTTCACACCGTTACAGTTTCCTTCATCCTCTGTTTAAACATTCCCCATTTATATTACTCCACAATCGTTTGTTTGTGTATGTGTGCCTCTCTCCGTGTACCACAGGATGGCAGCAAATGTTAGGATATAAAGAAAAGAGCTGAGCAAGAGACAAGAGTAGTACAGTTGATTAATATATATTATTGTCACTTCAAACAAAAGGACTAGTTCCTGAACTGTAATCCTAGTTCCCAAATGCATAAGCAAAGGCACATGTCCTCAGGCTCATAAACACAGCAATGCATGAATGCACACCATTGCAGATCGAAGGTGTTACAATAAAATATTGTTTTAAGGGAACCAATATAGGAAGCCATTACAAAAAAATATATATATATGCATATATCTTGCATGGAGTTGACAACTGGAACCTCACAATTTTTTAAAGCCTTCTCAATAATGAGGAGCTCAAATAGAAAAGGGGAAAAGAACATAGTATATGGAAAAAGCACCAAATAATTCGGTAGTGGCTGTTTTAACTTTTCAGGTGAGCTGCAAACTTTAAAAGCTGGGATTTTAAAGTCCATATTTACCATTATTATTACATTAAAGAGTAAAAAACAATAAAGAAAAGCTCACAAGCCAAGAAGAACATTTTTAGAATGGGCCAGGATAAGGTTTTAATGTAATTTTTGCAGAGCCATGTTTAACTTGAAGCTACAAAGCAGCTTCACAGGAACTTGTTCCTACAGTTTCTAGTGACGAAGGGCTTTGTAAAGCAATGCTGCCACTATGCAAAGTTATTCTAAGTTTTCAAGCACTTTTAAAAGTTTATAGTAAATTTAGAAGAAATATTTGGTTTTAATTCATGCCACATCTGCTTCTGATCATAAATTTTTCTGGTTTCTTCCTACCTTACCACTTTGCTCCTCCATCCAACACCAAACTAATCAAGAGACATGCTAGCATAGCTGGTAAATCATCAATATTTTGAAGTTGTAGGCTACGTCAATTGTTTGCGATGCACCTCTTGCCAAAAAGATAACCAGCCTCCTTTGAAGAAGCCATAACTGGCACGGCTCTGTTTCATTTCAGGACTCCAGCTAATCAAACTTGTGATTGTTGCATTGCAGTTGCTAGAATTGACCCTCCCTCCAGACTACTGTTTAATATCCCCATAGAAAAGGGTAAGAAATTGCATGATTACAATTAGCCCATTCTGGACAGAAAAAATGGTGGAGGAGGGGGCAGATAATGATGACACAATTGTTCCTAGGGCATCAATAAGGTATGTGAAAAGAAAAGCTGTGGAAAAGACACTTATGTCTTTGTCTCAAGCACAGAACAATCTATATGGCAGACATCTTGTCTGGCCAAAGAAAATTTATGCTAACAGATTTGAGACTTTTTTCAAAACTAAGAATATTTCATATCTGATGCATGCAGAAAAAGTGACTTCTAGATGTTACTAGCAGTTGTGCTTCTCTACTGTTATCTATTTGTGTTATAGCCATGGCCTTTTCCCTCAAAAATTGTGGTATGACCATTGTACATGACTGTTCTAATCAGCTGCCAAATCCTGGCCATACAGTGAGGCAATCCTAAGGGCACAGTTACTAACCAAGTCAGTACACTATTTCTTCCCTTCAGGCCACTGTCATCCCACAGATATGAATAAGGATCTGGAAAATAAATGTTTTCTATAGTCTTCTGCAACCTTCTTGCTGTAAAAATAGATTGTAACCATGCTTATGTCATGTTGTTGCTCAGCAACCTCCCCCCCCCCCCCCCCCCAATCTCCCTGTTCTCTAATATCTTATTGGTCTTCACTGTCATCAGTCTGCAAACCACAACTCACTAGTCAGAAACAGCACTGTCTGCTAAGCTTGCAGGACATTCTGCCCTTCAATCATTACATAACCTTAGGGAGATATATCTTATAGAGTAACCAGAGATAGAATGTTGACCTAGGGGTGAAAAAAGAGCTAATGAAAAACATGAGGGACAGAGGGAGAAGTTGAAGAAAAAAAAAAAAGTGGTCCTGTATCTTGAGGAAGATGAAAAAACTTTAAAAAAAACTAGATCTCTAATCCTTTCCCCTTCTGTCAAGATCAGCAAAGAGGAATCAATGACCTGATCACAGTCTCTCTTCTTTTGCCTGATGAGCTCTGGAGAAGATCTTCCTTTGGAAGGACTGTCTGGAAGAAAAGCAAGGACTCAGCTCTCATAGTACCTAATAAGCCTATTGTCTGAGAGGAAACGACAGGAAAATGAAACCTGCAAGCACAGCTTTTGCACACATAGTCACTTGTGTGAATGGACTCAGCAGGTAAGCAACCAACAGAGCAGTGACACAGCCCAGATCCACAGAGCTATTTGGAAAGGGACTCAAGTGCTTAAATTTAGGTGTGCACGAGCATTTTAGAAGTCACAAGGTATTGATGCTGGCTTTCAGCTGCTGTCCTAGAAGAGAGCAGGTCTCCCATGAACGCCACATCATTATCTGGCATCTCTTTGCCAACGTCTCAGGTGCCACAGGAAATCTAAAACTACATTACGTGCATGCCTCTGCTTTGGATCCTGAACCACTCCTCAAATATCTGACTTCTGTTCAAGTATTTTAACCTTTATTGGTTTTAATGAACACTGGGGGAAAAAATATCCTTCCTAGAATCCATCTTTAACATTACCATAGATACCTCCATTTAAGTACCTAAGAAAAGAGGTAATACACCTTGCATCTGTGCTCTTCTTACTTTTGTTACAACTCCCCCTTCCCATGCGGTTCTGATCACCATCCAACAGAGAAAGTTTGTTCTGATCTCCTGGTGCTTGCTACCTCCTTAGGTAGTTAGAAACCTTCAACTATTTCAAAACATCTCTGAGCGTTAGGCTATGTAAACACAATCAAATTCTGGGACAAGATTTTCTATCTTCTTTGTAAAGGTTTAATCCTTTCCAGTGGGCCTCATCGCTAATCTGTCATTTCATCTCCCTACAACCTCACAACATCTCAACTAACTTAAGGTCACAGCCAAGAGCTTACTTGACAGTGGAGAGGTGACTCAGCACCTGCTGAATCAGCAGCTGATAGGAGCATTACCAGTATCAACCTTACAAGCTCAGTTAACAGTGAGGTTACATTTCCATATGAAAATTTCCTCAGAAAAACAAACATAAAACATCAAGGGAGAAATCCTGATGCCCGTTTAACACAGAAGTAGTTTAGCACAGACAGTGAAACGCTGTAACAGTTCACACCAACTTCTCAATGTACAGGAATCACCATCTATTTTTGTTCATACATTATTGATTCTTAGTTGATCCAGAATGTATCATAGCATGGTTTAGGTTGGAAGGGACCTTTAAAGGTCATCTAGTCCAACTTCCCTGCAGTGACGACTTTAACTGGACCATGAAGTAACTCTACATGTAAACTTTAATATTTACACAAAGTTTCACCAATAGAAAAATCATGAGCTATTCCAGATTGCTCTATTCCAGACGACATCAGAGGTTTAATTTCTGCATTTTACAGTGAAATAAATACAACATCTCACAGCAAAATGATTGGTTTTATTCAACATCATTAGCAAGGAGTAATAATATTAACAATGATAAACCTTTTTCTCATACAATTAAGGAGGTAAAGATGACAGATACAATCAGTTACTCTGACCTCTTCAGCTATATAATGCAGTAACAAAAGCGAATTTCAATTTGCTTTTGGTGAGCAGTAAGGACATCATAGAAAATCATGATGTAGAATATGACCTTGGACAGAAAGATCACAAGCGGTCTCTGTTTAAATTAACTGGAAATACAAAGAAAGTCACTCCACAACAGATTTCTACAAGGAAAACAGACAGTTTTGATAAATGCTATTAGTAAAGTCAGATGGACTGGCCATGGCAGGGACTTGACTGTGAAGCAGGTCTGGAAGTTCTCCAAGTCAGAGGCACACAGGGTATAAATACTGAAATTATATTTCCAGTAATTAGGGGGACTTGTGTTAAGAGACATCAGATCTAGTGGATAAATAACTACCTGAAGGAGAATACCAAGAATAAGTGGAGAAATAGTGCAGAAAAGCACTACTATCTGCAGTACAGAAATCATGTTCCTCATACGTTAGTCCCAAGATTTTAGTACAAAGAAAACGTGCAGAAAACATGAATTTCAGAGGCACTGTCAACACCAACAAGACTTGAGATAGTAAAAAAAACCCAAAACACTTGAACAAGCTGAGAACCAGTGTGGTGAAACCCCTCCCATCCATGCAACCTCACTGAGGTTACACAGGTATGGGACATACCCCCACAGCAACAGCAGCAGGTGCTGGGGCCGTAAGCCTTCATTGCTGTCAAGAAGGTTCTCAGCAAGAAGCACGCTCCTCTTTGCCACAAATAACTAACTTCAGCCTTACTCCCTACAAGCCCGTAACCCGTCGCTTTGTGAAGTGTGTCTATGCACGCACAGGTGCTGCCAGTAGGACTGACAAGAAGATCTAGGCAGGTAACTGAAGGCAAAAGACCATGGGAAGTAAATACTGAAGAAATGCTGAAGGCAGCATATAGCGAGCATGTCTCCATTCACACTACCGTAAAAAGAAGGTTTCATTTCCCAGTTATTTATACAGTAACAAAACAAAGCTACAGTTTACAGCTGGAGACTTTCAGAGTGATTCAAACTATGTAAAAGGATCCAGCAAAATAATTTCAGGAGCTGTCTGATGATTTAAGCCAACTGAAGTGCCATACACTTCATTAAAATTACCTTCCCAGGATCTGGAACTATTTTAGGAAGCAGTGGAGTCTTTTAGTGAGTAAAATATCCTGCTTTTTTTTTCTTCCAAAGGTTTATTTCCACAAAGCATCTTGAGTTAAATATATGCCTTCCCCCTGACTGTTTCAGATTAAATAACAAAGAGTATTTATTAAGGAGGGGAAAAAACCCAAGCAAAACAAAACAAAAAACAACCCTTGGGGCAGGGGGTGGTATCTGAAGAGGCCTTTTTCCAACTGTCAACATTTTGAAGCTGAGTAATAATGCAGCCTTGGGGTTGCCATGGGAACGGACTTCATTTCCTAGGTGACAGCGATTGTATGTCGTCACCAGTGAACCGCACTGACTCTGGAAATATGTCAAGTTTCCTTCAGACGTCGGCATCCCAAGACTTCCTGCTCCCACCCCAGGCACATGCCCAGCTGAGCTCAGGCTGGTGTCTTTGGCCAGATGTGGCCCTCGTGGGACCCGGATATTCTTCCTCTCCTGGGAAGGACAACATGGTTAGTCTAGGGCTGGGGTAGGCTCCTAGAGACCCTCATTTGGAGACCCTAATAAAAAGACGACTCACCTCTCCCCTCGGTAGCCTCTTCCATTGCCCAAGCAACCTCCTACAGTTACAGTTTCATTGTCATTTGAGCACAGCTTCAATTTCCAACCCTTCGACCCTGGATAAGCCCCATCAGCAGGGTTTCTCAGTACTAAAAACCCCAAGAAGCTCTGACGCACACCAGTAATAGAGACATTATTTATAACAACTATTTCTGAATCACCCGTACTAATAATCAACCCCTAAAATACCCATAGAGCTCAAAGACTTGCTACACTAACACGACTTTTTTAACCTGAAACCTTTGGTTATATCACTGAAGATCCCTCTTTGTAGCACATGTGTTCCTCAACACAACTTCAAGGCCACCTGTAGCACAGCATGACCAGCAAAATTCACTTGCCTGTGCATACTAGGGAGGGCAAATGAAGTAGAATACCGTCTCTGTAACAGCTCTTCAGTGCTCATGCACCAGTCCAAAATAAGCAACTCTGATTCTGTAATAATTACTCTGCTCTGGAAGTAGAGTGATTATTTTATTCTGGGATAATTACTCCATTTCCAAAGTGAAATAATTGTTACAGAATAAAATCATTTTTATTTTGGAGTATTTCATCCACATGTGGGAGTTATTCTGGAACAGCTAAATTATACCCTAATAGCTAGAAGAGAACAGTCCTGCCAATCAATTTTCTTCATACAGTTGAATCCTTAAACTGTGGTGCTACTGGAAGGAACAGTGCAGATCTCATTGCACAAGTGGAGACCCCTACTGTTTAAGTTCAAGAAGAATCTGCGTTCGCTTACAACAACTATGGCTAATAGTTCCTCTAAATCATCTATACAGAAGTCTGCACAGGAAATCACAAGTACATCAAGGGATTTCCAGAGTATGCTACAGGTATTACCGCTTTTAGGTGCGCCTCATCACAGGATATGTGAATACTATCCATGCCACTGAATGCCATCTCTCCACTCACATGCTCAGAAATTGTTCCAAGGATGGTTCTAGTCTACACCACAAAAAGCCCTGCCTGCAGAGGTAACTGTTGGTAGAGGTAAGAACCAGCTGAATCAGCACTTGATACCTGCAGGAACTGGGAGGGTAACACAATAGCTGCACCGTTCAGGCTGTTCAAGGGTAACTAGTTTAGACAGAAGTAAAATTTAACATCCTTTACATGAAAATATGTTCAAAATCCCTCCCAACTTTGCCCACTGTTTTCTAATATATCCAGCTTTCAATGCCAGCACCATTTTTGCACTGCAAATTTTTGTAATTGGGCATTAAAGAAGTCAGGAGGCTCAAAAGTTTAGGTTCCCACAGCAACAGTAATTCAGCAACATTTAAGATATATAGCAGAGCATAAATTAACAGTTATTGAAAATGCTGCATATGTGCGAAGTGGCCATGTTAACATTGCTATGGGAACCTTAACTTCTGAATAGATAAGCATTCTACCAAAATAAAAAACATACAAAAGAAATAATCATTACAGATTTTGCTGGAAAAGACTACAGCCAATTCCTCATCTGCAATCTGTTGATGCAGAGCGCAAAGGCTCTAAAGCCTCAGAAATTGAAACAAGTGAAAAAAATCACTACTAACAACACTGGATGCCAGAGCCATACCCATGGCTGACACCAATGCTGTAACTTGACTTTAAATTTGAAATTACAGTCAAACAGTATGCAAAATTATTCCAGAAATTGTAACAGAGGAAAAAAAGAGGGCCGTGTACAGCTATCACCATTCTCTTTTCCTCTCAGATTTTTTGTACATTAAACATTTTGGAACAGCAGACTGTAAATTTGCTAATGGCTTTAGTCTTTTCCAGCACAATTCAATCTAGGGAGAAAAGGAATAAATAATTAAATACAAATCAAGCTGTGCTCTAGTATACATTTATTTAGTAGCAGCGAGTCTGGACTGTCCTGTCATATTATTCCAACTAAACTCAAATTGTTCATTTCAAAAAAGTTGGATTTGAGCAGGTCTTTGGGGATGGAAGTTTTCATACTTTTATAAATGAACCTAGTGACAGTAGCACTGCTACCCAGGCCTCATTCTAGTGGACTAGACGTTGCTTTGGAGTAAAAAAGAAGCATTCTACTCCTGGTTCTACTGCTCCATCTGATTCTCCATGTTGCATGATCTCAGGCAAGCCGGACTCCCTTCCCTATCCTTCAGTTCCTTGAGCTGTGAAGCAGGAATAATGACATTCACCTTCCTTTTTATGCACAGGTTCAGTGCTTTACAAAGTGGGTTTTCTCCCCTGTTTAAAATAACAACGGAATCTTGAAGGCAGTCTTTTTGCAGTATTTGAACAGAATTCCAGCAGCATCTAAAATAAAGGCTTTGCAAAGAATTCTACCATCTATGGAAATAAAAATTAAAGCAAACCAACAAAGTAAAAGCTCTTTCTGCCACACAACTCTTCTGTTTTTCTGTGGCACATATGGCTAGTCCCATCCAAAATCTTATTGAACAAGTTTCTTCCCCAGAGTGACTGCAAGATCACCAGATACTCTGAACTGACAAACAGGGCAAGGTCCAGAGCCCTGGAACTGCAGGGGCAAGATAAATAGAGTTCTCCAAGTGAAGTCCGTGCAACAAGCTTTCTCTCTGATATCCTGGCAAGCACGCCTGGAATTGTACTGACATCAGCAGGATTTCCTTGCTCATAGGAAAAGTAGGATATTGGCTCCAAAACAAGCCACACGGTTCAAAGAGACCGCATCTAAATTATTTGAGGTGACCCTGATTTCTTGGCATTTATAGCACTGACTTTATGAAGATTACATGGGCATATCACTTGAGCATGTTTTCTGTGTATCTTTAAGATTTTACTCAGCCTGTAAACTTGAGTTTCCCTAGAGTGATTTAGAAAACAAGCTGACACTGGTCAGAATAATGCTGTTTTTTACAAAAACAGAGGCGAACACTTAAAATAGGTAGTGACATCCCTCACCAGTAAATGGGAAACAGATACACGGAAAATTTTGCCCAGTACATGCATGATTGAGTTTCTCACAGAAAACATCCACTGTATTACTTGGTCAAAACAGAAGTTTATCTTCCTTTATACCCAAAACACCGATCCCTTAATGTTCTTCCTCCAAACCCTCCAGGCAGAGTACTGTGTTTTCTAGACTGGTAGAAAGAAGGCTGCTATGAATGGAGCCTGTGAAACACAAAGTTTAGGTGGAAGAACTGTGTTTTCAAATCGTGCTTACAAGATTGCCTGAGAAGGACAGAAAGCATGGGTTTACTTGAAGCCCTTGATATTTCAAGGTGGTTGCAGTTACTCTTCAGCAAACTGCAGTGCTTTGATATCCAGCTGCCTTCTGTGTTTAGTTCTTCCTCAAAAATGGTAACCTGCACACATTTCAACTTCCATACCACAATGTCCCTGAAATACTCTTTTGCTCTAGCCAGCACCCTCACTGTCTCTGCTTGCCTTGACTCCAGCTCAGACTCGCAGCATGAAGGATAACTTTTATCTGGACCATTGCTGTCCAATTCCCTCCTGAGACAGCTCCATTCCCTAACAGCTTCTACATGGCTCACCCTGACATTCTCAGCTGTACTGTTGCATCCTGGTTCTCCTTCTTCAGAGGTTACACTGGCTGTGATAAAGTCCAGTGTTTGTTCATTCAGTCCATGGAGTGAGGAAAAAAAGTCATCACATTTGCCAGTGAGGGTGGTAAATAACTTCTCTTTGAGCTCAGTTACATTTTGTTCATCAATCGGTATTAAGTGAACTTTTTCAGACATGCAGGTGGCAAACTTTTGAACAAATGCTTCCCCACCTCATGAACTTAACTCTGATATACTGAGAACATCCTTAGCCTTACAGTCTCACATTTATGTCAGGCAGGAATTATTTAGCTTGGTTTTCTAGGAGAGCAATGGAAGTCACCAAGAAAGAAGATCCTTTCATGTTCTTTGTGTCCGTATGGCAATATGCATCAGTTTGTCACAATTTTATCACGCTGCCTGGGGGAACCACTTCCACTGTTTTGGTGTGTTTTCAGCCATTACCTGCCCTCCTGATCTCCACTACCACTCCATTCTCAGCATCATCTTCCAGTTCCAGGACGTATAAAGCACTTGTTTCTGCTGTCTGATGTACTGTGGAAAACGTAGAGTACCAAAAACATCCTACTAGTCTACAAGTTCCCCAGTCACCTCAGCATCCAGTGCTAGTATGACTTACACTTGGTTTCAAAAAAATTAAGATTGTGTAGTAAATCTCTTCCAGATCACAGCACTAATCCAGCACCAACCTTTGTCCTATATATAACATTATGACTTTTGGTAAAAATTACTTCCTATTAGCTCTTGCTGCCTCAAATAACCACCACATAGCACTCAAAAATTTAAAATAGCATTTTTTTCTCTTGACCCTAATTTTCTTTTTCCTTTCACCCCTTTCCCTTCCTAAATGTAAGCTAAAAATGGTTCATGACTTGTTGCAAGCTATTCACCCTCTCAATGGCATAACGTAGTGAAGGCTAGAGCACTGGAATTGAGTGATTCAGATTATATATGCAAACATAGTGCTTCCTGGCTAGGTACAGATGAGTTTCATTTATAACCTGATGCTTTGTCTAAAAGCTACATATCGTGCAGGCAAACCATTATACTAATTTGTTTTAGTGTATATCCAAATTCATCACACTCTAAAACATTAGTAAAAAAATAAAAAGTTGTTTCCAAAATGTCAATGAGATTAAGCTTTGCCTAGATGTTTCTGTTTAGGTAATATGAAGAGCACAATAACACATATCTTAATGTATGTAAGTTTTAATGAATACTAGCAAACTGGAAACATCTGCATGTCATTCTATAGATGACTTGGTACAAGTTTGTTTCCCCTCAGGTCTCATTCCATATTGCTTCTTAGTGTTTCTGCCACAATAGCATATTGTTCTAAAATACTTCAGAGAAAATAGCCAGGATTGCCTAAAGTCCAGGTAAAGTTTCCATTTTGCATATCATCTAACTGTATGCCTCTTCCATTGTTGAGATATTGAACCTCCTTCTTTCTTTTGTTGTAAATACCAAAGATGGTTAACACTTAAGTCATGTTTCTTTGCCTCCTGATACACTTTTGTATAGGCCCGCAATAAATTCCAAAATGCAATATACAACTGGGAACTGAAAAGCTCTTAACTCAAACTTTCAAACAACAGAGAGAATCACCAAGACATTCAATGTAGTCTCATTAACATCTGGTATCTAAGTCTCTTCTTTTCCCAGGCTCCAAAGAGAGAGAAAAGATAAAGCAAACCCTAGAAATTCCTCTTCAGACCTGAACAGGTATGCACAGTCTGGCTGCTACATGATCCAAGTCTCAGAAAAAGCTTACAAAATATGGAGGAACAAGCTAGTAACAGACTTTGGTTGAAGATAATTTTTTTTACGTCATTCAAGATGTTTTTTGCTACCTAAAAGTTATGCCATGTTTCTTGTGCATACTGTCCCAAGAACAAAATTTGCTTTCCCATCTTCCCTTACTATTGTGTTTGGTGCTTGTAACTGTAAAAGACTAAATAAAGAAGATGTGTAAGACCAAGCAATTCAAACAATGACACACCATTGCTGGCCAAAATCGGTCCTAAAATCCGCTACAAACCAAGCCATGACAGTTTGGCAACAGCATAACTTTAAACTTAATAAAATCAATTTCTGCTTTACAATGAACTATGATGACTACCTTATCTCAGACCGACAGGCCTCCAGACCTGTATCTGTTACACATCTACCTGATGAGAAAAGGACCAGAAAGAAACTTCAAACATGACCTTGCCCTCTGCATTATTCTTATCCAATTTCTACTGTTATTGAAGTCCTCAAGACAGTCCCTTTTTCTCTCTCTGATAGCCTAACCCTCATCTGTATTTCCAGCACTTCTCAAATTTCTCCTATCATCCAGTTTTATCATTACTCCCAATTTCTGTGCCTAAGGTCAACATCAAAACGTCACAAGCAGGGAGCCCAACACCAGTCCTCCAGGAATTCCACTAGCAGATCCTCACTCAGCAAGCCTGGCACATCCTTCTTTGCCTCTGCCTGACACTGTCCTGACTTTATTTAGATCCTTATGTATCATATACCCCCTTCCTCCCCCCTCCTTCTTTAACCAAACATTCCCTAGGTGGTACTATAGTAAAAGTTCAGCTTTACTGCCTTTGGAGACAGGAGCAGTATTTTCCACTCCATTTAGTGTGTCTAGATATCCACCTAGCCACAGAAGGGGACAGCTATCATGTGGGTGAGCAGATGGGGGAAAAGCATCTCCAAACAAGGTACCCAGCCAAACGCTACTCGCTAGTGACAGATGCCACCTTCCTCCCACTCTTAGCAAACCCACTGTTCCTGTCCTGTACGGCGAGCTGTATGGTGCAGCAGCCCTCACTACATGAGAGCTGTGATATGTGATTATTTCCCATCTCTCCTCCCAAAAACCTCCAGAACCCAAACCCGCAAAGTAGCAGAGAACGGGGTCTTGTCCCTGCTCAGTATGAAATGACACCAGCTCCAGGCAAGGTTCAGTTAACAGCAGAAAGCCAGCCACCCATAAAGCAAAAATATCTAACCATAAAAGAGCTGATCCTGCCCAAGCTGGCAGTAAACAGGGGCTTGCTTCCAGCTCTTTGGGCACAAGGCAGGATAGAGCCCCAAACTGCAATGTGAAAACAGTGAGACAGTTGTTTTTAATTACTTACCCATTCTAATCCTGCTCATTAAAAACATTTTAAGGATTAGAATATATGATATTGACCTGGCCATGAACTGTACAACATGGGTACATTGCCCATTACAGTTATATTTTCATTGCCGATGTCATTTTCAGAAACTTTTTATTTTATGAAATGTTTGAGACATTTTATGAAGCCAAAAGAGAATTTTCCACATCCATCCCATGGAAGTGATTGCTCATAATAAGGATAAGCAGTCTTACCTTGCATAACTTTCCACAAAATAAACACAGGTCTCAAAATATCAGTTTTGCAAGAGGCTTTTCTTACAAATTAAAACCAGAAAATTACTGGCTAAACACACGGAATAGAAGGACAACAAACCTACCCACCTTACAGAGATGCTTCCAAATGTTTGTTTAATATTTGACGTGTGAAGGAATTCCTCTCCTGATTACGTTTGAAGTAACAACCACAGACTCCAAGCAAACAGGCAGCTTTGCTCAAAAAATTATTCTAAATCTCTCCAGTAGAGGGCAATGAGGCACACACAGGAGTGAGTGAGAAACTGAATTTGAAATGCAAGCTTGTAAAAAAATAGAGTAAAATAAACGCGTTATAACTATAGTAATTTTTTTATTTGTTTCATGTATAATATCTGTCTTTAGGGGTATATAGACCACTGTCTCCCACTTCAATGCTTCAAAGGAATTCAAAATTATACATTATGAAAATCTTTCTGATGTTTTTCCAAAACTGACCTCTATCTATACAGCAACAGGACAAGCTTCTATACAAGAAGAACTTCTCTTTATTTTACATTTGACTGTGGGATGAATTTCAGAAATGTTTTTGTCCCTTTGGCAACACCTATTTTAGTTGCTAGAAACCTTTCACTTTCTGTTTAAAAGTGGTCCAGAAGGATACTGTTAAAGCACCTACTTCCTGCCACACACCCATCTACTGTGAAGAATGCTCGCAGCCATTATATAAGATAACCATGTTTACATGGAAAGTTGCTATCGCAGTCCAACTATTTCTTTTGCAGTTCTCAGAGAAGTTCTGTGCTTATTTTTTTCAACTAGGCTTAGAAATAATCCAAAACTTATTCAGGAGTCTGCAGCACATTGCCCTGACTTGCAGGAACAAGATGATCAGGGGCTGAAGCACTGAACCAACTCCGCACGGACCCTAAGAGCAAGGCAGGACTGCAACCAGTGTCCAACCACTTCTTCAAGGACAGGAGAAGTCCTGCTGGAGAAAACAGGCATGGTGGAAAATGTGATGGACACAAAATGAGCACTCTTCACACAAGCCAGAACAACAAGTGGCTATTTACATCTGGTTGTGACTTGTTTCAAATGCTGTCACCTCAGGTTAAACTTTCCACTGAAGAGCCTGATACGAGCTCAAGGTCACATTCACAGGCTTCCAACCTACCAAGTGCAGATACAGGGTGGGGGTGGGGAACAGCTGTGAAATATACCCCCCTTGCACACAGGAAAATAAGAAGCTGCTCACAAGTAATGTCACATCTTTTGGTTTTATTTTAAATTTTTTTGTTTGTTTGATTTGTTTGTTACGGGTTTTGTTTTTAATGTGGCAATGAATGGTTCACATCAACACATGTCAATATCTGAACAGTTTTTTCCAGGGTATCCAACCCACTTGGCTGAACATAGTAGTTGCTAGGACAGCTGTTCAGGATGCAAAATTTGCTACAAAGGGAAAAAAACAACTGCAATACACTCCTCCCTTAGAGGGAGGAACAAGCCTCCCAAAGCCTGAGTGCGCTGGCTGCTGCCAGAATTCACAGGCAGCTGGAAAGAAGCCTCAAACTCCTGATATCAAGATGCTGATCTCACCATCTACTGGTTTCCTAGCAGCTGACACAGCTGGAAGTCCGAGGGAGTCCCCTGGCCTGGCGAAGCATCTGTGGAGCAGCTGCCCAGTCTGTGGAGTGTGGAGGCCCTCGAGTCTGCAGCACAGACAGCAAGCCAGTAAAAAAAAGTGGGATTCAGTGAAAGTTCAAAGACAAAACTCTTCCAGCCTTACGCTTGATACGGTTTGGATCAGTCTGTGCTGAAGAGGCATTTTAGAAGATCCACCACCTGCTTTAATTCACACCTCATGGAGCGACTGTTGCAGGTTGTATGGCAACCCCTCACTGCTCTGGTTACATCCACCTCACATTTTTCACAATTTCTTCATCACGAAGGCACCTCAAAGGTGTATTGCACTTTAATCAACACAGATGCTTGAAGAACTCGATCGTAGTTTTAGACAAGCACAGGTATGACTACCTACATATGCCAACTAGTTTAAAGCCTTGGGTATAGGCTGTGTAAAAAGCAGAGGTGAAATTTATCAAGACTGACACAATTATTTTACTGTTAAAAAAAGTAATTTTTTTTATTTTTTACAATTCTATAAAAGTATATTATTTTTAAATAAATTCAAACTCACTTATTTACTTTATATGTTCTCGGAAGAAAAACAGGATTACATACTGATAGTGTTTTTCATAAGTTAGATATTGACCAGATGTATCTATTTTAAGGGAATTCTTTTTTTTTTTTAGTTTCTCTCTATATATTTATAGCACCATTGCAATAAGATGTATTAAAATCTTTCTGTGAAACAGATCTTAGCATGATTTATCTATCAGAATGCTATTTAAGTATAATCAATAACCTACCTCTTGAAGGAGGGAAACCCCCAATTTTAATGAAACTATGCAACCTTCACTATTGTGGGCTTACCTCATTAGGAAAGCAAAGCAACTAGATATATCTAAGAAAGGATATATCTAGAAATAGCATATGATCATCATCCAAATTCAATCAATCTAAATCTGTCAACATACAGAAGGTTTCTGTATGCCTGGGTTTCTGTAAGCTTGACTCAAGGAAATCCCTTCAAACTAGGCAAAGCAAGAGTTTTAGCATTTCACAGCTGTACCACAAAAGCACCTGTGCCTTTTGCTCATGGGTTTCAATCTTTTATTGTTAGATGCTATGAAAACACTAAACAACAGATGAAGTTCCTACCTCAAAGAGCTTTTGGCAAACTATTAAGACAAAAACAAACAACCAAAAGCCAAAACAAATAAAATATGTCCTCTGTGATACGCAGGACCTTGTCAGATGGCACCAATTAGCATGAGCCATGAGGGCTAGGCTACACGCACCTCGTATGGAATTAAAGTAGAGTGTGCTGTGAACAACAGTCAGTACATAGAAACTACCTAGGAGGCATTTCAAAAGATAGATTATGCATGTACGATGGCACAGGACAAATTTCAAGTGTGCCTATGTGGAAGCCTGACAAACACACAGAGTCTGTGGTAAATACGCTTGTACACCACCAGGAAGGCAGAGTCACGTGAGGCCTCACAGGACAGTTCTGCTTTACAAAGGTGGAAAAAAGTCAAAGCCACCAACTAGAAAAGCTATTTTGTGTTCTGTGAACGGGAATTTTATGAATGTGGTAAAATCATTCTCCTACACTGCCAAAAGAGAATAGTCCCCAAGAGATACCTGTATAATGTCCTTGGGTCCAGCAGCAATCATTTTTCCCTACCCAAAACCCCAGTGAACCATATTCTTGAATCAAAAGTATTTCCTGCTAAAATTAACATAATTTTTCCATACATTCTAGTGAAGCCATTTATTTTCCCAATGGGCAGCAGCATGCTAATATAATTGCGCTCAAAAAGTTGACTTCATCCAAACCTCATCTACAATGTAATTTCCCACCTCTCAGGGACCAATAAACAGCCCAGGAGAGCCCTGATCCTTATCTCTGGGCAAGACCTGGACATGCATACCCCCCACCGTGGTTCCCCAAGGAAATGAACTCAGGAATGCAGCCATGTAAGGAGCCACAGGAGAATACATCCTCAGTCCGAGCTTGTAACATACCTGACCCATAGCCTAGATGTGACCTTGTTGACACTGTTTTGAAGGTGATGAAAATACAGCTTTGCAGGGCATAAACAATACAGATACTGCTAAGGCAGGTAGTCCTCACACGTGTTAGCAAGTGAGCAGGCATACAGGCACAACATTGCAGAACAGAGATTTTCATCCAGCTTGCCTTCCAGCCTCAAGAAGTCAAGTCATGCCATATG
Organism: Todiramphus chloris collaris; assembly: GCA_025345505.1. Lineage (NCBI taxonomy): Eukaryota > Metazoa > Chordata > Aves > Coraciiformes > Alcedinidae > Todiramphus > Todiramphus chloris. The sequence goes on from JANVCC010000020.1 coordinate 6,461,631, forward strand.
AACTGCACAGCTTTGGAGAAAGCAAGAGATAATCCAATTTCCAGCCAGTCTGAAATGAGTCAATCACATTCAGTACTAACCAAATGAGACTGAAGAGAACTTAAGTAAAGAAACTGTTATCTCCCCCTTCTGAAGTTTGTTGCCTGGGTTTTGAGCGTCCTTTTAACATTGTAGTGGTCTAGCGAGGACTGCCAAGAATCACAGACAGTGGTTGGTACCAAATCTTCTTTCTGAGGCCAATTTTAGCCCTTTAAGACAGGTTCACATATTCACCGAGCAAGGTAAAAGACCCAGGTTGCTTAAAAGAGCAGAAACAGCCCTTTTACTCCTCCCTGCCATTCGTTCTGTCCCAGTTTAGAGTATGAGATGCCAGATGGTGTTGCAAAGAAGATCCATAGAAATTGAGGTCCCCTCTTTGGAACAAGACTGAACATGGAAATATGTTCACCTGCACCTTCATTTTATATCATGGTATTTATCTAATTCCAAATTCAAGTATTTAAAGGTTAGTTCTGGAAATAACCTGCTACCCTTAGACACTGATGTCTAAAGAACTTGCTTTTCTTTTTATACCCCACTAAAGCTGAATCAACAAGATTGCAGAGATATGTCTGAGATGAGAGTAACTGCAGTGCTGAATTTAGCCCAGTGGTATTTTTGTTTAAAAGAAAAGCACAGAATGGAGAAACATTTTACTCATAAGTCATTTTGGACTGCATGAAGGACAAACTCATTAGGCTGAAAAACAGTTTTTCTATCTATAGCTAGTAAATCTATAAACAGCATCTTAACCAGTTTGTCTGGAGGTTCCTTTAGTAAAGAGACTTTTTAAGAGGCCTTATTGCCATATAGAAAAGAAAAAAAAAAATGAACAAATCACCACATAGTGATTGAAATATATGGAAATACATACAATGTGACATGCCTAAATGTCATATTTTCAAAAAATTATTTCTCATTTCTTACACAGTATTTTAAACAAGAAAATATAATCCCCGCACCTGCCTCTTTTCCCCATCAGGAACAAACAAAATTTTAAAAGATGAGGTGAAGGTGCCCAATGCAATTCATAGGATCATAGAGTAAGTCAGGTTGGAGGGATGTCTGGAGGTCTCTAGTCCAACATTTTGCTCAAAGCAGGGTCAGCTAAGATCAAACCAGGTTACTCAAGGCCTTATCAGCTGGATCTTGAAAACCTCCAAGGATGGAACAACCTCTTTAGGCAACCTGCTTCACTGTTTGACTGTCCTCAGAGTGAAAAGCTTTCCAATCTAACCTCTCATTTTACTGTCTCTTGTCCTTCTACCATGCGCTACTGTGAAAAGCCTGCCTTCAGCTTCTCAGTAACCTCCTCTAGAAATAGGAGGGCTGCCATTAGGCCCACTTGAAGTCACCTATTCTCCAAGCTGAACAAGCCCAAGTCCCTCACCTCTCCTTACCAGCCAAGAGCTCTGGCCCAGCCATCTTGGTGGCCCTCCTCCAACTTCATTACAATTTAACAATGTCTTTCTTGTATTTGAGGATCCAAAGTTGGACACAGTACTCCAGGGGCAGTGTAACAATTGCTGAGTAGAGGGTGACAATCACATCCCTCTACCTCCATGCCATATTTCTGTTAATACATCCCAGGATGCTGTTGCCCACCTTCTTTGCTTCCAGGGCACACTGCTGACTCATATTCAGTTTGTCGTCTATCAGGACCTGGCTGCACTGTTCCAAAGCAAGGTTTCTTTACAGTGCAGGATCTGGCATTTCTCCTTGTTGAATTTCATAAAGCTCCTGCTGGCCCATCCCTCCAGCCTGTCTAGGTCCCTTGATGACAGATCTGCTCTTAAGAATATTGACTGGTCTCCCCAGTTTGGTATCATCTGCAAACTATGAGGAAACCCTCCATCATCTCCTCCAGGTCACTGTCAAAGACATTCATCGCCAGGTCCCAGGATAGGAACGGGTACTCAGATCAAGCAGATATATTATTGAGAACATATCCATCTGGTACATCCAAACTCTGAGCATTTAATAAGCAGGCAGGATTCCAAGGCTTAAGATTACAAGTATAGCAGCATATCCAAATTTAACATTTAATCTAGTCATAGAAATCAGCTTTTAGGGTGTTATTTATGTGACCTAACTTTATCATTAAGTCTAGTCACCACAGGCTTCCTATATAGTCATCATAAAGAAGAAGAAAAAAAAACCAGTACAAACTGGGGACCAATTGGTTGTATTGGTTAGTAGCTCTGCTAAAAAAGGACTTCAATATAACAGGCTGTTGACAAACTGGAGAAAATACAGCAGTGAAGCATTAAATGACTAAGACTATCACTTAAGCAGCTGGAGGTACTAGGAGACACACAAGGAGAGGCTAAAAGAACTGGATTAGATTAGCTTGCAAAAGAGAAGGCTGAGAGCCAATTGCTGAATTCAACTAGCTAAAGGTGAGCTGTAGAGAAGGCAGCATCAATGTCTTCTCACAGGTGCATGACAAAAGGACAAGAGGCAATGGTCACAAATTGTGATGCAGGAAATTCTGATCACACAGAAGGAAAAAAAATAATCAAAGTACAAATGATTTAGCACTGGAAAAGGTGCACACAGAGGCTGTGAACTCTTCATCCTTGGACATTTTCAAAGCTCAACTGGATAAGCCCTGAGCAATCTGATCTAATTTGGAAGTTAGCCCAGATTTGAGCAAGAGGTTGGACCAGCAACTTTGAGAGGGCTCTGCCAGTCTAAATTTTTCTATGATTCTATGAGAAAGGCCCCTTCACTGTGTGATTCATCTTGTCTTAAAATAGGTGTCTAAAATAGATTAGATGAATCACCATCTGGTGGTGCCTGTGCCTCACTGAATACACGCTCCACTGAATACAAAGGCAACCTAAGCTGACCAGCTATGATTAGCTGTCTTAAAGTGAGATGTCTGTAAATTGGAAGGGATGAGAACCACCATTAGCGACTTGCGCCCCAAAACAATAAATTTCTTGCCTTGTTTATATATTACCCTGTAAGGGCATGGACAAATTTCTTAATAGTCAATCTCTTAATTGTGGGAGAAGGTAGACAAGACCTTCATATAACACCTAAAAATTAAAAATTAGAACAATTTAGAACCTGTTCTACACATTTAAGTAGCCTGTTGCCATATGAGCACTCCCCTTCATAATGCAATGGCTACAGTTGTACAATTGGGTACACAGATTATGATATGTAGTAGCTTTGACTTTTAAAGACAGATGGCTAATTAGAAGCTGATAGGATGTTTTTCCCCAGCATGAGGATATTTCTATTTTGACAGCCCTATATATCAAGGCCATAGCAGATAAAGGAGAAATGGGTTTAAATGTCCAGGTCTTCTAGAAATTTTTATTATTTATTTTACTATTATTTTGTGGACTGTAAATGTTTTAAGAACACAGTTTAAAGCTGTCTGAAATTTTCATTAGCAAAACCCCCACATATTGAACATGAATGAGCAGAAACAGTTGAAGTTCTGGGGATTTTCTTGGTCCCTAGAAACAGTCATTAGCTAGAAAACATTTTTCTCCCCCTTTTAACCTGGAAGGAAAGAAAAAGGGAGGTAGATAAAGAAAAAACATGTCTTTTTTCAGCCCTTCACATCTGCAAAACAATTCTATTTTCTGCTATCTGAAAAACTGACCATAATTAAAACTCAAGTTTGCTGATATTTTTCCTGTTCTTTATCAGTTCTTTTCTCTCATGCTCTGCAACAAGACTATTAGAGTCCTGGACCCCACCTATGTGAATTTAACCACAAAATATAAACCAGACACTATTTATTTAGACTGTTAAGTGGTTTGTTACAAAGGAAGGGGAAGGGTCAGAGAGTGTATAGTGGGACTTAAGCACTTACTAACTTTGGCTTGTACTTTCTTTGGTTTTCCTTCAATAGGGTTTTTAATTTTTAACAAATACACTTGATAAGCGTCTCTGGGTTTAGGTACAGCAGTTTGAGATGACAGAGCTTCTGAAGAACACTAAAACTTTTTAAAAGCACCTACATATTGAGAAAGTAACTCAACTCCCAACAGTGAAATGCAGAAATACAGCCTTACTACTTTTTGTGGTTAAGAGGCCAAAGCAACCTGTATTTGTCACTTGAAAACTTACTTGGGCACCTTCAGTCTACAGTCATGTTTGAAGTGCTGTCACACGTTCCCATCTAGGGATCCCTCTTTTGGATACCTTGGAGTCAGCTGAGAGATTAGGCTAGCTCACACCTTCAGCAGCACACATGGTGGGTGGGCAAAACTTCCCTGTGCGCCCTGCCCTGTATTTGGAGAATGTGAGGGAAACCAGGATGAGCATACCAAGCTCTGCCTTCCCAAAGACAACATCAAAGTTAACTGTCTTTAGGCAACCTGTATGGTGAATCTGATGTGAAGGCTCTCTTTTGCTATCTACACCCTCCCGTGCTCATCCTTAACCTGTACCCCAAGAAAGCTTTCTGCAGTCAAGCTCCTCAATTGAGGTAAACATCAACAGTAGTCTTTTCCTTTTTAATACTGAAATCTTATCAGGTCAGTAAAAAAATTTCAGGTTCTTGGACAGTGATGCAGACATTTCCTCAGAACAAGGTATACAGATGAAGGATTTTCTTCCTGGAAAAAAGCAAACACTAAACATCTAATTAACTTTTTTTTTTTTTCTTACACCCAAAGCAATGTCCTATTCAATAGACAACTAATTCCTCTAGACCTTTAAAATTCTACAAGAGCACACTATATTCAAGCTTCAGTTGGCTCTCTCAGCACAAAAGGATACAGTGGAGAAGAGGAGGTCAGCAAATGCAGTCTGACATCCTGTGGCATCCACACGCAGCAAGAAATAGTGGACTTTTGGAGGCAAGTTTTGAAAGATACCTACATGATCACTGTAAGAACTGAGATACTGTAGCTGTAATATATAGAGAGGACTTAACAGCTTGTAGAGAAATTGGTTATCAGATCAACCCATAAGCACTTGATAGCACAGAGAAATGCAAGTTAAGCATAAGAAATGTTGATGTAAATAGTGCAAAATTCATTCTCAAAAGACATAATGTACTTTTGATACATGTGGCAGATCTGCAGCCACTGTACACATTTATATTCTACAACAAGATTTTAACTACCAGGTATTTGAAAACCCAGGAGCCATAGTAAAGCCTTCCATTAAGGAAAAGGAGGTTTAACACATACTGTATTTCCATACTTAACACTGACTTTCATAAAAAACTTAGAGATAGAAACCTTTCAAGTGCATATTTACTTAGTATCAAAATTTTCACGAAATAGACATTCTTGAATTTACAAAAGCAAGTCTACATCCTACAGTAGCCAACAAAACCACTCAGGTATCCATAGGTATTATACACAGGGTCAAGTATTCGTTAAAAGTGCTACATTATCATGTTTTTCCCATTAGCATTCCAAAGGTTTCAATTCATATATGGCTTCCCCATCAATGGATGAGCCTACATGCCCCAGCTTACAATCGATTTTCAATTTTTACTCCAAATATAAAAAACCCACTCCACGTGGCATAACAAAACCATGAATTTTTTTCTTTGTGGGATAAATTACTCAGTGCACCCTTCTTTTCAGATCTACCACGGCAAAACAAGATGCTTATTTAACAAAATGCACTCCAGTAAATGCTTATGGGGAAACAGCAAGCTCCTAGCCATATGTGCATATGTGTGATTGCCACACACGATGAAAATTTAGGTTGGAATTACTGATCAAGATGCCAGAGTAAAGAGGAGCCAAACCTGAAACCTGTTCACAAGTTAATTTTATATTTGGACAAGTAACTCCAGTGAGTTTTAGCAAGGCATGCATTCAGCCTTGGCCAGCACTCTCCTTTTCCAAAGAGTCAAAAGAGTATCATTTGCTCCTCATCCAACAGCCTGCCAGCACTTATGAATTAACCATTAACCTTATTAAGAAAGTAAAAAGTTAATCAGACTTCAGTTTTGCCAGAACAAACCAGATGGAAAGAGAAGGTATTTCTCATGGAAAGGCTGAAGGCTATTTTGAAGGAACCATGACAATGCTTACAGGGAAAGGCCCCTGTGCCAACAGTTTCTACAGAATATCATCCTCCCTGTAAAACCTGACAGATTAATTGGAAATAAAAGCCATAAAACCAATAATGTTTTCTACTAATCAGTTAATGTTGTTCAAATAATGTCTATAGAACTGTATTGGTTACATGGCTAATAAAGTCAGCATAAATTTTTCCTAAGGGAAATAGAATTTTTCCTACATGGACTAAAAAATTCCCTGTTCCATATTCCAGAGGTTCTCCCAAAGTCAGCTTCCTTTTTATTAACTAGATATCCAGCATCCAGCTTTATTAGTATGTTGCACAGAGAGGAAGTTCCCTGGTCACAAAAAAAAGGACCCAAAATTTGAGCAAAATCACAGAAAACTATGGTTGAAAGAACAGAAGCAGCAAATAACTTCCACTATGTATGCTTTGTTGGCAGCAGAAACTAAAATGGGGTTTGCTGGGCACTCCAGGATGGGAACAAGGACATTCTGGAAAGATGATCCTGGTTTCACCATGCAGATGACAGTCTATAAAACTCTCTCACTGGTCCTCCTACCAGCCCTTCAAGCTCGGAAGTCATTCTATACAGCCCCGAGGAAGACAAGAGGGGAGTGGAAGCACACAGAGACAACTGACAAACACTTTTCCATGCAAGAAATGGTCCCAAGCCAAGTAATAGCTCTCAAGGCGACCTATTTGGTAATTCAGAAAGCAACCTCTCTCTGTAACTACTTCCCTGCCACAGCAGTGGAATGCACTCAAAAACAAGCACTCATGCCCTCTTGAGACTTGGCCATCACTAAGAAAGAGCATATTGTAAGTATCTTTCAGCTGTATGTTTCTGGGACAATGGCAGTCTGAATCAAAACTTAAAACTGTTCACTTACAAGATTCAAAACCAGTCTACACTGTTTAAGGAGAAAAGACAATCATGTAGTGGGCTATGACAAAACCACCAAAGCCAAGATCTCTACATTTGACTGCTATTTCAGAGCCACTGTTGGAACTTTTAACATTTTGGCTATGCAAATACGAAAACTTCATTCTTTCACAATTAACAAGAGACCAACATATACATGTTTATTCTCAGTAAGTGTTACTCTTCACTCCAGAGGCACTGCTGGCTAATTGTAAAACAGAAAATTACTCACTATGAACAAAAAGGTTTCAGAGTCTGGGTTTTATTTAGAGTATTAAGACTTCTATATTGACACATATCCAATACCGTCAGATCTTATTTTTCTTTTGAACTGGGAACTATGAAATATTGTTTCCTATGTGAGAATGTGCGTAAGATGTCTTGGTTTTAAAAGAAGTTTGCCGTTGCTTTTCCTATAAGAAGGCCAAAACAAAAACTGCAAGGGCAGGCTCTTCGAATTTTGAATAAGTTGCAGTCTTACAAATATCCTCAAGCATGTTCAGGCAGTCAGCTTTAATCCCACATTGTGGAGAAATATTTTTTTTTCCTGTATTGTTTCTAGTACTTTGTGCTGACAGCTCTCATGTTTTATTACATTTTGTGTCTTACCCTGAAATACCATCCTATTTTGCATGACTGAAGTTTTGAAAGCTCGAATTGATTCATTGTAACTACAGTAAAATCATCATGTATTATGTTATTCTATGAGAAGTCCCCATTCCCTCACAAAAGGAAAAGAAGAAAATCAGTTAGCCATAATTGTGAAAAAAGAAGAGGAGGAATTTATGAAACTGCCTTTTGTCTGGCTTGGCCATTCGAAAGTTTTTCCATCATAATCTCGCAGTTCAATAGAAAATCCCGTTTAGAACTTCTAACAGCTAAACATTATCAAGATCCCAGTACCTGCTCTCCAATGGGGACAAGTTTCTGATACAACTTGAAACCAAAGTCACCATTGTTCTACTTCAGCAAATTTTACTCGTCCTGATACTGACAAAAAGAACTGGCTCAATTTGAAAGTGAAAACATTCGTTTTATCAAGCTTTGGAACATAAAAGTGATGGAGAACCTAATTTATCAGACATATGAAAAATAGGTAACACTACTGAGCAATAGCTAAGTAAATACAACTGCCATTTATCAAAAACACACAGAAAGACCAGCTTCATTCTAGCAAGGCATTTCAGAATGTAAGAAAATACTTACATTTAAGTTAAGAGGACCTCAGTTTTCTTCTTAAATGTTATTAAATAAGCATTTATAGGTAAAAGCCACCAGATTTTCAAAACCGGGGTCAAAACCAATCTGCATGAAGTCCAACTGTGTATTGACATTCATGAGTGCAGCTTGTAAGCACTGCTGCCATAAATAACAGAACACTGAAAGTACCTGGAAGGCAGAGATGAAAGAGAGTAAAATGGAGACACAAAGTCATTCAGCAAAAGCTCTAGTGATTTTCAGACCAAGTCTCTGCTCTCCCACACAAACGCTGAAGAAATTCAGATCTACACCAGAACTTTAGTATATCTCCAGATACACGAAGGGGGACAATGCTACAGCAGAGAGCCCCAGAGTAACTGGGATAAAACCTTTAGATGTATGATTTTAAAAATCTACTTTTAAAAACTTACTGAATAGAAACTTGCATACTTTCTAATAGGAAAAGAGAGACAAGTCAGAAGATTGATGCCACTGTAGGGGTCTAACAGAAAACACTATAAACATTACTTAAATGAGGTATCACTTAACTCTCTCCAGCCACATGGCACCAATCACAGCATAGTAACTAAACACATTCAGAGAGATTGTAAGCCAGAAGAAAAAAAAACAACAAAAAGTGACAAAACAACCTAAAATCTTCCATATTAGTGATGATACAATGAACAGAAATAAATAAAGGCAGAACACCAATTTATCCTCTGTCAGTTATGTTTACTTTCCAATAGCACAAATGCATACAGCTTACTTCAGCAATTAACAGTCAAAGTAACTTTACATTGAAAGAGTAAAAAGAGAACAGCTCTTTGACACCTCTCACATCCTAAGAAGGCCCGCAGTTTAAGAGAAGCACACACTGCAGATTTATACAGATCTATGGAAATACCATCATGACAGGTTCACATGGGTCCTCAGCTGCTTTAAAGCTTGGGGCTGAATCACATCAAAAACGCTAGGTAAAAATTTTGTTCAGCATCAACGTAAAAGTTTAAACATGAACAAGCCTGAGGCTGCTCAGCTCAGCCTGTGGATTTTTAGCTGAGCTTTTGGGCAAGTTGAAGACTAAGTTAGAAAGTATACCAAAACAAGCATGTGGCTTGGGTGATGAGCAGCCCCAGGTTTCCCAGGCACCACCTGACAAAGCAGCTTTTCATAGCAACAGACACTAGTGCAATCCAAAGCCCTCAAGAAAAACTGCAGCAACAGTACATGTGTAATTGTATAAATTCCATATACTCTATGAGGCAGTCCTGAAATGTTTATAAGCAAGCTGTAAACGTAATGGGATGTCTACAGCAGAACACCTTAATATTTCATTAGATATTCCAGGACTTTTTCAAGACAGTTGTTGAAAGTTGCAGTGCGTGTTTCAGCCACTCTTTAAATAACAGTTTCTGTAGTATGTATATTCGTTCCCAAATATTTTAAAACAAGCAAATAGGGTCTGATTCAAAGCCCACTGAAGAAGTCAGTAAAAGTTCTCCATTAAATTCAGTTTCTTTAAAAACAAAAACAAACCAAACTAAAACACTCGCACAGATGAGTTTTAGCACCCACCAAAGTAAAAGAAAACAAAATACTCACTTCCATCATGCTTTGGAAGATGGTGCCTTTTGAGTCTGGGGAGGCAAGAAAGAGGCAATTGCTATCAGAAACATTCCTAAAAGCAAGTCAGTATTGAAAGCAGTAAACAAGAAGACTCTCACTTCACTTCCTAGTTAAGAATGGAAGATGAGAATAACTCTGAAAACATGTATAATCTCAGCACTCCTTTCAGTTTTCTTCAATCAAAACACATATTGTTCTGCTATAATTGCCATTGAATTCACATGCTCCCAACTAAGGTATGAATGCTTTTTTGTGCGTGTGGGGTTGCTTTCTCTGGTGATTTACAATATACCACCACGTAGCACTTCTACAATCAGGTTTGGTTTGGGAGCACACCCAAAACACCCCCACTCACTCCATAATAGCCCACTTTGATCACCTGCACCTTCTGTCAAGAAAACAGATGCTAGTTCTCTGTCAACATGAAGATAAAAAGGTTACCAAAGGAACGGTGAGAAAGCAATGGTTAAGACTTAGAGAAGGAAGACAGCAGCATGTCTCCCACCCCCTTTTAAAACAGGACTTTGGAGACAGAAGCTTCACTGGGGCCTCATGGTAGACCTGTGACAAAATAGTACAACAAATTCTGAATGCCTCAACAAACAGGCAATACCAAACACTTATACCTAGGCTGCTCTTCTCTCAGTGCAAGTGATGGGATAAGACAGAACAAAAGGCAGAAACGTTTTAGTAAAGATATAATCTGGGGGGCAGAAACATCTTGAGAAAATCGCTAGCCATACAACAGCACCAAAGGTAGCAATTGTTTCATTAATGAACCTCTTCTTTTTCCCAATTCCCTCTTCCACCGATGCAAACCAACTTGTCAAGCTTATTCCCCACATAGTTGCATCCAGGTCATCAAGAGTTCAGTATCAATCAAAATTACTAAACATTAACAACAAAAGCATTTTCTCAAACCAGACAGGAGCAATCATTCTGCTTCAGAGTACAAATCAATCCTCAGTGTCAGGAGCTGCCCCTTCAATTCTGTTTCCTCATGTAAGAACTGCTTGCCCGTTCTTCGGGAGCATCCAAGACCCTTTGAGACAGATGGGTTGCATTGGCTGTCCAGCATCAACTCTTTTGTCCCTGAACAGTCAAGGCCTTTCCTCCCACCTCTCAACTACAGTACAACTTCTTCAGTAGCTGACTGCTCCTGGCAGTGTGCAAGGGCACTCCTGTGGCACAGAGTGGATGTTACGGACACCACCTCCCCCCACCCCGGTGACTTCTCCCATAGTACCCAACCCTGACCTGGCAGTTTTCCCACTGAACGGTTTTCCTTGCTTTGCAAGATAAAGCTGCTGGGGGAGCAGCATGACTGTAGCAGAAAGAATTACCCTAACGTGTCAGACTATCTAATAAGTTAAAAAAAGAATAGCCTAACTGCATGCTCAACACCTCTCTCTCTGTCTGTTCTTGGCACGCTATTTTTATATATATTAGAATAAAAAAGTTTACAATGTGTTCAGTAAGAGGAGAGCCAAAGTGAGGCCATCCTTAAAAAATGTTCAGTTTCCTACTCCTAACCAAATGCTCCTAGACTAATGTCTGCAACTAGACTCTTAGTACTAGGATGGAGTTTTAATTTTTCACAGATTTCTTGTTTGTTGCAAGTGAGCTCAGATTGTAGAGTAGCAAATTCATCAAAGGCTACCCTGTAATAAGAAAACAAAACAAAGCCCAACCCAAAATATAGATGGAAACATAACTGAAGTGCAGGTTGTGTTCTACCTAGAAGAATTTAAGGACTTCATAAAAGATTTCCCAGAATGAGTTCAATGCGCTGACTATGAACAAGGAGAAAGAACACAGCAGATCTGAAAAGGATGATAAAACTCACAAGTCAGACTACAGCAAAAGAGAGTAACATAAAACCGATTTTGCTAAGACATACTGTTAGTTTGTCCAAATTTGGTACATTTGCAATTGCTCAAGTATTCTGATTGAAAGGCACAGCTGTGAGGCAGTCATGATGCTCTGGTACAATCCTGATCATTCTCCACATTGGCCAATGCCCAGTCTTGCTTAATGAATACATAAAAATCAATCTAGCTAAATAAAATACTACTATACACATCTATACTTTATAATATGACTAGAAAGTTCTGAATAGAGACCAAATTTCCTGACAGACTGTCAGCAATATCATATCCTTGTCTATCATGCCAAATAAATGCACGGACTTGACTTTTAACTTACTGGTAAAAAAAAAAGCCAAACAAAAATACCAAGCAAAAAAAAACAGCCCATAAAAACCATTAAGAGAGTTCAGGAACTGCATTTCAATGGGATTACAATACTTTTTGGGTAAATTAAGTCACAGCCTTTGGCCACAGCATGACCTGAAGTATGTTGTAATGGTCCACAAATTAAGTGCTTTCTATATGTTATGACTTAGGTATGTACTGCAAAAACTGGCTTCATCATATTTCAAAATATCAGAAGAGAATTTTTTTATGTCCTATGACAGAATGCTTTATTAAAAATAATGAGGTTTCAAGAACTTACAGTATTTGCAGGAAAGAACATTTCATCAGGGAAATACATCTTTGCAGCATTTCTAGCTTTACATTAAGGCAAGTTGCATCAGCTTAAAAAGTATCTAGAAAAAAATAATAATAATTTTGCAAAACTTACCAGCCTACACAAATATGTTCAGGTCCTCTATTACTACAACATCAACATGCGAACCTCCCTTGTGTACACACACAGACCAGCTAGACAAGTTCTCTCACACACACGTCCTTTGACACAAACACTCCTGCCTTTGCATGCTTGCACACAAACACTGCACTCACATGTTAAGCTTCTCACACATAATCAATCCTCCAAGTCCTGGCGCTCGCTCACACAAACACAGACGTGCCTCATACCTTCTCCTGCATTAGAAAACCATGTGAACCATCTGTCACTACTTAATCTCCCAACCCAAGTCAGACAAATACGCCCCATCTCAGCCCCAGACGCCCCAGTCAGCCTTTCTAGCAATACACTCCTCACAAATAGACCATTCTTTTTGCTACTCCCTACCTAACGTTAATTTGTTTTCCACGCCATCTCTTCTCCTTTCACTGGCATATGCCCTGTAGAAGGAGGATCTGTATTGCTGTTCTTTCCAGCAGTCAAGCCTCAAGCAGCCCAGTGTTGTATGCAGCACAGCCAGGGGCAAGAGGTGTTTTCCAACGTGCAGCATACCTCAAACCAGACACTGAGATCGGAGGCCACCACAAGTTTCCCTCTTTGCTAATATCTTCACACTGCACTATTCTTTGATCGATGATTGTGTTTGGGCAAATGGGCACAAAGAATCTTTTAAAAAAAAAAACCTCTAGTAATCGTAGAAAGAAAAGAAAGAGAAACCTACACTTCAAAACTTCGACTGTATTTTCATTTCAGAAGTAAAAAAAAGGAAGAAGGGACAATTTTAATGTTTGGGGCAAACCCCTCAAAACACAGCCTCAGGGCAGAGAGTCAGTAAAGACACCCGAAAGCTTTGGTTCCAGTGTTTAAAAGATTGGCTGGTCAAAACACAGAAAAATAAAAAGAAGAAAGACTGCTTTGTTGTTAGGGATCTCAAAAATACTGCTGAATGTAGCATGTTGGACTTGGAAGGAGCAGGCTCAAAAGCAAGGCTTAAGTACTTCTGGCATTTCATAGAATGTTACAGTAACCCCCCAGCCAGTGCAGAAGGTTGCCATTACTCACAAAAGTGTTTAAACTCCATGAAGGATCTCTCCCAGTTAAATGTCACTTTAAGCCACTTCTCTTTGTCTCCCCAGATGCAATACAGAGGTCCACATCTACCCTTCGTACCAGAGAGATCCCTCTGAACTGCTGGTGGTGATACTGGCATGCAGGAGCTGATGCCAGTCCTGAAGAATTGGGGCAAATTCCTACCCGGAGACATAACCAAAACATAAATATCAGCAACTCAAATACTGGAAAGTCTCTAAATTCAGTATTACACTACAGTTTCTACTTAGCATAGAGTGGACCAAACTCACATCCACTCCTCAAAAGGAACCAGCCCATAGTTGATATTTTATTGCTTTCTTCTGAAGATGGTGTGCACCTTAAGAAAGGCCTAGGTATACCCAGAAACCAGTTTTACCTAAATATTCACTTTATTATCATTTTTTGTTTTGATCTGCAAACTCTTTGAAGAAGGAACTGTTATGCGACTTCTGCTTGTATGGAATAATGGCACCTACCAGGGCTGTGACCTTCAGCAAAGACTATGGGATCCCAAGAAGATGTGGGAAAGGTGTTCACCTTCCCTCTTTTGCGAAATGGAGTCACAGCTGAGGACCTCTGCAAGCAACTAAGTCATTTTATTAACAAGTGAAAGAAAAGTAGCCTGCTGGGAAAACTGTCATTCAAAAGTCTGTGAAACATTTCCAGCAAGACTAGCAAACAGCTTTGAGACATTGATGCAAAATGAGGAGATTTTAGGCAAGCAAAAACCTCAAGAAGAGTAAGGGAGCTCTGCATATCAGACTTTGCTGAAAGTAAAGCCCCTAGAACTGGCTACCTGTCTTCAGTGCTATATGCAGTGGCATGAGCAGACTCAGCAGGAGAAACCTGTCTGCTCTGTGACCACCTGACCTCAGTGAAACTGGAGATCTCATTTCTTCCTTGATAGCAAACTTCTTTCATATTTCACACCAGACAGCACCTCTCACCTAACTGAAGCTGCTGTCTGCACCCTAGTAGAAACCAGCAGGCAGAAAACCTGTGCAAGTAACAAGGACTAATAAAACTATTGGGGGGGGGGGGAATAAAATCATACAAGGAATGTTACCAGCAAATGAAAGAAGTATGATCCTATGATACTGTAGTTTGGGCCCCTCCAATTGGGACTTTTTTTATTAAGCTGTTGTAATAAACACTCATCTTGAATTGCATGTAAGCCTGAAAAAGGAAAGAGATCTTCAAGAGGAGCTTCACCGTAGAAAGCTTTCAGCAAATGAATGATGTTTGGACTGCGACTAATCCCCAAATCCCGTCCTACTATTGCATTACAAGAGATGTCCCAAAAATTTCCATTGATAAACTGCCTACATTTCCAGCCCAAAAGGCCAGAATGGAACTATTTCAATGGAGCAGATTGTTACAGGTTGTGAGATCATTTGCTAAGGCTGACAGTGTGCTCTTTGGCTTCAACCTAGAAATTGCAGGCAAGTGGGTCATACTGTTAGCAAAAAGCAGGGAAAATGTTTGCCTTTTACAAATTTCCTAAAAATTTTGCTCTCAGCTTTCTTTTTATTGGAACACTATGGAAGCTGGCCCTCCTACCTCGCATTTGGGTGTTCAGTGAGTCTGACAGGAAACACCAGGTAACATTTCTCAGGCTGTCTTCAGTCTCTTAGGATTCAAGAAAGACATAAATATGTTAGTTGAGAAGCATCTGGTCTACTCTTTTTCAGGGCTGTCCTACCATGAACTGCTGACAGGAGGGAGGTTCTCCTCTGCACTGGTGAGACCTCACCTGGAGTATTGTGTCCAGTTCTGGGCTCCCCAGTTCAAGAGAGACAGGGATCTGCTTGAGAGAGTCCAACAGAGAGCTACAAGGATGATTAAGGGACTGGAGCACATGCCTTGTGAGGAGAGGCTGAGACACCTGGGGCTCTTTAGTCTGGAAAAGAGAAGACTGAGAGGGGATTTGATAAATGTTTATAAATATATGAGGGCTAAGTGTCAAGAGGAAAGGGACAGCCTCTTCTCACTCATGCCTTGTGATAGGACTAGGGGAATGGATATAAGATGGAGCACAAGAGGTTCCACCTTAACGTGAGGAGGAACTTCTTTACAGTAAGGGTCACAGAGCACTGGAACAGGCTGCCCGGAGAGGTTGTGGAGTCTCCTTCTCTGGAGATTTTCAAAACTCGCCTGGATGTGTTCCTGAAGTGACCTGTGTTAGGGTAGATTAGGTTGTAGGGTAGATTAGGTTGTAGGGTAGATTATATGATCCTGCCCTGGCAGGGGGCTTGAACTTGAAGATCTACAAGGTCCCTTTCAACCCCTAACACTCTGTGATTCTGTGACCTACCTCTTTGATTCCTACATACATATGAAAACATGAAGGGAACAAAATCAACACAAGATATCCCTTCCCTTAAACCACTGCTCAGTGCTTTAATCAGTGATGGTCCTCCTCAAGCCGATCCTAGTGCTGGGAGACAGTTCCAGTAAACACAACAGAAGATGTGTGTTAGATGTCCATTTTATTTAAAAACAAACAATCCTGACCCCCAAAAATCTCTCACTTCCCTTCCACCTCAGGGCAATCCAAAGGATTTTCCAAGGGGAAGGGGTTGTTTATACTAAGTGCCTGTCACTTAGACAAGAAGCAGAAGTCAGTAACCTTGATATAAAACATTCATTCAAGCTACTGTAAGATAAATGTTCCACTATTGGAGACAAAAAAAAAACCCAACTCCTCAAATGAGAAAATAAAATTTGGGAAAACTCAAAAGCCAGACTTTCAAACAGTAACTGACTCACAGTCTAATGTGAAGATAGAACAGTTGAAACAGAGAATATAGAATCATAGAATGGCAGAGGTTGTAATGGACCTCTGGAGATTATCGAGTCCAACCCCTCTGCCAGAGCAGGATCACCTAAGGC
The DNA here is from genome assembly GCA_025345505.1 of Todiramphus chloris collaris. Lineage (NCBI taxonomy): Eukaryota > Metazoa > Chordata > Aves > Coraciiformes > Alcedinidae > Todiramphus > Todiramphus chloris. Next base: position 6,478,066 of record JANVCC010000020.1, read on the forward strand.
TTGCCACACAGGAACACATCCAGGCGAATCTTTAAAATCTCTAGAGAAGGAGACTCCACAATCTCTCTGGGCAGCCTTTTCCAGTGCTCTGTCACCCTCCAAGTAAAGAAGTTTTTCCTCATGCTGAAGTGGAACTTTCTGTGTTCTCGTTTGTGACCATTGCCCATCATCCTACCCCAGGGAACAACGGAAAAGAGACTGGCCCCTTCTGCTTGACACCCACCCTTCAGATATTTGTAAACATTAGTAATATCCCCACTCAGTCTTCTCTCCTCCAGACTAAAATAGCTGCTTACAACTCCTGCTAAAGAAAGAAACCCACTCACAATAAAGATATTCCAGATGATTCACCTCCTGCAGTGAGAGGACTCTCACAACATGCGTAAGGTGTTTCAAATGTGAAGCTTCCATGAAAAGACAATAGAAGACACTCGAATGCCACGGAAGTTTATTACAGAAAAACATGTTCAGCAAACATTTTAAAAATTTTTTACAAACCATATTCAAAAGTGAGTATTTCTTCCAGACACTGCTGCTTAGAGTCTCATGCCAGATTCAATTCAATCACCTTAAACATCACAGGAGGAATATTTGTAACAGGCCCCTCACCAGCTCAGAAAAGGGTGAGAACAGAGAGATGAACATTCATCCCATCTCCCTTTCCCCAGCAGCATCAATTTGTTGCTCTAGAGTAGTTAAGCAGAGACCAATGCAATACCTCTAACTTGAATAATTTGCCCTGTTTAAGGGTGTGGCTTAATGCCACGCACCATATTCTGTGCAAAGACAACATTGATTCCAGAAATAAAATTCTATCCCTACCTATGCTCAAATTCAAAGTTTTGCACTTAATAATTTAGATTTGGAAAACAAAAATCAATATAATAGCTAAAATTACCAATCTTAAAATCAGTTCTGGTAGTCTGGGAGAAGTTAATTCCTTAAAAAGCTTCTTAAAAAAATTAAAAAATTCTACAGATACCTGCAACTAAAAGTATGTCTTCTGGCAGGTAGAGAAGTTTTGCCCTGCAGTTAATCAATACTTCTACCTGACAAACGGACTCCTAAGTTTAAGCTATTTTAAAATACAGAAGCCCAAATGCAGCAAACCATTATAAGAAATAGCAGAATTCAGTCTGTAGAATGAGACAGAGATGACACCAAAACTCATCTCTTTTTTCTTCTTCACCCCTTACACCTACTCTTTACCAAGTCCCAGATCTGACAAGATGGTGATCATTCACACTCAAAAAACGCAAGTTCTGAGCAGAACAGGGTAGATTTAGAAAAAGGACAAAGGAGGAGAAGAGTTTTTATCGAGATGAAAAAGCAGAAGAAAGCAAAACGAACAAAGATGGGTACAACTACAACAACGTGTAGGCAGCAGAGAGAGACATTTGGGTTTGCTCAGCATTGCCTTGTTGTCTTTGCGCTTCTCAACGATTTGCAAATTGTGAGAGAGAATATCTGCTTTTACCAATCTCACCGAGCTGATGAAACATCTGAAGAAGTTCATAGCTTCTGACCTCAGCCGAAGGACTGGTCATGATAGCATAGATAGACTCATCATGTCTGGTCATCATTTAAATAAAATTAATTGGAGCCTTGTGAGATAATACAAAAACACAGACACACACACAAAACCAAACCAAAACCAGAAGCTTAACTTGGTATTAGTGCTGTGTAGGCATATAATTACAGATATTAAAAACTCGTGCAGGATTTTAGGAATAACTTTCGGAGTTTTAAAAATGCCATGGTCCATACACATTCCATCTCTAATAACCCTCAGTACCAGAGCTGTACAGCTCAACAGCACTTCTAACAGCACCAGTATAGCATTCCCTTTTATGCAAGGATTTAAGGTAGATAAGGAGTTACTTAATGTCTCTTATTATTTTCTAATAAAATGAGAAAGGTTAAGAGAACTAAAAGTTACTAAAAAGCATAGCTGTGCCAGCAATTTCCAGTGATGACCTGACATGATTTTTCCTCCAACTGACATCCAAATAGTTACGGAGTTTATACAGTCTGGCCCAGCACTCGTTTCAAAATGAACTTTCTGTACCATGTGGTACTCCAGAGACATCTGAAGGATGTAAGAAAACGGTTAAGGAAAATCATTAGCTTATAGATTATCACAGCATTTATTTAGGTTTTCTAAATTAAGCACAAACAATTGAAGAGGAGGAAAGCACAGACAGTATCCTGAAAGAGAATTTGGAGGATCATTTTAGAGGGAAACCACATAAAACACCAGAAATATGGTGAAGTAAGCTGCAAAATTCCCAGTTTGGAAGCTTTTGCTTGATTTCCATTCTCAATAAATCAGTGCAAATATCTTTATTGTAAGGTAGCAAATTCAACTTCTCTTCCAAGCGTCATACTGAAATGCCTCCCCGTTTTACCTAGCACCACAACCAGTAGCAAAAAGCTTCACTGGTCAAACAAAATTCTATAATGAACTTGTACTACTACACCCTTCACAGTGTCCTCCTCAGTAACACCCAAGCCCATTATCTTTCCTACATTCCCCTGCACAACACCCAAAAAAAAAAAAAAAAAAAAACAAACCAGCCCAAACAAAACCAAACCAACCAACCAAACACCAGACCAACCACCAGTAAACCACTCTCCCTGATCACCAGGTGTGTTGTGTTTCTTTTCCACTAGATTTAGTGGGCAGCAGAATGTAAACAAAATACTCTACCCATGCTAAAACAATACTCACTCACGGTAAACAAAAGGTGTCTCTAAATGCTCCCAGCAAAGTGTTTTAATGAGCGAATTCCCTTTTCTACTTCTGTGTTGTGGGTGGTTGGGTTTTTTCCTCTCCTGGAGACTTTTCACGGGAGAATAAATTACTATGAACATTTTGTTTATTTTAAAGAAAAGTATTTTCAAACAGACAAAAGACAGGATGATCAAACAAGAATGTCTATATGTCTAATATCATTAGCTTCAAAAATAATGACATTTGGTTTTAGTAAAAGAAGATGGGATATTAAGCTCAGGAAGAAGGAGGAATCACCCTGAAAAAATAACACAGGGCAAAGGACCACCTTACCATACCAGAACAAATCATGAGCTATTTCAGTTTAATTTGTATAAACTAACTGGTGTTATTCAAGCAGAGTTATGACAAGCCTGAAAAGACTTAGCAGTATATATGTATTTAGAAACAGAGGTCACTGCATCAAAGGTCACAAAATGCCACTTAAGACACTACATGGTTTGCCCTGAACATAGCACAAAAAGGCGAGACATTTTTTCCAAGCTTTTTTGGCTTAGAAGTTTTGAAACAAAACATTCTGGCCAAATCCTGCTTGAGTTTGTTTCATTTTGGATATTCTTCTTTCACCTACGAGCTCCATTCCATCCTCCCATTTGAACAGCAATGTTATTGGAGAGCTCAGATGCAGCTATCACAGAAGTGGGCATTTCTGAGGAAAAGGGAAATAGTATCCAAAAAAACTGTAAATAAAGGAGAAAGTAGGAACAAGCAGAAAGAACTTCCCTGCCCATCCTTCCTGCTCTCTTTGCCCTGTTTGCTGTCTCCCTTCTGTAGATCTCATGGTTGTCTTCACGGGGCTTGGTAGTATTTCTGTAAAGAAAAACACTTTGCACAAAACTGGGTTGCTGGAGTACTAAGATAGGGAAGAGATGAGTAAATAGAGACAGATAAAGAAAGAAGAGTTCAACGACTTAAAAACAAAACAAACCAAACATAAAATGAACAATTTTTAAAGTACATCCCTATATGTCTGTGCCAGATTTACTAGATTGCAGGCTCTCTGAAGCAGGGACCATGAAAGACAAGGTGCTTATTCAGTGCTCAAGTACAAGCCTGCCATCAGCTGAGGCTGCCTTTGGACATGACCTCATTGTAAAAACATTACCCTCGATCACAGTGGTCCTTGAAAACCGTCTCCTGGCTTGTTGATCCTTATTACAGTCGATATTAGGCATATTTGCATCTGTGCCTTTAAAAAAAATGAGAGAGAGAGAGAGATACCTGGGGAGTTACAGGGGGAGAAGTAAAAAAGCACGTCTGAACAGATGATCTTTACAGTCCCCCCCTCCTGCTGCTAGAAGCTTCCCACTCAGCTTCTGCTCCTATTTGTTCATCTTTCTCTGGCAACAACTACTCTTAACTGTGTTAATTTTCCTTTTTGTGGGTTAATGTTGGGTAACGCGCTTGCAACTGCCCACAACTAATAGATTTCCACTGACTGACTTTACTGCACTCCTGGCAGTAAGTAGGGTATATTTCTTGAACCAGGGTCATTTTAAGGGATTCCAGAAAGTACCTTCAGACATTTTATGTCTTCATATAAACAGCTACTTTCTTGATTCCATGCAGGATTTTGAGCAGGAGGACAGTATCTTCAAAGGGAGGTCACTATCCCCTAGAATATTCAGTGAGATCCATTTCAAGAGTTTGAACAAAGCATGAAGCATGACCTTTTTTCATTTATTTATTTAAGGCTAAACTTGGCAGATATGAAAATATCCAACTGTAGTTAGACAGCCATGATCTCAGCCTCTGGCTGTGCAAAGACATCTTAAATCTGTAGGTTCTGTGCAGATCCAGGGGATTTTTGCCAAAATGTTTCCTGAATAAAATTAAATATTCCTTCATGTTAAGCTTTACATTTTTTTCTTCCTCCTTCTTTCATAGCCTATTATAATCCCAAATTAAAAATATATAATGCTTTAGGATTAGCAGTACTTATTCTGCAGTTTCCCAGCCAAAAATGACTGTTGTAATTCTTTAATGATTAAAAAAAAAAAAAAAAAAATGTTGTCACACATCTGCCTGTAAAAAATGGTAAGGCATAGTCTGTTCCTAATTCCTCTCTATTTACTGGGGAGTGACACAAGAGGAAGACAAGAAGATACAGTCTTATCCAGGAAAACCTTGGGAGTGCCCAAGGCCTGGGTTGCAGTCGCAGAATGAATGGCATCTGTCAAGAGCACCATGTAAGAAGCTGTACACCAGAAGCCACCTGCATCATTAGCTGCAAAGGCCTAGACAAAGGATTCCCTAGACACGTTGGCCCTTCAAAACCCAATAAATATGTTGTATACAGCATACACATGCATATGTATAACTACGTTGGTATCTTCCCCATGTTAATCCAATACTTCCTTGGATTTAGTAGCTTCATATCTTCACGAAAATCTTTTCCAAAGTTGCACAGGCAGCAACAGCAGAGGTGTACATTTAGGTTTCTTTGCAAGTACTAGCTGCCACCTCTCAGGATTGTGGCTTTGTAATTCACAGTCCAGAGAGGAAAAGATGACTACCTGCAGCGTTCTACCTACGCAGACCAACTGCAGCGGGTCTCTCCTTCCCCCATATGTGGCAGAGGAAGGTGTGTGGCTAGGTCACAGCTACTCTCCTGGGTAGTTTTACATCTGTGGAGATGTATGCTCCATGGCTGATGTGCCAACTGTAGGCCTTTCATCTAGCCAAATCCTTGTGTCTCGTGCACCTTCAACCCCCTGCCTCAAACTCAGCATGTGGTTCTTGCACGTGGCACTGAAATCCCAAGTATTTTCAAACTTCCTCATGCTGAGGTAAGAATATACAGTTTGAAACTAACAGACTATGTAAGTTAATGGGCAAGTAGTATAATAATGACCAACATTCAAATAAGACCTTCTGCAAAAAGGTATCTGGATCTTAAGAATTAACCTATTTCAGGCACCACGAGCAGAAGCCAATGCAATCTGCATGACTTGCCCCAAGACCCTACGTGGGCCACAGAACCATCTCCTGGATTCAAAAGTTCCACTGCAAGAAAATGTGGCAGTTCACCTGTAACTTATTTAACTTTTTTCCCAAAGACAGCTGTAGAACTTGTATAGGCAATTAAAACAGAGCCCTACCATCTGATCTTACTTAACTGCAATCCTTAGTTACAAAACATAACATTAGAAAGCGATTAACAATATAGAGAGCAGACCTGCAAAGCCTGGATAATAATTACAGACAGCATAAGCCCATCTTGGCGGTATCCGTGTTAAAGAAAATACAATAGAAAAATAATGCAGGTGAATAAAGACTAAAAGTGAGAAATAAATCAGACTTTCCGCATCTAGAAAGCTAACCTGACCACAAACAGAACAGAGCAGTCAATTTGTTTATTTTGAACAGATATTAATTTGTTATGCTAAACTAACAGCTGCATAAAGATTAAGACAACTGCATAAAAATCATTATGAAAAAGGGCTATTCTTGAAGATAGTGTTCTGACATTCAGCCTAGGCTCATGCAGAGGTTGCCTTCTCCAGGTGCCTTTACAATCTTCACTCTGTCATTTTTCTGCTTTCATCTCTAAACCTAAGTAAGGCTTCTCTTGAAGGCTGGCTGTCTATTACTGCTTTCCAAGTACAACCCAAGGATTATCTTTGTTTCCTCTCTCCCATCTTATAATTATCACTTCATATTGCTGTCATGTATGACTCCTCCACCTCTGATCGGTATTGTACTGGTTTTCATCTTTAACTTGCCTGTATTATGTCTCGGCCTGAGACTAACTGAAAAACAATGTAAGAATCAATCTGTTACCAACCGGCCCGCAGCTGAGATACGGTACTCAACTAAAACACAGTGTGGATGGCTTTAATACAGCTTGACAACTGACATACAGCTGCTCATTCCACATGTTAGAAGACACACTAGGAATGAGCTTAGGAACACAAGCTCAATTGCCCAATGTGTGGGCACACCTTAAACGTCAATGTTATTAGCCATCACCCTGCGACTGAAGCGATAAACACACTCACTGACTGTATTCTACCCATCAAACCCAGACAGCGCCCCTCTTCTCCCCCATCAAGCCACAACTGTTGCTCACTAAGTTGCCAAGGTGTCTGCATTATCACTAGTAACTTCAAAAGAGGATGATGCCCAAACAGTACAAAACCTTTAAGGCAACGGGGTGAAGATGCGAAGTCACTTCAAGCAAGTGCTTTGTTAGAGATGGTCAGAGTCTCTGGTTTTGCATATTAACAACATAATGCCCTGAAAAAATAAACACATCTGCATTTTCACATCACTTGGCTTATGCAGTTCACCTCCTTTCCCACATAGAAGCGCTGGATTCAGATATGTTCAGAAACCACGGCTAGGTGGTATCATCAGTACAACACAGCCTGCCAACAGCATGTGAATGTGGACACCTGAAAGGGAGACCAGGACTCTCCTTCATACATTTCATAGTATGGGTAGATAGGCATTCCTTGGCTGACCAGGAATAAGGAAGCAGCTTTATTTCTTTATTTATTTACATAAAGGAAAATAAACAGAAACAATACAACACTTTGTTAGCAAAATCAGAAGATTCATACAGATTTTAATTCTACCAGAAATTAAAGGAAACCTGTGAAATTTTTGCATTTTTCAATTTCACTTCCTTTGTAACATTCTCTCACTTTCATAACTGTTCTCCCTATTTAGCTCTTTTTGCAAGTTTTAGAAGGCATCCTAAATCAGCAGCTTTCCTTCTCTGTCAGGCAGGGTCTCCATCACCCAGGCGGCACCACTACAAGTCAGGGGAGCACCTGAGGCCAGGTGAGGGCCAGGCTCCCCAAGTCCTAGTCCTCTCATGGAGGCCAGTTAGGAAGATGTTTTCACTGAAGATCTTTTTTCCAAGACGCTCTCTCCCCATTGACTCTCTAGGTAGGAAGACAGCAGCCACCAGGTATGGACTCTCCCAACTGCACAGCTTAGCTCCATTCAACATCAGTTGCTACCAGGAGTTAACACTTAACGGTACACTGGAGTATCACTGTCTGCAGGCTGGGGCCAGCCAAAAGGATGGGCTAACATCTTGAACTCACAGCCAGGAAGACATGGGGCTACAGCCCCATCATCACAATAACTACCCTACAACTTCACGGAGGCCAAAACAGAGTCTCAAATCATTATCACAAAGCTTCAAGAGATGCTTTTCCTGGAAAGGCTGGTTATTTAACCAAAGTTCCATTTTTAGATGTCACTCAGACTTCTCCTCTGCTTTTAGCTGAAATTTCAATTCCTGACTCACTAGGTTTTGTTACAGCATTACCATACATGCTACATGACCAGCATAGCTGAATTATCTAAATGCCCACAAGTAATTAAAAAGCCATCTCCACTTTTAAAATGTTTGGATAAATTTATTTACAAGGTGAGTCAGTAATTCGCCCCAAAAAAAAAAAAAAAAAAAATCACACTTTCCAACCAAAGCAACTATGTCAAGTACTTAAAATATCACCCCCTTCCCTACGGCTCTGCCTTGTGACGTCAGTTGGGATAGTTTTATTCCCCTAGAATGCAGATAGTGACCTCACATCTTGCTAGCAGCAGCTCAGCACCAAGCTGTACTAGGCAGTACGCCACTTCTGGACTGAAAATTCCTCTTCTATGTGGAAACACTGACTCAGCAAAACACTCAAGTATTAGCCTTTATATTTTACTTCAAACAAGGCTCATAAACTTATACCTAGGCACACAATAACATACCTTTCTGAAACAAATGGTAGCAGAAAAGCATCTCAACAGTCTTTTTGAGACACTGGATGGGAAAGCAAGTCAGCAAAAACACCTGAGGAAGATACTTTTTCCAGGGAGCACTTACACTATTTCACAGCATATATACCTTGTCCCCAGTCTCTCTTTCCAAACATTTTGAATTCTCCTTAGCTTCACATCTTTCCAGCATTCTCAGTTTACAGCTTCACATACACTGAAGTGGGTTGGTAAAACTGTCTTTCTTTTCAGGAATGATGAATTTGAGCCTCTGAACCCAAAAGTTAGAGCCCATTTATCGTTCACAGCATCTGGAAAGCAGATCTTTGTCTCAGGAGAAAAAGAGATCAAAAATCAAAATCTAATACAGGAAAATCTAACACAATCTAACTATTAGTAACCATCAAGCTAACCAGCTTTAGAAAGCATAGATTCTTTTCCATTAACAAAGCCTTTAAAAAGCTGTTGCTGCAATTACTTTTTTTTTTTTTTTGGTGACACAAACTTTTTACTCTGAACAGAGCTGAGAGAATTACTTTTCTTTCTGTGCTATTACAGTATCGGCACCAAACCCAAGCCGTACAATAATACCCATCTCTCTCCCATGCCCTCACAAACCCATAAGCCTCTGTCACTAAACACCTTAACTTGGAGTAGCCAGATCTTCCAGAGTGGGATCCAGAAGTGGAAAGAAAAGAATGACCAGGACAGAGAAGGGAGAAAAGTAAGTATGGGGAGAAACTAAAGCCTCAAATCACACAGATAAAGAACGTTTTCCACCTGTATCAGAGAAACATGAAGATCAACAACAGCATGCAGAGCTCAAAGGAATCCAACTAGTCACTTGCATGATAAAACAATAAATGAAGTAAAGACTGTAACTTTAATCGTATTGACGAAGACTGAGTATAAGGGGAAATTCAGAAGGTGGGTTCAAGTCTGATTTCTGTATCATTGATGCAAGCCTTGAATAACAGGACAGAACTTGGTTTCTTGAGTCTGATGATTCCAATTTTAAGATTTAATAATAATGAATAGCTTAATACCAAAGTTTAAGGCAAACATGAATGCTAAGTACTCACACAAGTCATCTAGTATTAGTCAGAGAGAATAGTTCAGTATAAACTGCTCCCCCTAGTAATCACTAGAGAAGTAGCCTTTGTGTAGAAGTGACCCTCAAGAGGGCTTTGGTTAATAATATCTAAGACCTTCAAAATCCTGCAAATGCTTCCTTCTGCACATGATTAACTTAAATTTGTCTGGCTGGTCCCACTGAATTCAAAGAAAGTAATCAACTCTTACAAGTTACTCTTGGGCAGACAGGAGTTCAACTTTGCTTCTGGAAGAGTTTTGCAAGTGTTCTCTCTTTAGAGACCAATTTTGTAAAGCACGGAAAACTCTCAACTATCACTCATATTTGTGACAATGGAGACCATTCAGCACTCTGAACAACCGGACCACAGGGGAGGTGAAAGAAGAAATACATTTATTTATCTTCATATGCAAACCAAACAGAGAAAGAGCAGCCCAACAGGAATTTAGAGATTCTTCCTTCCCTGAATCCATCACACTCAGAAATCTCTACAAGAAAATTTCCAAAATATTGCATTAAGTGCACAAATTACTCCCAGGTAGGTTCAGATGGGACATGAGAGGAAAAAGTTTCACAATGAGAACAATCTTTGACATTTGATTTGCACTGAAGCCTGAAAGACCTGGTCAAAGGCAGGAGTCATCTGCTGAAATACAGTTGTCTACATCTGTGCTCGATGTTTGGACTACCTTTATATTCAATTGGCAGAAACAGCACTTCTCAGATCTGATTCTGCTGACTAAATGTAGACTTCCACTTCAGGAAAAGACAAATTGCTCCCTAGAAATGTTCTGCTTCCTGGCTATAAAGGGAGTCCAGAGAGCTGCGTTTCAGCAGAAAAATCCCACCTTCCCCATGCTGGGTATCACTGAAGGACCATATCTGGTTTCTCTGACAAAACTCTTATCAGCTTTGCTGGAGTTTCTGCCACTTAGACTGATACAAGTAAACCAGTGTAGTTACCTTGGCTCTGTGAACAGCCAATGGAAAGAAAGAGGCACCTATGAGAGGCCATGTGGCTCACATAAAAATTCGAATTCTCCTCAGAAATGCCACTGTGTCTCCAGAGATTATGGGAACCAACCTTAGGAGCTCACCTCTTAATAAGATGAAGCAGTGAAGTGCCTTGAGTTAGACAGACAGGTTCAGGCTCTCACTGTTGAGACGGTGGGAGATGCTCAGTACTCTCACCCCTTATCTCCTCTCCACACCAGGGAGGCTTGAAACATATAGCATGAGGCGCCATAATAAAAGGCAAGGTTAGAGTCTGAATTACAGAGTCCTTCACAGAATACTTCAAAGAAGATAAAAAATAAAACCACACCAGGGAACTTTGAAAAATCTGTATCGTGGCCTACATAGTGTCTGTCCACCCACAGCTTTGCCAAGTGAGGATAAACAAGAGCTGAATGAAACTCTGCAAGCACACACCAGTTGGCCAAATATCCAACACAGTCTGGAGCAGCTAAGAATTAGTCTGCACTCTCTTAAGATTTAAAAACAGAAGTGCGGACCCTGAAAAGGATCTGAGATTCATCTGTTAGCAAGACCTGCCCTCAGACGACACAGAGCCTTAAGATGGCAGACCCACATCCAGGCTCTCACGCACTCTCACTTCTGTTACCAAAAGAAGCCACCTCGTTAGCCGAGGACAGCAGGGCTTCTGCATTCGACTTCTGCAAGAACACAGGATTTGGCAGCCTCCAGAAATCTGACCTCTCTATTTTTCTTCCCTTCATTTACTAATGCCCATTTCCCCTTCTCTGCCTCCCTGCTCCCGACACGCACACGTTTTAACACTAAAACCCAGGAGTTACATGGCTTTTCCATACTTCTAAGCAAATATTACACACCCTCCCTCCAAACTAGAAACTATACCTCCTCCACAGAGGTAGAAAACCTGCTGCAAGAACACAGTGTTTCATACTGAGGTACTTTGATTAATCCAAAAAAATTACCTGCACAACTCATACCTTAGGAAAGCTTCACATCCACCATCTCACACAAAAATACACTCACTACAACACTGTGATACACTGCATACTCCTAAAGGTCTCTACAGTTATGCAGTCACAGACAATGTAATTAACAAGCAACATTCCTTCCTGTAAAATAGGAGGGAGAAAAACAGAATAAAAGTTCACAAAAATAAATCTGAGCTCAGAAATACAACTACATTTTAAATTTAATTTCATTATTCACTGTGCCAAAGATGACACGAGCCTGGATTACCTAGGTGCAAGCACAGATTTTCAATCAGTTTGGTTTACAAAATACCTTGTGTCCCCTTATGAGGTAAAAGATACCTTATTTATGCTCTTTAAATACACATCAATGCTTTATTAAGTATTTTTTCACTTCACATTTCATTTGTCTTGTAAACACTGAAACCAAGGAAAAACAATTCTGTTTTAAAGTTATATTTTGTTTTCTGTTCCTTGTTACATAACCAGAAGTGTTATAGGAAATACTACTGTGGAGCTAAACAAAAAAAAGAAAAAAAAAATTAATAATAATAATTAAAAAAAAATTAAAACCAGGCACACATCAGTGCATCACAGTAACATGTAAGGTGTTCCTACACCCACTATTGGCATACATTTAAATTAAATGTAATCTGTAACCAACTTTGAGGTCTATGCTGAATGCCCTTTCTTGTGTTTAACCTCCTCCATTGCTGACAAACAGGTAAGATTTTCCAGGTTAGTAACAGCAAAATTCCACATTGCAAAAACACTGAATGCTGTCATGCAAATGAAGTCATCCACAGGGTCTTAAAATGTCCTTCCCATGTCAAGACTGGTCTTAAGCAGAGAAATTATAAGAAAAGATGAATGTGGATCCTATTTTCTTGTGAAAGAGCCAAGCCATTTAAAACCAACAACCACATAAACCCTAAACCTTATTTTTTGAGAGAGATGGTGAATCACTACTACCAGTGCTCCTTTCTGATGAAACCAGAGGAGCACACCAGCCACTGTGCTGGAAACATTTCCTTGCAAAAAGCAAAATCATCCATGGTGGCAAGTAAATTTCATGATCTGGGTGACTTGTGACATTACAATCCTTCACATCCTTTACAAAAAGGGCCACAGACTCCATGTTGGAGAACACACTCATTCCATCCCTCTCTGCTGTATACACCTGCCCAGGCAAAAGCACCACATTCCTGAATTCGAGCATGCACACAGACATATTCACATCATCACCTGAACCCACCACACACCCACCATCTCCCACCATAGACTCCAGAGCTATCCACAGCAGGCTGAAACAGTGCTCTGAATCCAACTGGTATTTTACTCTCCCCTTTGCATTACAGCCACATGCCCAGAGCCCGGTAGCTAAGCTTGGTTCATCTGGGCCCACTTAGTTAAAATAAACACAAAGGAAGGGAACCCACTGGGCTGGCTGAACAACAAGAAGAAATTCGGCTGCAGAACTCCCTCACACTTGTGTGCATAGCTGATTTTGCACTACTCGGCAGCTACATTGATATTATCTTGTCAAAAAGTACAGAGCAGCTTTCACCACAAATACTTGGAGCTTGAAAATTACAGCAAAGCACCAAGGCTGGGGAAAAACCAACTTTAGCTGGATGCAAAGTGGGCTGCAAGTGCAGCATTTGAAGCCTCGAAGTGACGCAACCAAAATCATACCAGGGACGGGGGCTTGCTGAAGAAAAGTGGACCCACGCAAAACCACAACGTACGTATTAGGTACCTATAGCTCATTCGCTGCCCAAGCCAGAAGCGCCCTGCAAACAGAGACTTACACAAGCTACAGATCAATGAGGCAGCGAGTCTGTGCCCATGCCAGTGACAAACTGCAGTGGGGAAAGGAGCCTGGACCGCTCGGCAGACCCGACGCCCCCCTCGGCCACCCTTCCCACACCCACTGCCCTCGCCCCCCCTTAACCCTTTCCCAGCACAGAAGTTCGGTGGCGGTGGGAAGAGCCCTGCAGTTTCGAGCCCGGCGGCGGGCGCAGCCCGGCCTAAACGCCAAAGTCACCCCGGTGTCGGTGGGCTGCGGGAGGCCCGCCGGGCTGACGCGCCCCTGCGGTGGGCTCCCGGCTGCCAACCGCCCGGCCACCTGCAGGCCTCCGCCGCCCTACCTTGCTCCTCGCCGGCCCCAAAGCAGGCTCTGGGGTCCTCGGGGGGGAGCCGGGCTCCGCCGCCCTCCAGGGCTTTGCGTTTCTTCGACATCTGGTCGGTGTTTGGGAGTTGAGTTTCTCCTCTCTCTCTCTCCGGGGAGATGAGTGTATGTGCAGAGAGAGGGAGAGTGTGAGGGAGAGAGAGACAGGGAGGGAGAGAGAGAGAGATTGAAAGAAATCGCTGCTTAAAGAGAGGGGAAGAGACTTTGGAGTGGCTGGAGAGCAAGTAGGAGGCAGGGACTAAGTGGAGAAATCCTACAAATCACAATCCCATCAATTCAGCCCCACGTCTAAAGGGGCTGTGGAGGTCTCCCCCTTCCTTGCTCATTCATCTGAGTGTGCAAGTGAAAATTAATAAAGGGAGGCAATATAGTCCTCTGTTGGTTTTCCAAATGTTGTTTTTCCAAATGTTAGCAGGTGGTGGATTGTTTTTTTTATTGGGGGGGAGGGAGGAAGGATGGAGCTGACTGATACTATTTTCCCCTGTTGGGATTTCTTCTGTTTAAAAAAAAAAAAAAA
>JANVCC010000020.1:6492451-6616526 GCA_025345505.1 Todiramphus chloris collaris
GGGGGGGGGGAATGAGAGGATTAAAATGAAAACCAGGAGCAGAGGAGGAGGGATGACAAGAGCCTGCAGGTGCAGGGAGGCCGAATTCCCTGCAGGGGTCATGTGCTCTGGGAGCCGGGGATCCTCGGCTCCCCGGAGGCTGCCAGGGCCGGGCGAGGGCGCGGGGCCGGCGGCTGGCAGGGGCGCGGCGCGACCCGCGGGGGCGGCTCGGCGGGGGCTGCGGCCACCCCGCCCGGCACCTGCGGGAGCGGGAGCGGCGGCGGCGGCGGCAGAGCAGTGCTGCTGAGCTCCGCAGCCGGCTGGGAATAGTCGCTAATAACTCGCACCTTGCAAACTCCGCCGTGAAGTCAGTACCCCCGCAGTCGGTCGGTCGTTTTTTTCGCTCCCTCTGTAACCCTTTCAGTCCTGGGTGCAAGATGTGCCGCTCCCCCGGGGAGTCCCGTCTCGTTCGTCCCCCCACCCTGCCCCTTTTCCTGGCGGATTTCAGGGCTCGCTAGTGGGTATTTATTCGCGGGGGGAGGGGAGGGGGGGCGAGGACACAACTTACCCTCCAGACTATGCAAAAGCTCGTCTCTGCTTTCCCCTTCAGATCAACTTTAAAGAGCAGATTCTCAGTCCGGGAGGCAAAGAGGCAAGGGAGGAGAGGGGAAATGGTTTAGGAATAGCGGCTGCCAAGTAGGTGAAGTTCAGGGCACAATCCTGGCTCTTCCACGCTCCAGCAGCCCAGCATCTTCCCGGGGTCTGGAGAACAAGGTGTTCAACAAGTCTTCCTTGTTACCCGAAATTGATTGATGATGGCTTTCCCGCCGGGCTGTATTTAACAAAACGATGCAGAGAGCTACTCTGACGAGCAGGAATTTAGAGGAGCTTGCAATAGAGCTGCAGCTTTAATTTATCTATTTCTGTCTCTCTATATACGTACGTACAAACACACATACACATGCACACCTGTGTATGTGTGCATGTATATATAAATAAAAAGATATAACTCTATCAATACAATGTTGTGTCCACAGGATCTTAGAAAAGCCTGCCTGTCGGCTGCGTGGAAGTTAAAGAGTTTTTCTTAAGCAAAAGGGGCTGATGCTTGGACACATCTCACGTCCAACAGGAGGCAATGACGTCTGTAGCTTCATTGCTATAACAGCACCAAGGCTGCAATTGCCATTCACTGAAATGATAAGGGGCGCTCAGACGTAAGCAGTCTGGACCTCTAGCAAGAGACTGAAGCAAAGATGATTTTTCCCCTCCCAAAACAAATAATAATGCTAAAAAACACCTAAGGAAAGAGACGGGGGAGCAGGGAAAGGAATCTAGGTCTTGCAGTCACACGCGTCTGCAACATGATCCTCTAGCTCCAGAAACATTTATTTTTTGCAGCTGACTAGACTTTGGGAAATTTCAATGTATTATGATTGCTCGGGCGGGGGGAGGGATTTAATCTTTTTTTTTTTTTTTTTTTCTTCCCTTAATTATTTCTGTCTCTCTTCAAGCAGGCACTGATGAAAGCCGGGTAAAAGTGCCCTCCCCCCATCTTTCCAAACATATTTAGGCTCGGGTACATGCTGAAGTGTTTCTGGTGTATGGCTCGATCTTCTTAAGTAGCAATTTCTTTCTGTAGAAGCTGGAATGAATTTTTTTTTTTTTTTTTTTTTTAAAATTTGTAGGGTTTTAAAAAAAAAAAAAAAAAAAAAAAAATAAACCCAATGCGAAGCAGTCGGCTTCTTTCCGTGTGGGGTCACACTCCCACTGCCACGGTTTTAACCGCATACGGGGACCGCTGCCGCGCTCCCGAGCCCTGCCAAGCCGCGGCGGGGGTGGCGAGGGCTGCTGAGCGCGGGGGCGGGGGCGGCGGGGGGTGGCCGCACCTCGGGACTGCCAATCCCCGCGGGCGCTGCAGGCGCTGCCGGGGAAGAGACGGGGGGGGGGGGGGTGAGGAGGGGGTGTCGCTTCCCCGCCCCTCCCGTGCGCCGCTGTCCTAGAAATGACAGCCTGGGTGTTAAATAACCCCGCTGCCGCCTGCCAGCGGCACGCGGCTCCCGGGCGGCCGCGGGCACGCCGGTACCGCGCCGCGCTCCCGCTGCGGGCAGCGCGCCCGCCCCCGCCGCGGGGGAGGGCAGCGCCTCTCCCGGCTGTTCCGGCCCACGCGTGTTCGCGCTGCCGCTGTGGTGCCTCCGGGCTGGGCCGCAGCCGGGCGGAGAGAAAGCCCAGCAGCCCGTTCTCGGTGCCGAGAGGGACGGAGGGTGGCAGGGGCTGGCGGCAGGGAAGGCCCTGGGGGATCCCAGTCCAGCTGGGTGCCTTCGTTCTGTGGTCGACCTGTAGGGGGACCGCAGCGCTGGGTGGCCCAGAAGGCCAACCCCAACCAGCTTGTGTGGCCGGGTCTGCTTTTTGAGGTCCCTAGTGACTGCAGCTTTCTGCCTTCTCTCTTCATCCCCAGCCCCACACTTGGTGTCCTCATTTATCCTTTAGCGTCCTGCTAGGTCTGGGACACGGCTCCTTTGGCCTCCAAATGATGACATGCAGTAAGTGGCTATTTGCCCAAACCATTAAGCCAGTTCTCTGATGGAACAATTTTAGATACTGGTGATGTAAGTGGTATCACTGCAAGCCCAAATCAGGTTCACTGTCTGCTGGAAGCACTCAGAAAGGTGCTGGGTTCTTTCAAAGTTCATCTGTGTGAGAAGGAAAAGACAGTGAACGTGAGTGCCAAGCAGGGTGAGGAGGCACAAAGACTCTCTTGCTAGCATAGATGTTAAATTTGGGATTCACGATGGCCTTAGATATATCTGTTAATGATAACCTCCCACGCATGCTTTGGTAAGATTTGGATGCATAATAAAGGAGGTTTTTTTAATATCAGGAGATGCTTGATTTCTTACATAGTCTGATTTAGCAAGGTGGTTTTTTTTTGTGAATGATTTGTGGAGTTTTTCAGGACACAGTAGCACATCCCTTTCATCCAGAGAGATACCCTAAAAAATTTACAGAGACCAGAATTGGGTGTATTTGTCAAGCTTTAAGGGCAATCCTATGCTATGTTGTATTTCATTTTATCTTAAGTACTATGTTTCTAAGTGTAATTGTTTCACCCATTCAGCACACAGAAGTCAGAGTGTCTCTATCACACTCGAAGAACATTGCATTATGCCATATCTGTTTTAGGAAGTTCTCATCAAGATCCACCTTTACACAAGAGTTTACACTAAGTTATTACAACGCTGACAGATCATATTTTTACTATGGTATCATGGAAATCAGAGATGAGAATACGGAATAAATCATCTCCTGGGAAGAGGATATGGGATGAACAGCATAATTCCATACACAATAATCTCTGAGGCTGTACCAAGCCAAACTTTAAGTGTAGCTCCCTTTGGGATTTTACTCCATCCTCTCTATTAGATGTTGCTGAAGGAAAGCTTTCCATCTGGTTACTCCTCAGCACTCTTTTTAAAACTTCTTCCCACAACACACAAGATTTGGACCATCTTAAGGAGCTGCCTCCTCCACGGTTGAACTCTTTGACATGTACAGTAAGTGAGAAGGAACGAGCAAAACGGTAGTACCAGTTCCATGTTCCGTACCAATGCTGGCTTTCTTTACTCACAGCCTAGAACTGATTTCTGCACTTAATTTTGGGACCATCTCAGAGGGGAACGGAAAAAGGCGAGAAGATGGTATGTTGCTGGTTGACTGGACACAGCCTGGGGGGAAAAGCAAAGAGAAAGCTTGTGGGGTGGGGATAGGACCAGTCTGAAATAATTTTCTACTGTTTGAGGTTTCTTGGTGTATCATCATTATTTACCGTTTGGGGTTTTTTTTAAGAATTCTAGTACTTCCCAATCCTGTCTCGAGATGAATGCTGCCTTCCATCTCTGCCTGGCACTGTGATGAGCTATCACTCAGGTAGGCCTCAAGGAAAAAAAGGTCTAATCTGGTACAAAAGAGCTCTGCTATTAGTTCATTTTTAATGCTCATTTCCATGCTATTACTCATTTGAACTTTCCGTTACCCCAGTAACTTCTTTTGGATAGGATTACACAAACTGTTTTCTTTTGGTGGACTTACATCACCAAACTTAAGCAAGTGGCATTCAGTATATCAAGTCCAAAGTCTTTTCATTAAAAGAGAAGGTCCTGATCTAAAACTTGTGAAGGTAAATAGGAACCCTTACACCACGTCCAGTGACCCCCCGCTTTGGGATTCCAGAAGTAGGCCTTGGGGTCTGGAGTTCAGGAGCTGCTCAACTCCATCATACTCAAGAAATAGACTTGAAGTGTTTTCAGGCTTACGGATTTGGACTGGGTATTTGCCTCACATGAGTCAATAACTGAAATCATCAGGCAAAAGACCTTCTATAAACATAGCTCAGTTTGCAAACACTTTACTTTCTGCTTTATTTTTTAAAGGATTACCAGCCTAGCCTGTCAGTCATGTTCACAAAGGACCATTCATGGTGGTTTTCAGTGACTAGTCAGCCTGAATGCAGCATATTTTAAAGGGATATAAAATTAAAAGTTCAGAGGAGATAGAAATAGCGTCTATTAGGACAAAGCCGCTTCTGTACAATATACGCAGCACAGTCACAGCAAATAACCAAACCCAACTTTCCTAAGACCGAGAGAAGTCTTATATTGCAAGTTTGTTTTCTCTTTCTTTTTTCTCACGTGGATCACTCAGCTCAGAACTGTTTGACCCAGCAATACATAACCAATACTTAATGAACATCACAATCAGAGAGATTCAATTCCCTTTCATGCAGCGCCATACTATCAATTTTTTTTATAAGCAGTTTGTAATTTTTACTTTGTATGTCTTTATGAGGTGACCTACAACGCAGCATTCCAGATACTGTAGTCATCTGTATTATTAAAGCCTAATTCTTGTAAAAACCCTCCCCACTCAGAGCTGTTATTTTGGTATGTGTCCCTGAACTGTGAATACACTCCTGCACATCTTGACAGGATCCTTAGCATTTGTTACAGCATTTGGTTTTGTCTTCAAAGTGATTTGCTAGCATGAGCTAATGCATCCTTACAACGCCCAGAACAGTTGGTAAATTTTATTATCCTCATTTTATAAATTGGGAACCAGCAGCAGAGAGGTGAGGAGTCTGTTCTACCATCTTTACACACATTGAGTACTGCCTTAAACCCTGGCTATTGCCACTGCTTTCAGTGGGAATTCTTGCACAATAAGATACTGTTTGATAGGGCCCAAAATCACAGTGTCTTCCACTACGTAATCTGAGCAAGGCCATGGAAAGAGTTTAGTGCAGGTTTAGAACTCAGCTCTCTCCCTCACACACAGAGTCTTTTGCTTCGCCCACTTTCCCAATTTTAAAAACAAACCCCAGACCTTGCCACCATAAATGTCATTTTTCCAACCCCCAAGCTAATAATGATCACCACTGTACAAACTGACACGTAACACAAAGGAAATATGGAGGACTGATGCAGTTCCCAATTTCTTATGCCATGAAAATGACCACCTTTTCGATTTCATAATTTAACAATTCAAAGGAGGGGGGTGAAAGGTGCACTTAGAAGTTTCACATGAAATTCAGCACTACAAGGAAGGTGGTGCTAAGTCAGATTCTGTTCGTTTGGGTTTTTTTTTTTTTAACATTCTCTTCAGCATGAAACGTGTCCTCCAATTTTACAACATTCATCTTCATATTTTCATAGAACCGATGAAGATTGGTACATTAATCTAGAGAGACCTTGCTGAATTTGCTCTGTTAAGTTAGAGGGAACATGGTGTTCTCACCTTCCAGAATAAAGTTATTTTGTCCACTTTTCCTACTTCTGCAAACACTTCATATTTGTTCAACACATATGAGCACCAAGTCCTGATCTCATCATAAACCTCAGCTATCATTGCATAGTAGCAGTTTTAATTGTAAAACCACGGTGGCTTATTTGAGCCTTTACCAATTTTTAGAACTGTGAATTTGTGGATTGGATTTTCAGGCACCTCTCTGTTGAGCAGGATGGAAATGTTCAGGCAGCAGCCACTACTCAAGACAGAGATGGGAGCATACAGAACCTTCCCCATCTCCTAGTGGCAGCAGCTCTGATTTGCCAGCACTTTTCTTCCCCTACCCTGCCTCTACGCCAGCTCTTTCCTCGCCTCCTCTGTTCCTGTGGCAAGAATTTCACAACTCCCTTCCTCCTGGGAGTTAAAATCCACCGGCTTCTACCCAGCTGAGAAAGCACGCACGTGCCTTGTCAGTGTCTATGACATCAATGTGATGAAGCTGTACCTGTGTTACACTTTGTAAAAAACACAGCCGGGCATTCTGCTCACAAGTTGCTAGGCTTCTTAGACTCTAGCCTAGCATTAGAAGGTTGTTACTGAGAGTTTCTATGATGGGGTTATGCGAAACACTATGCTCTTGAAAAATGATTTGTGGTACCTTAAGCAACCAAAAGGGCTGAAACAGGAGAAAACAGCCTGCAAAGGCCTCTTGTCCTCAAACACTGCCACTCTAGGACTTGTCCCTGTCGTTAACTGTGACACTTTCTTTCAAAGACTTAAGATCTGTGGGAGGTTTTTATTAATTTAATTCTAAAGCACTCTTCCTTATAGCCTCCTTTACAGGCCAAAGTCTCTACAGGATGACACGGAGACTCAGTCTAGGCCCCTGTGGTAGGAAGGGAGCTGCCCTGTTGGGAGCGCCCCCAGTGCAGGGCTCTGTTGCCCACTCCTGGCAGCGCAGCATCAGGCTGGGAGGTGGGCCAGGGAAGCGTCCCGTGGAAGAGCCAGCCAGCACGGACCTGCAGAGCTGTACTGGGGCCACTCTACCTGAAAAGCTGCTGTGCCTGGGAAGTATTGATGTCTTCTACCTGCTCTGATTCCCCACTTCCTTTGTCCCACATGTTTTGCAGCACAGAGCTTGTCTTGGTGTCTCTTGTACACAAACGTTTTGAGAAAACAAGGGGTAAAACCCTCTCAAATTCATCTGGGTGAAAACTGTGATCACCTTTTTTTTTTTTTCTTTAGGAATAAGCATAAGCAACTGAAAATCAGGTTTTCCTTGGTTTTCAGCAAAAAAACTTTGTTTGAGATTGTATGTGTGTGCACGCAATATTCTCATCTAAATAAGTAATTGCAGTATTGGAAAATCACACCATTTCCACTTACTGTTCATTCAGCTTTCATTCTGCTTTCATGTTACATCTCGTCAACCATCCCAGTGGCTTACAGGAGTTACTAAATCCTCACCATAATGTCCAACCTACAGATTTTTTGTTTCTTCACAATTTTCTGTGGAAGAACCCTTTATTTATGGAACTAAGAACAAAAACAAGTTCCATCAAAACACGTGGAATTCATGAAAGGAGTTGCACTCTACAGCAAATCATCTACCCTTACTATTTTGGCTCTCAGAATAATTGTTGGTATTTCCATCTGAATATTTGGGAAACAGAAAAAAAAAAGGACAACAAAATATACACTAAATGTGGGATACTATCAAAATACACTGTAACTTTAAAAGGAATAGGTACAACAAAATATTTATAGACGTTAAAATGCAATTTGGTAACCATACACAAAGGTTTTTCCTTTTGATTCAACAGCACTGGTTTCTCCTCTTCCTCATACTAGTACATGTAGGGCAGGATTAACCACATCCACTCCCAGAAAGCACAGAACTAGTCTAAGTCAGAGAAGGAAGAATCTGGCTCCTACTGTTTAAACCTATCACCACCATCAGCTCTGCTGGGCACGCTCCAAAACTACTGTGCATCAGGGAAGAGGGTAGGTTGAGCAGAGCAACCCTGTCTTATCTACCAGCTGATTGCTCTGAGCAGAAGTTTAGACTGGACACCATCTGAGGTCCCTGCTCACCTGAATCTGTATTTCTGCCCTGTAAGTTCTTTTCACTTGCATCTTCGCCAGTGAATTTAATGGGAACAGGTTCATCCTTTTCTAAACATAACTGGGGTTTTGGGGTAGTTTTTTTGTTGGTTTGTGTACAGGTTTTTTCGAATCAAAATGTTATGCCTTCACTTCCTTTTGTGTGACCAACCAAATAAACTGTATCTAGCTGAAAAGAACTGTTACACTAGTGCAATTCACAGTGCTTCACTACTTGTATCAGTGTAAAAGTGACATCTAAGGCAGGAACAGCAACAAACACCGGTGCTCATAGTCACAAGCCTTAGCGATGTTCTAGATAACACTTCTGGTTTGAAGATTCCATAAAAAAACCTTCAGCAAACCTCATTTCTTCAAGGACAGAATTTGTCTTGCAGAAGCTTTGCTTTCGCAACTTTGATAGAACGAGGACCTGAAACACAAGACAGAGACCTTTCTGGGGAGAACAGAGAGGAGGAAATCAAGGATTCTCCCCTTCCACCAGCATTAATATGCACTTTGACAAAAGAAGCCTCCCAGTTGCTCTGATGGATGTGAGAGTACAATCAAATGTCATGGGCTCACCTGTGCTCCTACCAATGTCCTGCCTGACTGAAGAGTAAGTAACCTTTTGCACAGTTTAACACTGGCTAGGACACAGCCATCAGCAGATTCTTTCCAGTTTCCTTCCACAGATTCTGCCACTGCATTGGCCTCTGATTTTTAGTCAGGGCCTGTGAGTTACATTTTTGCTTCTGTTCAGAAATCATCCTGCTTGACAGAGGGGAAAAACTCTTTCCTGTATTGTCCTTTTGATACAAAGGTTGTAATGAATACAGAGCTGGAAGTTAGCAGACTGATGACCCCAAAACGCACGTTCCTTTCTAAGTTGTGTTCAGGAGTGGCACAACATCAGTCACACAGACAAGGAGATATTTTCAGGGTTGCTTAACAGCAGTTGGAACACCAAAGGCAGGCAAGCACAGCAAAAAAAAATTTTAGTGTTGCCACCTTTCACCCTTTTATGAAGTCTTCCGGTCCTGAAGACAAATTATTACATTGTAGTTGCGGAGAAATGCCTGGGAATGAGATTCAAATTCTCCTTTCTTAAGGGAGAGAAAAAGTCAACTGCAAAGGCGAGGAAACCCTGAGCATTTGTATTACGAGCAATACAGTCATCATTTTCTTTTGCATCTTAGAGGCGCCGTATGGGAAAAACCCTTGAGAAATGCACGGGAAAGATTAATTCCTCCTCCCCAAAGGCCGCAGTCCCCAAACTTCCTATGCTCTGCGAGAACCAGACCGAAGGGACGAGCGGGGGTTTTCCAGTGGCGTGCGCCAACCTTCGCTTCCGAAGTTGTAAAGCCCTAACCACCAGAAAACCGGCGGTTCCTACCCACAGCGGCCAGCCCGCACCGCTCGGGCCCACCCAGGCAGATCCTGAGGGCACCCGTGAGCCCACAGGGGCAGCGACACGGACACACACCGGGGAGAGGCGGTAAGGATACAGCCCCTGCCCTTGGCGGAGTTGAAGAGAGGACAAAAAAAAAAAAAAATAAAGACAAAATAAAAAAATCCCTCTCCTTGCTGTGAGGTGACCCACCCCACTGAGGCGCTAGGGCAGGGCAGGGCAGGGAGAGAAGAGGCACGCCCTGTGAGCTCGCTCTTCCCCTTCCTCACAGCCCGCTTCTCCCCTCCACCCGCTCTCCCGCTCCGTGCCCGGCACACCGATGAGCGCCGCAGCGAACGGCTGCGAGATCCGCCCCCGCGCGCGCGGCTGAGGCGGGAAGGAAAAGGAGGGGGAGGGGGGGGGAGGGGGGTGAGGGAAGTTTAAGCGCGCGCTCGCGCCTGCCGCTCCCATTCAGCCGCTCGCCGTCCCCGCCGCGGCGGTTGCTGCCGTCAGAGCTGCCTGCGTCAATGCTGCCTCAGCGACACGCACCGGGGCTCTGCGCTCCCCACCCCCAACCGCCTCCTCTTTCTCCCGGCTTTTTTTTTTTTTTTTCTTCCTTTTTTTTTCTTAATTAAACGCTTTATTGGGGGGGTTTTTTTTTTTTTCTTTTTTTTTTTTTATGATCCCGCTTATAAATCAGGCCGGCTGGCGGGTGCCGTTGGCACGTTTGCAGTTAGCAGTTCCTTTGTGTGGGTGGGTGGGTTCCATCCTACACACACACACACACACTTTTATTTATTTTTTCTTTTAATAAAATAATTTTGATGAATAATTACTGTTTCATTTATCCGTTTCACGCCGGTCGCCTCAGGTACCGACCACCCCCACACAGCCTCCAGTCTCCCTGTTACTGCGGCGCAGAGGGGAGGCTGGGGGGGGGGCATCAACCAGCACACTCAGCTCGCTATAGTGTAATCGATTTCCCTTTCTCCCAGAAAAGCAACCTTTCAATAGCCTACTCGTTCAGCATTTTTGCATTTGCACACCCACCGTTGTTTCTTCCCCCCTCCACCGTTCCGTTCCCTTCCCTTCCCCTCCAGCCTCCCCGTTAATCATCAGGTCCTGGGCTCTAAAGAATAATGGTTTGTAAAATGGTTGCTCAGTGCATGTCCTCAGCTGCACGCATAACCCCAGCCTCCCGTCTGTGTTCCTTTCCTGTTCATCAAGGTCAGAGGGAAGCCTTGAGGGCACAGCTAAACCCAAAACATTTATTTACGTTTTCCTCCCGCCTGTCTCCTTCCACCCTTTTTCCCCTCGGGGGACTGCGGTGCCAAAGCTCCCCCAAATTTTTGTAGGGCCAGGCCGTGCCCTACTTCAGAACGCATCTGTGCCTAGCTCGGCAGAGAAGACAAGATCCCGGTCCTATTAAAGTCAACGGGAATCAGTGAATTCAAGCGTCACTGGATTTGGCCGGCAGAGCGTGCAGCCAGGCTTTGGCCAAACCCTGCCCCGTTTCAATTCAGCTCGGCTGCAGCGGTGCCAAGCTGCTGCGAGGCTGGCGTGTGCTGCTGGCGCAGCGCTGCCCTCCCGTACAGGAATCCTTGGTGACGTTGAGCAGCTGGAACAGATCCTGCACCTCCCTGCTGCCGCCATGCAAGGAACCCGAAACCAGCTTCCACCTCCCTGGCACCTCCCCAGCAGATAAAGGTCTTTCGAGGTCGGCGATTGGCTGGATAAATTAGAGCAGCCTAAAGACTATATTAATTTAGACTGCAAACGAGCTTGGTGCCGTTCACGTCCCAGGGGCATGAGGCACAGCCATTTTTACATACTCCCAGCTGCACCTACACTTGCTCCCCTGTAGCTCGGGACTGGGTGTAGTAGCATCTGCATGGTAGCTTTTTTTTTTTTATTGTCAACGCAAAAGGCAACAGCTTCAGAAACAGTTCAGTTCTGTAGCACCAACTACTTGGAATAACCATTTTACTTCAAAATACAAGGAAAAAAAAGAGTAATTTAAAGGGCAAGCAATTAGACCACAAACTAAATTTCTGAAGAGAAAAAGAAATCCAACAACAGAATAACTTGTGCACAGCAAGGGCTTCACTGTGCATTTGAAATGTTATGTGCCCCTTTTTCTGTGTAAAAGAAAAAAAAAAAAAAGAAAAAAGAAACAAGCCTAGTATAAAAGCAATGCTGGATGGCAACAGGGATCCTTAAGACAACAGAAGCATGCTTATGCATTTTAATACCCAGCTTATACATAAAACTGCATTTACGTCACCTCTTTGTTCAGCTATATTTTACTTAGTTGTATCAGTGGGGATTCTCCTCACTAAATATCTATTTAGCAGATAGGCCATAAAGCCACACAGGACCAAGGTTTTTAAGGAATCAACCAATCCCAGGCTCGCCGCAGTAGATACGATTCAAGCACACGAGCGGCTCAGCAACCGGTCCTAGTCACAGGACGTGCGAGGAAAGCGAGACAGGCGTTGGGAAAGGCTCCTGCTGAGTCCCAGGGATGGCAAACAGCCCACCTTCACCTATGGTCATTTACATTCTACCACTGTGGCTGTTCTTTCTTGAATATTTTTAATTTTTTTCTTTTTTTTTTTTTTTTTACTATTTCATTTCAGGTGGCAAAACCAACCTCAGGATGCAGTTGTGCGTGGTTTTAGCATTGTGAATGATGCAACTCTCAGTATCCAAGCCTGTTAAATGGGATATTAGCATGCACTAGTACATATTAATAAGGGAGACTTTACTGTTTATTTCCCCACATTAAAAGCTGACCTTGTGAGAGCCAGGGTAACCATTGCCCGTGTATGCCCTATGATCCTGGAAGCAGAAGGATGCTTGAGGAGCAGGAAGGAGCCTGCTGTCTATGCAGAAACAGTCACTCTCCTGTCAGCATGGCAGAGGGGAGCAGTGCCTGCCAAATGGACACGGGGGTAGCTCCCTGCCTTTGCACAGAATACTGTGCTGCACTTACTGCATCTGCCTTTGGAGGAGCAGGTTTGAAACAAGTCAATCTTTCCTCTCTGCCTTGGGACTTGCTCCAAGTCTTCTGCTGCAGATTGTGGTGCTAAATTGAGACCATTATTTTGCATTGGGCTATTTTCAGCCCAAAGTGCTTTGAAGGCTTAGCAGATATACAGGTTATGGTGCTATATGCACAGGAATCACTCCAGTCACTAATGAAATGCAGCCACATATTAACCAGTCACGTGATGCCTGATCCCTGGGCTTGATGACTGCCAGAAGATTTTGTTTTATCCAGCTGAGTTCAGTCTGGTTTTTGGTTAGTGGAATACTTCATGCCATTTGAAAAGGAAAACTGGCTGGATTTTTACATACAGAATAGAAGTAGGTATAGACAGTTAAACTCAGCCCTGGAATTTGAAATGCCACTACTGAGACAAGATCTTCTCTGGAGTCTTGCTTTCTTCCACTATCCACATTCAGTACTAATTATCAAAACAGTCTTCCTTTCACTCAGGGGTGCAAGGATCTGAGCATGAACATCTGGAGCCTTTCACCCGTGGGGTCATTATTCAAAGGCCAAAGGGCCAGCTGTGGACAAAACACCATGGTGTTTTGGTGGTCTATGGACAATGAATTAATAGTTTCTTGTGGACAGGTGCTTGTATGGGTAAAGCACCACAGCCACCTCCACAACTGGCTTTAATTCACACATGACTGTTCTGTCTAGAAGAAGCAAGAACACTAAATTACTGAATATTTGCCATTATGGAAAATTCATTTCAAAAACATAAAAAGTGCACTGAAATAAAAACTGTATGCCTGAAATGAGCAATATAATATCAACTTAGTACTGTATGTACACCTTTGTGTAGATTGCACACACTGCATTAAATAAGCATGCTTCCCTGCCTCTAGTTAGGGTAGAGAGGGAATTGTGTGGTGAAAGACGTAATTTGTACATTAGGAAGTCTCTGTTGCCAGATCAGCAGCAGCAGCACTGACGTCTGTACTCTCTCGCTTTGTTCCTGCTGCTATAAATCAAAATGACTACAGTCCAAATGCCTCACTTGTTTAACTATAAATGCACTGCTAGTCAGAAAAATCCACGCTAGGAAGGATCTAGATAATCTGCATATACTTTAAACTGATTAAATGAAGTCCAAAAAAAGGACAGGAATAACATTTATAAATTTGTGATTTCAGCAATAACAACAAAAACTTTTAAAGGGTGGAATCCAGCAGAGGTGTGAAAATTCTGTGTCTGCAGGCACTGACATCTTTGCTAACTGAAGTATCAAATTTGCCTTTCTTAATGTGCATTGGGATTACTTATTTTTTCCCCCCTCTCAGATTAATGCAACCTCTTCAGAAGCCTATTTTCCTCTGTGTCCTCATGTATTTCCCTGCTTGTGTAAACTAAGGGAAGCAAAACAGGATAGATGGAATGGGTCAGGTTTTACTTACCCTGGTTTTATGTGCCTGTGTACTTAAAATACAAGCATATATAGCTGAGGTTGGTTCTCATTTATTTGGAATTTTAGAAAGCTAAATACCTCCTCTGCAGATTAAGTAAGCCCTGAAAGCCTAAAATACTGCTTAGATCTCTTCAGGTTCTAAAGGACTCAACAGTTCCATAAAAACGATGGTGCCAATGCCTACTGCTAACTTGTTGGCTGGGGGAGAGCAGGGGAACTCTCCTCCTAACACCTACCCAAAGCCTGAAATCATTATAGAAAAATGCAGCATAATTTCTTGACTAAATGGAAAGGGAGAAATTGAGAAGGTATCCTTCCAATACCAACATTAGCTCAGCTGAGCTATAAATCCTAGGTGTTGGGTGGCATAGCCAGAAATACGTTGATATGTACTTCTGTAGAGGAAATAACAGGATCAGAGAACAGCAGGTGAGCACATTGTCAACACCACACTGATGTTACTGTTGGAGCCACTACATTAGTTCAAGACCAACAGATTTTTACAGTAAGATGTTCAAAGAGTACCAACGCAAGAAAAGTGAAGCTATTTGTTTTGTGAAGGCTGTCTTGTTAGGCCTTGGCTAATGAATTTGCAACCAGATGTTCATTTTAAGATCTGGTCCAAAATGCACTGAAGTCCATGGAAAGTCAATTGAAAGTTCCAGATTACTGGAAGAAAAAAAAAAAAAAAAAAAGCGCGCTACTGTAGAGCCAGTATCTTAAAAGAAAAATAATACAAATAAACAAAATGTAGCCATTAGTCATTCAGCTTGGCACTAATCCTAGGCAAAACTGTAGAAGTGGAAAGGACCAGACACAAGGTCTTCAATTATGTGCCACCAAAGTTGTCACAGTTGTCATGTGACTGGGTAGACACTACAACAAATGGAAAATAACTGTATTGAATCTTAATTCTCTCGCTGCTGGACAACCTAACCACTATTTCTTCTCATTTGCCATTGATAGAGAACATGTACATGTGGTAACTGTAGCTCAACTGGCACAAATGTAACATTTTAGGATGTGGTAACTACATGAAATACAGAACAGTAACGTGATCACTACCACTTACCATAGTGTGGGGTTTTTTTGGTTTGTTTGTTTTTGGGTTTTTTGTGGGTTTTTTTTTTGTTTGGTTGGGTTTTTTTTTGTTTTGGTTTTGTTTTATTTCAGTTTTAGAAACAGACAAACAGGCCTCAAACAATACTTGATTTTTTGTTTGTTTTCTTTTGGTTTATAGATGCCTATAGAGATCCATCTTGAGGTAACAGTCTTCCAAGTCGTTCGGTTTCAGTTCCACATGACACTGATTAGAAAAGTAAGTACAAACAATACTCAGTATAACACATATTAATGGCTCAGACTGGGATCCAGTGTCTGAAAAATGAAGCTAAACAAAATCTGTGGTTCAGAGTAGCTAATTAACCATCGCAACCACTTCCGCAGGAGACAATCCATTCTCTCTGGAGTCTTTAACTCAGGAGTGGTTGGATATCTATCTAGGCATCAAAATCTTGCTGCAGAAGTTTCTAATTGAGATTCTGTAGGCCCTGCTGTTCAGGGAGTCAGATGGTTATCCTAATGGTCCTTCTAGCTCTGAACACACAGCACCTTGATAACTGGTGAACAATGACCATAGATTAGCCTGCCCTTGCAGCTCCTAGGTGAGGTTTCCCCTTGAGCAAAGTTCAGTTTCTTCTTTTGCATACATTTGCATCTGTATGATTTGCACACAGATCTTAATAAATCGTGCAATGTCTTTGTATGACAAGAAGGTTGTACATTGTTGGACAAGATCAAAAGAGAGAAAACAAATTCTGGCAGGGGCTTAACCTTGGTTTGATACCGTCCTCCCCCACATCTACTGGATTAGGAAAAAGATGGAATTAAACTGAACAAATACAAAAATCTGTTGAGAACTGCAGTGGAGTGGAGACATCTAGCTGCCTGCTGCCTACTGACAACATCTGTGAATCAGGAAATCCTGGCTCTGGCTATAGATACCAGCTTCTTTAGGAGAACGCAAACAAGCCCTTCTTTGCCAAGAAAGGACATAAAACTGGGATGGAAGGGAGATTATACATACTGTTCTCATTTCCTCTTGTCTTCTCTGGAGCCTTCCCAAACAAAAGCTTATTTCCTTTGATTCCTTAAGTTTGGTTTCTCAGGAAAGCTTTTTATTTTGGCAGTTTTGGTTACGTGGTCATAAAAACCAGCTTTGAATATGCAAATTACCATGAAAAACAACACTGAAATTGCCTCCTTGATCCAGAATTAAAGGGGACTGAAGTGTGCTGATGGAGATAGTGTGAATAAGCCTGATTGCCATTGTTCAGGCTGCACCCCCTCCCTGCTGAGAAAGTCTAAAAAAAGGGGCAGTGTGTCACTGCAGTGGTATGCTCTCCCTTGCATCATAAGCAGAGCCAGTTCCAACCTGCCTTTACATCTCCAGAGACCCAGAAAACATGTAGGCTTCACAGTAAGGTAGGACTACACGCAGCATGCCACACCTACAGCCCCACAAGTTGATACTGAGCAAGTTGTGTGGTGCCCTGCTCTGCAGAGGTGCCTTTGGGGCTCTGTCCAGAGCATGCTGGATGATTGCATCCATGTTTGCAAGCATAGATTTAAACACACCATATGATGAGGGACTGAAGACTAAGATGACTTGATGCCTACATACTTGAGGACTTCGAAACATTAGGTGTGCCCTTCATTTTATATGACCCTCAGCTGTCACAGGCTCTGGGACTGCAGCCATCAGCAGCAGGATATCACAGTAAGTCTACAGCCTTGTTCCTTCATCTTGTCTGCACGTGTCCTTCCAGCTTCAGCCTGTGCCTGGTCTTGGTGCACATAAACACACACACGTGCTAGCTCCAGCAGTAACCAGACTTTCTATGCTCCAGTTCTAACTCTGCAGATGGAGAACTATCCAAAATTGCAGTTGGAGCCCAGCTGTTCCCTGCGATCACCCAATAAACAAAGGCCGCACAACTCTGCATATACACTTCTCCAAGAGAAACAATAACCGGGAAGCTCTGAACAGGTTTTGCGTAAGAAAGCACAGGGATTATACTAGTTACAACTAAGTAATCACCACAAAATAATTCCTGGGACTCTGGAAGTGAGGCCAGTATTCAGATAATGACATGCATCTAGAATGAAGTAAGGTATTTAGGATATTGGGACAAAAGACTGATAATAAGAATACTGTCCCAAGCTCAAACGCTGATGCATACCAAACATTAATGTCCCGAAAAACAGCCACTTTAGAGCACTGGTTTTGATTTTCACAGGGAAAAGACATCATCATCAGAAGGAAAACTGCAGTGTTATTCTTCAGTAGATGAGGAGGTAGCTTGTGTCCCAAGGCCCATACCTATGTCAGGAGCAATATCAGGTCCACAGTTCAGACTAAGGCAGGCACCTCTAGCTCAAAACTGGTTGAGTTTCCAGTCATCTCTAACAATGTAAGCAGTAAGGTCACAGGTGCAGGAACAAGTACTTTTCACCTCTAGAGAGCTTCCTTGAGGAGGAATTTGAGGGTGCCCTTGTGGCACCATATCAAGCAGGGAAGCTTGCATTGCAGCATCCACTGCTTTTTCTGCCTAAGGAAGACTTCAGCCTCCAGGGATGTTAATTTAGTTGCTGTTCTCCTCCTCTTTCCACCTTGTGTTAGCCCGAGTAACAAAAGAGACAGATGAGATCTACCAGCTCATTCAATCTTTGTAAACCAGTGCTTGGCCAGGACTTTGTGGCTTGTGCCTTCAATCCCTGGGATTTTCAATTGTCTTCCCAAGCCTTGAAGTGGTCTGAAACCACATAGCTTCCAAGGTGAATTGTATTTGTTGTAATAAGTGAGACTTAACACTTTTAACCAGAACTAAATTTATCAAAAGAAATTATGAAGTGAGCTAACCATGAAGGTTGTTATTCTGGAAGGGAAATGTTCAGCCTAAATTTTCCAGGTAAAGTTTAGTCTTTAAGCTGAGCATTTCTCTCAATGATCAGGGCAACAAGAAATTGAGGGATTTATTTTCAGTACAGGCACAGAGAAAAACACTTTCTGAAGTATTCTCATTATTTTGTTTATGGGTGACAATGTAAGCAACTGTGTGGTTTGCCAGTGGAAGAAAGATAAATGAATGAGTTAGAGTTCAAGCCTTGTAAGAAGCTTTCATATTGCCATGATTCATGTTGGCAATCTACCAAACCCGAGAGAAACTCAATGGACCAGCATAATCCCTGATCACTGAAGTTAATTGAGGTTGAATCACACCTGGAACAGTCTTGCCCATTCATTCATTAATAAGAGAGGAGTCTGAAAAAAGCTGTGTGGATTGTTTCTGCTATCTGGGGCAAGGTGTGCTAAGAAAAGACATTTCTGACACAGAAGCACAAGCCTTCCTTAAGTTCTCACTAGAAGAGAAAAATGCAATCTTGTAGGAAATTCAGGTCTAGACAGTCAAGTCGTCCTAGAGTCTCCAAGTTGGTACACTGCTGTGCCACATCCAAGTCCATCAAAGTCTGTTGTGCTATGAATGAATCTTCACCACCTGACTGAATTCACAGTAGCTTTTTTCTGTACTTGCCATATTGTACTGTGACAGTTAAGGGTACTTAAGCTTAGTCTAGTGTAACCCCATACTGTAATGGGGACAATACCCACAGTAGCAACAAGAAAATACTGGAATACTGTTCTACCACTGCCTTGACTTTGTCTCAGTGCTTGTGCCTGCAAGATAATTTGCTTATTGCCTTGAAAATGGCTTTACCACCGAATAATTCCCGATAATTTCATTTCTCAAAAGTCTTAAAGAAGTTTTTTTCATGCTACATATGAAAACAGCATTCAGCCTCATGCATGGCATTCCTTCATGTATCCTAAGTTTCCAAAGAACAGCTTGACTGTTTTTGTGGCATTATCCCTAAAGATGAATTATAAATCTACCTCATAATTTGTTCCAATTCTATCTATTTTGCTCATGTTCTTCCTGATCTGGGATATTAAGGTAGTCATTCAGTCATCTCAGTTAAGAAGTTGCTTTATAAATCATTTATGACCTCCCTAGCTCCAGTATTGGGAAGTCTGTAATCAACAGTGTCTTCCAAGGAGATTACCTTGTGTTCTCGACTGTCATGGAAAAGAGCCACCAGCCTGGGACTTCACATCAACAATACAACTCCTCTGTTCTTATCAGTGACAGAGTGTGCCAGTGTCTTTGAACGAACTCATTTTAGTGCTTTACTGAAGATAGTAATACAAGAAATAGGAACATTTGTCCTCGGTTTTTACCACTGTTTAAAAAAAAAAAATTTGATGTTCCAGAAAAGCTTTTGGAACAACCAAACTGAAGACCAAGCCTAAGTGTTCAATCCCAGGTTTTAGTCCATACTCAGCTGCTTCTGGAACAGGACATTCTGGGTGTGTTGTCAATTCACTCTAGCTATCTAGCTAGGGTGTATATATTGAATAAAACCCCCCCAATCCCTTCAATTTATTTGCTGCAATGAAATACTTCAGTTAAATCTTTACCTGAAGTAATAAATTAAAAATCAACCTATTATCTGGGTTGCAATGCAACCTGACATTTACAGTAGAGGAATTCTTAAATATATAAAGATTTTCCACTTCTACTAGTACTACTAATCTCTTAATTCACTTCAACCGCAAATGATTTTAAACAGTCAATAGATCTTTAGAATCACTTCTGTTTGCATTTCTGGAATAGTCATCTAATATCCTAATATACCTACAGTAATAGTACTACATTCAGGGCATATTCTCAGAACAATTAATTAAAATGGGAAAATATTTGGAGTTCTTCCAGTAAGATTTATATATAAAAGCTGTTTCTGTGGGCAAGAGTAAGTGTTGTACACTGGAAGATTTTTCAGAAGAAAGATTTTGATAACAGTACAGAAAATTGTCTGCTACCTGTTTGTTTAAATAAAGACTATTTCCTCACGATGGGGACCTCATTATGGTGTTAGTAAACACCGTACTTCGCTGAAGCTCTAATTCCTGTAGGATGCAGAGGAAAAGTATTGACAAT
Source organism: Todiramphus chloris collaris (assembly GCA_025345505.1). Lineage (NCBI taxonomy): Eukaryota > Metazoa > Chordata > Aves > Coraciiformes > Alcedinidae > Todiramphus > Todiramphus chloris. The sequence goes on from JANVCC010000020.1 coordinate 6,512,227, forward strand.
TTCATGCTTTCACAGTTTCACAGAAATATCCATTCATACTGGAAGACCATCACGGTCGCATGTCTCTAGTAAGAGCCCACACTTCACATGTCAAGAATATGCAGCAGAGAAAGAGCAGAAGAAATGCTATTAGAGATGATTAGGAACTAGAATTCCAGTCCTAGGGAAAATCCTCACACGTATTTTTGTCCTGTATTATGACAAACAACTGCAATTTCAGATTTTCCTCATGAACCAGTTGTGAAAGCAGTCAGGTAAAAGAGCAAACTAGCACATCCAGTTCCATCTCATCTTAATACCTTTGATCAGTTGCTCTGTTTCATGAGAACAGAAGTTTTTGTGCCTTTAACCCTCTTTTCTTATACAGTCCATGCCCCAGCTGCATCCTTCCTTACACACCATGACAGCCTGTGCCCTCAACAGGGGATCCAATGAACCCCATGCAGGGGTGGGGCCTGGAAAAAAAGGCTACTGATTGTAATAGAAATCAATTAGCATACAAGACATTAATTACAAGCCCAGAAGCCTTCAACCAATACTCAGGTAGACTGCCTGCACTACCTCTCTATCTACATAATCACCCTGCACATACTGGTGTCTAACTTTTATTGCCAGATTAACTCAAACAACAGAGTATTAGAATAGGTTGATTATAGCAAAGTAGAGGGAGGGTCAAAAAGTGGAAATATGTCACCTAACTGTATTCTCATCTCAAAATCTTATGGCTTACCACCCTGAAAAGAGGTGAAGGAGCCAGCAGCAAAAGAAATCTTCTCATGAAAGGACTAAGTCTAATCGTCATTTCTGCTTCAGAAACTTTTAAAATGCAGTATGTGAAACCATGCTGACCCTTAAGAAATAAGTGGGGCTGTTAAAAATAAATAGGTTCCAGCTTTTCAGGAAGAGCAGATTCACTACAGTGACGTAAAAACTCCCAGCAGCTCGTCCCAGCCATTTCCTATGAGACGCTGCTGATTTAGGAAGAAACAGCAGCTTGCAGAGCTGCCTGGAAATTTAAATGCCAGGATACTACTTCCTGAATCTCCTATTTGTCCACAGCTCGCCTTTGACACAGTGACAGCACTGTCCATCCATATACTCAAAGAGACCCTTTGAAGACTTTAATAAAAAATAATCCTCAAAGAACATCCCAGAGTATCTCAAAATATATAAGGTACTAGTAGTCTAAGGAATATCCTCTTACCCTTGGAAAAACTTTTGGTTTAGAAATAATTCATATTCTTCATTTTAAGGTTTTTAGTTTTCTGCTGAAAAGGATAACACATCCCAAGTACATTTTGAGCATTGTGTCCATGTACTTGCCAGAAAATGGCATGTTGTGGTACACCGCCTTGGTGCACAGAGGTGCAGAGCGTGGCTAGCCTGAGCTAAGGCACAGACAGATGAAAAAAGCAAGTGCTGAAACAGGCATTTTCTCCTGAATGGGATTACGGATTTATGGCCATTTCTACTAATTACAGCAGACTATTTCTGTGATACTATAGGTGCAGGCTTGGTAGTGACAAATAAGACTTCTTTATTTCAAAGCATACATGTGCACCTCTAATTCAAGGTGGTTCATTTCAGGCCTATGCGGAGACTGCCAGGGTGAAGTATTAAGTCATTTTAGTTAGGAAGACAATTCTTGAGCTAAACATTTCATGATCCATCTGTTTTCTCTTGGTTCAATTAACCAGGATCTAGTTTCTTTACTGTTTCCTTCTTAGATTTCCACTCATTTTTTCCCCAAAATCCTGTTAAATCCTAACCAATGCTTTCCGTAAGACAGAACGCACGAATTAGCGTTTGTTTATTGAAGGAGCATAGGGATTACGTGCTGGAACAGATTCTTTATACATAATCACTTCAACACGTGTCTTTCCACCCCACTTACATTAAGACTGCAAGTCATGTAAACATCTCTGCAACAAAAAGAAAATTGCCAGTTGGCTTGTTGTACTTCTGCTCCAAGAGAATAAAGGAAGAATGTTTGTATGTATTGAAGAAAGAAAAAGTTTCTAGGAAATACAAAGCCACACAAACATATGTCCAGAAATTGAAGGAAAACAGTATCATCTCAATAGTTTCTCCTTGATAGGTAAGGAGTCAGGCAAGATCCATCATCTTGTCATTTGCCCTGAATAGTATACACTAATTACTAGACCAGCAATAGAAACCCATTTCACAGACCAGGAGCTTTCACAGAAAATGGTCTTTCTTCAAAGAATTTCTGATGGCAACATCCCGTAGGAATAAGCAACAATCAAAAACCTCAGACATATTGAAGTTGCACACCTTTGAGGAGAAACCATATGGTCTATAATTATTATAGAGTTTAAACACTCAAGTGGGTCATCATACATAGAAGGAATAGGAGACAGCAACAACCAAACAAGCTCCTATGAGTTCAAAAAGAACAAAGAACAGCCACAAAAAAGAAACAACCACCACACACCCAAAAAACCCAAACAAAACACACCAGCTAAACATCCCTTGACCAATTCATCATCACCTGAAAGCTTCCCTTGTCAGACCTCTTCATGAGAAAAGGTAGCTCCTTAAACACAAGTCTGTTCATCCCCATCATAGGCAGGTTGATATTACCTGCAATGATTTCAAAGGCTTGTGATCCTAAAGGAATAAGCAAGAAGCCCTTGGGTGAAAGCAAACACAATGGGAAGGCTATCAGAATCTTGATGCTGGGTTCAATGTGGCCAAGACTTGCTTCCTTTTTTCTTTCCTCTCTGTTATTTTGCAGCACAAGAGTTATTTGAACAGCAAGACATGCGCAGCTCTCTTCACAGCCAGAAGTGGCAAAGCAGGCACAGCAAATCACATCTCCCCACCTAGTCCCGCTAAGAAGTTATTCTGCAAGCAGCACAGCTAGCAAAGCCTGGTTTCCTGCTTGCATGCTGCAAGTGTTACTTCTCAACCACCTTTCCTGGCAACAACCCAGGTTCCCCCAGCATCCACCCAGCACCCACTGGGGTAAGAGTCAGGCCACACTTTATCCAGTCACTTTAAGTGACCAACAAACTGACTGGCCTGTTGCCACACAGGGTCCTGGGCTGTCCCTGCTTTTCTGCCAGAGGGGCAGTAGCAGCAGCTATTTCCTCAGCTCAGTTCCTGGTGTGCCCAGAAACCACGGGATGTGTACTGATTGTTGAAACCTCCTTTCAGAGTTGGTGGTAATTGAGTAGCAGAGCTAAAAGCTATGGGAGGGAAAGGAATGGATAAACAGACAGTGAGCTCACATGCCTTGTTTTCTTAGCAGTTCAGGCTAAAAAGGAACATATTTTACATACATATATATAAAGGGTGGGTAACTGGCAAGATTCTCAGTATCAAAAGAAGCTTGGCCCTGTATCAAGCAACCAACAGGCTATTTGAAGTTAGCTGGTGTGTTTTTTCTCTGGTAATGACTTTAACAGTGTTCTTACTTTTACTAGCCACACTGGGCAGTAGTCCATCTTCAGACTGAAGCTCTCAGTTCTCCAAGTAACTCTGAAAACCCAAGAAGATTACCCACTGAATTCAACCGGAGATGTCGCATTCCTTCCTGACATGGCCCTGTTGCTGGTGGGGTTGGGGAGACTAATCTGAATCGGAACAATCTTCTCAGAAAAGACAGAAAATTACTCACAATTTGAAAGTGTCCCTTGTTTTGCCTGGCTTCAGGTGGAGGCAGTACAAATCTATTGGGATGGCCATTAATTGGAGCAGTTCTACTGTGAGGGGCTTTGCTGGTGCTAGATGCCAAAGGAAAATGTTTTCCAGGCCTTCAACACAGCTGGAGCATTGAGCTTTGAGAAGTCTGGCTTTGATTCACAAAAGAGTGTAAATCTCACAACATTCACTACTGGGGCCCCTAACATTTTTTTGATTAATTACTAGCTCATCAAATCTCTAAATTAGAGGTAGGGGGAAAATAAGTGGGTCTAGGATTTATTGCTAAATTGGAATTAAAAAAAAAAAAAAGTTTGTGGATGAATACACCATTCTTTTCTCAATTGTGAAAAGTTTACTTTCCCCCATTGCTTTATGTTAAGCACATTCCTGAAAGAAACCAAAAATCCCAAACTTAAAATAGAAATTTCAGTCCTTTCCAGAATTATTTATCACTTTTTTTGGGAGAATAGAAGCTCTTCATCACATCCAATGTGACTTCATGGCTAATTCTCATTGACCCAATCTGCTAGAGCATGCAAAATTCCTTCTGCCATAACAAAAAAAAACCTCCAAACAAAAAAAAAAAAAAAAAAAAAAAAGGAAGAGATGTGAATGGGACCGGAACTCTTAAATGAATATTTGCTCATCCACAATAGCTACTACCTTTGAAATCACTGGTATTAGGAAAAACTGGATGCCAAACCTGTATAGTTGTTATACACTTCCACACATGCAAGAAATCAGAGTTCACCATCTGTTATAAAAATTTAGCCTCCCCTTGTCCCAAATTAAATAAAGGTTCAGGGTTGTAACTGTCAAATTTTCCTGCTTTGGTCCAGAAATTGTGATGCAAGTTGCACTCCCTATTCTGTCATCGGTGATGCATCTGATCTTTATGTAACTTTTGTGCCCAGCTTTCATATTTGTAAAAGTTGTTGTTACTCATTTTTATAAAGGAGCTTGCTCAGCGATGCTCAGAACAGTGCTAGATAAAAGACCATCAAAATTATTAATCTATTCTAAGCCTAACATCCATCTTTAAACCCTTCACTAAGTGCAAAATAGCCCTCAAAATTTGTAATTTTCTATTCACATTTCCCAGATAATACACTGAACCATTTACATCAACAAAATAAGTTTTAAGAGAGTCCTCAACTAAGAAATTGCAAATGCAGTCTTTACATAAAACATAACAGTTTCATTTTAGTTTCCACATCTCTGTGTGAATTTGAAACTTCCAAGTCACCTGCAATATTACATAAAGGGTGCTCAGGAAGTGCAGGATCTAGTCTATTGTGTTACAACTCTGGTGTTATCCAGCCCAGTTTTCATTCTGTATTACACTGTCTATGAATCTGCTTCAGGAAGAAAGCACCTCCTGTTTCTGCACTAAACTTTAGTATTTACAAAAAGGGACTGAAGCCAAGCTCTGATTCTTCAGTCCTTATAAGCACTCAGGCACCAGGGTGTAAAGCAATGTCTGAATTTGGTGTATTAAATCTGGAGAAGTTTTTATGCTTCTGCAAGGAAAAAGAAATATCAAGCAAAATATTATACTAAAATATTCATGATGTGAAGCCACATCTTTCTAGAAGAAGAAAATATAATGCGGCTGCTTTATCTTCAGAATAAATATGACACAAAGTCAGTGTTATCCATTTAGAATGTAAAATGGAAAGTTAAATTTACAATTAAACAATTTAAATACACAAGAATTGCTCTCCTACATCAGACCCATCAGCTTCTGAAGGAAAGCAAGAAAAACTTCATAATCTGTTATGAAGTAACTTCTTGACTGGATTATTTCTTTTTGACACCAGTTAATATTTAGTTCATGTCCCATCCAAATCACTCTCACAGCTTTCAAATGCTCAGCTTTGTAAAACCCAAGAAAAAAAAATGTATATTTTAAGCTTCTTTTCAAGTCAAGTTAGGAATGAAAGATTAGCCTCTGGCACAGGAAGCAAGCTTGTTAAATTGTACTTCAAGATTCAAAAATTAATATGTTTAGCTCTGTGGTTCTGTTCAGTCCTCGTGGGTAACAGATGATGGTCATCAGATGAGCACACATGGTAAAGTGAATTCCACCAGGATACCACAAGGCAATTGACCTAATTTTACAGTCAACGCAAGCCAGCATTGACTGTAAGAAGGTGAAGAGCAACCATGCAGGAAAATAAAGTCTAAACTGCACTGTGTTTTTATAAGCCATACTCTCACATAAATAAGCACACAGCTCTTCCAATATTAGTGAATAACCCACAGATCTGTCTTTTTTACCTCTTACAAGGCAGGTTTTAGTTTTATGCCATTTCCTGCAGTCTCCTTTTACAGTTACAGTCTCCTTTTAAATCCCTGGCACTTTCTTGCCTTTGAAGAGATAGCTGCTCTTGTTCTCCTACCTAAAACCCAGCCAGATTCGATATCTAGACACACACTTTGCTACAGTACTGAACTTACAAGTCAGCCCTGAAGAGCAACAGTGGTGGGTCTTACAGACCACGTCGCATTAGAGAGTTTTCATAGAGATAAGTGGAAGAGCCTTAAGCTACACCTAGACACGACTTTATTCATCTTTCTTCAAGAAGGTCAGCAACTACTAAAGCATTTCAGGTTGTTTCTTGGGTGTTTGTTTCCTTTTTTTTTTTTTATTTACAATTAAAATAAAAGAGGTACAGAAATACTGAGTTCAGTTTACCTACCCACTGAAGGGATTATCACTGTACTGTCATTAACCGATTTATCATTAATCACTGCACTGAGAGAAAGCTGTGAAGGATAAACCCCTCCTACAACACCCAGTGGGATCAAATTCTGCCTGAAACCAGAACTGCAGACCTCCTGGCAATCCTGCCTGGAAACCTCAGTCATGGATCAGGCACCCACCAGTCAGCTGTCCTTCAAATACAGTGCAGAAGGCTTAGAATGATTTACTGAAGAAGTTTGAAGAAGAATCTCTGAGGTTAATAATTTATATAATGAATATACAGCTTCTATTGCTATGACAGATAACCCACCCCAAAAAAAAACAGCCAGAAGTCAATAGCAGGCCAAAACTGCAGCCAGCCAGCTCAGACTACAGAATGCTTGAGTACGGCAAGACCTGCTTACTCACGTTTTATTGTGGGTTGCCAGTTATTGCATTTATGGCAGTCATAACTATTTCATTGCCAGCATGCACAGAAACATCAGGCTGAAATGTCTGTCTATTCTAACAAAGTAAGACGGATGCCATAACAAGATGGCTTACAATCACAACTGCTGATCCAGTGAGTGGAAATTGCAAAGCTTGATGCCACGTGGGTTGCATTTTTCCCTAGCCAAGAGAGTGAAAGGGAAGGAGGAGCTTTTCTTTCACTGATATCAAAAGCTTCAGCTACCCTGAATTGCCAAAGCCATAGCCTAGGAGTTCTGGGCCAAAACCTGAAACACTTCCCTCTTCTTACCAAAACCTATACAATTTTTCAACTGTACCTCAGTGGCACAAAACCCCTGCATATAACCTATTGAAATCAGACTACTAAAGGGTAAAGTAGCTCATTTGAATACAATCACAGAAGGCAACACCTCTTGCACAGATGAGGAAGGGGTTGTACAATTGAAGTTCTAGGTGTTGCATGGAATGTATGGTTTGCCTGTAAGGATTCCTAGGGACAAAGATTCTTGGTCTCAGCTGTTGAAAGTGATTCAACTAAAATATCTCTGCAAACTTTTTAATCCAGTATCTCACTAAAGACAAGAGAACTCAAAGCACATCCAGGTATTGTTCTGTGAGGGTACTCTGAAGCCATCTGTCTATACTTTGCTCCTATCCTTATTTCCTAGGCATCAGCTGTTGGTTACAGTTACAAACACAATAGATCTAGGTCGCACTCAGCGTGTCTTTTTCTAGTACACCCCTAAAAATTGTGTGCATACTCACAGCTGGGTAGTACAATTCAGGGAATCAACAGATGAGCTAGTCTCTGAAAAATGACCCAGAAAGTACATGGGCAGAGCAGTGAGTTACTGGATCTCCCCCTAGTGAATGCAATGGTATATATCAACATATTTTTCTGCACCCAACAACTGTATTCAAACCACAGGGTGAGCACTTCCAGCTGTCTGACATCCAAAGCAGCAAGTACTCTTCTGGGATTCGGCATTCATCTTTGCTAGTCTTGGTCTTGTTGAAACAAAGCAGTTGAACCTGACTTGAGCATGACAGCCTCATGGTTAAAACACTTAACTGGGTATTTCCAGGGCTGAATACACATTTTAAGATGTAAAAATAACCCTGAAACTATCACAGAATCTAATCTACAGAGCTATGTTGCTTTTGTTCAGCCATCATTTGATCTCATTCCTTCTTTGCATCACAACTAGTCCAGAGTCCAGGTCCAGCCTGGACAGTTTCTGAGTTTGTGAATTAAGGATGTTGCTGGAAAGTGAGAGATAGACTGCAGACATAGTTGAACTCAGAGCTATCTGTTCCTAGGAAGGACTTGCAAGTAGCTGCCAAGCCACTATGCAAGAGGTAAACATTGCTTCCTTCTCTGCCTTTTTGAATGAGTAGCATGGGCAGCTGGGTATTTTGTGCTCAAGTGTGCTCTAGGCATATCAAGAGGAGCCAACCCCTCAGTACCTGCACACAACAGCTAACTCCAGACTCACTTCTGAAAGGCTTTTCACATTTGAGTGACAGCTGTCTATGCATCAGCAGACTAGACATGCTTTCCACAGCCCTTCCTTACCTTAGCAAGTGTGTAGAACTGCAGCCTTCTGAACAGGACAAAAGCCCTTTACTCCTTGACAGTATGGACTTGAATTTCCCAGATCCCAGGATCTGGAGATTCTGCACATAAATGGGTATCAAAATTGTAAGCCAGAATATTGAAAACACTAGCATTACTTCAACTTTTCTTTAATGCTGAAAACTCTTCTAAGTTACAGTAAGATCCTCCTTAGGTGAGGACTCAGCAGCAAGAAGAGATTGAACATCATTTTCTAACTAAAAGTACATCAGCAGAACAGTTTTTCATCAACAAAAACTCCTGCTTACTTAGGGAACTTCTACCAGATTTCCTTTGGCAATGCAGTTATGGTCCCTGAAGCATATTCCAACATTTTTGTTATCTGATCAGCCCTACATAATTTACTTGATAGCAGCTGTGTGCACTTTCTTCATACTTTTCCCCCTAGTGCATTAAAATTTTCTCATTTTGAAAGCTTTCCAGGGATTCTGAAAAATGTCTTCTGTTTCTTCCTTTTCTTATACTCCTCCCACACTCTAACGCCAGCTGATGTTTGTGCCTAATGAAAACCATCTAAGATGTACCTTTAAAAGACAAGAAGCAATTCTGCAACTTTGCTAAAAATCTAGAATAAGGAAGGATACTTGCTTCTACTATGAGAGATCTGAGTTTAGCTTATGCTCTGCCACAAACACTCAGTTTAACCTCAGCTGGATTCACCTAGCCTGTTCTTGTCCTTTTTTTCTGGAGGGGTTTTGGGAGAACAAAATATCTGAAGAATATTGGATGAAGCCATGTCATATCACAAGCATTTTCCTACTATAATTTAGCACGGTTTTCAAAATCAATTTCCAAGCTTTTTACAAAAAGATAGTAAGAGACAGCAAAAAAAAAAAAAAAAAAAGACTTCTCTCAGCAAAGCAGATTGAGACTTAAAATGGCAGCTGACATAGCTATATATTTTAGTGATGCTAATACTGGGGGGGGGGAATAAAAATCAGGGGAGCACAGCTGTGGAGATGAGCACATCACCTGTAGAGTTATGTTCAGCAAGAGTCTCTTTGTCAGAGGTTACACAGCTGGCGATTGAGATAAAGCAGAATCAGTATCACAAACAGCATGCATCTTGCATGGAAGAGTTACCAGATTGTAACAGGAGCTATTCCCGCAATTGTTGTACATGGGGAGTTTGCCAAATCACGCTACAGTTATTAACCAGAAAGGGAGGAAAACAATGGAAAAATTGGTAATTTGCAACCCAAATACATTACACCCTCTTCAAGGGGAAGTGGTTTAAGAGGTATCCGAAAGCAGTATCTTGGCAGGAGTTTAATCAAATTTAAAGTAACACAGGCTAATCTTCTGAGGCCTGTTACGTCTGTGAAAAGTTATTTCTTTCCTTAAGCCCTGCTTCCCTTCTGGAAGTCTGGTGGTCATGAAATAAGCAAGTGGTGTCTGAGGCAGCAAATGCAGCGGTTGCCTTCCATCCCACCCCCTCATCCAACCTCTGCTTGCTGCTTCCCCAAAGAAAACAACATCAAATTCCACTAATTAAATTGCTCTTTCCCCCTGCCCCGCCTTGAAGACAAATGGTAATGAACGAGAGGATGGCTAGTAACAGTGGTAACCATCATAGCAGACAGGCATTACAAGGTTTTGGCAGTCATTTTCAATGCTGGAACCAGAAGTTGAGCATTTAATGTGATTTGAGGAGTCCAATTTGAAGCACCAGTCTCCCTCTAAGAAAAAGTTTCCTTAGCATATGGAACCAGTGCCGATAGGCATCTGGATTTCTGGTTGTTAATTGAAATTTCTGTAAAGTCCACAAAATCTCTTGTGCTTCCCCCTTTAATTTTTATTTTTTAGTCTTCTTACCCACAGAGCAGGATCTGGTTTCTTTCTTCATGCTCTTTTTTTTACCTGTCTTAAAACAGTCAGAATCACTATCAGAATTTGTCTTCAGTTTCTTCACCTTTCCTTCCAAGAAGGAGGCTCGGTCCCATTAAACCTCTCCAGCACTGGAATGACAGGGTGTCCTGTTGGACACTCACTGCATTCATGTTAAACCTCTCCATGCTTCAAGGTTCAGTAAGACATAGTACCCAAATGCTACTGATCTGCAGTTTTCAAATTCAAGAAGCAATTTGTACCCTAGGTTTAAGGTTTCATCCAGGTACTATAACGTTCTTCTCTTTGATTTTAATGTGATGTCTGTCTGAGGAGTGTACCTCAAAACTCAAAAGCAACTTAATTAAAGGCCATAGAGACATATCTGTGTGCAAAAGAAGACATGACTCTCTTTCTGCCACATGTTAGCTTAGACAACTCTTCATGCTCTACATTAAGTGTTTTTAAAAAAAAAAAACCGTAGTCAGGGATGGCATGGGTCTGCCAGAAGCCTCAGGACAATTTAAAACACAAAAATCAAACAAACCTTCTGCAACTTGGACCCATCATTGCTGCAGGCTCAGAGCCTTTTTTTTTTTTTTTTTTTTTTGCAGAGAGCTCCTCACTGCTTTCCGTGAGAGATCCCCACACAGAAAAAATGCCAGAAATCAGTCTCCTGCAGAACAGGGAAGGTTGTTTCCAGTTCCTTCTCTCAAGCTGCTATCAGTGCAATGGAATTTTCTGCACATGTAGTTTTCCCTCCTCTGAAATTTTCTTTATTCTTTCAGCTCCAATTTCTGGGATTTCTGTCCTGTTATTTCCCCCTCAGGCACAATACTATTTGTGCTTCTCTTTTCCTCTCTGATTCCCTTGCATCCTGCTGAGAATATTGCAGGAAGAATTACAGCCAATTCATTTGCCCGCCTGCCAATTAGAAGTATACCATATCAGAGTCAAGTGAGTAAATACCAATAAACAATATGACTGCTGTCCAGCCCGTTTGACCTCTCTGACAGTTTTCAGCACTTTCCACTTTCCTAAAATGAGGTATTAATAGAACAGATATGTTTCACAAGACACAGCACTGTAGTGCTTTGGATCAGAGATAATTTTTATAGCTAGAAAATCAGATTCTTTAATACTCTTCTTTGTGCCAGACACAAAGTTTTGAAGGCGTTTACTCTAGTATTCCTGTAATAATCATGCTGGTGAGAAGATATCCTCTTAACTCACTATCTTTTCAATATTTGGTTGTGAATACTTGGGGCAGGAGCAAGTTCATACTGTTTGCACAACATCACAAGGTCCCTGGTCTAGATTTGAGTAGCCAGGTCCTTTTGTAAAATATAGCAGTTTAGCAGACACTTTAAGTCAACAGATGCCTTAGACAAACACAAGAAAGAAGTCTCTCCTCCAAAGAGTTAGTAATTAAAGACCCTCAACACCATATTGTGCATGGTGCCAGGGAAAATTTGTTTGCCCAGAAACACTTATTTGAAGACTACAACATGGGCACAGAGGGCAACGGCATGCTTCACAGCACAGTGCTGGAGCATGAACAGACTACAACTTGGAAGAGACAAGTGATCAGACATATGGTCTCATGAAAAGATAGATATCTCAGGCCATTTTTAATACAAGGCAACAATCTGACATAGTTCATAAGCAATTTAAAACTATTCAATGTGTGCAATATGTAATACAAGTTGTTAGTTTTAGAAACTATCGACCTGAATGCTGTGATTTTCTTTTGCAGGCAAATGACCTGATGCTGCATCCATTTTTTCTTCATTGAAAAAGAAGATTTTAACAACTATTTCCAACTTTCACACATTTGAATGTTGACCCTTAAAATATGGATAGCTTAATTCCTGGAGAAAGGCCAACCACAGCTCTAAGCTCTGCAGCTGAGCATGAAGTGAGGAGAGCTATCAGCACCCCAAAGCACAAACACTCACACTCAAACCAGGGCTGCATAACAGAAGAGTCTCTTTGCAACAGTAAAACTAGGCAAATTTTAGTATGTACTGGCATGAGTAAATAACAAGTGTAAAACCTGTTGTGAACAAGGTGTAGTACTAAAGGACAGTAGTACTAACATGCTTTTGCTGCAAGTGACCAATCACTTTTCTGCCAAAATTAAACTACAGCAAGTAACCAAGTCAGGGTACCTTGCTTTTCAATAAGAAGGAAACAGTTTTTTCTTACCCCCATTCTTCTGGAAAGCACAGGAAGCTTCTCCCATTTCTATTCAAGTAGGATGCTAATATTAACTTACTACCAAATAAATAAATATCAAAATTTACCTACAAAAACATTGCGCCTGTCTCTCCAAGTCTCTCCTTTAAAGACCCTTGAGTCTTTTTCCACCCAGTATTTCCAAGCCAGCTCTTCTTCAGCAATTGTGTCAAGAACCTTCTCACTTACACATTGCTGGAGTTATCCCTTCAGCTCCTTGGAAGCAGCACGTCCTGTAGTCATACACCCCCAGAAAGCAGAACTCATCATTGCCCAATGGTTAAGCAAAACATGTCTGTGCTGGGGCATATAGCAATCCTTTCAAATGAAACCTGAGTACAAGTACTAATTCCATAACAAGGCACACAATCAATATTTCCCCACAATTAATAGAGGGAAAATCATGTGGTTAACAGACTTCCCTAATAAAATGGACAAAAATACTACTAAATAGATTTAACTTGCACTCATGAAAAAAGTTCCAAGCATGGTTCTCCCTGGAATAGTTGATACACGTTGCAAAACTTCCATTTCATCCCTGCATGCATTTTAGGGATTAAAACAAATCACACACTAGGTAAACCATGACTGCCTCACTGTGGACTAAAGCAAAGCTTGCTTTCCGTAGATTGTTATTACTACCAAAATATGAGCTTTTTCCTTCACCCCCCCCAAACTAAATTTAAAAAAAAAATTGACATTTTGGACAGATGAACAATCCAATATATTTCTGAACACATCGCAGTATTTGTATTGGCTGTGATATCAGCCAAGATCAACTGATTATTCAGCTTCACCTAGTGCAAGCTATTTGTCAGCCAAGTGACTCAAGCATATCTTGAGGCTTGCATTTCTGCTCCATGTGGATTTATTGTCAGTTTTTTCCAAAATTCTCAATAGCTTTGCAAAAAGCTCTGGTTTAACACTTGTTGAGTACTGGTTGTTACATAATCATTTACTCTCAGATGTGTTTCAAACCTACCTAGCAACTTTACTGCCACACCTGAGTTCATATTTCCTTCCACTGAATTTTTTTTTTATGAATTCTCTTCCTTGGAAGCATAAGCTTGCTGAGCTCCAGCTTTGAACTTTCTGGAGGATCTGATCAGATGGACAGCAACAAACCAGATTTTATTTTCACAAGAGAATGACATTTTAGTGCTCGGAGCAGGACTTTGCACATCTTTGGACCCATAACTTACTATATGTAGGCCTTTTGAAACTGGTTCAATTAAAGAAAAGTAAAACTAGAGATGTTGTTCAACAGCCTCTTATTTCCAGGTCTTTTACCACAGCCTCTGTTGCATCCTAGGCTGCATACAGTAAAGTCAATGCTTCTGGAAAGCAAGGACACCATCTTATACAGAGGAGAACTGTACCTTGTGACATATTGAACACTTTATATTTTATGTTGAACCTCAGCATCATAGCTGTGTGACTTCATACATGGTTCCAAAAGAATAATTTTACAAAGTAACCTGGATTATACAGGCTGTTGTACTGTTAAACACACGTCCTTGGCAATTCATGTGTATGGCTTCTGCATGAAGATGTAATCTGGTTACTAGACATAATATTTAACCAGACAGATCAACAGCTATAGCTACTGGCTGTCAGAGTGCTATATCTGACGACTGATAGATTACCTCTGCTGATATACAGGCCATGTCACTAAAAGAAAAAAAACATTTAATCAACTTTCATATGATATCTGTATTAATAAGACTGAGAGGTCTTATTTCTTCTACTGTTATCACATTTTCCAGCACTTGCTTCAGACATTGGCCCCACTGCATTAAACAGACAGGATTTGTACTTCTTCATTTGAGGAACTGTGCTTGTGAATCTACATTTTTGTTCAGTTTTGGAATGTAAAAGCTTCCTCTGGAAGGGAGAATCCAAACCAAGCAAAACTGCTGCAGAAACTATTAATGAAAATTTATTTTGAGCATTACTGTTCAAACTTTTGCAGCTATATCTAAGCCAGGAGCCTTGAAACGAGGCTTGGCTGTGCTGCCATCAGGAGCCATGACACTCCCAGCACAGAAGCACCCTCCTGGGCAGTTGTCCCCAGAGAGAGCCAGGCATAACACTCCTCCCAGGACATCACCTACCAGTTGTCCACACACATCCACCTCAACAAAACATCATTCCTCACACAGGCAAACAAGAGTTCTTCAGTGAATTCCTGTGTGCTGTCAAGAACTTGGTCCCAAGTCTGAGCCCACAGTAGATCTCATAGAGCAGCACCAGTCCACCTTTCAACTTCTTCCCAGTTAAAACACAGTGCTAAGGGATCAAGTTTTGTTGCCAAGAAGCTTTGAGAGCTGGCAACAGCCTAACGCCCAGAAAGCTGGAGAGGCACCATGAGCATGACAGCAGAACAAGCTGCAGTGAAAACATCAATTAGAAAGCTATGTTGGGTATGCCAATCATCTGCTTTGAAGGACAAGAGGTAGGAACAGTATTGATACAGATTGTGTGTGCATTTGTTACCTGACCACTAAATACTATTGGGACCATTTAGTTCATATCTCTTTTCTATCCTAGGTCACAAAATTATACCCAAGGCAGTTTCTTCAGAAAAAAAAAAAAAAGCAGTTCTCTTCCCTGAATGGTAAATAAAAGCAACTAGAAAATTAATATTAGACTACATAATCAGATTCCAGACTTCCCAAAGGATTTTCCTCTTTGTCAAAATGTTCCTTTAGAAAAATTAAGCCCATTTCAAAAGAAGCAGCTTTTAAACTAACCATGTACTTATCCAACACAAACCTATGTGAGTTATTAGACAAGTATTTCAACTACTGTGTCTCACCTTACTCCATTGATTAGTACTATCCTTACTTCTTTAAAAGTGTGCTTAGCCTCAGAATGTATTTATACACCTTTTGCCCTAAGGAAATTATTTGTTTCCTGATATATAGAGATAAAAACTGCATAAATATGCAGTGAGTAATGAAGACATTTGTGTTTTTAGTGGTCAAGCCCTGCATGAAGAAAGCATTTGATAGCAGCAAACGTCAGTTCCCCTATTCCTGAATCAGAAATGGTCCCAGATGTCATTGTCAGAGCTCTCAGAGTTTACGAATTACAAAAAAACCCACTACAACACCCAAATCGTAGTTGCAACAACTCGTCTCTGCCTCCTAGCTTCACGTCTCGGTGTAACATCGTTTGGTCAGACGGTGCATTTGCCTTTTAGGAAGAGGATTCCTGCCTCCTGTAAGGCAACAAACCCGAGGCAGTGTGAAGAGATTAGCCGGGTGAGGACCCCTCCCTTCTTCTCCATCACACTACCCTCCCCGTGCCTACAGGCCTTTTTATTATCTCAATTATGATTTTTTTTTTTTAAAAGGTCCTTCTTTCCAAGCTAGAAAAGCCTGGTGTCTTTTAGCTAGAAAAAACTCTTGTATAGCCCTGATGCACCCCAGAGGGAAACCCCCTACCATTTGTCAATGCCAGACCAAGAGAGTCCCAGTCCAAAAGAGTGCTTCACAGTCTCCTCTCCCATGGCTTTTTGCAGTCGAGGCAGGTCAAGAGATATAGATAGAAGTGACAGATTTTTAAATGCACTTGATTTAAAATAAATAACCTAAAGCAGGAAAGCTTGTGTTTATTAACATCCAGATCCAGAGATGAGACCAACTCTCAACAGTTAACCAGTGCAAGAGTTGCCATGCTTTGCTGCATTTATGAAATCCTATGATGCATTTATGAAATCCTACCCGGCAAAATTATATCATCTGTCTTTGGCTCAGCAATTCTTGTCAAAGCTCCACTCAAAAGAAATTTAAGTCCTCAAGAAAAACAAACAGATTCCATTAAAGTGAAGTAGAAAGGACAAGACTTTGTTGGAAGTGCCGCCTCAGAGGCGGAGTGGCTGTATAACAAGTAACCAAGGGACAGATTTAATGCAGTTTATCACGTGTAAGGCAGCAATGGCATAAAACAGTGTCCACAAGATGGGCAAATCTGAAGTTACTGCTCTTGCAGCTTTTGTATATACACTTTTTAAACTAAGTTTAGGTTTGTTCTCCCCCTTGTTAAGATATAAACACACACACACCCCCCCCCGCACGCACACATACTTTACAAGCACTGTAACAGCCCGTAGCATTTCAGTTGCTAAAACGCAACATATTAACGAAGTAGCAAGTGACAGCTAAAACACAAAAGGCAGCTTTTGAAAGTTTTAGTTCTTCTTTGCCAAATGCAAAGGTACCGATTGGTTCCTTCCGCAGCAGCGTTTATTCACGGGGCCCGTTTGGGGGTCGGTTCACACCACGGAGTTAGAGCCTGAAGAAGGCAGCCCTGGCGTGCTTTGATAATCAGTACGCAGAACATGCTTGCCCGGCAGTTAACTGGTACCAGCCGCGAGCTGTGCCAAGCCACAGGTACCATCGCAGCCTTCCAGGCTGGTGGGAAGGGAAGTCTGCCCGCAAGAGGGAGATCGCAGCCCAGCAATGGCCAAGCCTTTCGCTCTCTCACAGGTGCGCGCTAACAGGCTGGGGCAGCCCCGGCTCCGAGGGGTGTTCCTCCCTCTCCTACACTTCAACCTAAATAAAAAAGATCCTACAGGGGGTGGGAGGGGACGAGAGGAAGGGGGCTAAGGAGGAAAAGAGGCACTTTAGAGAGTAATGAAGTACCGCCCGGACTTGCTTGCTTCAAAGCTCTGAAACAGGGCAAAAGCCCAAGCACATACAAAAATCGTCTCAAAAGATCTGGTTATATTTTAGATGCTTTTTGGAGTATTTGGTCTAGCAAAAGCAATTATGGTTATGTTGGAGAGGCAAAAAGGAGGCGTTTGAGCTACAGCTGGTGAAAATCGCCTGCAGCAATAACCCAAAGAAGAGACCTGATCTGCATCAGGGTTGTTTATCGGGAGTGTTTGATATTAAGTGACAGATACTAAGGAATGAACATTTCTTTTTGAGTGTTTCCTTTACTGGACTGTAACAGAGGTCTGAGCACAGAAACTGTCTGTTCTCCATAGGTGAGACCAGGGACGCTTATTAGCCTTGCATGTTGTCTGATGGGAGGTACTTTGTCACAGGCAGCCTTCTTGGACCTTGTCCTATAAATAATGTGACGTTTTGGTGGTCACTTGAGGACCTTGATACTCTCCTGGCAGCCAGCAAAACTCAGGTTCCCATGCCTCAGGGAACACCCGTGTCACATCTGTAGCACAAACCCAAGGAGAGACAGTGTCAGATGTTGCATCCTGACCATCCACTCAGGTACAACAGCCCAAAGAGGGGTTCAGCCTGAGTACTCATTTCCAAAGCCTGATCATACAGATGAACAGAAACCCCACCACAGCCTCCCCACAGGCTAGCAGGACCATTAGCAGATGCTGGTTTGAGTTTTCCCCACATCAGCACAGCATTCCCCAGCAGCAGGATCAAGTTGCCTTCTCCTGCCCAGCTCTGCCCCTGCACCCACACTTGTGTGTACAAGTCAGATATTTGCCCCCAGCAGTACCTATGTACCTCTTGGCACATCCCACCTCTCAGCCCTGGGACATGGCCAGGATCTTTTCCTCCTCTCAAGCCAGGGGCATGTTGTTTTCCCAAAGCAGGAGCCTTCAGCTGATTCTCAACTTGTCATGCACATTACCACATGCATGGAGACCCTGCCACAACACGGAAAGCATATAGTGCAGCAGAAAAAAGCCCAAACAAACAAATAAAAGAAAACCCCAAACAAACCAAAAACCAAACCAAAACAAACCAACCAAACAAAAAAACAACCAAACAAAACCTTAAAGATCAGCCATGTGACTTTTCGCTTGGAATATGTTTCTTGAGGTAGTGCCAGTACATGGAATATTTCATGCTCATCTCCAAAATGGAGAGATTGGGCTAGGCACAGCCTAGATGGTGGCACAGGTTACACACATCATGAAGGTCTTCATCCCACACAAAGGTATTTTGCAGCTGCCTGAAGGCCAGCTGCAAAATCACACATGGATATTGACATTGATGCTCCCAGGCAAAAGGATGGGATTTTGAGCCATAAAATTTAGGGCTAGCTCATCTTACTTCATCTTACTACTATTTCCACCATAATTGCCTTAATTTCTAAAAAAAAAAAAACCAAAAAACCAACACCAAGAAGCAAAGTATTTCCACAAACATTTCAGAGTGATGCAGTCTGCAGAAGGAGGTCCCTGCACAAGGTCTGTTCTCCAAATCCCATTTTCAGTCCAGATCACTTCCCTGTGGCAATGCACCAGAGAGCACCATGGATATTGTTGCAGACAGAGAATGGGGTGAGCTTGCCAGCACACACCTGTACAATTAGGGGGACCATGTCATTGGCAGTAGCACACCATAACCCATCCCAGAGGGACAGAGCAAGAGCTAAAGCAGAGAATAAAATGTTTGTCAGTCTTTGACTTTATCTTAAAAAATAAAAAAAAAATATATATATGTGCATTTCTCCACTACTTCAAGAAATTCAAGAAGAAAAATGCACTTTTCAAGTGGTGGGTTTCAATCCTTACGTTAACTAGGACCACCACAACCACATGAATCAGAGCTGAAATAAAACCAAGGAGAAGTAATGACCATTTGATATCAAGTCTGTCAAAGCAAATTAGACTGTACTAGCAGCCTTTCTAAGCATGGACTCTGCATGTCATCAGCCAAGCTTCATTAATGCAAACTCGTAGAAGGAATAAGGGAAAGATGCACTCACAATATGGCTATCTGCTGAAAACAACTTCTGATGTTCTCAGTGGACTGCAGATGAAGTTTGACTTATTTAACTACCTAACAGCAGAAATCCAACAAAAAAAGGCATTCCTTAAACTGATAAACAAGCAGGCTGAGGGACTGCCATCATCTATCCATTAGCAAAAAAAATAAAGTAAGTAAAAATTAGAAGTTAGCTTTGTTTGCTGTCACTGACCAGCTTAAAAATAGCCACAAATTTAGACATCCAACAGGCATTTTTTCAAGGGCTGTTTAATCACGACTATTTTTCAGCAGTCATCATATTTGCAGAATTCCCTGGCATTCCCTGACAATAACTCTGCAGTTTTCAGAAGCCAGTATTTTGAGGATGAGCACCATTCCTCACCTACATGGAAAAATGTGCTTATAAGTAAAAGCAAAATAAAACACCCAAACAAAAAACCACAAATGAAAAAGCAAAACCAAACATATGTAGAGGAGAGACTGCTGCATGTCCAAATGCCAACATTAATCTCTTTTTACTTATCTTGGACTGGAAGGTATCACTAGCCTTATATTCAAGTTAGTGTCCAGTTGCCAGCTATTTTTAGTGCACTGAAAAATAAGTTAGGGTAGTCACATTTAGTCTCATTAATTTTAACATCTACACCATAAAAACCCCAGTGACACTGCATCAATGCTTTAGAGATCACTACACTTACTACAAATAATTCACTCAGAGATATAAGTACATTTCTGTAAATAAAGAATATCAGAAAGTTACAGGACTCATTTTCTCAAGTTTCCTCACCAGGTGTTCTCCTTCAACCTACAAGTCTCAGACTATGCCTGGATTTCCCCTTTCCTCTACACAGATCCTCAAGCTTCAGCCCTGAGAGCATCCTGGCAGCAGCCCAGCCCAGCAACTGAAGCACCACCAAGAGGTGACAGATTTTCTGACTGCCAAGAGCGTGAGAGAAGTGTGCATCCAGCCCATGACTACTTTGTGGGGGTTTTTGGGGTTTGTTTTTTTTTTTTCCTGAGAGTTTGCATATGTCCAAACCAAAGGAACAGGAAGAAGCCAGAAGTTTCCACTTGCCCTGGTGGTAAGACTGCTTTTCATTTTGTAGAGACAGAAATCAACTACAGGAAATGCGAAATCCTGCTGCTGGGGCGAGTGGAAATTTCTGTCTTTTCCCTTCCACCCACCATAGGCAACATGTATCTGGGCAAAGAAACAGCAGATGATGGAAACTCATATGAGCCATCTGCATATTAGTAAGAGAGGGGCAATCAGAACATATAGCTATCCAAGGTTACAAGCATTACAGTTGCATCTTACATAGACCATATGCCTTCAGGCAGAAATTCAGGCAGAGAACACAGCAGGAGACACCACTTCTACTATATTGAAATGGGGTTTCATGTGGAAAGTTCTCAGAACGATTAAAGTTTCACAATTACTATTACTAATGTTGCATTAAGGTGAAGAATGGCAAAACACATCAAGAATGAAGTTGCACACATTCAGTACAGGACCCAGAACCCAACTCAATAAACCACAACAATTTGCAAAACCTGCCAGTGATTGTGCAGGGTGACTGGTGGCAGTCACCTTAAAACTTAAATAATACTAAATTCATGGTGTTAAGTCAAAGCTGAGACAAGCTGCTAGCCAATTTCAATTTCTCTGAGAGAAGCCTCCTCTTCTGGAAGGCATCAATTTTTTTCTGCCACCAAGACAGGCTTGTATTTTTGAAGCAGGCAGAACCTCCAGGTCTTAACTACCAGCCAGTTCCCCTTCACTGGGGGTGTCCCTTCCTCCTGCAGGTCAAGCAGTAGGCCAGCCTTACCATTGCTGCCCTGTTACCAGGAAAGGCAGAAAACCAAGCATCTTCTTCACTCCAGAGGCAAGAGATGCCTGCAGCAATGCTCATGAAGGCTTTATCTTTCCAGTCCACAAGCTTCTTGGCAGAAAATCACTAGTTAAGTACATTAGTGAGCACCAAAACCACACTGCCAGCAAGCTGCCCTTTTAGAGGCTGAGCCACAAGGCAGCCCCCAAGAACCAAGCTGCAGGTTCTTCTCACCATCCCACCACAGGAGTATAACCAATCAGCAACTCCATCCCAGAAAGACATAGTGAAAACAATTTCACCAGCTCACACCTCCCAGCCCAGGAGTGCCTCCACACCTACCTACAAACTCCAGGCTAGCTGCTCCCGAGATTAAGGACAAACTCACTGTTGTCCTGTACATCCCAAATATATCTGCAGTTCCCTCTCTTCCCCACTAGTGAATTAGCATCCCACACAATCAGTTAGCTCTGTCTGCTCCAAAAGCCCCACCTGTGTCCACACAAACTAGCTTCACCTGCCTGCTCTCCCCACAGAAGCAGCTCAGCCATGAGGTGGGTCTGTGCCACTTGTGTGCCAGCTCTGTGGGCCTGGTGCAGTCCAGTTGCTGCAGGGTCATAAGGCCTTTCATAATGGATTACAAGCTGTCTAGCTTGCATGCCAGTCCCTGCATAAATAATAAGGGATCCTAGATCACAAATATGAACAGGCAGATCTTGCTCGCTAAATGTTCTGGTTTCCTTTCCAAGTGTCCTGTTAGGGTTCTCCAGGCTTTGCCATATGCAGCAAGTGGGTTTTTTTCAGGTTGCCTGTGTAAACTACGTAACTCTTCCCATACAGACCTACATAACTTGGGCCTTGAATGACACTCCAAGGAGAACCTAATATTCATAGAGCTCAAGTGCTGCAAACCTGACACACTCCATCTTGCTTTAGCCTCCACCAAGGGTAAGGATCAGAGAAGCCCACAGACCATGTCCATGGAGAGGAGAGAGAGAGAAATGGGGTTGCTCTGTCACTAAAGCATAATGGGAATTAACACTAATACAGGTTTTCTTAAGCAGGTGGGCTTATAGAAATGCATCTCTCCCCAGCATTTCTGCCTGCTGGCTCTGGCTTTATGGGTGACTACCAGCAGGGCAGCTTCTGTTCCCATCTGCACAGTACTGAGACCATCCTCTAAAATCACAAATAGAGATTAGCAAGTGATTTGCAAGACTATGGACTAGGTAAGGGAATGGCTGTTGGTGAAGGGCCTGGTTAGAGGAAGGATGCTAACAGAGAGCTTGGGCCAGTCTTGGTTTAGCTCTTCAATTAATGACTTTGTCCAAAAATGAAGAGATCATTGACAAAATCTGCTGGAGTTGTGAGGTTGAGAGATGCCATCAATGCAGAGCAAAATGGAGATGCCTCACAGGACAAAGAAGACAACTGGGAGCAATGGAAGTTGTATAAAGCTGACTGGGATATGGGCAAAGTCATAGTCAAGGGACTAATAGTAATACTTTCTGCCAAAAGTATTTATCAGCAAAAAATAGCTAAAGAAGGACTTGGATCACCATGACAAATTAATGTAACATCAATGTAACTCTAGATAATGAAAATATGTTTTTGAAAGCTATCAAAATGGGTAGTTTCAGTGCAGATAGGGAAGCAGCAAGCCATTGAATATAGGGAAGCAACAAGCCATTGCATAGGCTCTTCTGCAAGCCTGTGCATTACACCACTGACACTCCCCCTGTCATCAAGCCATACAGGCACAGAAGGCCATCGGGAGAGGGAAAGCTACCTGAGAAGAAGAGAGGGTTTTTATAACCTATCAAAGTAGAAGTAGAGAAATCACTGCCTAACAATACCTATCAGCTTAAACACTGCCTGGGGAGAAGAACTATTTAAGCTGGGAATAGGTTTTGGCTCAAGAGCAGATAGCCATAAAATGATTATAGTTGTTTCAGTTGGTAATTAAATGATGGCTCCAAAGCACTGGATAGCAAGGGGACTGCAAGAGTCTCCCAGCAAAAGAAGCAGCATCAGTTGCTACAGGCACATGCAAACACCTTCCCAAAATCTCACCAGCTGTTTTTGAGACAAACCCTGGTGACACCCTAAAGGGTCTCGGTGAAAAGATTGTGTATAATTAAGGAACTGGATTCAGGAGGCCCCTTCCAATACTATGTGGTATCTGTCTGGTAGTTACGTACCACAGAAGAATAATTGTCATTGATGGACTGACTGAGACAGTTAAGTAGTTTGCTAGCATTAAGAAACAGTAACATATTTTTGTAGTGCAGCAAGACTGAGAGAGGAGAGGGAAAGGCAAGAGAAAAGCAGAGCCAGCCATCTCCTGGAAGATATTCACTCCTCTGGTCACATACCCACGGCACCACCCCGGGTAGTGCCTTGAGTGAGAGGGCTAAGAGACATGTCAAGAGTGTGGCACCAAAAGTATATTATTATAGCTGTGCCATCCATAAAAAAGGAGGAAAAAAAATCCTGGACTGACTTGGAATTTGATTTACAGTGGTCTGTGTGATCCTGCGGGGGATACACAATATATGTAAGTCCCAACACACTGCTGTTTGCTCCACCCTGACTCAAGGCTTCATCCAGCCAACATCCACCTCTGGGAAACTATCACTGGCAATGGGCCTCAGCACCTACCCAACTCCTATCAACAGCGAGACATGATAAACATAGAATCATATGATGTTTTGGGTTGGAAAGGCACCTTTAAACATCATCTAGTCCAACCCTCATGTCCAACATGATAAACGTAAGCTAACACTTCAGCTAACAAAGACTCTGTGTATGGATCCTTTGCTGTGGTTCCCAGGAATAAAATCATCAGTGTCAGCTTGGGAGAGCAAGGAGTGCAGATGAATACAAGACAGAAGGACAAATGTTGTGAGTTGAAGAGCACTGGTGGCTCCAGGAGGAGATCCCTGAGAAGCCTTGTGGCTTCTCTGTTTACAAAAGCAACTGCTCTAGCCAGTCATATAACCTTGGGCTTTAAAGCCCACAGTGTCCAGATCCTTGATATCATAGTGGTGGGTGCAGTGGGAGAACCTGGGTTTGGGTTTGTTCTTATCTCCTCAAGGAATTTTTGATGTTGTCAGAAATAAAGGCATCTGTAAGATGCTGTTAGACACTATGAGAAATACTGTGACTCCACTATGCATCACTCAGACTGGCTCCGTCGTTTATCTCAGTTTCCAAAGGCACAGAAATCCAAGAGCAGCTAAAGTCAGACTCTCTGAAGAGGAAGTTTTCTCCACAGATCTAAGCCTTTGGAAAGAGTCTCTGTGTGATTTAAAAAAAAACATATATATTTCTGCTTATTGACTTCCTTACACCTGCCTAAGTGTGGAGTTTTATTTTTTTGCACTTTTTAATTACTTATTACATTTACTGTTTGGATTATTGACAGCAGTGATGCAGTACCTTAGTATGTATTACTTCACTTGCAAATGTAATTAACATCTATGGGGATGAGTCTGGCTGGAGACAAGTGTGGGAACACTCAGTCTTATGTTTTACTCGTTTGTGGGAGGGAGCCATTCCTGTGGCTTTTTCAGATAGAGCAAGACATTTTTGTGCAACAGGGCTGAGGGTTCTACAGGCATTTTTGCAGCTTGCAATTATTTGTTACCCAGAGAAAACTAAGGACAGGAAAAAAAGCATTATCTTGCCAAGATGGTAAACAATATAGGTTTCCTAAGAATCCTGAGCATTTGCTGATGGCTTAGTCCCTGAGCCTTTGGATGTCTCCCAGCCTCACAGTTGTCTCTAACACCAATGCTTGTCTGGCGTGTGGCACAGTGACAGGGGCAGCAAAGAGCCACAGTGCAGTCGGTGGAGGGAAAATGCAGAGCCCTGCTCACCAGTGGGCCAGCTGCAATGAACCCTCTCACATCAGCCTTCCTCTGCATTTGGAAATGTCAAGTACATTTGTGCCTCTGCGTCACGTCTGCCACCAGCCCCAGAGCTGCACCAGCGGGTCGCTGGGGCAGGAGCACAGCGTGGTACTGCTGTCATGAGCCCACGTGTGACAAAAGCCTCTCCAGATGAGTCACACAAAGTCCACGTGGTTTTCATGCTGGCTGGAGTATTTGTAGAGTCATTTGGATCTGATTGCCCAGCTCCTCCAGCAACTACAATCAGAACAGTATTTGTAAGGTGAGTCTGAGGTGCCTTTGGTGGCTTCTTGACCCCATGAACCCTGTAAGAGAAAAAGAAGGAAGAAGATGGTGGCAGAGTAGATATGAGAAGATAGATGCTGAAATACTCAGACTGCTTTAAAGCAGCATGCAACTTACATTTAATGGCATGAAATCTTTTGGTTTCTTTAATTTGAAAGTATGGGGGGGGGGGAATTCCACATACCAAAAAAGGATTTTATCTAATCCCACCAATTAGGTAGGATCCTTCTGATACCATCAGTGAGCTGCCTGGTGATGTATAATGCTGCATCTATGAAGGCTTTGTGTATATGTGCTTATTCTTCACCCTAATAAATCTTTTCATTAACTCATTTATTTCAACAGTAATCTAAATGATTATGCAAGTACTGACCAGCAAAGTTACCCATGTGACATTGCCAAGGTTGTTCATCAGGCACAACAGTTGTCCTGCACCAAAAAGTTAACACTTTCAGGACACAGCGTTCAGCTCCAAGATTAGTATCACATGCTCTTCTAGGCATCGGAAAGTTCCTGCAAGCTTCAAGTGCATATCAAAACAGTATCACGGAGGCCTCCAAGGCCATGCATCAAGCCACAGCAGGAAATGGGGACCTGGCTTATCCACTTCAAAGCCAGAAGACCTTAGCTGCAGGCAGGTTAATTCAGCAAGCCCCAGATAAATCTTATAGTTGAGTAAACAGCCCCAACTATTTTTGACCACATGGACACAGCAATTGTTTCTTTAGTACAAGCTCTACAACAACCTGAGAAACCACTGACCTCTATGCTGGGCAGCAGCTGGGGGCTGTCCTCCATGCAAGCCTCTGTGGAGCAAAGACTACCCTGGCTACCAGCCAGGGGCCATGCAAAGGAACATCTTGCAGCCCTGGGCCTAGCACCTCTCTCACACTTTACGGGTCCATTTCATTTTTACTGCATGGCAAATTGATCATCCTCTTCCCCTGAAATGTCTGCTTTAAGAGCATAGCTCTGAGGCAAAGGATAAAGCTGGCTCCCTCCACGTTCATGTCACCTCTTATAAGTGACATTTGCATACTCAGCATAGTCACTGTAGTGCTAGACCAGCCCACAACATAAACTCCTTCAGCAGCTGAATATATAAGGCAGCACTTAAGCATGTATTACTAGGGATGGGGGGGTTATTCAGAAACACACTTGAAAATCTGGTTATCAAGGTAGAGCACAGAAGCTGACAGGTTTGCACCCAGCTCCAGCATTTACCCTACGAATTGGTCACTGTGGGAGAAGAGCTTTTGCCTAACACCAGTTGCAGGTACCACGTCTGACCACCAGACAGTCAAGGATTTACTAAAAGGAGAGAGAAACAACAAAGAAAAAGAAAAAAAGGAGAAGCAGATGAGGAGAATGTAGCAGCTCAAGAGATCTTTAAGTTCTTCATGACTAAATAATCATTAATTTGGTTATGAAGAACTCTTTGATCCTCCACCCACAGCCGGAAGCCACTGTGCAGCAGGAACCATTTGTGAAACCACTCTGTGGAAGGTCAACATACTGTAGGTTCAATAAGTCTGATGCGCATTTGTTTCACCTTTCCCACTGCCCCAAAACAAACTGAAAATTAAGCACTGAATTTATTGAAGAATCTTTACTCATTTTCTTTCCAATTTAAATTATGCTTATGAAATACAAGTGAAAAACAACTCAAAGAAATATGTTGCTAATCTCTACAAAATAGTCTAAATAATAATGCACTTACATCATTTACACAATTTACCTTCACAATAAAATAGGAGCGCTTAGATCAATATTTACATATTGACAGAGAACGCGGTCATGCAGCCATCTGCTTCTGGTGCTCCCTCCTTCTGGAGTACCTCTAGGATACCACAACCTGCACTCAAATCCTCCTACAGGGAGAAAGCCCTGACAAAGTCTTTCTAGGTGCAGGGACCTGCCCGTAGGATGCCAAAGAGACCAAAATGGTGGCAATTATTTTCTTTTTCATCTTAAAGCTGCCACTGTAGCTCATGAGCACACATCAATGAGTTATTTAAGGAATTCCCTGATACAGATTTTTGCTTCACTATATTAGGCACTTCATTATAAAAGGTATTTATTATGGCTTATGCAAAACAATACACTTTCCTCAGGATGTGTACTCGCCAGAGTCAGTGGGAGAAAGAGACATGTCCATGGGCATGCTTTGCGTCAGTGTCTTGGGCTAGCCTGCATTAGAAATCTAGATCGTATTTCTTAATATTGATCCTGAAGGTAGCACTTCATCAAGACCTGATCTTTCCAGCAAGTCAAGCAGTAAGTGTATTTTGAAGCTTAGTATATCTCACTTTTCCCCCCGATTATTGGTAGCTAGAGCTTTCCTTCTGACAATAAGTTAACTACTTAAAACCATGCTGTTGAATATGCCATTGTGTGACATATCCCACATACGATTGTCTTCAAAGAGTACACACCATAGGTTGAGGGATTATTTACATATCTTAACATGTAGAAAATAAAGTTGTAGCTTACCAAATAATAAATATAGATCAAGAGAGTACAATATTGAAATAAAATAAATTAGAATGATTCTCTGGGTGTTGAGTTTCCTCCATTAAGGCCTGAGCCAGAGACCATAGGAAAACAAACAAACAAACAAACCAACCAACTAGTGATGTTTTTTCAATGGCTCGAAAAGGTTTTGGATAGGGCTCCTTTTTAGACACAGGCTGTTTGAAATACAATGCTTAGCTAGGCTGACAGGTATTTGAAATCTATATGATCAAACAGCAAAACTTACCTCTAAAAGGAGTCTTTTGGGTAAAACACTTTAGAATCAATACTGAGTTTATTAGGAAGAGTATAGTTCTTGCAGATTGTCTCGACATTAAATCAGCAGCAAGGAAATAAGCATACAGTTAAGAACACAACGTATTTGTGAGGCAAATACGTGTTAGTGCACATGATTTTCCAAAAACTTCACTCCTCGGCTACACTTGTGCATATTTCAGAACACTTCTAACTAGACAGTTAATAAAAGTCTTCTCATGACTATTGCTAAGTTTGCCATTAAACCCCCCCCCTGAAAAACAGTTAGGAACAACTTACTCAAGAACGATGCCAAACTTCAGGTCCAAATATATCAGAACACTGAGAAAATTGGAATCGAAGTAAAAATCTTAAAACTTAGGTCTATCAAACTTTCCAAAAAATAAAAAATTAAAAGCAGTGAATCTGCTCTCAGAATTGCACGCTCACCAGGTTTGTAAACTCTACATGAAGTCAATGAAGCACTGTTCACTGTAAGAGGCACAATGTAGATGCGCTATGCAAAGCAGTGCAGATGCTTTTGTCTGTAATTTACTTCATGTCTCCTTTTTCTCTTCTTTGAGGATTAAGCGTTTAAAGAAATTCAGTAGCTAAAAAGTCTGTCTTACAGGAAAATGTCTGAGTTTACATGGAAGGAGGAGTGACAGTCGTCCACGTGGATGCCAACCTGGCATGTGAGGAGGCATCATACTGGCTGTCAGGCAGGTCCGTGGGTGCCCCACTGTCGTACAGCGGGGAGGTGGAGGAGGTGGCAGTGACCGGGTGTGGAAGGGCTGTGTAGTGCGCTGGAGAGCCACGTAAAAACTGGGAGCTCAGGCCATTGGACATCCCGCTTGACTGAGACACTGGTGTGATGGTGCTGTTACTCACGGACCATAAGTTAGGATACTGACTGAAAGAGGGAAAGTGATAAATAAAAGAGGTTATTAGTGACTCTAGTGCCTGCTGACAGTTGCTCAGATCACAACACAGCTCCCAGGCTGGGACCATTTGCAGGAGACAGTGAGTTCTTTTAGGAAGTTCCCAGCTACTGTGAGATAGGAAGGACCCCTAGGTAGAATTTGTGTTCATGGCACCCCATCAATAAATCTAGTCTCCCTCTTTTCCAACATCAATTTTAAGAGAAGCTGAAGAATGAACAGGCTGACTGAAAAATGCAGAGGTTTGAGAGCAGATTCCTGAGCCACAGAGTACCCCTGGCCTCATGGGAAAGACTCATCATGGAGGTGGCTGAATGCAGCAGCCGTCGAACCCAGGCAGGTTTGAATCCATTGCCACAAGCCTGCTAGAGCCCTAACACCCCTTGGGTTCTTCTGTAGTCAGAGGAATGGATACCTCCAGACAACAGTTCAGGCCTCCGTGTTCATCATCTCATGTTAGTAGGGGAAGAGCCAGACTGATAGCTCCAGATTGCACAGATACTACAGAAATGTCTGCTTGAAAGGAAGGAAAGCCTTGTCAGGACACTGCAGTCTCCACAGTCTCTCTCCTCCGAGTATATACACTCACAACACACACGTATAAACACAAATATGAATTAAAAGAAACAAGGTAATTAGTTAAAAACAAACAAGCAAACAAACAAACTACAAGTAAAAGTTAGGTTCTGTTGTACAGCACTTTCTACGTATTGATCCCCAGCAGTTTCAGAAAAAAGGTAAAACATTCTTACTTTACAGTTAAGGGTTTGAACAAAAGGGGTGGCAGAAATGCCTTCCCTGAGGTCCCACAGTTCTAGTTCTACTAGTTTTATCTACTTGGACAACAACAGCACAGCAACTGAAACTCAGTAGGCTTTACAACTTTCCAAATATGTATCTTGCGAGTCAGACATAGAAAGAAGTGCTAGGAGGACATGCTTACTTAACATACATTCAGGTCTAAAACTTAGTTTCCTAATACAGTTTTCTTATACTGCATAGTAGTACATACTCTGACTAACAGCTAAGTGTCCATGTTTTTCACAAATGGAGTGGTAGATCTGAATTGCTGAGAAAGGTGCCCACACCTCAGCCCTCTGTGGTTAATAGCAAAGATTTTGACACCATATCCATAACTCTTTGAATATCTAAGTTTACCTCCAAGGGACTGACTGTAAACTAAACTCTGATAAAGGATCCAAAAGTTTAATTAGGGTAATAAGTACAAAACAGTGACATGCTAAGATGAAACAGATCAAAAATAAGGTGAAACTAAAAGAATCCTCAAATTCAATGAATGTTAGTCTAAGTGATTTGCAATCCTTAATCTAACAAATAGTGTTGTGACAAATATCTACCTTTCCAAAACTAAAACTTTTAAAAAAATAAACAAGTTTTCTGTTTCTTCAATCTCTTTTCCTTGTGAATAGTCCTTCTCATTGCCCCACCAGATAGCTAATGATTCATATGTGGCCATAAGGATTTCTACTTTTCTGGTGATTCTTTGCCTCCTTTTTCGGCCTTCTCTTCCTAGACAGTGTCAATACACTGACTTAAGGACTGCTGAGGGATGGACTCCTACCTGGAGCTGGTAGCTGTGCCAGTGCTGTGACTCATGGGCAGCATTGTTGTGTGTGTGGGAACTCCTAGAGAAGACCAGTTATCATGGGACTGCAGCATGGAAAGGCAGGCAGAGGAGTTATCGGCATAGGCTGCTGAGAAAACAAGTAAGCCCTTAAACACACTAGAATCAGACCAAAAAAAAGGATCTTGTGTTCAAATGCTATGTATAGCTTTAAACTGATCTGCTACATTACTGCCTTGCAAAAAAAATGAAACAAAACAAACAAAAACAAACAAACCAGCCCCAAACAAAATTACACACAGAAAAATTAAGTCAACTACTAGTTATGTCAACCTACCCTTTCACTGGCATTGCCACTGCTGATGTGTAAAACACCACAACTTACAACTACAAAGTCTTATTTCTGTGAAGGATCTGTTGCCAAAAAGCTGTCTTCAAATCAGCTGCTAATTCAGCCCATGCTTCCTTACTTGTTCAGTGGTAAGAGGCAGGATCCTTACTTACAGCATCCCAGTCTCTCTTCATGGAATCTCCTTTATCTCCATCATCTACACTGACAGTAACAGTTTGGCAGCCCTGGATAAAAAGCATATCACTGGACATACTCAGTTTTGAGCTAAGCATGCCACCATGGGCTATGAAGTCTGTCTTAGGCACCATCAGGATTAAACTGTGGCTTAAATTGATAAGGTTGTGATCAAAACTGGCCGGCCAACTCATCAGAAGCACTAGGAAGCCATAAAGGGAATACTACACAGCCATCCACAGTGAGAAAGATGCTGCTGTGACAGCTGGCTAAGGGAAGGAGAAGAGTGTCCTTGATGAGGAGCAGGGAACAAGAAGGAAAACAGGAGGCGTTTTGTTCTTTTGTTTTGTTTCAAGTCATTAAACTTGCATAAAATTTCCAAAATGCAAGGGTATCCCACAGAAAGCTACTTTTCCACTTTTAAATGAACTACAAAGCTTGGTCAGGCTGCATCCAGAAGCCTGTGTATTACTTCACAATTCAAAATATTGAATATTATTTTTAACTGGAACCTTCAATATCCATACAAGCTGAAGATCTAGAATTGTTAACAGGCCTTTGTCAGAAGAAACAATTAAAAAAAATTTAAAATAAAAAATTACTGTTAAAAATGCTTTTTTTTTTTCCTCTCCCTTAAGTACCTATGTCTTAAGGTACTAAGCCTTGAGCTATTTGGGTATTTCTAAGAACAACGTTTAAATAGCTCTGAAGTTTGCTCAGCTCCATATTGTTTCTATGTATCCAGTTGTGATACATTCATTGAGAACAGCCTTAATGCACTGTTAACATCAACAGGCAGGTAAAACTGACATAATCAGGCCCTTTACTATTACATGATAATAACAAGTGACACTAACAAAACCAGATATATGCTACTTCATTTCATTGTATTACCTGTAAGTAATGATTAAAAACCTCACTTTCAAAAAACTTAAAAAAAAAAAGTCAAAAGTCTAATTTTGCGGGTTGAAAGAAGTCAAAAGCACAAGACAAATCCAGTACAATATAATCTAAACAATTAGCAGAGGCAGTTCTACTCCCTCTCAGTTTTGCCATCATAAAGAGACTGAGGACACAGTCACTGTCCTTATCTCTTTGCAATGCTGGCCCCAAGCCCTCTGCACAAACTGAGGTAGATAGTGACCTCGGTTTCTGTGTCATCGCTCAAGATGCCCACTGCTCAAAGCTCACGTCCCTCGGCTCATTTCCCATCATTTTACAGAGTTGCCATGTCAGACTTACTTGGCGAGTTGTTTCTGTGGGTGTAGGGGCTGGGGTAGGGTGCAGGACGGTGGTTCCTCAGCGATGAGTACCTTTCACAGCTGTGAGCAGGGGAGAGTGACAGAGGGGCTCCGAACTGAGCGTGAGGGTTGGCAGGTGGGCACAGAGTCCCGGTCCCGGGAATAAGCCAACTACCTACTGTGGGGAAGCAAGATGTTTGTAAAATGGGTACGTAATGCTGCCAGACAAGGACAGGATAACAGCAACAAAATAAATATTTGGTCAGCGAGGAAATGCACACTCAGAAAAGGAAACAGAGTTTCAACATGGCTGAAATATTTGGATCTTTACAACTTTCCTAGGCAATTTTATAAAGGAAAGTGAGATTACAGTTTAGGAAAAACCCTGTGTCAAGCTAACATAATTGTTTAAATTATCACTTAATTAAAAACACAGTAAGGAAATACTGAAATGATTAAACACTGCCTTACATAGGTAGTGTGCGCTCAGTAATCGCTAGTTTTAAATTGCTCTTTGGGGGGCAAAATCTACAGCTAACCTCTGATGTTTCTCAGCCTACTATGAGGAACTCTTACAAATGAAGTATTTTGTGTGTGTATATATATATACACACTGAAACAAAATAATTCCTACTGCAACTCAACTTCCCTGAAAGAATTTTTTGGCAATAATGTGCTAAAAGAGAAATCATTAAAACATTAAGGTTTTTCATTAATCTTAAGCAAATGTCCCTGATTTTCCCGAAGTGCCTAAAACATAAGTGCCATTTCAGTAATTTTATGCTGTATTTTGAAACAAAGTTTTGTCTCCATATCTGCATGAATATTGTTGTCCTTATATAGAAAGATGGGTAGTTTTTTGAACATGAAGGTGGCCGCAAGATTCCATTAAAGGATTTTGAATGCAATACAGAAAAGTCTTAACCATGCACACATAGATCATGATGTTTATACAATCATAAACCTGTATAAAACACAATCATAAGGACTGGTAATATTATTCTCCCTATGACCTAACAAGTCACCCAGAAAACACTGCTCTCAAAGTTTTGCTTAACAGATGAAATGGAAGAAATAAAAGTCATGTTCATGATGCAGAATGAAAGAAAACGTACACTGTGAATACCCAGACTGTTGATTATCTCCCACTTCCTCCATCATGTCTTTGTGATCACTTCTATAAAAGAAACCGTGTTGCATTAGTTAAGAATACGCTTTTAGGAATCTATGTAAAAAATCCACTCTTTAAAATTAAGAGCTCTCACCTTTCTTTTGCATCAAGAAATGCCTTTGCAAACGGATTGTATTTAATTTTTAAAGCTGTGATCTAAAAACAACAACAAATATCTTTATTTGCAAGTATCACCATTCATCATCATAGACATTAGGATCTGAATTAGGACTATCCATTGAAGTTAGTGAAATCACAGATTTTTGAAGAAATAAGATTATGCCCATAATACCAACCTATGGACATCACATAGCCCCTAAGTTCTGAAGCATTAGCAGAGGGCTAGGAATTAGTTCCTCATCCACGTTCTAAGAGGCTGAATTGCCTGGGTTTATTGATCAGCTAAGGAAACAGCTAGGGAAGGCAGTACACTAAAGAGTTACAAAAAGCTTCACATTTCAAACCAGAGCAGAATGGCCATGAAAAAAAAATCTCAAAAAGATTGGCAGTATGCAGATTCACTACACATCAGCGTGCATTTTGGCCAAAAGGGAAAAGCCAGTTTTGAAAACAGCATGTCCAGTTAATTCACTGTGTAGCTGAAAATGACGCCTGTATTTCTTACCGCACTTGCTTGCCCCACAGAATCTTTTAAGAATTAATCTCCTACAATGAATTTGCAGTACATATTGAGACAAACAGCGATCAGAACTTCGTGCTATTAGACATTCATAGAGCTTTTACATATATTACTTTCATTTTTCGTATTTAGCCTCAAACAAACACAGAAAGAACTGAAAGATACAAGATAAGATCCATTATTTTGCTCTGCAACATGCACTTTGCCACTTGAAACCTCCTAGTACTCATATCCTTTCTTCCCTGCTGTGCATACCTCCTCATTCTGGTAGGCCGTCACGGCTATAAACTGGGTCTCTGGGAAGGAATGGCTGGTGATCATCCGTTGTGGGCCACCCACTCGCACTATATGAATCCTTGGCTCATACTTGTGCAGAGAGTTCAACATGATCTGTGAGCAAACGGACAGAGCAAGTAAGCAGTGACAGAGTGGCGGCAGATGCTGGGAGATGCAGAAATCACTCAGATTTAAAAGTATCTAACGATCCATCTTTCCAGCAGAGTAGAAAGAGGCAACAGGTACAAACAAACCTGAAACACAAAGCTGTAAGAAAAGGAAAGGAACACTGCAGTCAGACACTCCAATGTTTTGCCTAGTCATCCTCATCCCTGTTACTTGACAGCAAAGCAAACACGTTGGTGATAAAATAGCCAGAAAGATGCATCTGCTACACCGTTGGTATTACGGGGTATTCAGAACAGAAATACATTTTTAAAAAGAAAGCCGATGTATCAAGGGCACCCATCCTTGGCGGAAAGACCAGCTCTGATGGAAGAATGTAGTGAGGGGCAGGTGAAGGGGAAGCGTGACCCCCCCCACACCCCAGCACGTTTGATAACAGCAGTATAAAAATGGGCATTAAAGGAGGACGTGAGCGGTGGCTCGGCAAGACCCCGCAGGGCCGGGTCGTGTCGGGTCAGTCCAGCCCCGGTGAGCGGGGCAAGGGTGGCGCGGTGCCGGTGCAGGTCCCGGTGCCGGTACCGGTGCGGGTCCCGGCGCTTACCTGCCCGCCGCCGTTAAGCTTATTGGTGAGTTTGACTTTGCTGAAGGAGACGGGCGCCTTCATCCAGTGAGCGCCGAAGTTGGGCGAGTCGGGATGGATGTAAACGCAGCTGGGCGCCTGCGGCTCCGGCTTCCCGCCCGGCACCCACTCCCCGTTCACGTACTTCCAGCGGTGCCCGTCGGCCGCCACGAAGTCCAGCAGGAAGGAATACATGGCGTTAGGGTCCAGCCCCGACACGCTCACCTTCAGCACGGGGAACATCCTCCTGCGGGGCGACAGGGAGGCGCGAGGCACGGCGAGGGGCAGCCCCCGCCTCCCCCCCGGGCTCAGCCGGGCGGCCGCCCACGCCGCCACCGGTACCCCTTCGCCTCCCCCCCAGCCCCGGAGCCCGCAGCCACCCCTACCTGCCGTTTTTGGTGACGATCATCTCGTTGGTGAGCTCCTTGAAGCGCAGCCACAGGTCGTTGTCCTCCAGCGCGACCCGCAGCTCCCGCTCCGTGGGGTCCCCCTTCTCGCTGCCCGCCTGCAGCTCGCTCTCCACGGCGCTCAGCAGGTGGTCCACCCGGTACTGCGGGGGCTTGCCCGCGCCCTCCGTGCCGGGGGAGCTCATCCTGGCCCGCGCCCACCCTGGCGGGGCAGCCGCCCGCGCAGAGCCCCGAGCGGCTGCGGCGGCGGGGCCGGGGCTGACTCCACTTGACCTCCGCGGCCCCAGCGAGCGGGAGCGGGGAAGGGGCCGCTGTTATACTCCGTCATAAACACCCCCCCGGTGACATCACAATGCCGGCGGGGGGGCTCCGCTGATTGGTTGACGGCCGCTTTGATCTGTCCGGCCGGCCTTTCCTATTGGCTGCCCGCGGCCATATCACAACAGTGCCCGGGGAAGCCTGTGATGTTAATTGCAGCTCGCGGGATTAAACGCGGCTATTTTATGTAAATCTGCCCCCAAATGTTTGCACCTCTATCAAAGCCGCCGGGGCCGGGGCTCCGGCAGCCGCGGAGGAAATGGCCCATCTCGGCAACAGCCTCATAACCTGCGTGCGGCACCTCCCGCCTCCCGCAGCAGTCATTAGCGGGGCCACCGACGCCCGCCACAGCGAGCTCCTGAGTCTGGCTTCAGTCCTGGATGGGAGACACTCTCGCCGCGGATTCGTGTTTTTATATTTAGAGGGGGGAAAAAATGTGGAGTTCTTCCCCCCAGATCCTCGCAGAGTGCCCGCAGCCCCCAGTCGTGTCCTCCCCTCAGTCCCCGGCGCCCCCCTCCGCCGCTCCCTCGTCATGAATCGTGGCGCTTCTGCTGACGTGAAGGTTGCAGTTAGCAACGACAACCCTTGCTGGAAAAGTCAGCCAAAAAGTTGAAACCGCCCCGTAGAGCAGCTGACCAGAAACCTGTTAAATTTCCCCAACTTTTAGCGAGCACAAGAGCCCATGCGTGAGAAGAGGCGCAGAGTTTGCCTCTCACCGCAGACACAGACAGTGCCTTCGCAGCCGAGATGCTCTACCACGGTGGTTTCCACCTAAATAAAAGAAAAAAAAAAAAACCAAACCAACAAAGAGAAAAAGCCCCAAACAAACAAAAACAACAACAACAACAAAAAGTCTACGACCCTTCACACCTAAATAAAAAAATAATCCACTTATGAAAACCTATTCGATAGCCAAAGGCTTCATTTCGTACAAACAAGAAGAAACCCCTCGAGTTTCTGCGGGCAAGCGTGGAGCCCGAGCCTCACGGGTGAAACTGTGCAACGGTCTGAATTGCTTTTAAAAGCTGTTTGGCGCAAAAGCAAGAGATGGGTCGAGGGAGAGGAGAGCTGTTTTGAAATGCTCCCGCCCGCCGGTGTTTTAATAGTTTGCATTCTCCGGGGCTGCGGCGGTCTGTGGTGTGAGGGAAACAGTTTATTACCTTTCCGTGAGAATCCCTGGATAGAGGGCGAGGGGGAGAGAGGTGACAATGAGCAGGAAATAGTTCAATGGGGTCTCTTTAAACAATAACAAGTTCTTTAAACGGGAGCAAAGGAGAAGGGAAAAGAAGAGGCGCGGTGTAAAAATAAGGTTTTATTGTAAAAAAATATAGGCATCTTCTCCCTCTCCAAACACCTCACATCGTCGCTGCCGGGATTTTTAGGGTTTTAGGAGAAAGTGCCCGCGGTACACAGGCTATCTGGGAGCAGGACGAGCTGGAAGTCAGGGCCGTCAGGGGAAGGAGCGCCGAAGGGGTCCCTTTTGCAGGACGCAGATGACGGTTCAGCCCGGGCGCTGGCTCTTCCTGCGGGCAGGCACCCCCTGCCTGCCTCCCTGCCTGCGCCCCTGCCTGCGCCCGCTGCCTCCGCACACCGCGGAGCAGCAGCCCAGCGTGTCTACCTCCATCCGACTTCAAATAAACCCAATGCTTCCGCTATTGTTTTCGGTTTCTTTTTGGTTGAGGAGCTACGACTTAGGGCTGTATTTTCATTACACAGCAACATTGGGCTTATATACGAACTTACTCAACTTTGGTTTTGGTTTTTTTTTTTTTCCCCCCTTCAACCTGACATGTTAAATTCCGCACTCCAGCTCTCTTCAATCATTGCCCAGAAACACGCGGAAAATTGTTACCCCTTCAGATTAAGTCCTGCGTTGAAGTTTCTTCAAGCGCTTTCTGCTCGAGCATCTACCGCCCTCTTTTTGTCCTCTTAGAAAGGGGAAAGCAGCATTTGCAAAGAAATTCTCGGCGAAGCTTATTAAGTTGATACGTAGTCGTTACCATAGATAATTTGAGATGGTCTTCTCACTATCAGGTATTTATTTCACTGAAAAGGTGCTTACACTCAAAACAAAGAAACACGTCCTAGCAAAAGCCAGAAGCATTCAAACCACCAAAGACCACGGCATGTTCTATTTCCGTCGGGTTGGCGGCATCATCTTTCTTCGCTCTTGTATTTTGAAGGCGACGTTTCAAATACCTTAATCCTGAAAAAGCCGAGCACCAGGAGAAGTTTATCCCAGAGAAGGACCCGCACGGACAGTCACCCCCTCCGTGCAGGTGAATGGGAGAGAAGGGTCTTTTTTCCCCTTGGAGAAGTTTCATCCCTTTTAGGTTAAGGTCCGCGGGGAGGGAGGAGAGGGCGAGAGTGGTGGTGGGGAGGTGATGGTGGCGATGGGTCCCGTGTAGAGCAAACTCCAGCCTCGGTTCTTCCTCAACTCGACTTCACCTGACAATTAACATGTTGAAGATCCAAGAGCAGCAGAACCAACCGGGACTGAAGGACACGGGACCGTTTTGGGTGGAAAATGAACGGTTCCGAAAATGAATAAACAAAATAAATAGAGCCGATCTAAATGTATATTTAGGTGACCAAAGCTTTAAAAATACTATTGTAATTCTTCCGGGTGGATACTTCAAGGAAGGGCTAATTCCTAATATACAATTATACACGGCACAAGGAATGGGAAGCAATCTCAACCCCTTCAGCAGCAGACACTCATCTGTATGATTACTACTTTTTGGATTGATCGTTCTCTTTAGGCAAAGGGAGGAGAGTTGAAATTGAATTTAATTCGATGTATTTCACGTTTTACTTAATACTTGGCAAATGACCGCCCTCCTCGTCCCATACAAATAATGTATGCACTCAAATTGAGTGGGTCTTTCAAAGAAGTCTATCCGGCTTAAAATTTTAACTGACCATAAAAAGAAAAACTCAAAAACAAACAAACAAAAAGACACACACATACACAAAAAAAACCCACAACCCCCCCCCCCCAAAAAAAAGAAAAAAAACAACAAAACAAAACACAAAACGCAAAACCTCAAACACACCAAAACCCAAACACTTCCCAGAAGTTATAGATAATCTTTGGAACGGTGGAAAAAAAGAAAAAAAAACCCAAACAAACCACCCAAATCGTAAAGTTTTTCCTCGGCTTGGATTCCTGCCGTCTTTATTTTATTTCCTTCTCCCTCTTTCTGATCTTAATTGCACTTTGGTTCTCAGGAGAGAGGACTCCCCACCTCCATAGCCTTTTCACCGAGAGCTGCAGTGCATGACAGTTTACAGCCAAAAAACTTCCTCCAGCCGAACAGCTATAAAGATTCCCGATTTATAGCAATACTTTCCTTCTTGCATGGAGCGAGTAGTAGCCTCCAGCTGTTACCTCGGGTTCGTAAGACTCGTCCCTCATTCCCTACCTTATTCCCCTGGACAGCTCAAATCCCCAGACAGCGTCCCAACGGGAATCCGCCCGTGTCCGCTCCCGCAGCCCTCGGGCACCAGCTGACCCATGTGCAGCTTTAATCGCCTGGGGATGCCGTGCAAAAATGAGTTCGTGGTTAGGTACTGGAGGTATTCGTTTAATTATCTTTAAACTTGCAGTTTGAAGAGGGGGGGGAGACGGACACACGCAATTAACACAGCCCTCGGTGCCAGGCCGGCGTCTCTGCAGCCCCCGCCTCTCGCCGCCGCCCCGGGGAGCAGCGCTGGGCCGCGCCGGCACCCACCGTACCCGGGGTGAAACCCACCTTTCAAAGGCTAAAACGTCCCACCCCTGAAGCATAAGCACCTGCTTTCCCTCGACCTACCTCCCCCCCCCTCCCCCCCCCCTTTTTTTTTCCCCTAAAAAAAGAGAATACGTTTAATATAAAATATATTTAACATAGATGTATATCTCTATTTGTCCGCTGCTCTTCCCTGGGCACTGGAGAGGAATGTCCTACTGATAATACTGTTGAGGCATTGATCGAGGAAGTAAATGACATTTTCATAAGAAGCTTCTGTGCTTTATTTTAATCTGGCATAGCATTTTCCTTATACAGAAGAGTTAAACCAGAAAAAGCCTGAAGATCGTACTGGGAGAGCTCTTCATAAGAACTCACCATTTTGTAACCCTAATGCAATACCATGTACCTACAGAGGAAAAGACAACATGTGAAAACATACAGTAGTTTTATCCATTTTTAAGTTTATATATTGTGAGCATTAAGCCTCTGGAATAATTGTTTCTGGTTCTCTACTTTTAGTATTTAAGGAATAGAAGGGATTTTATCCAAAGGTTTTTATGTGCACGCATTTTTGAAAAAACATTTTCTTTTCAAGTAGTCTGAACAGAGCACATGTTGATTTTGATTTGTTTTGCTTTTCCCCTTTAGCATTTGGAAGGGCAAGGCAAAGGCAGAGCACCATCCTGCATTTTCCGAAGGTGGCAAAACTCCCGTTGACTTAGATCTTTGGTTGAGTACTGCTAAGTACCCGCTCCCTCTCAAATGCTCAGATCCTGAGGTTTCCCTCATGCAAGTCAATGATCAAACTTCCAATGACTTCAGCGCCTGCTGCACTAGACAGCACCAACTGGGGAAAAACAACAAAACAAGATGAAGCTCCCTTGAGAGCCCTTAAAAGAGAGTCTGGCTCAAAGATGGACAAAATCAGCAAACCTGAGGGCAGAGTACTTTTGATCCAAACTCAAAATTTTGAGCTAGAATATCCTTTTCAATATCTTAATGATATTGCTTAGAAGGCTGGAGCTATTTAAACCAAGTTATCCTGAGTGAGTTACTGGGAACAAGTAGATGGCACAAATAAGACCCATCCACCACTCTTAAGAGGCCATCTCTTGAAAAACTGCAGAGAGGCAAGCACAATGAAGCACTGGAGACGCAAAGAAAAGTAGTAGCATAATCAGTACTGTTCATTGCTTTCTCCTGGACTAAAGGATAATCTTAAAAAAAACCGACCAACCAAATTCCAAAACAACAACCAACCAAACAAAACCAAACCCCAAACTGAAGACATATTCTGCTTTAAACGGGGACCATAGGACTCTGATGACAGAAAGTACTTGCCCCATCATAAACATCCTAGCAGGAGTCCTGCCAAGAGACTCTACCATAAACACCACCTTTTCCTGTGCTTCAACCCACATAGTACCCAAAGGACACTAATGTAAATGTGAATTTTCTTGCTGAGATATGTCAGGGTAAATTAAAAAATCTAGTGTTCAGGTCTCAAGTATAAAAAATCCTCAGCTTTTCAGACATTAATAACCAAACCAATATACTCTTACTGGGAATATGAATCTTTGTCCTGAATATTATGTGTCTTCATCAAAGTTTGCAGTTCTAAGAATCAAACAGGCTATATTTCTTTTGCAGTTCTTTTAAAATCAAAGATTTAAGGCTGTTGGGAATCCATAGTTTCTCCTTTTCCTCCTCTTCAAACAGTTCAGAGAGATTACTGTAAGGCTTAAGATAAACTGGGTGCTTCACAGCTACAGAATATTAACACCACTAGGCAAAAAGACCGAAATCCTGAATTGTATTTGCAGAATTTTTTAAAAACAAATCAACTTATTTTCTTTTTTTTTTTCCCTGCTCCTTTACTATTTTAACATTTTTTTTCCTCCTTTCTGATAGAAAACTGTTTTCTTCTTTACCTCATTTGAGTTAATCTCCACCGATACCAACAGTTCTGTGTAACTCTGATGCTGTCTTCATCATCTCCATGCAGCTGGCTTAGAGGAAAGAGCTGGAACTTAACTCAGTCTAGATACTACTTGAACTCACAGGTAACACACTTTTATATCAACTGAGACACTTTTTACCCCCCCCAACTGTTTCTTGTCTTACACTACTCTGAATGCAATTAACTTATTTCTTCCAAACTGTATGTGACCTACCCCTACTTTATATATCCAGCCCTTCATCTTACCCACACTTACTTCACTATCAAGGACTTCTCTGCACTTTCCCATTACTACTTTTAAGAAAGTGAAAAATTCCCAAACTGAACAAATCACGACTATATTTTCCTGTAAATTTTTTTTTTTTTTTTTTTTTCCTTTCTTCCATTAGGTACCCAGCATTTATGTTATGCACCATTCTGGACTGATCTGCTCAGAGAAAAATAGGTGGTAGAAGGACCACACAAAGCAGAAGAACAGGACTGTGATGCCAATGACTTTAAATCTGTACAAGGAATAAACAAGACATCATTCACTGGAAAGTGGCAAATGCAGAGAAAAGAGAAACTCCTGCCACAAAGGCTCCTTAAAGAAACTCCTGGTGGACTTCTCAGGAAGACAATGGGCAAACTAATGACAGCTTCTTCCTGTCATACAGGG
This sequence comes from Todiramphus chloris collaris, assembly GCA_025345505.1. NCBI lineage: Eukaryota > Metazoa > Chordata > Aves > Coraciiformes > Alcedinidae > Todiramphus > Todiramphus chloris. The sequence goes on from JANVCC010000020.1 coordinate 6,554,460, forward strand.
GTCAGATCTGGAGAGCAGCTTCTGGGATGTACAGGCGTACTTGTCGTCCTCTGTTTCATGACCAGGAGTGCAAAATATTTTGCAAACTTCAGCCTTTCTGTGTTAAATGCACCGATCAAGCTCTGACAAACTCAAATGATTCCTACAGCTTCCTATTTTGAATTCAGAAAAGGTTAATTGGGTCTTGGACTCTTTTTCCTGCCTTATGCTACCTAACGAGCTTATCTGTGGGAAGATGGTTGACCTGCTATGCCACCTGGATGGCTTGCTGTGCCACCTGGACACTCACAAGTCTATGGGGCCAGATAAGATCCACCCAAGAGTACCGAGGGAGCTGGCAGAGGAGCTTGCCAAGCCACTCTCCATCATTTATCAGCAGTCCTGGTTAACAGGGGAGGTGCCAGATGACTGGAGTCTTGCCAGTGTGATACCTATCTACAAGAAGAGCCTGGAGGAAGATCTGGGAAACTACAGACGTGTCAGTCTGACCTCGGTACCAGGAAAGATTACGGAGCGGTTCATCTTGAGTGAGCTCACACAGCAAGTGCAGGGCAAACAGGGAATCAGGCCCAGCCAACATGGGTTCATGAAGGGCACGTCCTGTTTGAACAACCTGATCTTTTACGACCAAATGACCTACCTAGTAGATGGGGGGAAAAGCTGTCGATAGTGTCTGCCTGGACTTTAGTAAAGCCTTTGACACCATCCCCCACAGCATTCTGCTGGAGAAGCTGGATGCTCACGGCATAGACTGGTGTGCTCTTCGCTGGGTTAAAAACTGTCCGGATGGCCAAGCCCAGAGAGTTGTGGTGAATGGAGCTAAATCCAGTTTGCAATTGTTCACAAGTGGTGTTCCCCAGGCTCAGTGCTGGGGCCAGTCCTGTTTAACAACTTTATCAATGATCTGAATGAGGGGATTGAGGGCACCCTCAGTAAGTTTGCAGACGACACGAAGGACTGTTGTTCTGCTTGAGTGTAGGAAGGCTCTGCAGAAAGACCTGGTAAGGTCAGATCAATGGGCTAAACTCAGTTGTGTGAGGTTTAACAAGGCCAAATACTGAGTCCTGTACTTCAGCCACAATAACCCCCTGCAATGCTACAGGCTTGGGGAGGAATGGCTGGAAAGCTGCTGGCAGAAAAGGACCTGGGGGTGCTGGTTGACAGCCAGCTGAACATGAGCCAGCAGTGTGTCCACGTGGCCAGGAAGGCCAACAGCATCCTGTATCAGAAATGGTGTGGCCAGCAGGAGGAAGGAAGGGATTGTTCCCTGTGCTTGGAAGTGCTGAGACTGCACCTCGAGTACTGTGTCCAGTTTTGGGCACCACAGTACAAGAAAGGCATTGAGGTGCTGAAGCAGATACAAAGTTGGGCAATGAAGTTGGTGAGGAGATTGGAAACCGTGTTCTATGAGGAGAGGCGGAGGGAGCTGGGATTGTTTAGCCTGAAGAAGAGGAGGCTGAGAGGAGACCTTATTACTCTCTAAAGCTACCTGAATGGAGGTTATAGTGAGGTTGGTGTTGGCCTCTTCTCCCTAGTAACTAACAAAAGAACAAGAGGAAATGGACACAAGTTGTGCCAGGGGAAGTTCAGATTAGATATTAGGAAAAATTTCTTTACTGAAAGAGTAGTTAAGCATCGGAATAGGCTGTCCAGGGCAGTGGTGGAGTCACCATCCCTGGAGGTGTTCAAAAAAATGTGTGGATGTGGCACTTTGGGATATAGTCTAGTGGTCATAGAAATGTAGGGCAGAAGGTTGGACTTGATGATCTTGACCAACAGTGCGTTTTTCGTGCTGGATGCTTTTTGAACACTTGTTTGTTTTAGTCCCACTTGCTTCCATCATGCTGTATCCATTGGTTCATTTTGCACTTTGAATTTGGTTTAAAAATTCTGATTAGTAAAAAGGGACTATTTAAGCCCTACCTTTTTGACTAGCAGTCTGTGCCGTCACTACCGCACGCAGATACAACAGAGACGATGAATAAGAAGCAAATGATGAATGTGTGGGGACCACATCGTGCAACAACCACCAGTGTATGTGCTAGGAGAGGCATTGTCAGGAATGCCTAGGAGGCACTAAGGACACATGAGCCTCTCTTTGAAATCTCTGCACTTTAGATGCTTTCCCAGGAGCAGAAAATATTTATTGCCCTTGTTGAGAAAATGTTAGCTGTGAGCTGGGACTAGTGGTCCACGTAGTCTAACAGTGGTTAGCTGATACATAGGAAGATGTGATCCTTCACTCCTGACTATGCAGATTATTTTGTAATGTTTCCAGGCAGAGGGGCATTGCCTTTGTGGTTCCCTTGACTCACTTATTCCCTAAAGCATGAAGATTTATAGCTGTGATTTTTGTAAGACAATTTAACTATAAAAGTTTTTCTAATCCACCTTGTATCTGACCTTTAGACTAATTACAATTTCTCATTCCCGTGAAACTACTTTATCTATCTATCTATCTATCTATCTATGATCTAGTAGATGTTCACTGCATTCCTAGGTTATCATAAATATTCTTACAGGTTGCTGGGAAAAATGTGTAACTCCCTTACCTTGAAAATCCATGCAGTCTATAGAGGCGCAATTTAGATAATGCTGTGCACTAGGTTTCTTTCACTCAGTTCTGATTCCAACAGCCTAACATCAAATTCTCAGGTAAGACCAACTAAACAGCAGTGGATCTAACTGCATTTCTTCTTACCCCCTTGGACCTGAGAAAACTTCTTCCCCAAGCTTCCTCTCACCAGCTCGTAAGAACTCTTACATTCCCCTGTATGTACAACTGAAAAAGGTGAATCATTTCCTCTAGAAGTTGATGATAGAATCATAGGCTAATTCACCCACATCTCTAAAAGGCAGAATATGAATTCAGGTATACCTGACTTTACTATTGCTAGAAATTTAGTTGCATAATATCCTTCAGCAATAACACCTTTGACCCCTTCTCAGCAAGTAAAAACTTGCAATTTGTGGTATCTGGCTAGTCAGTGTTGTGCTACACATGACAAGATAACTCTCTGCCTTGCCTGTGCCAGTATCCTTGCTGCACACCGTGTTGAACCTTCAAGTCTTGGCCTGACCTTTTCTTTACAGTTCTGTGTGCTTAATAACACCTGTGTGGGAACAGAAAAAGATCACAATCAAGTCTAGATGCATGAACGCTTTGGATAGCTCCAAGTTCAAGAGGTATTTTGTCATTTGACCTTAATGTAGTTCCACACCATGCTATGGGAATTTTCTCCCAGTGACCACTGGAAACTTTTGAACTGATTGCAGTGGTATTTCAGAGTATCACATTCAGTATTTCAAATACCATGAGTAAAAAACCAATAGCATCATATAATACATACTACACATTTTAAATCTGAATTATACCTCTGTTCTTTCAGAGGTACTCTGATATCTGTAAGCTTCTCAAACCTGAAGTCTGCTGATGCTTCCAACCGTGCTGATTTAAGCTGGCAGGTTACTTTGTTGTGGACTTTCCACTTGCATCCTTGTTACTGTAATACATTTGTAATCCTGCAGGCACATTGCAAGCTTTTTTTTTTTGCCACTTTTTTTTCTTTTTTTTTTTTAAACAGGTTGTTAGTCTTCAATTTAATTTAAACAAAACTCAAACATCTCATATTTATTGCTGTTTTGTACTAGTAAGAAACCCACAAACAGCAGTAGTTGAAGCGTTCTCCAGTTCTTTACCTTAGACAGCTTGTTATTTGTGTTTGACACTCGCTTTGCAAGAATTTTCTTTAAGAAACCAGAAGAAAAATTTCAGTATTGTCCAAGCCTGTAATTTAAGGTGCATTTCAATTACAGAATCTTGTGGCAGATGTCATGTGTCCCCAGAAAGACAATCCTGATTCTGTTTGTCCACACGTCAAGGACAGGGTCAATCTGAGCAGTAGAAAATGAATTGCTTTACTTTCAAGGCACCTTCCTTTAGGAGAAATAAAACCCCTTCATTTCAAGCCCCAACACATTGTCAGCTGTGATTAAAATAGAATTTAATTCAACAAATGTCTTACACATTAAGTTGTGTAGACTTACAGTAAATGTATTTCTATTCAAATAGCAACTGCTGTGATGCACTGAAAAGTTTTCTACCCACTTTACATCTAGAAATACAAGATTACAGTGTGCTAAAGTGAAACTATTAAGTTAATGTCAGGTATACATTTCTGATCAAGAAATCAGAAAATCCACAAACTCATAATGAATTCTTATACTAAAAAGTTCTTAAACATCAACTAGATTCTGGAAAACTTGGAAAAAAATTCTGTTGAAAGCATAGGAAGTTTTTCAATAAGTAACCCATACAAGAATAAAACTGAATGAAGTATGAATTCCTCTATAATTCTTAAAATTTTTGTTCTCAGAGCAACAACTGGAAGCTGAAAACTCTTGTAGTTACAAGACTAGGCAATTACTTGTGCCATTTACAAGACTGGGCAATTATCTATTTTTTTTTTTTTTTATATTTTTTATAATCTATTTAATTATTTATTTTAGCTTTTGAGATATGCACTCTGAATAACAGTGAAGAAAGTGTAACATGATAAAGTGTACAAATTATAAGTCTTCCTTCCAAAAAAAAGAAAGGAATTAACCAAGTCTCCAAAATTCTTTCTTTGGTCCTGAGTTTTCTTTTAAAATGCTTGTGCTGCCACAAGGAGGTTTTGGCAAAGCATTTCTTTTGGGAAGGGGGGAGGAGAAGGAAAAGCAGGGGGAGGAACCTAAAAATCTCCACCTTTTGGCTGTCTCAAGTACTTGTCTGCCTGGAAGCTCAATATGATGCAATTAATGAACAGCAATCCTCCACCTTCAGTGCTTCCTTCCCTTTCTCGAGACAGATGTGCTGACAGCATGGCACCTTCTTTAAAGGAACTCAGTTTTATGGAAGCTGATCTCTCAGCAAGCCACAAGTGGCTACAGGCTTTTGGCTGCCCCATGTATTTGCAAGCAAAATCACTGCATTCCATGACAAATATCCAGAGACAATATCAGAGGTGAAAACCATTTCTATGCAGGGTCCAGCAAATGCCTCCTTTTATCCAGATCCCTTTCAAATGTCCACACATGCTAAAATTTCCCTTGCTTATCTTGGAAAACGCTCCTTCCACAGGCAAATGTATCTCACTTCTAAGCTATTTTTTTTTCTCATATGCTGCACAGATTTTACTCTGCTTAGCTTTCTTCCTATTCATCTTAGACATAGCCTCATATGGAACCTCAAACCTGTTCTCTCCCTCTGCGCTTTTACATCTTACAAAACATACAACACTCTCCTCACTTACATCCAAACTCAAGAAACAAACCAACTCAAAACTCAACCTATCTGGGTGCCTAAAATTAAACACATAAATAAGTTACCTGTTAATCAGTGGTGCTAATAACAAGAACTTCAGAAAACTAGGATAATTCAGCCCCCACAACCTCCATTTTGCACCTGCCTGAGACACAGAGCGGTATGCACGTTCTCAGCTTTGCTCACCAAGATAAAGGCATTAGGCTCAGTCATATCAAATAAAACAATTGCAGAAATCAAGTTATTGAATTAGATTAACATGCCTAAATTGTTAATCTAACTGACGTTTGATACATTTTGTTTCTGGCTTAAACAATAACTAAAACCAAAACATGAAGGCAGGAGAAAGCAAGTAGATAGAAACACAGAATCCCAGTCTTTCTTCCAAGAGGAGACACAGGGCCAGGGCACCTTCTGGATATCAACCAGCTGTCACAAGAGGTACAGGTATGGAATAACTGCCTTCTTCAGGCTTCACGCTTCGCAAGGCCTTGCAAAAGCTATCTGAAGGATGCATACAGAATAAAATCTTTCCCAATGGTCTTTCCAAAAGACTTTGGCAAAACTTTGCTTTCCTAACCTCACCAATGTTCTGACTTAGCAAGAGATCAGAGGAAAATAGTGGTCCTCAGCATATTTGAAGTATTTGTAGAGATAATTTGTTGTCTGTCCCAGTAAAAAATAAGCTTCAGTCACAATTCAAAACCAGATCCACATTTAAAAAATATTTTTTAAAAAAGACCAAACTTCTATAAATTATCTCAGAGTTAACAAAACAATATGAACTTCTACATTACAAAAAAAAAAAAAATCCATAAAGTATACCCGTTTTCCTGAATTAGTATTGAACTATGAAATGTGAAATTTCAACAGCTTTAGACCAACAAATACATAATTTGAACAGAAATACCGAACAGTAACAGTAAAGGGCAGGAGGGTGTTTTCAGGAGATATATTTCAGATGCTTCAACGGAGAAAATTTGACATCTAATCCCAAGTATTTCTAATTATTTTTACTTTAATGTTTTATTACAAGGCTTCCAAGTAGAAGTCCTGAAGTGTATACAAAGGCACTATCTTCCCTCCCACTTGTAGCTGAAGAGCTTTTTACATAGCCCCAGAGGAACTCCTTCTGTTGCTGAAAGTCCTGGTTAGAATCTCCTTCAAAAGGACAAACCCATGGAAACCTAAGGAAAGGAAAGACAATTGCCCATTTCATATCTGTTTTGAAATGAATTTCTTTATTCTGCATAAATTAACAGCTTCAGAAGACTTTGTAAGAAAAGGAGATTCTTTTTACAAGTTGCTGGACCCTGAACTTTTCACGGAGAATTGACTGATCATCTTGCATAAAAAGACAGTCAGCAGAAATACATCACTCTGGAAAGGGATGCTGACTTCGCAATACATTTTAAAATACACTAATCACACTTAACATTTCTTTTACCTTTTCCTATCAACTGGTCATAGAGAGCGAAGAGAGAAAAAAACTCAGATAATCCTGTTTTAGGAATGCTTTTACCCTAAAGGAATGTGAGGGTAGATGGCTTAAGAGTCTTGTTTCTAGAACAGCTAACGTCATTTAAAAGCATTTTTCTGGTCGAAGGTTTTCTGGATCAAAGACTAGTCTTTACTATACCTTTTAAATAATGAAATCAAAATATTTTTATTTGAGTTGTCTTCATCTAAGACTGAACTTCAGGTTTACATCACCATCACTTGCAGTAGACTTCCAGTTAAAACTTGGAAACTGAGTCAATTCCCATTGGTGTTAGCCTGTAGCCACACAGCTAGATGGACTGCAGTACAGTAGAACAAAATGGGTTCTTTTCCTTCTCATTGTTCCCCTGCCTGGTTTTGCTCATACACTCTGTTACTCTAAGAAGCACACAAATATTAAGGTGCATTCCTCTTCTTTGTTTCCACTGAAGAAAGATGTATTCTGAATCTCAGCCAAGTTAACCAAGCAAAATCTTAAGACATAATACTTTGTGATTTTCAGATTTAAATTATGGACTCCCTGTAATTTTCCACCTGACCACAAATTCACGAATAACCTATGTGCTGGGGTTTTTTTTTACCTCAAGTTAGTATTTAGGTAAGTCTTTCTCCTCCCTGAAAATTCACTGTGAACGATTATTATGGTACTCATCATTTCAAAGTCATTTCCTCCGGAGCATAATGGAGATGTATGAGACAAATATGGGTACATCAATGTACCGTGTCATGGTTTGCACTGCAGCACTACTTACTTTCTTACTTCTCATCTTTGAATTCTAGTCATTGGCTTGTAGTTGGTAAATATTTCTTTTCATTAATTTCAAAATAGTGAAATAACCCGTGACAAAGTTTTAAATATCTTACCTTATTGTTTTGCCTGTTCATTCTTGTGAGTCACTTACTTTTATTTTCAGCAACCCCTTGGACTGAGTCAAGTTTGGAGTAGCAAGGTTCGCTGTCCAGCAGAGCTTCTTGAGGACAGGGATGGTGATGTGTAGAAGCTAAATATATGCTTGCATGAGTTCTGAAATTAGTCTTACATTTGCAAAGAAAGAAGGGTTTTCAATTCAATAGCATTACTAATTAAATGTAACAATTGCTACCCTAATAGAATTTAGCAACCAGGTTTAGAAATCCTTCTGCACAAAATCGTCACACATACTCCAGGTAAGTATTGTGTGTGCATATATAAAAAAATGTATAAAAATTACATGTATATTAAAATGTTATCTCATATAATAAGCTATAACTCCTTAGTTAGCTCTGATCTACACTAGTTGCAGTACAGCAAATCAATCTGTCTTTTTGCAAGCAGACTAGTATTAACTATTTACTCCAATTTTCCCCATCCTTAAGCATGGAAACATACAGCAGTACCTTACAAACTATGTTATCAATAGTAAAATTCAACACTTAAACAGTATAACATGCTATCATGAGTAGGTGGCACTACAAGTCCTCACAGGAGAAGGGTGTTAACCTGTTGTCATGCATGTAAGTGGACTGTTGTTATACTTGCCTTTTTAGGGAACATCTGTCAAAAAAGGAGAAAAAGGTAGGTATTCTTCAAAAGTTTAGTTAACAAAGTGTACTGTTGCCTTTTTTTTTTTTTAATCTTTTTTTTAAAACTCCATCAATAGGCGTTAGTAAAGTCTCTCAAGCAAGATGTCTCTGGATGCTCTCTATGAAATGGTTGCATCTAGTAACAAGGTAAATTAAATGGATACATACATATATGTTCAGAATTAGTGGGACCATAAGTACACTGCTGGATGACTGTAGTAAGGACCCTTTCTGGTCAGCAGCACTGTGTCAGATGATTAATGTATGAAAACGTCTCTCAGAATTTCCAGTGATTTAAATATCTCAGAGGAAGGATTATAAGATTCCAAATACACAAGATTTGAAGACTGCAGTGATAATGACAAGGAAGGGAGTAGGTACAACCTATGAGAGTCATAAAAATTACAATATTTCAAAAATCGCCCCAAACACGTACAGTTTGTTTGCTTTGTGGTGCTTAACAGAGATCAGCAATTTCTGTGTGTTTTGTTTTGGGACATAATTTGAAACAATTACCTGGGTTTGCCACTTACTGATAGACTAGGAAATAAGAAGTTGTTAGAAACATCACAATCTTTTGAAGACAGGATTGATCCTTGAGGTATTTTCTTGGTTTTTACACTACCTGCTTTTTCCTTACATTTTAAGTTACTTTCAGTTATGTGCAGATAATGAAAATATGCCTTTATTTGAATCTGATTGACCGTTGACAGTCCAACAAAATCTTTTTACATTTGAGCAATTGCTTATCAGGAAATCCGCCCAGCAATGACTTAAAAGAAAGAACTCTAACCATTTCTTCATGTCTTCTTTGCTTTGGGAAGTTCTCTCCAAAGTTCCTTGTCTCTTTTCCAAGTTCCTAATTGTGTTTTTCTTTTTTAATAGGCTAAAACAACTGCTAGACTTGGCTCAGCCTAGATCTGAGGAAAGGGGTTTTTGTACCTCCCAGGGAAAGAGGTACTGTCTTATGTGTAGGATGGAAGCCCCTTTGGAGGAGTAGTCCAAACCACAGTTCAGCTGGAGTGAGTGATTTTAGGTTGTCCCTATAATAAACCCCTTAAGCTCCTGCTGCAGCTTAATGGAACTGCTGGTGTGGATTCACACAGACCTACTGAAATGCCCTCCTCATTAAACGGTTTATTCAGAAACCAGTCTTCACTGACTTTGGTTGCTGAATAACTTCAGATACAATGTCAGGGTCAAAATGTAGCTCCCAAATGGCTTCAGGATTGTGGTGTAACTGGTGATTACTAGCATTCATGTAATATTCAAGGGCAGGGAAATCAGAAGATGAAGATCTAGTTATTTAGTCAGGTTCCTTTGCAGTGCAAGGCCTCCTCCTGTTACACTGGTGTACTGTAAATTGCTAGGGAATTGCCAGCAAGGATGACAATGTTTTGTCACAATTGTGATTAAGAGACTGAATCCTTAGGGCCCCTTTAAATTGCCTCTCCTGTTGTCCTAATTCAAGTAGAATTTCATTGTTTTCAACTTGTGGGAGGAGGATTCAGGTGGAAATACCAGCAAATTTATCTTCTGTCCCAGAGAGGTATGCAAACAAACAGCAGAAGTGAACTTCTAGAGAAATTATTTTACTGCCTATTAGTGTCTGCTGGTTTTGCATAGGTTCATCGGGACGCATGAGAATTCCCCTATAAAGTAATTTATGTGCTGTGCTGCAAAGCAACACTTACTCTTTTGATCTTTGATATTAAGGATAATGAATTTGTAGGCATGTTCAGCTTCCTCATCATTGCCAAGTAAACTAAGCTCACCACCACCACACCAGCTGGTTAATACTGTGCACTGGAGGCCTTTCCATACTCTAGTACAGAAATCTAGTTCCTTGTTAAACATCCTCAAATGGAATTGAAAATATATGTATTATTTCTATGCGTGCAAGCTTCCCAAAAACCTTATAAGGCAACTCCAGCCTAAACTGACTGCTTAGCTTAATTTCTCTTCACTTCTCTTCACAAGTATAAATGTGTTTCTAAAAATGTTATTAAATATTTTATAAGGAAGTCCTTAATTTTATACAAATGACTTACACAGCAATCTGTCATAACTGCATGCAAGTTATGAACAGTGTTTCTTGGTACTTGTGCATCTCCTTCTGAAGAAAAACATAGCTGTGTTTTATGATAACATTTTCTTGAGGTGTATGACATTTCCTTCTTTTCTCCACTATCTTCTTGTTTGCTGTCAATGGGACTTCAAATGTTCCAGGCTTCCCTGCTTGAGGGAAGAAAAGAAAAAAAAAAAAAGAAATTAGCTGGTCTCCTGCTGCACAGCTCCGGAGCACTGTGGGAACAAAGAGCTGGGAGGGAGGGCTGAAAACCAGTGGGAATGGGCAGGAGACAGGCAAGGTGGTGGGGGAAGGGGCCATGGGGCTGTGGAAGAAATGGGAGCAGAAAGGAGCCAGATCTAGTCAGCTGAGGAGAAGCCCAGTAGGAGAAATTTCTTTGTTTGGAGGAGAGAACAAAGAGGAAGGAGAGATGATGGAAGAAGCATAGCTGTCGAGGTAGAAAAAATTCACTATTCATATCCACTCTCAGTCTGCACCCATGAAGGGGCAAACATAAACACACAAAGGGATCTGATTAGCATGTGCAAAGAAACATGCTTCTTTAGCTCTGGTTGTGACAATTAACTATCTCTCCCCCCCCCCCCCATTTTTGTCACATAATTCACTTTGGAAAAAAAAAAAATTACATATGAAAATGTAAAATGAAAATTCTAATATGGCAAGGCTACAGATATTGAATCCATTGACCTTGACACATTGATCTAAACATAAGTATTTTTAGCAGCTCAGAAGTACTGGCTTCTCTTGGACAGGGCTGACTGCTACAAAGAAAAAACCTGACCCACAGTGATCTGAGTTTCCTCTAACTCTAAAATTTAACTTTATGATGTATCCTGCCCCACGTCTGGGTTACTAGAGATTTAGCAGGAAGAAGTTGGCATTAATGTCAAAACTTTTGTACTGTTTGTATATGTAACTGCTTTGTTTTAGGTTAAAAGCTCCTGGCAGAAACCTTTTATTTCTTGACAGCAAAACTGACAAATCTTCATGGGAAATTAATATATATCCTTAGTTGTAAAGCAAACCACCTAAAATATAAAAAAACCCCAGAGAAATACTTACCTTTTCTAAGTTAACTAATATCAATTCTTTACTGTAGGACTGAATGTTTTCCTCCTAGCAATATTACAGCAGAGTAGTCAGCATTTCAATGTAATCTGCACTACAATGCCCTATGTTAATGCGAAGAGATACTTCAAAAACAGAACAACATGTTAATGGTCCCTCTCATATAACTCTTGGGCCTAACAATTAGTAGCCACTTTTATTAGCAGTTAAGTGCAGAAATATACCATTTACAAATCTTACAGCCTTTGTTCTGGATTTTAGGTGACTTCAACAAAATCCTTCTTTACTAATTTCTTTTGTAAGCTTGCATGTCTGTTGTAAATAGTATTTTTATGCCCTGGCTTGTTGCCTGGGTATAAGGCAAAAAAAACCAGGACACCTTGTTTTGCTAAAACTGTCAGTTTCTTTTTTTCAATTTATCTAAAGATGTGAGCGAAGACTGGCAAACTTTTTTTAAATAGACTTGGATGATTTTATTTTTTTCTCCCCAGTTCTTTGTCTGTCGTGGTTGGAACTCTGAAACTGGTAGTTGGAAATAAAGCTAGCTATCTTGGCATGAACGGGGTTAAACTCTGAATTTTCAGTTATAAAATTGGGTTAAACGTCAATTTATTGTTCAATCCTGAGAAAAAATGGCTCAAAAGAGAGCACTACCAGCTTCAGGAAGATTCTTCCTGTGAAGGTGAATTGTTTATCAGAAGAGCCAAGCTCTGGCAAAGAGAGCTGGCCAGTCCTGTTGTTGTTTTGCAAATTGTCATCACTGGCTTCACCTTTTTCACATCACCATTTCAGTTGCTTCTGGTTTAAAAAAGATATGCCAAACCAGCAGCCACTTCTTGAAGTAAGAAATGAACTTGTTTTCCGGATTCCTTTTTCTGCAATGAAGACTCACTACCCTTACATATACATCCCTGGCCTGCTAGTAACTAGGGTATTTGGGCCTTAAAACCAATCTCTTCTGCCATGATAAATACCCTACAAAGGTTTGCTTACTTAGCAGCGGCCACTAATACATGGTCTTGTAATACCTGCTGTAGGGCTTTTCTTCCAGCACTTGTGGGGGAGCTGCTGGCACTTTGACTTCATCTGTGTTTAAACAAATTGAGAGTTGGTCAGTCAGTTCTCAGGGATCAGGAGGGCAACTTTTGTACCTGGCTAAATTTGCCTTGCATTTTCCAGCTGTGACAGGAAAACCAATTTGCTCATCCTTTTCATGTTCTAAAGAGTGAGGGAACCAATTTTTACATATATAAAAATGTGAGCAGTTTATCTACACACAACTTTCTGGGGCTTACATATGTTGTTCTCCACCATAAATAATAATTTTCTTCATTTTTTTGAAACTACTCACTCCCAGTGAATATTTCTAGTTTAAAATAATTAGTGAACCATCTATGACAGGTTTTTATTCCTTCTCCACTGACCTTTTTTGATTCTTCTGAGTGATCTCTACAGGAGCTATGTGTTCTAATTCATCTGGAGTTTCTTGTCTCTACTACATGCACCTATGTTCTGCTTCCTTCTATAAGCAGTTATTAAGAGAGTGCAAGACAGACCATTCATAGGCGAGGTACAAAAATCTTTCATAAATTGAAACTAAAACCTGTTTTCTTTAATATACCAAGCACATAAACAGACTTCTGAATATGCTTCTCATACGCTTTCTTGGGGAGCTTAATTTATTGATTCATATTCAGGTTTTTTTGCTTGTATGTACTGCTATGTTGAAGTCTTACATGGGAAAATTTTTTCTTCTAAATTAGTTGTGGCACAAAATAAAAATAATTTCTAGCATTGTGATTTTCAGTAATGTAAGTGTATTAGCTCAAATGGAGAAATTCATGTTTCGTGATACCAGTTTACGATTTCAGTTGCAGTAATTCCAGCCATTCTGAAAAATTACTTTGCAGATTTGTTACAGAAGAGGAAGATAAAAGAGCTGCAAAAATTCTTACTGTCATTCAGGGCCAGGATGATCATTAGTACTGATACTTCCAAGTATTGAGATATATCCTGTACCTGATGCAGCTTTTTAAAAAATTGTAAAAAGGCAATTTCTAGCTTCTACATTTTAGTAATTCTTTTCCAGTGTAAGAGATTTTTTCTTTGTCTGCATAGTTAGTTCCTTGAATAAGTCTTGATTTAGCTTCCTAAAGTTAAAAAGCAGACAAAAGTTCACCATTGTTTTGAAGAATTAAGCCATGCACATCAGTGGTATTGGTCCTGAACAAGACATTCATCATTACTGTACTTATATTACCTTCTTAAAAATTTTCAGTACTTTGCTACATAATTAAGGAGGGAGAAAAATGCAGTATTTGCAGAAGTAAACATTTTCACAGAAAATGTGTCATTTGAACAAGAAAAATCAATACAAAAATAATCTGTTAATAATAAGTTAAACTTGAATTCCAATACTACTATTTGTTGAAGTGGTCTAAATGTCTGTAGCCAAGTGCAACACTTGCCTGCCATTGAGCCAGATTCCACTTAAAGGATCATGCCTTATTTCCCTTGTCTGGACTGCATATCCATAAATACCTCATACGTATTTATGTATGATGCAAGGATGTCTCCCCTCTGGTAACACTCGGGAGTTTTCATGAATGAGTGTTGCAAAGGTGGCTGGTTTGGTGTGGAAGTCTGTCAGAGGTAGTCTGTGCTTCTCTTTAACTGGGAATTACAGTCCCTAGGAGTCAGAATGCGAGTAAGAAGGCACATTAACACTGAGCTGACCTGGAACACTTGGTGTCATTGCAACAAACTGAAACAGCACAATTGGAGCCAAGAACGTCAGTGTTTTAGTTGAGGGAGTTGTCTGAGTTTTCAAAGCAAAATGCAGGTTTCCTGTTCTCAGACTGAGTATTGAGATTTCTTCGTTGTGGAAGACCAAAATATTTTACTTTCCCCCCCATCAGATCTAATTCTAACTAGATTCCTAAAACCTGCACTTTCAAAGGTACTAATATAATCTTTTAGGGAAAAGGCATTAATACTGATATGTGCATGCCTATACACGGGCAGTAGAGTTGGAGTCTCTGTGTGTTGCTGTGTTCAGACTTGAGTGCAAAGTCAAACCCAAATCTCTCTTTAATTGATCAGAAATTGAACAAAGCCTTCAGACTTGGTACAGCAGACTTACGGAACTGAGCATGATGACGTGGAATAAGTGAGGACCCGCATACCAGCACTGGATGTTTCAGAGCCACCTCATGAAGTGTCAGAGACAGAGGGTTTGTTTCTTGTGGGTCTAAAGCACTGGCACTGGATTTCTGATCCTCCGGACTGCAAGATACATCAAAAACTCCTCTCAAAAGGCTTACTATAAACAATTAATTGACCTAATTTCAATATCTACAGCATAGTGCTATGTTTGCAAAATATGTTAGATATAAATTTTCTATTATAATAAATTAATTTCTGTATTTTCATTTATTTAGAACATCTCTTCCTTGGTAGTACAGTATCAAATGTTCTCTGCCTCAGTTGAAAATAAACTATTAATAAACTATTGCTCCAGAACACCTAAGCATTTTTTTTTCTAAAAATGAGCTGTGAAAATTGTATTTTCTTGTACTTTTTCATTCAAGGAAACTCAAAATCAGTTTCTTTAAAGGGTACCAAAGTTGGCACAAATGGCACAAATCCCTGGAAGGTAAATATGTGCCTTGTTTTGTTTGAAGAAATCTGGCTTCAAAATAACAAAGTTATAGACTTTTGAAAACATGCATCCTGGTTTGCACAGCAGGTTTTTCTTAACATCAGAAGCAAACACCAGGATGCGATGTTCTGAATATTCACTTTCAGTATATTTGAAAGGTCACACCTACTTGTATTTGAATGTGTGATTACTTTAAGAACTGCATTGTTCTGAATCACAGTTACAAAAGGAAAAGGACTTTAGAGACCTTATTTTTATTACAAATTAGGTTTCAATAAGAGAATTAGAGAATATATCCATTTTACTCAGAGGAACTACTATTTTTCTTGTAAAAATAAACTTTAGATAGGGCTTCGTTCAAGAATGGCTGCAGTCAACGAAATATGATGATTCAAATCATTACGCAGAGAAAATATAGTCACATTTCTGTGACTCCATTATCTTGTTTTCTGAAGTGATTGAAAACTTTGCTTGCTTGGGAAGATCCGTTGCAATGCTATCCCTGCTGCTTCATTCTGGCCAAAACCGGAAATATGTTTTCCTCCATCTCTTTCTCAGTGGCACCTGGTGATCTATTTTTTCTTGGAAATAAATAATTAATCTTGAGATAGGAGAAACAAAATTGTTTTGAGTAACAAAAAGCAACTGTGCACGCACACAGCAGGATACTGCACACAGCTAAAAGGCATCAAATATGGTAACAATCGGCAACGTGCTAAGAACTGAATGCATTATTACCTCAAGCTTTTGGTAACATCTGCTAGTTACTAGAACTATTCACCAACTTCAATCCTCAATAATAGTTTTAGACTGAATTTTGAAATAAATAAGTGTATTTCTGCCTGTTACATGGTTGGTGAGATTCATGTCTAACTGAATTCTGAGTTACCCAACCCTGATTCCTCATGAGGGACCAAAGGTGGATAGGTGAGGTAGGCAGAAGATTAGACTTTTAAAGTATGTTCTTAGAACAGGTAAGATAAATGCTGTCAAAATTAACTACTGCTTTATGTGGGTTTGCTCTACTAGAGCAACACTTATAGGTAATACCCCTACACACACTGCTTATTAAGTATACAGTATAAATAAATAATTAGAGGAATCATGCAAGAGGAGGCTGTGAAAAAAAAGGTGTTTAAAGGTTTTATTTCTTTAGAAGAGTCATACATGCCTGAATTCAGTAGAAATGTCCCACAATCCAAGACTACCATAGCCCATTCATGGATTGTGTTGATTTTCATACTTTTCAGTAAAATATTAGCTAAATAAGGGAAATATTAATTAATTTATTTCTTACTACTTTTTTGTTGTTGTTGTTGCTTGAAATACTAGTTCTTATTTTAATGAAATGTCTGTTGTTCATATATAAGAAAAACTGGAAATTAATTTCAAACAAAATGAGCCTTTACTCCTAGATTTTCCCTTTGGTTGTCATTTAACTTATTAGTAGTAAATATCCAGCATTCTCTTTTATAGTGCACTATAAAAATAAGAGCTTTCTCCTGGTCTTACTAGAGTTTGGGACTCATACATGCAAATTGGTATTCTGTTGGGAACCTAAGCCTTACTTCTAATTTACTATTTTTCAAAGGCACAAAGCATCCATTTTCAGTTCATTTTCTGCTTCCTAGGATCCTGATATCATTTGCTTGAAAATCTTATCTGTAGATATTGGATACAAATAGAACTCAGTTTTAAAGCATAGAAGATGTAAAAAAAAACAAAACAAAACAAAACATTAGTCGGGATTTTTTCTTTTGTTGTGTTTTTTTTTGTTTGTTATTTTTTGTTTGGTTTTTTTTTGGTTAATACTCGAGAATACAACATTTCTAACCTGTAGGGTAGCAAACTATGAAATCTACATCCAAACACTATGTAAAAGGAGTTACTTTACTCTTTCAGGCAATATCATTTAATTTCTTTTAATTAAAATTCATGCAGAACAGGAAGAGGTTGAAAACAGAAGATGAGAATTCCCACTCCTTCCATCTTCTGGGCAGATTTGCCATTGACTTTACGAAAAGTGCAATTTAAAAAAAAAACCAAAATCTTTGAAGTTCTCATGAGAACAAGAAATTACAAGTGTTAGAAGGCATTCAGATTACAGTCCTTGTCTGCCTACCATTCAGTATTACCAGATTTCTGCTGCCTCAGTCCTGAGTTCTGCCTTATGCCAGTTATAATAAACTGTGTGCTGATTTTAAAGGTTTCCATGTGCAGACTCTGTCTGGTACCAACAACACACTTGCCTGCTACAAGCTTTCACTATGAAGCATCTAATTTTAGTTTAGACTCACATACACCCCTCTATAACAATATTCTGTAAAGGTGTTTTATTCCTTACTTTGCCTTGCAAGTTCTTCATTAAAAACAACAAAACAAAACAAAAAAGCCCAACAACAACAACAAAACTGAATCAAAACAACAAAATCAAAAAAACAACAAACCAACCAACCAACCAGAAACCAAAGAAGAAAGTTGTGAACATTTGATTACTAACCAGACTGTGGACACAGTATGCATTTTCAACAGCTGCAAACTGTCTGTTTTGCTCCAGCCTCCTGTTCCAAGTAGCACCAAGTAGAGAAATACATTTGGAGGAAATACAGGTCATTAGTCTCTGTGTACATAGTGGATATTATCATTACTGCTGAATCACTGTCCTTCCAGCATGCCTGGAATCTAACTGTGGAGCTACCCTGAAAAACTGCATGTCTGCATTATCTTGTCTATAATGGTTCTCTCTCAACATTACAAATGGTCTGCTGCTTTTATCACAGAATTACTGAGGCTGGAAAAGACCTCTGAGATCATCAAGTCCAGCCTATGACCCAACACTGCCACATAGTCTAGACCATGGCCCTAAGAGCCACATCCAGCCTTTCTTTAAACACATCCAGGGATGGTGACTCCACCACCTCCCTGGGCAGGCCATTCCAATGTCTGATCACCCTCCCTTGTCAGGAAGGTCTTCCTGATATGCAATCAAAACCTCCCCTGGCACAGCTTCAGGCCATGTCCTCTCCTTCTGTCACTAGTTGCCTGGGAGAAGAGCCTGACCCACACCTGACTACAACCTCCCTTCAGGTAGTTGCAGAGAGTGGCAAGGTCCCCCCTGAGTCTCCTCTTCTCCAGGCTAAACAACCCCAGCTTCCTCAGCCTCTCCTCATAAGATGAGGACTGAGGGTCTTTTGTCATAAAAGAAATTACTTCTTCAGAGCTAAAGTACTGAAACAAGTTTTCTTGCATTGAGAAGAATATGCGGATCAGGTGTAAATTTTAAATAAGTTAGCTTTCTATCTAAGATGGACCCTTAGTGTGACCTTGTCCTTGAGGAAAACATTAAAAATTGTGAGGGACCATCGAAACACTAAGGCTGCTCTCCAACTTAAGGAGACAATTTTACAGACAGGAAAGCCATTTGTATGCCTAAGTGTTTCTGAGAAGCTTGAGCAAGATGTTTGCAAGAAGGTCCATCAGCTTCCTAAATAAGATTTGGGTTTCACAAGGAGAGGACTTTTTTTAACAACAAAAAATTCAAGTTGCTATTCTGATCCTACAGTTCACATTCCTAGAACAAGATGCATTACATTTCTATTTTATCACTCTGGTAGTTGAAAAAGGACTTTGAAATGGGAATACAGTGATCTGGTCTTAATGAAACAGGGATTTAAGTGTTGATCTGATCCTTTGGCTCTAAGGCCTTTAGGTCCATCAGAAATCTATTAAGTCATTCAACATGGAGTATGAAACACAGCAAATCTATAACCTTGTTTTGCCAAAATTTGGTGCCATATGTGGGGAAGTAATTCTGAAATTTATTAAGCTTTTCAGGTAACTATTGCCTGGTATCTTTCTTTTTTTTGAGCACATGGTTAACAGGGGAGCAGTCATCTTATTTTCATGATTTTTAATATTTTTGACAATTTTTTTTTCCATTTTCATACTCATTGATTAATAATTGTGAATTAAATTCTGCCATCATTTATGCAAATGGAAAACCAAAAAGAAATGCTTGTAAAACAAGTGTTAGTATAACAACATCATCTAAAATTCAGCAGAAGTCTGTTAAACAGTGGAGCTATTTGCTATCTTAAATGAAAATCAGAAGATCTGAAAGTGTCTTCATATAAAATAAAACCAAATATCTTAATATATAATGACAGTAGCTGACTTCCTGGATGATGCCATATTAAGAAAGGGAAAATGATACGTATGATGGAAGTAAAAATGGTGTCTTTCATGCTGGGAATATTTCTTACTCCTTTTAGAAGCTCTGCACTGCAGGTAAAAAAATATTCAAAACTGTGATTATTATAAACCTTATTATGAACTGTGAGTTTACTTAAAGGAATTTTCATGTTTGTATAATCTAAGAGATAAACGTTGTCTTTATAAACCTGTATAATAGTTGATGACCTCCTGAAATTCCTACTCATTTAATTAATGTGATAAAAGCCTTGAATTAGACTCAGAAATACTATAGCAAAAAAAAAAAAATCAATATATAAAAAAATAGTTACATTGCAGTTTTCTACCATATTGAAATAGCTATGTAAAGATTTAATGCTTTATAAAATATGATTTTTATATTATGTATATGAAAATATATAGTGTTTAACTTCCCCTATTCTTCTGACTAGTCCAGCAAGCAAACATGACTTGTCACTGAACACTATCCACCTTTCATTTCACTGTGTGGCTGTGGCACTATTATACATGTAATGTTCAGCTTCTAATTTGTAACAAATAGATAAACTGTCATTTATTATTTGAATAGCAAATTTTAACTGCAGCAATCTTTAATTTTTGTATGTGTATGCTGGCAAAATTGTTGAGTTCTTAATTTCACCTTTCTGTATGAATTCAACAGATTTTCTGCCTCCCAAAGGAAGCAAATCTGTTAAAACAAACAAAAGACCTCAACAAAATATTTTATTTCTAGTGAGAGCTATCTGAGCTCTAAAATCCTTGAGTGACTTGAGAACCAACTGAGATAAGTCTCTGGACTTGGGATTCAGAAGACTTTAGGAATCATTCTTAATGCAGCATCCACTTTTAAAACATAAACTACAGGTGCAGGTGACTTGTTCCTCAACACCTTTGACATATTGTTTTCCACTAGAGTGAGGCTAACACAACTGGTAGGACTGTACAGAAAACAAGAGCAGGGCCATATGCTTGACACTGAAAGTGACTGATTATTGTACTGCGTGGGCTGGCTTTTTTGTCCCCTGGGTACCACTAGGCAAGAAGGTACACTGAATAAAACTCTTGAAATTCTAAAAGAAATCAGATACAAAGTTGTCATCTTTGGAAACAATGTCTAAAACCGATAGGCTGACATATCTAAAATAATGTTTAAGAACAGACTTGACATCCTACGGCCCTGATCCTCTGATATTCCTGCACCTATGTGGAGTCTTGGGGACTTCAGTGACTTGTTTATGCAGAAATTCTTGCAGAGTCTGGTAAAAATGAACCCTTACTATGAAAAACAATGGAGAGGGAAAGTGAAGCTTAACTTTCATCTGGAATTTCTGTCCTCAGGACTTGTAAATTTGTATTTCTTAAGTGGTGTGTCATAAAAGCTCATAGAATCTACAGATATGAATACATAAAGCAATAGTTCTGTGAATAATTGTGAGAGTGCTCTTGTGCGCTGTGTCTTTGGATGACTGGGATTTAAAGAGCAAATGCTCCCATATCTGCTTACTGGAATACTTGTCTCTTCACCTTTGAATACAAATTAATACTTTTTGTTTGTTTGTTTTTTAAAAGGCTCACCAAAATCTTCCTACAATTACCTAGACGTTTTGCTTTCTTTAGTAACAGAGCATGTCCACTGCTGCTAGAAACTCCTCTGCTTTTTGACAATTTTGTCCTTCAAGCATCTGAAAAAAACACCAAGGTGGGGAGAATCGGGGCTCCTGGGAAATGCGGAGTTAAGGTAACCCAGGCTTGTTTCCATGAATAGGAAATAGCTTACCCCTGCAGTCAATTTGCCTAATTGATTAGAAGCCTGATTGCAAGCCTGAAGGGCTGGAGGCCCTGAGGGGATATGCACAGAGGCAGGCAGCTTACATGGCAACTTCACAGAAAGGGAGACTCCTGTGCTGCTGGAGCCTGGGCTGAGAAATCATTTTCCACTGCCCGCTTCTGGATCAGCGCTCGTGTCCACCTCCAGCATGCTCCCGAGACCAGGATCAGCTCTAGGCTTGGAGAGAGGGGACCAGCAAGAGAAATCTGAGGGCTACTTCCTACAGGCTGCTGCAGGCCCAGCTGACACAGAAGGCAGCCAGTATGTGAGGACACTCAGCCCCCTGTAGAGAGGATCTCCAGCAGAAGTGTTGCTTTGCCTACTCAAATGCTCCCCACCCATAAACACTAAGCAGTTTACTTCTTTAGTCCCCCCTGCTCTTCCGTTTCTCAGGAATGAGAACCAGAAATGCACGACTGACAGAAGTCCCAAGGCTTGGCAAGCTTTCCCAGGGGTCAGAAACAACCACGGTGGCCCAGTGGCTCCCTAATCAGCTCAGGAAAGTTGCCTTGGGAATTCCAGCGGCAGGAAGCAGTTTATAGTACAGTAACTCATCCTGTTGTCTGGGTTTTTTCAGCTTGGCTTCATTACTATTATCATGATAAAGACCAGCATTTCTTCTTTTCTTTTTTTTTCTTACTTCCCTTTTGCCCCTTCAAGTGTCTACTTGCTCTTGACTTTTCTGAATTTCACTTTGATACCTTGATGCTTAGATTGTTCTCCCAGACAGATATAAATACAAGAGTTCCAAGAAATCTTGTTTTCATCAGGGCAGGGGATAAGGGAGTGAGGAGTAAGAATGGGTAACAGAGAGATGCTGTGAAGATTTGCTGGGAGAACTCACCTCCTCCCAAGGCTCTTCAGGTCTTCTCTGCAATTCAGAGGGCCCAGAAAGCTGCAACTGTGGCATGTAATTCAACATTCAGGTTTAGCATAAAACAGAAACAGCAAAAAGTGAGCTTGACAGGATTGCAGACTGTCATCTGCGCTTCAGTGTTCAATACCCCACCTTCTTTGAACGACACCCCACCATTCTTACCTTGAGAAAGAAACTGGCAACAGTTTAAACTTTAAAAAGAAGAAAAAAACATGTGAAGGCTCATTTGAAGCACCACACTGCAAAACAGCATGGTGGTTTACAGTCTGCTACAGGTTTTATTCAATGCTGATGTGAAGGTAAATGCCTTTTATTTCACACACACCACCACTGCCCACCTCCATGACTTGCTGAAAATTCCTGGACTGCCCCAAATCCCAATACAATGTGTTTCTGGGGCCCCTTATGAAAAATAATTTCTCTGATCCAAGTCTCATAGAACTCAGTCCTACTTTCCTGAGAGCAGAAAGTTAGTCACAACTTCAGTTATTGTTCTCCTGGCAGTGGCTTACAGAGATTCTCCTTCATGTCGGTACTACAAAAAAAAGGCAGTCAGCTGGTGAGGGCAACACAGCCCTGATCTAATCTCTAATGCAGTGCAAAAAGGACAGCTATAGCAGGGGTTACACTTTTACTCTGGTAACTTTCATAAATCACCTGGAACAAAGACACATGGGAAAAGTAAGTCTAGCCTCAACAGAAGAATTATTTCTCTTGTCTCCACTTCAATGTTTAGTCCTGTCACTAGACATTCTACTACATCATTAGGAAGTAGGCCTGTATTTCTATCAGGAAGATGGATTTTATTGCTTTTTATCCTATTACTTCCCAACTCCTATTTTTTCCAGGCCATAAGTCCTTGTACATCCCTACACACCACTATCATGATTAATATTTTGAGGACCACTCTTAGAACCACTAGACAAAGCTTTAATCCTTTTGTCAAAATATACGTATAATCCTCCTTTATTAATCTTATAATAGATCATGGTGACCTGGACAACAGAGCAGTGGATGCATTTACTAAATCTGTGGATGACACCAAGTGGGAAGAGACTACCTGAGCTTAGAATACAAGGCAATTTTGACAAATTGGAAGTGTGGTCTGAAGAAGCAGCAGGCTATCCAACACAGACAAATACAAGACAGTGCACACAGGCAAGAGTAATCCACGACATGAAGACAGGCTGCCAAGCAACTGGTTAGAGAGTGAGATCTATAGAGATGAAAAGTGAGGGGCTGGTGAACGTTGCAAGCTTAGCAAGCCCAAACACTGCAAGAGAAACTATAAGCGTAAATCCAGTCTGGAAATTACAACACACAATAATTCAACTACACGCTGCGCTACAGCTTCAAGGGTAGTACTGCATCCAGTTTTGTGTAAGGGATATCAACAGATGAAGAGAAAAAAGAAGATGAACAGAGGATTATGAAACACAATTAATTAAAATGGTCTTAGCTTAAAAAGAGTGAAGACACTATGGTCAGCAAATCTGTGGAAATGAAGTTACAGGCTTTTTTTCTATTTATTTCGTATTTCCATGGGAAATACACAAAAAAGGAATGGGCTTAAGTTGCAGAGAAAAGGTTAACGTTCCATGTTAAGAAATACATTTTAATGGTGAGGAGAGGGAGGCTCTGGACCAAGTCTGACATGGAGAGCAGGTCCCTGAGAAAAAGTTAGATAAGTGGGTATTATCTGAGGCTGCACTGGGCAGGTGAGTGGATTAGATCATCTTTTCTTTAGAAGAAAAGAATCTTCCAGTTTTATGGTTCCAATAACCTAGTAAGCCTTAAAAGTCTGCAGATAATGTTATTTTCTAAGATCCTCAACCCTTCAAAAGGTCTGCAGGTTTTAACAAGGCTTTCATAAAAATAAAGCAAAATACTTATGAGCTAAGCTATTGATTCACCTATATTCTAACATCCTCTAAAAAGCTGTTATGTGTTCATAATATTTGATTGTAATATAATACAGGGAAACAGGTTTTTTCCTTATGCTTAAGTAAAGAGTGCAACAGCCCATAAACACTAGGCAGGCTTTTTTAAAGCCTTTAGTCTATAGAAATTACTTCTGAAAACACCATCAAGTCTATCTACAGTACTTGATCTTAAAAAATAAAATCAACACTCCTGCAGTGGGAGATGTATCACCTAGAGGGAACCATCTGTCTGCATGCTCTCTTGTACACTTTTCTGCTAATTGTTATATCCAGAAACAGAAAAATAAACAAGGAATGACAGACAGATTTAGTCTACAGGAGCATATACTGGAGTATTAAAACCAGATTCGGTAAAAATAAATAATACAATAGCTTTAACTAGTTTACATGAAGGTTTTCTTGTCCTATGATATAATAAATTATATATTTCAACTACAGTTTATAAACATGAGAGAAAATATGCTTTTTAATTTTCTGTTTAAAAATACTGTTTTTTAAAAAAATATAAAATTCACAAGAAAATAATGACTCCAAAATATTTTTTAAAGTATACCAACCAGCTATATATAACACTATACACAGTTTGGTGCCCCCTTTTGCCCTTTCTTGGAGCCTTTAAGACACACTGGCACACTGGACCAGATTCAACTCCTTTACAAAGAAGCTGAAACGTTTCTGCCTGGATTCAGTGGGTTTATACTAATATTCAAAGTTACTTTTTCTTTCTTCTGTTTTTTTTTTTTTTTTTTCTTCATTCAAGCAGAGAACAGACTCAGGCCTATTGCAGTTACAAATCACAATGAAGTTTTACGTCACTGATGTTGAACTCTTAGACTTTTCTGTGAGATCACTCTGCACTTTACAGCAGGACAGTAGATCATTTGGTTGATATTTTTTTTACCCCTCTGGTCTGAAGGATTTTTCACATCTCCAATAAATTCCCAAATTAATTTTCCCAGACTTGAGCAATAACCACTTAAGGTACTTAGAATTTGACTATGTTCTCCTTTAATCACCTCATAGAAATTCTCAGCCTGGTAGATAGCTCATTCAGCTCTGAATTATTAGGGTGCAATATTTATTATTGAAATTATAAATCAGGGCATCTGCTTTCTTAGAGAATCTGTAGTGCTTCAAAATATGTTTGGTTTCTTTCTTTCTTCCCAGTTGCAGTATTCCATTTGGAGAATGCCTTTGTATGGTTTTGAGCATTTAGGTCTCAACACCCTACCATGAAGTATCACTATCACTGCATTAGTAAGAATATGCAAATAATTGGAATCCCCCCCTACAAGAAATACTTGTTTTAATATCAACAATTATACAACTTTCTGTGGACAGAAATAGATTTCCTTATCCTTAAAGCCTGTTTAAGTGTAAGCCTTTTCAGTCACAAAAGTACATCTTGGAAAAACCACCCCCATGTATAAGGATCTGACCCCAGCATAGACTATTAACATCAACGTACTCACTCTTGAGTTACAGTCCTACATATTAAATACATGTAGTTGCACATGGATGACAACTACATTTTGTATTTTCTTCCTGAACAAATTTTAACATGCAGAGAGAGTACAAGGGACATACTAGTCCAAAATGAACTTCTGGTGTCTTGAGGGCAAAGGCAAGTTTGGTTCCTGTAGCGACTGCAGTTCCTCTACAGGATCACTCCCATTCGGCTTTCAGCCACAGTAGAGCAAATCAAAATCAACCTCCTGGTGCTAGCTTGCATATTGACCAAAAGCTAACACTATATACATGTATAAAAAAATTCTACCTGTGTACCCAGAGGTGTGTCCCGGTTGCTGTGGGAATGGTAATCATGAATTTCCTGGCTCGAGTGTGATCAAAATCCTAACTTTTAACACTGCATTAATGCTGTTTTTCACACTTGCAAGACACAGATTTTAGCTGCAGTTCAGGCGTTCCCAAGTGAAATAAGCTCTTTTCCCTGACATTGTGCTAGGATGTTAAACTTAACAAATAAAAAAAAAAGAAAACTAAACAAAAAACCACACACAACAAACAAACAAAAAACCCCACAAAAAAAACCCAACCAAAAAAAAGTAACCAAGCAGTTAAAAAAAATAATAGTCACATACAAATAAAACTCTGACAGTATTATCTTCAACATTTCCAAGAAACCCCCACCAACTTCCATTCAAACTGGTGGATCAATGTACCTGAGACAGCTAATTAAAAAAGGAAGTGGTCAAAGTCATGCTTTTTTTTTTTTTTTTTTTTTTTTGTAAACTTCAAAGGTGATCCCTCTCCTTCCTCCTCTTTACATTTTACTGTCTGGCTTTCTGCCCATCCTGCAGCTGTTAGCTGAGCCTGTGTTTCATGGCGTCAAACCTGCCTCCTCACGGTCCATAAAGTTACAGCAGGGATCGTGATACGCAGGTGTGGAAAAGCCAGAAGTGCAAGATGGGCCCGTTAATGATTTTTCTGGCACCCCATGCTGAGCTGCGGAAAAAAGAGAGCAGCTTGCAGAAGGCAAGGGACTCTTTGTTTGCAAAGGTATTTGAGATTGTATTACTTCTCCCACAGCAAAGGTGTTGGGTTTTCACTTTAAGGGCTGTTTACAGAAATGATTCACCTTTTATACAGCTTTTAAAAAATGCTTTGAGGCTTTAATTGGACACAGGGTTTGCATCACACCACTATGAAAGCTCTTACTTTTCATTTAACCCCCCATTACATCATCCAATGATCTTACTCAGTGATAAGCAGCCAGCTCCTGTTACACGGTCTTAACAGAGCAAAACAAAAATCAAATCATTAGGGGTTCATTTATGTCATAAACTTTAATCTGGGAATTTCTGCACCCATTAACATTTGAGCAAAGAAGGCAATGAAGACACAGGGACCAGATGCTGAAAAAAAAAACCCAGTAAAAAGCACAACAACTTGCTGTTCTTTTTGAGAGAACAGAACAATATAATAACTAACATCTAAACCACTTGTCTTATAAAAATAACTTAAAAGTCTGCTGTATTTTAAACATTGCTCAAGCTGTGATCTGACGGTTCCAAAAGGAACTTTAAACAACTCCAGCTCAAGATTTTTAGAAATGGGTGCCTGAAACTAAGCCTACAGAAACCATTTTCCAGAACACACAAGTTACACACAATATTCTCCACCAGTCAGAATCAAAGGAACTTAAATTTGCAGATAGTCCAAACACTGAGTCATGGCCCATATTTCGCAAAATATTTAGTGCCCAACTTCAGCTAGTGAGAGTCTGAACTATTGCATTTGGGCTTTAAACTCCACCCCTGAGCCCCTGGTTAGGTGTGGGGTTGCCAGCACCCCTGCAACCTCTAGGTCTTAGATCCCCTAGCACCCTAATCTTTAAGTATCTATAATTTAAGCTTGGCCCTTGCATCACTGTTTTAAAGCTGGGAAGTATTTTGGTGCTAACAAAGAGTGAGCAAATAAGGACTGAGAGAAGCAGTTAGTGAAGGGATGAGAGGTTTAAGAGAAGCTACTGAGGCAGAAAAGTTCAGGCTGCACTGTCATCTGTGCTGTTCATTCATACATGTTTTACTTATATCAAAAATTTAGTGATGTAGATTTGTCTATGCACAATTCCGTAAGAGAGTTACAATTTCCGTTGGTTCAACTCCTAAAGATACAGAGCTGCTGGGCATTGCCCAAAACTCAAAGATGCAAGTCCAGTTCTGGAATTGCATGTCCATTGAGACCTACATGATGGTTATGCCCCCTCTGCCAAGCAGTGGTAGATGAATTTCAGGCTCCTGACCGATTCACTTCCCCCCATACTTTATGTCCCTGAACAACTATTTCTGATGCAGAAATTCCTAGAAACTCAAACCAGGACTGGGAGCAATCAAAAGCCTGAAGAAAAGCAGTACCAGCCCTAAATAAGCTGGAACCAGAAGCATTATGCTTCTGCTACTGTGTTACTGAGTGGCATCTGGAGTTGTGATAGCAGGGCATCTCTTTAAGAAAGACCCATGGGACCCAGAATGGACCTTATGGTCCGCAACAGCGAAGAATACAATGGGGTTTTCTCTATGCCTGCAGTTACAACTTGCTCAGAGCTGGCATGGCATAACTTTGCTGACAAATGGATCATATGCCATTTTGAAGGTCATTAGGGAATGACATGTGTGTGTTTCACGCTGCTTGTAAGTCCAGTTATGACAACAAAATTTCAAGGGAACTTGGTGTGTATAAGACACTGCCTTTCCTCTCTTCCAGTAACTTCTGTGGAAATTGTGTCAGTACCTTCAGCATGGAAATATAACGCAAACTGCTCATCCCAGGACTCTACAAAGATGGGCTGTGTCCAAACAAAAGCAATCAAAGCTCAAACACCTAACTCAAGAACTGTCAGAGTATCCATGTACTCCCCCATCTGTATCAGCAGATACATGTTAATAGCAAAGTGCAAGAAACAAAATCTTTTAAACTCAAAAGATCTCCATAGACTTTGTGCTGTAACCACAAGCTACCTAAATGACATGAACTGGCCTTTCTCATTATGTTTGTGATATGTTTGGGAATGCCTCCCTAATTGTATTGTTACATAGTTCATGGAAACTACTTTGCCATCAGAAACTACTTTGCCATCAGCTTTTCAAGAGAGAAGCTCCGACCTTTCAGGTCTGGAGGGTGGAGAATGAGTCTTCTGTGCTTTAAAAAAAAAAAAAAAAAATTAATAAAGAAAACATGTTAAAAACTGAAAACCTGAAGGAGACTGGACATGCCAGGTGTGTGCTGAAGAATACTGTGGTAGATTACCTGCTCTGTCCCAGGACTTAATGGCCACATACATGCTGTACCTTCTTTTTACACCACAACTCCTTTCTCTAGTGGTCACAGCTGTACAATCCTCATCTCACAATGAGAGGTTGCAGTGAAACAAGCAAACAATCAATCTTAAGGGTTGTGAGGTGCTAAAATATAGAAATAACTAAGACACCGATTTCCATCAGATGAATTTTCAGGTTCTGCCTTTGTTTAGACTTCTGTAGGACTCCTTATTTTGAGATTCCCAACCTTCTTTGTAATGGATACTGCCAGCAACAGTGAGTGCCACAAGCAGATGATTTTTGTTGCATTACAAGTCCCTTTTGAAATGCCTTAAACCACAGTTTGGTAAAGCCAGCTATAAGCCTCAAGGAGTAAGCATCTCACCGGCAGGCATGCTCACCTGTTCTTCACAGACAGCTAAGGACTCTGTCCGGGTTCAGCTGCTGAGCATCCTACTGGGCCTGCCCTATGGGGTTTTCTCTGCTAGCCTCAGCTCTGCCCTCCTCAGCACAGCTGGGGCAGTGGCAACTGCAGCTCCCTGACACTGAGATGACTTGTATGCCGCAGGTGACATGTACCACAGCAGAGCATCCCCTGCTTTACTAAATCTGACAGGCTACTGAAAGCACAGAACAGTTATCAGTGTTGCACACCAGCAAAATAATTTTTGCAGACCAGTGTTGCCAGCTCTTGCTCTGTATCTGTGTAACTGCAGAATATATTTTAATTTAAACAAGTACCTTTGTGATAACCAACTCTGATTTCTACCAGCTTGTTTGGCCAACGTTTAATGTTATGTTATTATGACATGCTCCTTCTTAGTTTGAAAGAAAAGGCTTTAACCCTAAGTCTGAATGAGGCACCTCACTATACAGTGTAAGGTTAAATCTCCTATTTGAACCTGGGTAGAGCACCAGGCTGGCAGGACTATCTTGCTTCTTATAACCCTGCTAACTTAGTCAGAGAATAAGAAGTTTCTAGTATACCTTGATTTTCCCAGACTTGTTTGTAAACTTTTTCAAATAAAAATACTTGGGGTTTGCAATTTTACTTGAATTCTGATCAGTCAGCTTAAAACAACTGTAAGAAGTATAAGCTATAGACAAGTCCATGTGTTTTTGATTTTAAATTGAAATATTGTTTTCAGACTGTAACAATTACAAAAGTATCAAAATGCTGAAAGTGTATGAAATTTAAACTAAATAGACTTTGTGAAAAACAGTGGAGTTCAAACATAAAAGTATTTCCCATTTCTTAATTTCTCCCTTTTTCAGTCAATTCTAATCAAGGAATCACTAACAAACATTAAAACTCAATAAGTCCTTGATTATAAGACAAGGGCTAAACCTTGTCTGATCTGGTAACCAAGAGGAAGGTGAGAGGAATTCTGAGGGAACAGCCAGAGTGAGAAGTGAAACTGCAAGATCGTGAGATGGTGATCAAAGGGAACAAGGACTCCCAGGCACAGTGAGAAAAAGCATTACCATCCCGGAGAGATGAATGAAGAAAATCTGTAAAGAAACATGGGTCCTCTTTGTGCTGCAATTCCCCTAACACTGTTCAGAAGAGTTGAATTTTGTCTGTTTAGCCCAATTCAGATAATTTCATCAGCTTCCTTAAATTCACCTTGCTATCTCAAATAATGTCCCAAGCTCTAGAGTACATTTCACTATGCCTTGGGTGCAAATACAACACCAGATATGACCACAGTTCAGGGACTATCCACCCAACTGGATGTCTAAAGGCTTAATCAGCTGATGTTTGAAAAATGTTTCATCTAAGAATCTTGAAAGGTAAATAGTATAGCACCTCATTAGTAAGAAACAAATTCACCAGCTGAGTTTTTCTTTTTACTGCTGTTGTCAACAACAGCCTTTATACATCAATCAAAGAACCTTCAAACTCAGAAGGTCATGGTGTTTTAAAGTGATAATTAATGATGTTCATTTTTCTCTTAGTTAAAAAAGGAACTTGTCTATATTGCAATGGCAAGGATATTTTTGAGGTGTTTTCTACTGTAAATTGAAGCATAAGTATCAAAATGATCAGACAGAAACTATGTCAGTTAAAAACCAACCAACACACACACACAAAAAACCAACAAAACAAAACATAAAAAACCAACCAACCAAACAAAAAAACCCACAAAAAATACAAACAAAAAAACCCAACCAACAATAACAAAAAACCAAAACAAAACCCCCAAACAAACCAGCAGAACAATCCATTCCTTAATTCTGAAGTCCTGGCACACCTCACTTCTGCTCCATACCTTTGATTCATATAATTTTTTTTTCTGGTGCTGAATGGAGTAGAGACACAATTTCAGAGCACATATAATAATTCAGGTGATAGAACAAGATCCTGGTGGTGAGTGGGGGAAGCAGTGTTTTTTAGTAAAGAATTGGAAGGCATTTTGGAAAACTAGCAGAACTAGTCAGCTAGACAGCTAGAGCTGCAATTTAAAATACTGTCTTAAGATTCTATTTTCTTTTCTGCTCCTGATCGAATTTAGCCACCTGTTTCTATGAGTAGCATCTATGGTTTGTGTGTAGTAGTTTCTGTGTAACAATAACTGTTTTTAATGTTCAAGGAGGAGCTGTTCCTTTCAGGTTGATCAGGAGATGGACACAAAGGAAAAAAAATCTGTGAAGGAAAAGAACAAACTTGTACAGGGCTTTGAGACCTACTCCAGTCAGAGCTGTGGAGTGGACTATTAGAATAACCGTGGTCTGGGCATTCTGGATAAGCTCAGAGAACTTGTGCAACATACAGGCAGCAGTGGAGAAGAAAAAAATAGCTGAAGATGTTGAGAAAGCAAGGCAATATGAGGTAATGAAACGGAGAAGAAAAGCTTTAAGGAATTTTGAAGGTACAAAAAGATGGGGATCCAGTGAGAGATCCTCCCATGGGAGTGGCACAACTCAAGCAATGGGCCAAGAAATAATTTCAACTCTTGTGCTCTGAAGAATGGAAGTATCTGTCCTGGAGGAGTGCGAAGGCTACACCTCATTGTGTTATCAAGGTGGGACTAAATGTAGGCCTGAACAATGGTCCAGTGCAACAAAGAGACTGCATTCAGACAAAGTTCTCTCAATATCTACCAACTGGAGGGAAAAACCCCATTTAAAAATGTACTGTTTAATTCTCAGCAGCAAGGAAAAAAGTGAGCAGACATTTATTTAAAATCAGTATATGCATAACATTTAGAACTAATGATAAATATTTTTGAGAGCATTAGAATGGGGAATTAAATTGGAAAGCCTGGAGAAGGGGGGACACTGTCTAAAAACCTTCCCTATACGGAAAGCACAGACAAGACCAAGTGATACATTAGCTTCATGTTGTGCAAGGCTGGACTACTCCTTTCACACTTTATGAGCATAGGAAGAAAGTATGATTAAAGCCAAAAGAATATGCCTTGAACAACTTGGTAAGATAATTTTTTAAATTATTTTGAAAAGACACATCAAAGAGGTATTAAAATTAGAGTAACAAAAAAGGATGATTATAACATAACTGCCTCTTCAACAGACAGGGATCGACAAGTTACAAATATTTTCCTTTTTAGTTCAGATAACTTTTTACAGTAATGAAATCAGCTCTTGAGTACGTTGAAGCCAAGTGTAACCAAACCACCCACTGACTTATGAGTAACTGTAGAAAAGGCTATCAAGTGCAACTCTAGTAAGGCCACTGGAAAAAGCTGCCAGCAAGTGTGGTCTTTATTTCATGCACTCAGCTTAGTAATTGTAAAGCAAAATTCAGCTGAAAGGAGCCAGTGAGGGCTGGAATTTTCACACTTACCTTAGGAAATATTTGCTCAGTTCCTTTTTGGGGTTTTGTGTGTTTATGACAACGAGGCGGACATTGGCAGCATGCTGATCCCCTCGCTCTGGCTGAGCACTGTGGGCAGAAGAAAGAAAAGTCAGAAGGATGCATTTTCTAAATGGGATATTCAACTCATGATAGTGTATTTGCTTCTTGATGTGTCATCCTAAAGTACATCTTCAGCTGGAAAAAAGTAACTAACATAACAAGCAGGACTGTTTTAGAGATTGTATTTTCCTCATTCAAGGCAATCTCTCCATCTCTTTGAAAGAAAAAAAAAAGACTTCTCAACAGAAGAAACATTCTAGTTTTTCCATACTTCTTTTTTTTTTTTTTGTCCTATGTGTTTTCTTTCCATTGGGTTGTATTCTGCTCTTATTTACCACCAGTGGAATTAGAAAGTAAATCCTCTAGTGTAAGTGAAACAGGTCCAGTTTTACATGGGCATAGCTGAAGCATCCTTTTCATGCTCTCTTTCAGGCAAAAGAAGTAGAAGTTATGGGTTAAAGGAGGTCCTGTCTCTGCCTTATACTTTTTGTTTAGCTACATAGTAAGCCATATGGGAAAACTAGCTCAAAATTAGTCTGAAGAAAAATTAGGGAGCAGAGTAGGGCAATGATTTTCCTCCAGGTCAACATCAAGATCTGCCTCCCCACACAGGTGACATGAGTTCCAGGGAGACCACAAGCAAGGAAAAGTTGGAGGTGACACCTTTGTTATATACAGTACACTTACATCAATCCAAAGTTATTGTGAAACTACAGTCCTGGCCCAGTTCACAATTAAAGGAGTCAAATTAGTTAAAAAAGCAAAGAAACACTCACACATACAAACAAAACAAAACAAAAAATAATGTAATTTTTTTTCTTTTTGTTTGAGCTCAGTGAACTGGCTGATTTTGGTGTCAGACAAGCACTAGCAGAGACCAAGGACAGGAAGGGGAGGGGAACGGGACTTGGCAGCAATAACTATTATACAGCTCTGCTGTAGCACCAACCCATCACTTACAGCATCTGCGGTAAGCTGATTGTTAACAACAACAAAACCTCAAAACTCTTGATTTATTTTTTTTTTCCCCCTTACCAGCCAGGAAATTACAGTAGCTCTTTTTGAGATCTTTCATAAAAGGCAGGTGTACATGAAGATACAAGATTTGGCTCAGAGACCAAGAATTGAAACATTAGGGCTCAGAAACAGATTTAAATCCTTGTTCAGGCCACCTTACCCTTCTTTCAATAGAGAAAGGAGGGGACGAAGAGTATGCTATTAATCTTTGCACAAAGTCTGTTCTCATGAAACCTTAAACACAGTGATTTTAATCCAAGAGGTTATTACACTTCCATGAAACATACAGTAGCCCAATTGCTATGGCTCACCCTTCCTATAGTTTCCTTCATCTGCCTCAAATCCATTTTGATCAAGGGGCTGCCACCTGCATCTCTCAGGAGTGGCATACAAGCAGCACTGCACTGGTGTTTTGGAAATGCCTGGATCTGGCTCTGCTGGAAGCAGCATAAGTGCAAGGTGTTTGCACATTTTCACTTCCAGGCACAGGCCAGAGGTGCAAAGGGTCACAACTGAAACAGCAAAGGAAATCTCAGCCATGAGGTCTTTTTGATTTGGATCAGCTGATAGCAAGTTTCACGCAAAAGTTCATGTCAATGCCTCAAACTATTTACAGGCTCTTAAATGAAAGCATTTATTACAATGCTTTACTGAATAAAAACATAACTAATGCAGTCAGCAACTTTTCACTATTCGTCAAGTTAGGTTGGCAATGGTAGCTCCGAGTATGCAATACGCTTTGATTTTGTAATGGATCTGATTTAAAATTTCCCCGTGAAATTCTGCACTTGGCAGCAGGCAGATTCAGAATGAGTATATGTAGGCAGGCCAAGTTCAACTAGAAAAGATCCTGAGCAACATATCTAGATTTGAAGCTGAAGCAGAAGATGGATGAGAAACCTCCAGAGGTTCCTTGCAATCACTATTTTTTTCAGTGCTTTTAAGTGCTTTAAGTTTTGATCCAGTCACTTTAAGAGAAGCACCCTGCTTCACTTGAGTGCTTTTCCAAGAGCACTTACAAATAGCGATGGCTGAGGTCACTACCCAACCCAACTCAAATGCCTCTCTGGACTACCTGCCTTGGCCAAATACTAGACACTACTGCGGTGTCTATGTGATAAGCTCTGTGAAATATAATGGATCCCTGAAGAGAAGACAGGGTTAATAATTAGACTCTCACAGACCTAAGACGTAATGAATAAAGACAGGATTTGATTAAGAGATGTCAGAGAGAAATCAGGCCTTGAAGTTTGGGTAGCATTCTTCAAACTTCAAGATTATTAGTCTTAGCCTGGAGTAGAGTGTGTGTGCCTCAGAGACCATCTACTTTTTCCAGCTGGTCTAACTAAAGAAACCTACAAACAATCTTGTCAGTGTCTTTTTGATTATACACTACAACACAAGCTGCTACAGAGAGGGAAAGTAACTAAACCCCCCAGTTACAGCAGGCAGATTAGGCAGGAGACCAGCTGAGCAAAGAGTGAAGGCAGCGGAGCAGCGTTACGGACCTGGTGCTAGAAGTTGGCTGTATGTTGTACTTTGTAAACAACAAAGTCCTTGTAGTTCTCTTTCTGCAACAACACCACACAGACTGTAAAAAAGAGTTAAAGCGAGGAAGGGAAGTTATTTCCAGCAACCTCCACAGTGTGTGCATCCCATAATTCTTTTTCAGCTGCACACTCAGCCTTACCTCTGAGACATTCATTGCTTTAACTGGGCATGTTTATTCTGACAAAAGAAAAGTTAAGGAAGGGTCAGTTTCAGAACATAGGTAGTAATTATAACTCCCCTATTCTTTGTTAATGTATTAAACACAGGAGCTCTGCTTTATTTTCAGTCTTGTGGAAAAAAAAAAAACCAAACCAAAAAGCAAAATCTCGCCACAATGCATAACTATTATGATCTAAAAAAAGAAAATGTCTAAGTGCTTGTAAGATGAGTAACACTGGAGTTCCCTGCATGCAGGGAACAAGGGGGAAAAGAAGACATCCAAAGAGGGAAAGGATCAGGCATTCTATCTAGCCTCCTGGCAAAAGAGGGGTCTGATTGAGAATTTATTTTTATGTTGCTTGCTGTATGGTTCTGCAAGTTAATGCAGATCCCCACTTCTTGCTTCAATCTGTTTCAGGAGAGATTTTTGCACCCAGCAGGCAAAGTGTGCCAGCACTGGAGTGAGCAGTGTTATCGGGTGTTAGCTGCAGCACTCTGATATGTCCTTGAGAACTAGCACATCATTAGGGATACTTTCACAATGGAATGTGTGGGTCTTAGGTCCATATGTCAGACAAAACTGAGGATATTTTTAAGGAGGAATTAAAAAAAAAACAAAAACAAACTATCAACAAAAAAGTTTTAGTAACTTTTCCTTTAAGTGCTCCTTCTGCATTTGATTTCAGCACCATCACTGAGACTCTCAAAAACCAGTTTTGACAAAGTGACTCTTTATGCTCTTCTGTTAAAAAAAAGAAACCAATCAAAAAACACCCCACAAACAACAAAAAAAACAAAGCCCCACCACAAGATGGAGATATTTTTTTTTGAAAAGTGCTCTGGAAGAGAAATTAACAGGAAATGTATTTTGCAGCACAATACCTGGTATTACAGATATAGTCTGATTCTCTC
Organism: Todiramphus chloris collaris; assembly: GCA_025345505.1. Classification (NCBI taxonomy): domain Eukaryota; kingdom Metazoa; phylum Chordata; class Aves; order Coraciiformes; family Alcedinidae; genus Todiramphus; species Todiramphus chloris. The sequence continues at coordinate 6,590,806 of JANVCC010000020.1, forward strand.
CGCTCTACAGCATGGGCACTCATTGCCACCTCCCTGAATTAGCAGCAGTTTACACCTACTTGCACTGATGTAAATGACAACACGAGAGCAAGGTGATAGAAAAAGGCCTGCAATGTACAGCCTCAGCCAAACACACCTGCAACCTTTTTACAGAGCAAACTATAAATTGCTTTATGACTAATTCCCCGCATACTATAATAATACTAATAAGCTATATAGAACTACATACGACATAACTTACACATTTTATACACTGGATTTATGAGAGATGTGGTAATAATAGATATGTACACAAACCGTAAACCACCTCTGTTCACATGTTATATTCTAAGCACATTTTAAAATAAATTAGGATTTGTTCTTTGGCACAGCTGAAACGGGACCTGCTCCCCCAGAAGCCACCTTGATGAAGAAAACATTCAGAGTTCACACAGATCAAGGGTTTGGCAGCATAAGGCATCACAGTTCTTGGAGAGCACTTCCCATTCCCACAGGCAAGCACCTGTCCCAGTGACACAGCTTCAAGAGCACAGCGCAGACAACTACAAGATTAAATGTGAAAGTCCCTGACCACACTGGGATGTGACCTCAGCTGTTACTATTTGTAAACTACATGACTAAATAGCCCCAGATTTTTGAAGAAAGAAGCGATACTGTGGTTTGCCTCTTTACTGTAAGGTTGCTGAAAAGCATGAAGACCTCTCCAGCCTTCCTTACCTATGCTGCTAAAAATGAACTGATGCCAAGTCTCCCATTCTCCACATTAATCACCCCTGCTGGGATGTCAAGAAACCACCAATATTATATCCAAGACTCCTCCACTCATGGAAACACTTGTGGTTAATAACTCTAGACTTTTTCCCTGATTACCAAGGTTCACTCTAGAGAAAACTACAGCTATGTATAGATATATCAGCTATTTTGCATCAATTTCCACATGGATTGTTTTCCATCCATAATCCACCTGCTTCACAACCAGCAAGCTAATATAGTGGGGTCCCTCTTGAGTACTTTTACCAATAACACATTAAGCTCTTTGCGAGGAATAAAAATTCAAATCAAGGCCAAATCCACACCCTGTCTCTGATAAAGGGGAAATAAATAAACAAACAAATGGGCTTTGCTGAAACACTGTTCTGCTTTAGGATGGACCACCTTAAAAGTTTTAAATAAAAAAAAATGCTTTTTTTTCATTCTCAGTCTCCAAACTCCATTGTTATAGATCTATCTTATGCACATACATCTGTTTCTTAGAAACTATGCATGATACCTGGTTTTTATCCGAACTCTCTGGCATCTGCTGCTCCACATATAACTCCATTTGCTTCTAAGGTTAACAGTAACTTTAGAACAAAATGAGTATCAATACATACAACTTCAGATAATAGAATTTCATGTTCAACTCAGTTGCTTTGTCTAGAGGTAAAACAGAAGTGACTGGTGTTCAGGAGGCTCTGGTTTGGGAGTTACAGGTGCAAATGGAAGGTGTACTGGAAAGGGAAGGAAGTTTGTTTATACAACCAATGACAATTTCTTGGCTATCAGAAGCTGCTTTTCTGAAATTTCTACACCAAAAAGTGAAAGAGTATTTGGATGGGGATTGCAAGGCTGGTCCTCAGAAAACCCAGGTCCTCAAAAGCTAGTCCACATCAAGAGGGGCATCGTCTCCTCCAGCCCCTGCACAGAAGGCTCACAGTCCTCAGAGTGCTTCCTCTTCCTCTAACTAAGCCAGGTGCATTTCAGTGATGCCTGAGAGGAGGAAAAGACAGTGTTTTTTTTCAGGACAAGAGGCATTGCACACATATAAAGTGGTACTGCTCTGATAAAGGAAGGCTGACTGAAGCATGAAGTGAAGAAGTAGTTGGGGGATTTATTTTGTTGTGATGAGAAACAGATGTGAAAGGGAAGAGAGGACAGCTGCAGTCTTCATCTAACAATCAAGTACACTATAGTAGCCACCAGACAGACACACAAAGCCCCAGGTCCCAGACCTTCCTTTGTATCTAAATTTCTGCCTCATCCCTCTGAAGCCTAATACCCCTACTCACAATCAACACTTCTTTCTGGACCCATCCTGGCTTCTTCCTTTTCGCCTCTGTGGATAAGCTCTGGTGAACACCGCATGCATCTCACTTAAGTTTTGTTTCCTCCTCAGCCCTGTGACAGCCTGCACATGCTGGCTCCCACCTTTCCTTGTCACCCTTTTTCTCCTTTACATCTCACCTTGGCTTTGGACCCTGATTTTGAAATTATGTCTATGCTGTAAGGTAGAGATACCTGATTTATTTTTAACAGGCAAGCTCAAACACCCCTAAATCTGATCTGGGCTTCAAGGAATATGCCACAGGCACTTGCAATGTCTCCAAGTTCTAACAAAGCTCTCTCTGATACATCGCAGCCCAGCACATATATGGATTTCTCATCACCCTCTAATGGCTCCTCATTCTCCTCTGTCTCTTGTCCCCTGTCTGCAAGAGCTCTTCAAAGCTCTATCCTGGATCTCATCTTCTGTATCTTATCCTCAGGAAGCCTCCTCTCTTCACACTGATATAACTATTACCTTTAGGTAGATAGCCTGCAAATCTACATCTCAATACCAAACTGATCTCCCTCAGTTTAGCCCTACACATCTAATAGCACTTCTGATCTGCTGCCCTGGAAGGATGGCTATTTATCTAATGCTAACCTTTGCAGTTATTACCAAACAGCTTGTATTTTCCTTTTATATTATTTCCTTTTCTCCCTTGCTGTTAGCAGCAACATCCTTCCCATTTCTAAACTTCAATTTTTAATATGTCTACCTACCAATGCTGGTATATTTCCTGCCTTTCAGGTCCTCTTCCATAATGAAACAAATAAATCCAGACAACATGCTTGGCACACCTTGGTCTTCTTGGTCTACTCTAAATATTTCCTTCTTCAGTTCTTCATTGCTCGTGTCTTTCTGGGCCTGTGTTGAACTGAATGATGAAGATGAATCACACTCCCAGGACCCGGTGCACTTAGATATAGCAAGGTAATCAGTCTACAGCAACTCCAATTACTTTAAAAATAAAATGCAGCAGCAATAACAAAAATAGTTGTTCCATATTCTCTGTGATTTCCCTTCCCTTACTAGCGAACTTCTGTTTCCTGCTTGTTATCTATAAATTCTACACCAAGAGCAAAAGGTCTGACTTGCTGGCTCCTTGCAGTGCCCATGCTGAACATGCCCTCAAAGTGACATTTCAAAAAAAAAAAAAAAAGGCAAAGCAACTTGAACTTGCACTGAAATCTCTCCTTCAAATCTGTGCCCAACTCACACTCCTATTCCTAGAGACCATTTTTCACAAAACTTTTCAGAACCTTGAGACGAGACTGGCCAGTGTGCTCAAAAGTGAGGACAGAAAGAGGGACAAATAGCAGAATTACAAACAAACCCCATTTTCTTAGAATAAGAGTGAAGAAATTATTTACTTACACATTTACATAACTTACTTACAGTTTCTTGCCAGAGAATTTGGATAAAAAACAGTAGTTTCTCCTGTTTATTTTTGGTCAAAATAATTCAAACGAAAGAGGCAACAATTATTATATTGAAACTGTCATCATTATATTTCAGAAGGGAGGAATTAAATGAATGCCCCTGATTCAGGATACTCCACCATTTCAAAAAGCTGAGGCTTTTTCTTTGTTCTCAGCATTTTCACTGCTTTCTTCACAGGTTGGACTAGAAACGATTTCTTAGGGGTTGCTGATGCTCTGCCCACACTAGTAAATCATGTGTGCCTGGGGAAGCTTTCTAGCACTGAACCTAAGCTTCATGGAGCAGGAAACTCTCAGACTTCAATACAACGTGGCTATGCACAAGTTGCTGAGCAGCAGCCCTTCCTAGAGCACTGCAGCCACCACTCTCTGCAGCAGGACTGCCCAGCACATCCCAGCCTCCATGAATGTATAACTTAATGTAGGTGTCTACCTAAACAAAGATTACAGACTGCAATTCTATGCCCAAGACTGATTTTGTTAAAAGTACAACTTTCAACAATTAAATACATGTAGTTCTGCTCTGACATAAACAGTGTTCCAAGAATAAGTAAGATCCAAAAATGGCATCTATTTTCTTGTTATTCAGCTAAATGTCATTTGCATCCAGAATTTATTATGCATAGTGGCAAAATTACAGTTTATCTGTAAAATATTCTGTATAGTGATTATTATTTTTGCTTTGCAAACCACTATGAAGTTTGAAATATATGTGATCACTGTAGGTCCCTTCCAACTGAACTATTCTATCATATTGTCTTCTATTTTAACACTCAGGTGAAGTATTAAAATGTTAAAACTAAATTTTGAATAGAAATTACATGATGCATGAAAGACTTTGTTTCTGGTCCTCTGTTCTAGGTTGCTCCCCGCAGCAAGCCAATAGAAATGCTCCTTTCTCAGAACAACAGCGAGTTGGCCTTGCTGCAAACTAAAGTCAGAGCTGGAGAACGATGAACTGCAGAGGAAAAATACTTTAAAGATTTTTAAAAATTTTTTTTTAATGTCATGAGGCTGAGGATCTTCATTTAACCTATACCTGAAGTGCACAGTTAAATGAAAATTGAAAAAGGACTTACCTATCTTTGACGGGAGCAGGGAATTTAAGTCAAGTGCAACAGCACTAACATTTTTAAAGTTTGCAGTGTGAACATAAGCACCTAAGCATACAAGCAAATCTTAATACAGGGGTTGAATATATATCTCTAACCCTTGTGGGCAGAAATACAAAGCCAGGAAACGCTTTAGGTGGTGTCTATGTAAAACCCACATCAGTTGCCTGTATCAGTTACAAAACCCAGATATGTTTAAATTAGTGCCAGTTTTTGAGCAGATACAGGCTTTTATTGAAAGTCATTTGTGTTTCACAGAGAAAAATGAAAGTTTTCTGGGCTTGACTCTCCACAGACTTGCACCCAGGTGGCTACCTACATCCTTGCATTGCACGGGTATACTGTTATCACCAAGTGATTGCTCAGTGTTACAACTACTTGCAACTTCTTGTGTGACTAGAAAGATATTCCTAAAATGCAAAATACCTCGGGGAAAGAAAGCAAGCATCCAGAACTCAATCTGCATATACGTAATTTTCCCCTCTTGTTTTTCTTTTCCCATGTCACCCTTGAGAACAATTAAGCTGCCCCAAGCTGGACACACCAAAAGAAGCCAACTCATTTCAAGCAGCGGCTCTGAGCTCCTGGCCTGAACTATTTTCCATAGAGTATAATTCTAAAAATACCTTGACTGTACTTCATTTTCTCTTCTTATCATTCTACCAATATAATGGCCTGAATAGTTTGGGGTTTTTCAAGCGGCTGTTTCCCCTTTTCATGCATAAAAGGTTGCTCCTTCATTTCTCTGCTTTATTTTTCTCTCACCTATTTGTGAACAATCTCTTCTGCTTCAGTCAAGCATACAGAAACAAGCACTGAGCCAAGATATATTTGCCTTGGGTCAGGCAAACAGGGCCCATGTGGCCCACCTTTAGCCTGGGGAAGGATGAAAGGCCACGCAGGCCTCCTCACGGTTTGGTGACATCTGAGCTAATCCTCCCTTCGTTTGGAAACAATTACAGAAAGTCACCTGAAAGTGTCTACAAATAAAGCTCTTTCCAAAAGCTAAGAGAGGGTGGTTTTTCACCTCCATCACTTAACGACCCATTTTTTGCTACCACTTACACTGGTGGGAACCCAGAGTGCTTTCAAAGAGGGAAATAGTTTAGGACTTTCTCTGTGTGAACAACTTGGCTTCCTCCTGGCTAACCCAAACTAGACAGTAGTTCATGTGTGGGTTGGTTTTTTTTCTTTAAATAATGAGACAAATTATATTTGTGTGTTTTCACTCTGTTTATAGGGGTAAAATTCACCTTTTCTTCACGTTGCTTTTTGCCAGATCTGCAAACTGCATAACAGGTAATCTAAATTCTAAAGACCTCAGCTAGCAGCTGTATCCTATTGAAAAACAACTTTAATAATAGACAAAGCTGCAGTTTGGAGAGGCAACATAGAAACATAGAATCACTCTGGTTGGACAGCTACCTAGACAGTAAAGATGGAAACGAACATGGCCTCAAAGCTACTTTGAATGGCAGTGGAATAAATTGGTCTTAAATGTGTCTGTCCAAGTAGGTCTTCTTGTCAGCCTATGCAAAAGTATGAAGCAGGTCCTAGCGCCACTGCTCTGTGTAGGACGTCCACTCATTGGAGCGGTTCACTGTGAACTACTCCTGGGTTCAGCTTGGAGACTGTAGCTGTCACATTTAAAAAGATAAAACAGTGAAATTTGCTTCCCAAGCACTTTTCCAGCCTACAGCCAAAAGATACCATTTGATATCATCCAGTGTACAATGGTCCAAAGGCAAGAAGTCCACATCAGTGGACTTAAGCAGGACAAGAGGCTGTCTGAAGCCCTCTTTCAATCAAAATAAATGTTCATCATATCAAATGAGTCATCTCTTCCTCTTACTTTAGAGGGCACCTTCAAGACCTCAGCCTTATAGTTTAAATCCCTTAACTAAAATCTAGTTTGTCACCTTAATCCTTGACACAGGAAGAACGTGCTGCCTTGACAATGACAGCAGCTGCGAGTGACCCAGCTGAAGTTGTGAAGCAAAAATAGCTGGGCATTGGCAGGCCCATTCTTCACCACTGGAGATGAGAACATCAAACTAGTGTCAGGGCACTGCACCACGGCCACTGGTCTGAGATGAGAGCATAACTTGTAGCTTCTCTCTTCAGTCAAAACAGAAAGCTACCAACACTGTATGGGGTGAGCAGTAGAGAGGAGAAAAGTCCTGTATACAAACGCTATTAGAATTGCTGATGTTTAACCATCACCTAGATAATAGCAATGAATACACTAGAAGTCTGGAGATACGGAAAAAGTTGCTCTGATGATCAGTTACTACAGTGTTTGGTTTTATAGGTTGTGAGAAGAGAAAAAAAAAAAGCTGTATCACATTGGAACATAAGAAGGAATATCACTTAAGAATATCTGCCTTTTGTTAAGAAGACCCAGAAAAGTATATTAAAATTAAACCCAAAGATGGTTAAAGTTCCATCTCAAAATATTCCCCCGCATTTTTTTTTTTTTCCCTTTCAAGCCAAATAATCTTATCTGAAAGAAAAACCACTTCTGTTTCCTGTTCCATCACTGGAATCAGGAGGGGAAAAAAAAAGAGGGGGGGGGTTGGTGAATCAAATGCAAGAAATAAGATCAAAATCTCATCTTCTCTTGCTGCAAACTGCCCTTAGCAGACCAGATATACCACCCCTCAGTTTCCTCATTTATGCAAATACTTCTTTCACTTGTAGTAACATTGCCAGAATTCACCAATGGTGACTCCACGTTGTTCGAAGGTTAGAAGCCATGTAATACACTTTTTGTATTTACAAATAAGACTTTAAGCCTTGTTGCCAAATATACAGGATAAAGTCCCATTTTTGTGTTCTCCAATTCCCAAACCAAAAGCATACAAATTCCCTTATCTTTCAAGCTGGTTCATTGTCTAGGCTATCATTTGGTAAACAGGTTCTAAATTTGTAAAACACAATAAATATAAAATTCTAGTCTGGAACCGTGTACCCAAATTAGATAGCAAACAGCAATTTATACAGCAAATTATATGCCTCAAACAGGTAAATTCAGGCACAAAATGACCACAGGCATATCTATGTGCAATTAAAAAAATGTGGATTTAAAATTTTAGAATATTTAATTTGACAGGAAGAGACTGAGGCTCACCACATTTTTCATTCCTCTAGAAACAGGATGTTATTTTTGTCCCTTGCAATATAAATGAGCCTAGTGTGCCCAACATGTGAAATACCTTTTGGACAGAACTGACTTTAATAAATTAAAAGATAGATGGATGGAACCATTGAGTTCATAATCATGCGACTGCTTTTGACTTCTCTCCAGAGAGTGCAGTACTTAAGAAAAGAATGCAAACTGCAAATTAAACCCTCAGTTATCCTCAGCAACCTGACAGTCTGGTCCAAGAAATACTGCTAAGTCTGGCAGATTGGGAGAGTGATGTGTGCATTGCAGAGAGGTGTGAGGAACGCAGCCCACCCCAGCTCATCACACAGGCCACAGCTGTTGAACTGTACACAAAGAGGGGAAACAAGTGAGTTTGAGGGGAGGAGGTGAGAAGAGGCCTGAAGTAAAAATGGGACATATTTTTATTTTTCTTCAGAGTCTGCTGCTGTTTCAGCCAAGCAGTTTTCATTGCCAGCTTATTTGAAAAGTGGTGCTTATTTTTTTTTACCACAGCCTTTGGACAGTAGAATCAATCTCTCCATTGAATATAATTAGAACTGAGAGTGCTATTGAGTCTCTTCCATGATACTTCATCACTATCCTTTAAATAAGTCTTTTCTGCATTTTCAGTCTACAGTACCTTTGCACAGGACACCTTGCACTAATGAGCTGGAAGGTGTTCTAGCAAGAAGATAGAGGAAAACACCAATAAAGTTTCTTCTAAGCATTTGCACCCTCTTATGTCTGTGGTACTCCTCTTCCACTCTATATACCCTCAAACACTCTCCTGCCTCTATGCTACCTAGTTTTTGTGTAGAGCATCAAAAAATTGGATACCTTACCAAGGCTCTTCTCTTCATCTCTCTTTTTCCCCCGCTATCAGCAGCAGGTCCCTGAATCTGACACAGAGGTTCCCTACTCTGAAAATACTGCCTGAATAATTAGTATTTCTCTCCTCTAACTTCCTACAGTCCCTTCCCACCATATGTCACAGTGTTTTTCCCATGGTAAGCAGGTAGACAGGAGTTCATTCTCAAATTTAGACGAAAATTAAAGGATCATCCCAAGCCCACCAAGAAAAACCCAAGGGTGTTAATTATCATTTTTCACATTTGGGAAATTACAAAGAACTAGGAAGCCTGACGAGCATGTTCCTAAAGCTAGGTCCGCATTCCTTCCTTGTAGCTGTATGACTTAAGAATACTGCCGGGAAGGCAGGGAGCAATTCCATCACCATGGAATACAACTATTGCAGCAAAACCACAGTGAAGACACAGCTTGACAGAAAAATGCTGTTCTACTGAAAGAATTTAGTGCAATGCAAAATTTAATTTAATGCAAAAGCATTATTTTGTCTGTATAAGCATTTGAAGCATGGAGGCAGGTCCTTGGCAAGGACTGAGGCAGTGGTTCTCCTGCCAGAGCAGACCAGCTCACAGTAGCTGCTTCCACTATTCTCCCATACCAAGCACAGCTTGGACACAAGGAGAAATCACTTTGGATGATATAATTCCAGTCTGAGTAGCATTGTTTGAAAGCACAAGGGTGTTGTTTAATATAAATTGCTTACTTTTTTTCAGTTGCCCACATCTTTATATTAGAGAAACCATGACTGGTGGCTCGATACAGGTTCTTATAAAGGCATTGAAAGGTGAACTTTTGAAAGCAATCACTCTCAAGTCAAAGCAAAAGCATAATCAAAATTTTACTGTGGGCTTGTGAAAGGAATAAAAATGGTTCAATTCAAACAGCTTTCCAATACTTGGGTACTCAGTTTCTAGACTAGCATTTATTTCTGTTTTTAAAAATTTATGGATATCATATTACTCAGATTTGTGTAATCTATGCTCCAGATCTACTCATGGAGGTTGAGATGCCTCTATAGAAATCAAGGCATTAGTTTTAATGAACTAACACTCTTTTCCCTTAATTCATAGATCTGCCAGCCTCGCTTCAACAGGCAACTTTATATTAATGGAATAGCTGCAGTGAACCAAGTAGATATTTTCAGTATTCTGGTAAAAATGAGGGTACAAACCAACATAAAGATGTAAAATAAATAGGGAAAAGTTAAGAGAGGAGCAAGGTAGCAAAGACTGAGAACACAATTCCAATGACTTTTAAGAGGATCAAAATGAGCAAGTGATATAAAAATTATCACAACTAGCACTAAAGGCACTTTTCATCCTAACCTAAAGATTAGTGTACCTGAATAATCAGTTTAATACTGTATTTCAGTCGATCATGAAAACCACTTGTTCAATGAACATGTTGATCAAATTAAACTGACTTTCTACATACTCTGGCTTCTTTTTTATTAAAATAATTGAAAGAATACATATTTTGGATTTTTATCTCTCTATTTTAAATGTAATTCAGTTTTCCTTTTCCTAGAGCCTGGAGCATTTTTTAACAAGCTTAAAAAAAAAAAAGTGATAAACATGAATTAATCTGAAGGAATAACACACTGGGTTTTATCCTCAGGTGACACAAATGAGCACAGCTGCATTAATTTCAATAAGATATACACTCCTATATAGCACTTATTTAAAGGCTTCTTTTCTTGCTGCCTCGTTACTCCCATTTTTTGCAATTTGTTTAGGTTTTGGCTTTATTATTATTATTATTTTTAATATAAACTCAGATATGACCAAGTGTGTAAGAAATACAACTTTTTGATTTTATATCCTCAGACTTTTCTTTGAGCTGTGAACTGCAACAGCCCTGTGGAATCAGCAGCCAAAAGTTTTCACAGTCCTCTTGGTTCTTTAAGATTCCACACTTAATTAGTTTATTTTGTAGTCCTCTAACCCATAAAAATACTAGATTATTTAATACTTGATAACAACAAAACAAATTTTTAAAATTAGTGAATACCTTGGCTAAATGCTGCGAGATGTGTTAGAAATATACTTAGGATTGAGGATACCCTAAAATACACTACTTTCTTCTTGAAGATGTGTTAAATCTGTTTATGATTCCCTCCATTTTTTTGATCACCATTCTCCTAATCAGAGGGAAGCAGCTTAGATGTCCCTTTTTTTCTTACAGATGATAACCCTTTAGGAAATACTGCAAAGGGCTCCCATGTTAGTCAGATGAGCTTTCCCTGAGATCAACCTGCAAAGTGAAAATCTGCCTAGCTGCCTTTCAGGAACAATTTTAGACCCATCTTCCTTCACTCTCTCTACCATCCAGTTAAGCAGAGATTGAATATCTGGAACTCAATATCTAAATCCCAATCTTCTACAGTTTGTGAAATTTCTTTCAGCTCTTAGCAGCTTCTAGACTTGGTGTCTGATAAAGAAGAGCTCCAGATAGTGTTATCTGGAGTGATAACACAAAATAGCATGAGATAATATTCTGTGGACAGTGCATCTGCAAGGTGTGCAAGCCAAGTGCATATGGAAGTGATACATATGTGAAGTGCGGATGAAACTACAGTCAACAATAATTAAGAAATTAGATTTCTGTCCCCAGACAAAATGCTCTGTACTTCATTGAAACCTTCTCCCACATTGTTTGGTTTGCCTCTGAGGGCATCTCAAACACTGACTGAAGTCTAATGTGATACTGCTGTAGAAGTGGCTCTCAAACATAGCCTTACCACTAACTGATTCAGTTCTTTGCAACTGTATTTTCTTTCCATTCATCAAGCTGTGCACCCCTCCGAACAGAGGGCAAATACCTAAAAGTTCATCTTCAAACACAGGTATGCAGAGTAAGAATTAGTTGCTAAACTGAGATAGAGGTACTTCTTCTCAGAAGTCTGTGCTGCTCTCTAGGATTACTGAAAGTAAATCTCTCTTGACACCACTCAAAAAACCCCAACCCCACAACCTACTGTAGAAGAAGCAGATGATTTAAGATTATGGGATTAGGATGCTTTTACTAGTTCTAATTCTTTCTTGATCAGCAATGTGTGCACACGGTTAGTCACCGCAAACTATTCAGTGGCCTAGTTAAAAATAGTGTTTTCACTCCTTTTTCCCAGCAGGGAGGTATTCACACTGTAGCTGGCACTAACAGCCTGTCTTGTTAGGGAAAGCAAGGACAGAGCAAGCAAAGAGTATGAAACATTGACCTGGATAGTTTTTTGTAGTCCCTTTGGATTAAAACAGAAAAAAAAAAAAAACCCAAATCAAACCACTAAACCACACAGTGTCTTTGTCATATGCAGGAACTCTTCAGTAGGGAAGTTCTGAGCATGCAAGGTTTCATTCTTCCTTATCAGACCTCTCACAGGTTTCCCACAGAAAATTGAGATTTATAGGACAAATGGCCTTTTAGGAAAATGGATGCTTAAAAATAGACTGGTATTATCTGAGATATTTTTAAAATGTTCAACCATGCAAAGTCTCACAGTAGATAAAGCCACAGACAATTAAAGCGCCCCATTTTCTCAGTTACATAATTAATACATATTGTAATAAATCAAGTAAATTTCCCAAATTAAAAACAGTATCCAAAGCAAATGTAGCTTTTTGAAGCATACCAGATAATTACAGGAATGAGGAATAGACTCGAGGTACCTAGCATTGTGAGACAATTTGCAGCACAGCACTTGATGTCCAGGGATGTCCACTTGAAAGCAAAATAAAGTTTTGGTCAGTATTTTTTTTTTTTTTTCCTCCTTCCAGTAGCTGGGAAACAAAGCACAAAACAAATGACAAGTAAACATTCAGCCACAGGAAGCCATTAACAACAGTGGGCACCAATTAGGACCCAGCAGGTATCCTTTACACCGCCTGGTGCTCTAGCCCCTCCTCAAATACTTTGGCATAACACTCTCAAACTCAGGCTTAGGAAACAACAGGCTGTTTCATTTACTCAGCAATTTGTAGCCACATATTCCTGCTGACAGGCCCATAAACCTGTTTGTAGTTGTCTTCTGTTCCCCTTCAAGTTTGTGTCATTAGAAACTACAATTACTGTCTGTCCAAAGAGAATACTTTTCAGGAAAGAAAATAAAAGTGAGATACTGTGATCCCTTTCCTCTTTGTGTCTCTCTCCTTTTCAACTTCTCCTTTGGAGGAGAATGCACACCACAATGACTGTGAGGAAAATCAGCTCAAGGAGAAAATACTTGCCAATTCTCAGATTTTGCAACAAGGACGTTATTTTTTTCAATTTTTTTTTTTTTAAGCACAGCCTTCTTGGTAGAACAGTGAAATGGATATTGTTCTTAAAATTAAGCCAAGGCCTTAAATAATTAGTAAAGAACCACCAAAAAAAATATTCTACTTCAGCCAAAACCATTCCACAAAATTCCATTAAATTCCACTACCTTCCATTACATTTTGAGATCTTTGTATCAATTACAAGATATTTTGTATCTGCTATCCAAAGCATCTCAATAAACTATCCAAGATTTTTAAAGTAAATCACAGATTGTGTCTCACATTATTACGGTCAAAGTACAAAGTTTTACTCATACGTGACACAAACTAGTTTCTTATTTTTGCATCTTAAGATTGTAATTTTTGTTAAAAAGCGAGTTGGAATCTCCCAAACCAAAATTTTGCCACTTGGCCACTGTTTTGCCAAAACAAAGAAGTACTACTGCAGCATTATACCACTGCAAACATCAGAGGCAAGCCAGAATCCAGCCAAGAGAACCGAGAGCTCTTTCCATCATGTGTCACGATATGATATAGGCGGAACAATCCATTTGGCTCCACTAAATTAACAACTCACAGCCCAGGTGCTCTCACGTGCCACTTCTGATTCCATCATTGCTGATAGATGAAAGCTAACCAAAATATCATCAGCTGATATTTGATCATTTCTTGATGCTTTTGACATTACAAGACAATAAGGAAAGCAGACCATGACTGTGCTAATTCAGAGCTCTCCACATCAGGTCAGACTTTGTGCCTTCAAGACATGCTTTCCTTTAATTTTCTTTCATTTTTAATGATTTAATATTTTTTTATCTCTGTCTTAAAATAAAAAAAAAAAAAGCCAACATCAGCAGATTAATAACTTACTTTCCAATCAGAACCTTATATATCAAATCCCTGCCGCTCATTGGCAATGGTGTTCCAGGCTGGTCATCCTCTAGCTCCCTACACCACCTCTACCAGCAGTCCTTATCAAAGCTCCCAACTCCTGTTCCTCCTCCGACAGCCTGCCAGAGCGGTTCATGTGCAGTCTCTGCCTGCCGCAACACCCCCAACCTGCACTAAAAACATCAGCACCAGTGGGATAAACTCTGCCACAGAATTTCCAGAACAGCTGTCTGATGAGTTTCAAAGAATAACTAGCTATATGCTCTAAGCCTTGAGATACACATCTCAGTACTGCCAAAGAGGTGTGCAGTATAGAGATGTCCTTATGGTTCCCAGGTATTAACAGCCAAGAATTCAGAAAGATAATTGATAAAAACTCCACAGTCCCTGTGTGTATGCACATCTCAGCTGGGCAGCACTCATGCCGTGGAAAGTGGCTACCAACTACTGACTACAGCACCAGCACTACTGCTGAGTTCTCAGCTGCTGCTTTGCAGCTCAGCGCTTCAAGGAGACAAGATAGCCACCAAGGTACAGAAATCAAGTACCTCATTTGTTCCTCTCAGCTCAGCAGGGAACCAAGAGCTGAAGGGTCTGCATCACTGTTACCTGACGTGCTGGAGGACAGGAGTGCTGCATAATTGAGGTTCCTTAACAATACAGAAAAACACTACACGTGGGGGAAACCTAAGCAGTTATGCAGCCAGCTGGCCCATTGCCACAGACCTAGACCGATCACAGAACTGAATCAAACTGAACCCTGCTGGTGCACAGCTCCATGAACACATGGAAGCTCAGACATCCTCCTTTGCAGCCAGAAGGATACAGCTATGGTGGATACCTACTGAATTTTCATAATGAGGATTACTTATTCCATTTAAGATTAGCACAGATTGGTTTTTTTCCAGGTACTAAAATGGTGGGAGTTTCACTCATTACAGTGAGAGCTTCCCTGTTCCTCTGTGGGAAGGGAGCTACTGTGTCTGTGTAACTGTATCTGCATATGCACATTTCAGTTTTGTCTTACCACTTCTCAAAAACAGAAATTTGTGACACAAAATTATACACCTAAGTATTGATCACTTCAGTGTATACAAACCCATACACAAAACACCAACTAATAAGAAAGGTGGAATTATTTGTACAACCCTATGCATATATATCTATATATAAGCAATCCTTTCAGCACTAAGAGAACAGCTTTGAAAATTATAACTTATACACTGAGATCAAAAGAAGTAGTGTCCCTGGTCTATAGCCTCCTACAAATCAGGTGGCTCATCGAAGTCAGTCATCTAGACTCCTTCTGTACTCAAGCAAGAGAGATAAGCGCCTCTGGATTGCCATTTATCCCATTCTAGGATAGGTGAGTAAAACAGGTAAGATGAATCACCCTGGCATTGCTATCAGCCTTGTGGGGGAGGGGGCATCTTAGATGACTAGTTTAGGAGGGCTACTTAACTTTTAGCAGTTAATCTTAAGAGGAATCCCATGCTACAAGATTAGGGAGGAATATATAGACTGACAAACTTGTGGAAAATTCACATTATATTTGGTCTCACAAAGAAAGTAAAACTTCACATGTTAAAAAAAATCAGAGAGTTTGGAGTTTTTTTGCATATTTTCCTAAAGAAACAAGGCTCATGCTGTTCTTTACCAAGCAAGTGAAGTTCACATTTTGAATGTTAAGACATTTTTTTATTGTAAACTTATTAGCTGATTTAATTTAAATATGACAGAAATACATTAAAAAATCTGAAATATTTTGTGGGAGCACATTACCAAGTAAAAGGACACATCTTCTGGTGCTGGCCAAAGGGGAAATGTGTGAACATGGCCTCACTCCAGAGATCAGAGATGAAGCCATAAGAGCCATCCTGAGGCATAAACCTACAGGAGGAACTTGTTCAGCTCACTGCTCCCATTCACCTGACACCACCATGTCAATTAGAGACAATAGTTTTTCACATCTGTTGTTCTTCAGCAGTGCAACATTTTTGTTAAGATTTAGCATAGTATTAATGGAAAGAGTAAGAACAACTTTTGTTTGTAGTAGCTCTCAATGGTACCTCTTGCACTGCTAAAACAGATAGCATTGTTTCTTTTTCTCCATGCAAAGTACATGATAGTATTTACGACTTACAATGCAGGTAAGTCCACACAAAAACCTTAGAATAAAAAGCTGTTCAGACCAACTGGACACAGTCTGCAAGTTTCTTTAAGCCACTAATATTTACTTTAAATAGGGAATCATTTTTTATTACTTTGATGAAATTTACACCTGGCATTCTTGCAAGGCTAGCTGTTACAGGAATTGAAAAATCTGTGTTTGTGCCAGTAACTTATATAGTCTTCAGTCACCAGTTTCTACCCGCATGGGTAAGTCAATGTGCCACTTCTCAAGCCCTGAATAAACTAAATATAAGTGGAGAAAGGGGCAGAGAGTGCATTTACTGTTCTTCTCTATTCTTTTCATACTGTCTTCTCCTTTAGGATTTTCCCTTCTCATGTCAATTATTTGCAAATGGGGACAGAGCATAAAAATGTGACTAAGTGAGCACTGGATTAGAAGTGGCTATAAATTTTAGAAGCCAGAGCTTGGTCTCACAAAGCAAGTAAATTGTAGGCATGAGATCTGCCTTTCACTGCATTACTGTGGCTGGTTGAAAAGGTTCACAAATGCTTACCACCACTATATTGATATGTGGGTGTTAATAAGCAACTGTCATGGTCACAACTGAAACACCAGCCTACATGCAGTACTTCACATTGTTCCTTTAAATATAACTATAACCCTGCCATGATAAAAATCTTGCTGAAATTCAAAATGGTTGAGAGCAAAAGCTTTAATTTGCTTGTTAGTTTACAACCAGTTCACCTGCCTTATCCCAGAGCTTGGTGCTGCATTCCAGTAATTCAAGCACAGGGAAGGCTAGAGAGATGTGAAAGGACCACAAACCAGACACTTCAGGAGACACCACGGAGATCAGCGGGTCACACACTGCAGTTTCACAGCTCCAGTTTCCAGTGATGCGAGCTCACAGGCAGTCAAAGCCTGGGTATCTGCAGGCAACCAGCAGAGCGAAGCAGCACCTACGTTGTGTACACCCACTTGCTTCCACTCTCTGTAACGTATTACATCTATATGTTCCTACACAGACCAACTATGAGATTTGGTTTCAGAAAGGTATTAAACTTGAAGCATTAAAGCACATATTTAAATGCCTTGTTTCACTGCAGACATACTTTGTGAGGGTTTTCTCATCACACCCACTACAGCCAACAGAGAAATAGATACTGGCAGATCCTCTACTAGAGCAGAACCCTGCTCTCAGTTTCCCCTGCATTCATTTTTCCCCCCTTCTTCATCAATATTCTCCAAAATGTTTTCTTCAGAAGAAAGACCCAAGGAAAAGTTCCAAAATTACCACCCTCTGGTCCTACAGACTTCTAGTTTTTAACACAGACTGGCACAAACAGTCCTGCAATCTGTAGGTTATTTGCTCAAAATAAATACTGTCAAGATTAAAACTGAGTTATTTGATCACATGTCGATGCATTACATACTTGAGCTAAAGATTTTAAATCCTAATACAGTTTTCTGGACTCCATCAGCACAAATGACTCAACAGGATCAAGAGATTCACACCTCCTAAGATGTACTCCAGACACTTTAAAAGCAATGAAATAAGCAGATTCTGGATATGCATCTTTGGCCATGTCTACATTAGGACACTACAGCAGAAGCTGAACCTGAAGAATAAAAGTGCTGAGGACCCAACATCCACTTTGGGATTTTTACTTTGGGCTACCTCTAATCTGGATCTATGGACCAAAACACCCACTAGCAGCTGGCATGCACGAGGCAAAGCACATCCTCTATCCATCCATCTGACCTCAACCCTGCTCCATGATGTGAGCTGCTGAGTGCCAAGGGGCAAAAACTGGAGGTTCGCCTCAAAGGATGTTGTAGGTCTGAACTCATTAGCTCTAATAATATATAAATACATAAAAGTAAGTGGTTTAGTGTATTGTCAAGTTAAAACTGGCAGAGGTAAAGATGATTTAAAGTTTGTCAGTAGTCGTGGTCACTTATTTAAATATGCTTATTTTCATCACCGCTGCTTTTTTCCTGCTCTGTACACAAAACACTCTGGGGCCCCCATGTCCATGCAGACATGCCTACCAATTAATGTGAGTGCAATTAAACATGTACAGGCCTTTACAACAAAAGAGCTAGGCTGACCTATTGACTTCTACAAATGTGGCCTCCTTCACAGGTAGATCTTGGGTGGAAAAAAAGTGTGGTTTTTGTAAAGTATTATTTACATGTTAATCCAATTGTCATTATAACCATGTATACAACTTGTGGAAAATACTCGCTTTAAACAAACCTCAAATACCGGAATAGAAGCAAACTTGAGCTGGTGGTTTTTTCTAGACTTCAAGGCCCTCCGTGATACAGTTGACAAGGCTACAGAAGTTCAGGTATTTTGTGTGTGCAGGCCCAGACAGCAGAAGCCTCTATTTTCTGGTCACCAGTGTATTTATTTGACATTAACATACAGTGGGAAACACCAATGTGGAGGCCCTGAGCAACAATGTTCAAGTAACTCCTGTAATAAGGACCATTAGCATACTTTTATAAATCTAAATGACAGCTTAGTAATTAGATACAGTGACTTTTCCACACAGGCTTCCAGACCCATTGGCACAAGGGTGTGGGAAGAGCTTGCCCAGAGGCAACTCATACTGGTTCTGCAGCACAGACGCCTGCAGGCCATCAGGCTGCAGGCAACATGGGGGACACTTTCACTGGTGGCTACAACTCAGGAAAATGAAGGGGAAAAATGTTTCTTAAAAGAATCTCGAAGAATGAAATAGAAAAATAGATTTTTTTTTTTGGCAGTTTGAACAACATAAAACTATTGGAAACTTCTAAAATGTCAAATGGGATTTAATTAAAGGATATAAATAGCTGGTCTGATTTTAAAAGCACATACTTCATCCTCAATTGCCAAATGAAGTTTTTCCTCAACCTTCAAGCTTTAATAGAATTTCCTAATTTTTTTTTTTTTTTTACAATTCCTAACTGTGCATGAGGCAGACGTTGCTAAGCACCAGACCTATCAGCATATGCTAAGATTTATCCTATGCCCTCCCCACCTGCAGCTCTCAGCTTGCTTTACGCAAATGCCCCCCCCGAATACAATGTTCATTCTGGCAATGGTTACACCTCATGCTCTGCATCCTACCCCATCCAGAGCACCACAGTTCCTGACAACTCATTCAAATGTTCTGAGGCCCAGGCCAGACTCCTGGATGTAACTTTTCAAACCAGCTTTGACCAAGAACAGTTAGGAAATGCATTTTTTCACAGCCAGTTGCCACTGGATTTCCATAACATCACAGGTTAAAAAATAGTAATAGTCAAGTGGTAGTATGATTACTAGGGCAAGGGACAATATTGTAAGAGATAGACATAAGCTGACAAAAACCTACTTACCACACTTCAAAACACAGTGCAAATATAAAAGGGTCAATATTCTACTTAGGAGGCACTTTTTCTTTTCTACCTGACAAAATTAACAGGGTGTTTCTCCATCTGCCTGGGAAAAGGACAGTGCTTAACTAGAATCAGACTGCAGGCTCTGTGAGTTTATAACCAGAACAGTCTGTCTGAGCACCAAGCTGGGCTAGTTTAGGAAGCACTTAAGTTAAATGTTGAATTTTAAACTTGTGCAAACCTCTTATTTTGGATTTTAATATTAATTCAGCCTAAATCAACTGCTTACCAACAGAAGCTAAACAGAAATAATTTTAAATAACAAAGTGTGATATATGCAAGGTGTTTCCACTGCATTGTCTAAGTCAGTATTAAACCAACTCAAGTTTTAGAGGTAATTTTGCAGTATATATAAAGCACTAAAGTACTCAGAAACAAGTATGCTACTATTGTTCATATAAATAAAACAAAACTTGTAACACAGTGCAGCCTTTGCAGTCCTTTCTTTCTAAACATTTGATAAAATACAAGTAAGAACACTCTCTCAACATTTCCCTAACCTTTATCCATAAAGAAAAAATGCCCCAAATGCTTCAATGTTTTTTAAATTGACTAAATTTTACACAAATCAAAATTAAGATTCACATGTCACAATTAAAGAAATTCTCTTTCAACAGTGACTGCATCACTCCAAAAATAATTCAATACAGTATACCCCTGTTAAGTATGGGGAAAAGTATTTCCTTTAGAAGAGGAAATTCTCTTAAGGAAGTTGTTTTAAGATAAATAAAAGTTCAGGATGAAGCCAGCAAAAGGTGTGAAGGATTTCTCTTTGATTTCCCAGCTTGTGTATTTGGGCTCAGACACAGACTACATTTTATGCACATATTAATAGGATGCTAATAAGCCTACAACTCTACTTTAACAGGGACCTGTAGAGACAACCCAATATGTTGCACCAGATAATAGGCCTCTTAAGCAGAAGATTTATTTCCCTCTCACACAGGGACAGAATCAGACTAAGTATTTTTAATTACAAGTGTTTCTCAGTTAAAGTAACCTTCAAAAGATCAAAATAGAAGCCAACTCTGTTCTTAGTTACTCTAAAAGCTTTTACTCTTCACTGGTAATCTTATATGCAAAATAGGACCACTCAGTTGCAAACCTGCTTAAATTACTAGGTCATGAAAACAATCCGGGTATCAAAGTCATGGAACACAGAAATTGACAGCATGTATTTAAACAGCTTGTGGCTTCTCATGGAAAACTTTGGGAGAGATCCCATTTAATTGTAAACTTCAGAGATATTTCAAAGTTAACTTTTTTTTTTTTTTAACAACATCTGCAAAATTTATGGAAGCAATACAAAGAAATAGAATGTAGTAGGTAAGACAAATCTCAACCAAGCATATAACCTGCTTCGTAGTTACTCTTAAAAACAAAAGGAATCTAGAAATTACATCTAGTAACACCTTAAGAATTGATTTAACTACATATCTAATAAGTCTTCTATACACCTTCCCTCCCAAAACAACTTTGTTTTTCATCATTTCTACTTTTTTCATCAGTTTAGAACCACTTTGCTTTCACCATCAGCCGCAAAAAAACAGACTTCTGTTTAAAAAAAAAAAAAATCACACAAAATATAAAAAGAAAAACACCAAACACCAAGTGATTTCCATTACCATTGAAAATAAAAATCCTGATAAAATACTAAGATTTTTCTTAACCTGTTGAGACAGAAGCTTATACCCTGTATTATCTGGTTTTTTTAATGCAACAAAAAACAAATTAAATAACCATAACATATTGTTATCGTTGCTTAAAAAAATTTCTATGTAACGTCAACATTTTACAATTTTTTTTTTTTTTTTTTTTTAATACAGATTCATATTTCCATCCTGGTCAGTTGGCCAGGATGTATATGACCTGACAGTAGTAAAACTGTGTCGAATACTTTCTCCTATCCTGAGAAGGTTCTTGGCTTTAAACTTACTTCTATAAGCTCAAGGCTGTACTGACAATATTTGGTCCATTTGATTCCAGTGGCCAGCAAAAAAATGGTTAATTGTCAATCATGTTACTCTTATTTGTCAGCCTTTCTATTTTTAATGCAAAAGCCAATAAAAAAAGAACAGTTCTGAAATGACAAAGCAATTTATTAATTTGGATGTTGGCTAATAGGGGATTCCCCTCCCCCTCCCTGCCATTTCTGCACAGTGAGTTTTGTCTGTCCACTTAAGCTGGCCATCTCAAGAGTACAAAAAGAACAGAAGCAAATTGCCACCCAAAGATGTCTTGTGAGTGCATTGCAAATGATTCAAAACACCCTCCCAGCTTTGCAATTGACTTCAAATGACTTTCATAAAAGTAACCAAGACTACGCTGAAATGAGGCACTCAGTACTACTCCCAAGGTGCTGTTCCTCCTGTACATGACTGCAGCCATCAAGGCACAATGGTTTGCACAAAGTTGTTCTTTTTGAAATCTCACCTGCTCACGTGACCATCATTCTGGAGAGAACCTTTTCACCCTCCTCTCACTGGAAGTCCAGCTTTGAGAAGATGTATATGAAGATCCTGAGCTTCAGGCATCAGATTCTCTTGAAGAGGGAGGAGGACAGTTATGGGGAACAGCCAGTATATTAAGTGCTGTGATGACTCTTGTGTGACTTGTTACAGTTACACTGAAAGAATAGCAACAAGTGTTGTTGCTATTAACTGGTACCTCCTGCAAATCTACTTTGATTTCCTAATTGTATGACCTAAAAATCCAGGACATGGTCTCAAGAAAAGAACATTTAAATCTTCAGAAAATGGCCAAGCCATAAACCAGAGCTCAACCAAAAATACAGTTTGCATGTAGATACGTATGCATGCTGATATAACATACAAAATAAATACAAATATACTACTGTTTGCATTCTGTACTGCATGCAGTGAGATGTGAAGAGGTGTCTTCCGTCACCTTGGGTGACGGGACAATGCTCCAAACCCAGCCTGCCTTCCTGGTTCAATCACTAAATTTTAAAATTAGTATTGTCTTTACTACTCTCTGCCTAACAGCATCCATAACCTCCTGAAGCCAGCCTACATGTGCAAGCTCAAGCCAGGTTTCTCACAATGGCTTGCCTTGTGGCAACCTCATAGTTGACTCATGTCAAACTCAATGGGCTCCGTTCAAATTCTGACACATGGCAGCTGTTAAAGAGCACATGGGAGGAACTGAATCCACTTAAGCAATGGACATAAGCTTTGTGGAGAAGGGTCCCAGATACTTGAACTACGAGGAAATGCACATTATTTGTAGGCAATGCCAATCCTCCTATCAAAGCCTATCATAGCATTTCTGGGCAAACACAAAGCTAAATTTTTTCTCTGCTGTTGGGGACTTCAATATCAGAGCAGCTGCAGGAATTCCACCATTAGGAAAATTTGTCAAAGCTCATCTGGGCCACAGTGGTGTCTCTTATCATAACTAGCCCCAAACCAGGTCTTGCTTGCTGCCTCTGACCAGGCCTGACACCAAGACAGCAGATGATCAACTCCCTCCATCAGCCCACTCAGGGCTTGTTTGTAATGCAGGTCTCTCTCAGCATAAACAGCACATGGAGCCCACCCCAAGATAATAACAAATCATTACCTTTGGGGAGATGAGATGCTGGTTTACCCTGAGATCAATCTGATGAAGTCAGCAAGGAAACTAACCTTGGCAAGTTTACCTCACAGCACCTCAGGACAACTCAGCTTTGCTAGCTGCCCTGACATAAAATGGCATCTTTTTCACCACTGAAGACAAATTTTAGCACCCCATAAGAAGAACCTGAAAGGATCTTGGAGCAGTATTGATAAATGTATTGTTCTTCCTGGGACAAAGGAAGGGAAAAAAAAAAAAAAAAAAAAAAAAAAAAAGGAAACTCCAAGTTACAACAGCTTAGCTCACTTATGTTCATGATAATAAGCTTGCTTTCACTTACATCATGAAAGTACATTATTCTCTCATCAGGCTACTAGATACGTGAAAATAACAAATGCCAGTGTTCTTTTTTTCCTGTGAAAACAGTCCATATTTTATGAGATAGATAGCAGCAGGGTGTAAAAAGGTATTTTATGCAATGTCTGGGTTTTTAAATCTGGAAGAAGTGCTCTTCATTATTTACAAATTAAAGCATCTTCTGTTTGGAGACCTTCTTCTTTCTCTTTCTTTAATTTTATGTTTCAATCTAACATTCAAACAGAAAACTGAATCCCAACTTTTCAATCTATTAATTTGTCTTACAGTGTCCCATAAATGATAACCATGCTTTACTAACTACTTTAAGGTTTGCCTTTTTGAGCTGATGCACTTTGTCTGTCTTGCCCTATGTTCACTGTCATTCCTTTAATTTTTCAATTCCCCTTCCATCAGGACTAGTCTTGTCTGGAGGTACAAACAGCAACAGTCATCCTGTGAAGTGGGAGGAAAGCCAAAGCATAAGAAAGATGAGAGAAGTTGCTGGTCTTTATTAGAATGGGAAACTGAAAATGGACATTCAGAACTTCAATAAAAATAGCCTCAGTTTCTAGGTTTTTATATATATAAAATAAATCAGAAATATAAACATTTTGTATGTACGTATAGATCACACTATTAAGAATGTGGCAAGACCAAAAGCAATAGGTAAAGTAATTAGCAAGGTCCAAATTAGGAATGTGCCACATGAAGAGCTGTATTTTATGCAGCATTTGAAATACATGCTTAACTTGAGGTCTGCAGGTATGAAAAACTGCCCAGAGCAAGGATATGGTCCCTTCCTGAGCTAAGGCCAGAATGATTGCTCAGTTCTAGAATGGATGCACAGACAAATACTTCCACTTCTGGCAGCAAACACTCTCTGGACCTCGCCATTATTTTGAAGAGTAAATATCACATATCTGGTTTGGTTTTGTTTTTTGGGGTTTTTTTTTCTTTCAGAATTCTCAGGTTGTGTGATGGGTTGACCCTGTCTGGATGCCAGGTGCCCACCAAAGCCACTCCATTACTCTTCTCCTCAGCTAGAGAGAGGAGAAAAAAAATATAATGAAAGGCTCATGGGTCAAGATAAGGACAGGAAGAGATCACTCGCCAATTACCATCATGGACAAATCAGACATGGACTTAAGGAAATGAGTTTAATTTCTAACAAATCAAGTCAGAGTAGGATAACAAGAAATAAAACCAAATCCTAAAAACATGTTCCCTCTGCCTCTCCCATCTTCCCAGGCTCAAATTCACTCCTGATTTTCTCCGCCTTCTCCCCACCAGTGGAACAGAGGTTGCAGTCAGTTCATCACACGTTTCTGCCACTACTTCCTCTTCAGGGGCACAGCTCCTCACACTCTTGCCCCGCTCCAGTGTGGGATCCCTCCTGGAACTTTTCCAAAGTGAGTCCTTACCACTGGTGGCAGTTCTTCACAAATTGCTCCAGCAAGGGTCCCTTCCACAGGGCCACAAGTCCTGCCAGCAAACTTACTCCATCATGGGCTCCTCTTTCCACGGGTCCTGCCAGGAACCTGCTCCAGCACAGGCTCACACCTGCCTTCAGGAATCCACCTGTTCTGGCATGGGGTACTCCATGATATCTGCTCCACCATTAACCTTCATGGGCTGCAGGGGGACAGCCTGAAGGTCTTCATGATTATCACCACAGGCTGCAGAGGAATGTCTGCTCTAGCACCTGGAGCACTTCCTCTCCCCTCCTTCCCTGATCTTGGTGTCTGCAGAGTTGTTTCACATACCCTCACTCCTCTCTCTGACTGCAACTGCCATTCCCCCTTCTGAAATACATTACCACAGAGGCGCTGCCCCCAGAGCTCATGGGCTTGGCCTTGGCCAGCAGCAGGTCCATCTTGGCGTCAGGCGGCACTGGCTGTGTCAGGTGGGATTGACTGTGTCAGGCATGGGGAAAGCTTCTAGCAATTTCTCACAGAAGCCACCTCTGTAGTCCTCTCTGCTATTAAAACCTTGTCATACAAACCCAGTGCAGTTTGATTAATTGTATTTACTTCTACAACAATTCACCCAAAATGTAAAAAAAACCCAACAAAAAAAACCAAAAAAAAGGCAAAAAAACAGCTTCTTTTTGAAAAAAAGTATGTATGATTCATGTAGGTTTAAAAATAATACAGTTGGTGCCTATCAAAATATTGGAAGAACCTTTACTTCAAGTTAATGTGATCTACTGAGTGAATTGATTTTCTTTATTTGCCATAATAATCAAGACAGGTGTTTTGAACTTGTTTTACTTTCCTAATAAACTTCTGTAAGAATAATAAGGAATTAGGAACTTACATCTAAAAATGTTTGAATTTAAAATATTTGCATTTACTTCCTTCCAGAAGGCATCTTAAACCATGTTCTATATTTTGCAATTATATGCAAAAAAAAAAAAAAAAAAAAAA
>JANVCC010000020.1:6616626-6646556 GCA_025345505.1 Todiramphus chloris collaris
TTCTACAACAATTCACCCAAAATGTAAAAAAAAACCAACAAAAAAAACCAAAAAAAACAAAAAAACCCAAAGAATGGGGCAGGGGGTGAGGGGGAATATTTCTCCTGATCTTTTGGGAATGATATAATCACATGTTTAAAACATTCTTAATCAGTGTAATATAGCATGAAACAAGCACTCAAGGTTCATGCATTTTCCACCATGCTGTGTATTTCTTATAAAGCTGCAAAGCACTGTAGGAGTATTGCAGAAAAAAACTGTAAGAAACCTAGAATAATCCTGAAGCCCACAGGCTCCACCCAAGCTGCCTTCAGAATAAGCATGAGACATTCCCAAGTGGCCTGTAACATTGAGGGAAAGAGCCACTCACACTCTGTTAGTTTTGTGAAGCAAGCCTCCAAATTCTTTGATGTAGGGTTTGACTAGACTGGTAGTGTCAGAAAAATACTTCAGGCACCATGGGTGGGCTTTGCTGAAGCATGAAGGATGAGGCAGGATGGCTTTGCTCAAGTGTTAATCAAAGAAGAGCCTGTGAAAGCTGTGAGCGAAAGATGAGCCACCTGCACAAAACCACGTTAACAGGGCTAGTAGGACAGTAAACGACAAAGTTGTGTAAAGTAAGTGGCAGGTGAAAAAGGAACAAGGAAGATATTTATACCACACTGGTGATCCAGCATCTGTGGTAGGAATGGAATACGGAAATGGAGTTCAGGACATACTCGCCATCTTATACAGCACTGTTTTGACTAAGGTGTAAAAACAGAATCAGAGAGCAGAAACAGTGCCTTTGAGATGTGCCAATACCCTTTCGCAGGTACACCTGCTGCATTTGTCAGGTCACATGTGCATGAAGCCTATGCCTTATGGAGGCTCAGGTTGGCAGAACCTCCACCAGTAAAGCCAGAACAGGGTCATTTTATAGGACACAAGTATCATCCCCCTGATGCCACTGGACAGGAGAGCCACCACCCTGAAGGACACATCACCCCAAAAAACCATCACCACCTAGGGGAACTCAAACTGCTGATCATTCCACTGCAACCTGCCAAGGACCCAACACACAAATAATGCTGCAGATTTACAAGCAATAGTGAAACACCACACCTCCCAGAACAGAGGATGCCTCTTGCCTCCTCTACTGGGGTATTTCACCTACTACTTTGCAGTGCTTGGGTGCCTGTGAACTCCCCAAAGGCTCAGGGCAACATTATTCAAGCAGAATAACCCTTGATGCAAAATATGAGCACTTGCCCACAGTGAGATTACAAAGTGCCATGGCAAAGGCACAACTGTGCCATCAAAACATGAGTCCCATACCATACAGGTTGTTACCCTAACAAGCCAGGTTGTTGAAGACTGCCTACAGGACCAGTCAGTCTTCAAGAACTACCCAACAAAGGCTGAGGAGATTACCCTGAGGTAAAACATAAACTCTCGTGCCAGGACATGATCCATTAATAGATGTTAAGCCATGGTACTGCCTTCATGTTTTTTTCCCCTCCTTCCCTAATTGACTTGCAAGGTTTTATCAGGAATTGGTTTGGTTGGACTTTTGTTGGTTTGTGTGTGTGTGTTTTGTGGGTTTATATTTGTTTGTTTTTTTCATCTATATTTTGATATATTGCTTATATAGTTTATGTAACGGGAAAACTGTACTCTAAAAAAAAAAAAGGATGTCCCATTCAAGTAACAGCACATAGCATGGTTAACTTACTATTCATCTATGGAGACTATGGATTTGAACTTAATTTTCATTTTCAGACAAAAATTAGGAAGCAAGAACATAATATATTGCATACTTTTAGTTATTTTATACTTTGTAAAAAAACCCCACGTTTATAGCAATTGCTTAGAATATCACATCCCATACCCAAGTAAGAGTAAGCTTTGAAAGAGGAAGGTGAAAGATGGGGAATGAAAAGTCCTGAAGGAAGCATAAAAAAAATTAAAAATAACAATTAAAAAAAAAATATATATATACATATATAAATAGGCTGATACTTGGGCTAGGTTTTCTCATTAGGGTTTTTTAATCATAAAGTTGAAAAAAACCAAAACCCCAAAATCCCTCCCACCAAACCAAATCTAACAACAATAATAAATGCAATAAACCTCAACATCAAATTCTTGGCTTGGCACAGGAGTGCTGAGTTTGGATGCTACAGTATCCATAGGCTTTGTCTGAGGCTGTTCAGTGAAGCTGCTGCTCACAATGTGCAAACTTCTTTGTTGCAGATTTATTTGAACATTGTAAGCAAAGTTTTTTTAAAAACAAAACAACTGTAATGGTTTCAGACACCTAGTTAAGCCGCCTGTTTCCCAAAAGTGCTGATGACCCAGGAGCTCCTATTCACTTCAAAGCTTAGGATTTGGGGATGTTTGTTGCTTTGAGATTTATGGTCTCCCTACATCCTAACTGGGAGATTCAAGAAATTACAACTAGTAGCTCATCTCCATTAAAATTAGAAAGAAGTGCTAGCCTGATTTGTGGCATCCACTCCAGAGGCCAACACGTTCATGTCTTCACAGATACTGCTGGAGGAATAACTAGAGTGAAGAAATGTGGATACTCCTGGGAAAAATTTGCTACATGGCAATGGGGCATGTCACTGCAAAATCCATAAGATGACGGAAGAGCAGTGTGAGAGAGGAGAAGACAAGACCATTTCTGCTTGCTGACTTGTACTAAACAAACAAAATATTACTCAGCTCACTGCTCTGACTATATTTCTGTCAGCAAGCCAACTTAACAAGATTTTGTAAAAACTGAATCACAAGCTGTGCAGTAACAGCCCAGTGCAGCATGTGGAAATTCACAGCTAAACAAAGTAATACCATCAGGAGCAAAAACCTTGATGCATACGAGCTGGGGAGACTTCTTACCATGCAAAAAAACCCAAAAGCTGTTGTACAGCCAAGCTGACAGTTCAAACCTACAAAACCTATACAAACCCCTAACAGATACTGAAGTCCACCAGGATTTTGGGAACTGGCAATCTGCCAAAATAAATGTGTTCTTTCATTTAATGTAGGATTATTTCCCAGTGCTTCCTGAAAATGTAGCATGCTTCACCCATGAAAATTTAGGAGGGCTTTCTCTGCTTCTGAAGGAAAAGAAGTAGCAACTGCAAAGGAGTAAGAGTCCATAAAAGGATGCCAGCATTAAGAACCTGAGTGACAGACAGGAAGGAGATTTCCACAACTGGCATTTGGTGAATTGCAAGCTATAAAAACTGTTTGGAGACTGTTGGTCTGTCTGGGGTTTCTAGGCATAGCAGTTTAATTCTGTCTATTAAGAAAGATCTCAGTTTATTTAAAAGATTTATTTCAGAATATATTCACATACCAAATTAAAACAAGAAAATGGAACACATCACTCTTCTTACACTTAGTAGGTTACTTCTTCAGTGACTGCATAACTAGAAAATTTTAGTATCTCACATATATTTGCATTTATCATTGCAAAAAATAGTTGTGTACTATTTAGTCATTGTTACAAGCTGCCTTCCTTCCAATTTACTTGATTTATTTTGCTTTTATTGCACTTGATAAACAGTCATTTTTTTCCTGCTTTTAAATCCACTTAGTCTTTATTACTCTGCATAATTTTCTGAAACATATGTGCATCTATGATGAAGTTGCACCATAATAATCCAAGCCCTCAGTGCCAATTTGTCCATTTTAGTTGAACTGGAGATAGAAAATCCTTTCCTGTACGAAAAAAAAAAAACAAACCCCAAACAAAAAAAACAAACAACAGAAACCTTTCAGAGGAGAACATAAATAA
Organism: Todiramphus chloris collaris; assembly: GCA_025345505.1. Lineage (NCBI taxonomy): Eukaryota > Metazoa > Chordata > Aves > Coraciiformes > Alcedinidae > Todiramphus > Todiramphus chloris. Next base: position 6,620,414 of record JANVCC010000020.1, read on the forward strand.
AAACTTTTCAAAACCAAATTTATTCTCATAATTCAAAGACTTTGATACATCCATTGCAGTGGAGGTAGGGAAGAGGTCTGTTCTTTCTCTTCACGCAGCACAAAGCCATATTTTACAATATGAACAGATAGAAGTCTTCAGAGATAGAAATACATTTTTAAGCCTTAATATTTAGGGAGTAGAAGACGGGGTTCTCCTGGAGCTGTTGATACAGATTCTACCACCACCCTGCTAGGCAACCCATCTGCAAGGCAATGCCCAGCTATACGAGTTGGATAAAGACTGTCAGAAGTACAAGCATCACTGCTCCCTTCTGTTGTGGGAAGCACCCTGTTTGACCACACCTGCTCTGCTTAACTACTAATGACTCTATGAAGGCACATCTTTGAGATCTGCTTCAAGACCATCCCTCTTAGTGGGATTTCTCAGTCATCTTGTCTATTATGCTTTCTTATAACAAACTGGCTTACCAACACAGATTCCTAACCGAAAAAAAAACCCAAACAAACAAAAAACCCAACCAGACAAACAAAAACCAAACAAATTATTTTCCAGCAAAAGAAAAAAATGTGGATCCTCCCATAAACACACCAGTCTTTTTAAAAGTAATAACTATTGCCTACACCCTTTCTGCTATGCTATGTTACCCCTCTGCCCCACATCCTCATGCCCTCATCATACTCCTTTTCTTTTGTTGCTGTTCAAGATTTTATTTGACCTTAAAATTAGACTCTGGGGTCTGAATTCTCTGCTTTTGAACTTCCCTATTGAGTCTGTCCCCAGTAGCTTGCATATATAGCATTTCTCTGCCTGTAAAGAACCTTATATATTTTAAGGTAGCACTGAGGAAGTGAAAAAGTCTCTCACATTAACTAATTTATTCTTGGCAACTTTTTTCTTAAGTACGTGTATTTTTAAACTTTTATAAACATATATATATATCCTGGATAGGTATCATAGGTGGGGGTGGAGGGGGTGGATGGAGAGGTAGGGGGGGTTAGGGGAGCTGAAGGAGCCCGAGTTATGTAGCAAATTGAGACAATTTAATTTGTAAAAGTCCTTTTAAAAGAAGACATTTCACTTGTTTTATTGTGTCTTTAAAAGGGAAGAGACAGACTGGTCTTTGGCATATACCCAAGAAATTTATCTGCATTATATTGTTAAAAGAAACTAGTTAATGCAATAAATAAGATAAGGCATAACTTTCTTTTCCTCATGTGTTATGAGGCTCTTAGGAGCAGAAACATGCTAACACATTTGATACAAGTACTGGTTGGCTAAATGGGAAATTGGGATATTCTGGGCTCAGAGCAAATGAATGAGCAAACCCACCTCATACAGAATACTTTGCAAAGAAACGTACAGAAAAGTTACTGACCAGTAGTAAACTCTAGAAAGTAATATCCATAGTGCTGGTGGGTTTTGGTTTGTTTTTTTTTCCCCCAGGGAAAGTAGAAGGTACCAGCATACTTGGCCCATGAACTCTTTTCCTTCCCCAGTTTCTGGAAGCCTCTTTTCTATAAACCTAACTAGAAAGAACCTAGTCAGGCGGCTTCTCTTTTTTAGGTGATGATACATTGATAGCTTGTCCACGCCGTTATCTGCACACTTTCAAACTCCAGACTATAAACATCAGGAAGTGGCGATTTCCAAAATTGGCAGCTGCTGCCATTCCCCAGTAGATGGCAACGTTGATCTGTCACTTAGTAACACCTACTGCTCGCCAAGACTTTACCCACAACAGAACCTCTCTCCTTTGAGCTTCAGACACCTGGATGCCTTGGAGCTCACTTTCACTCCATACATGTGTCTTTTGAGTAACGTTTACAGCTTCTTTCTATGTATTGCCCGAGTCTCTGTGAGTTTGGGTTATTAACTACTTTGATATATGTGTTTTGTATGTCACATATCCCCAAAGAAGGTGAACAGAGAAGTGTTTTCAGCTGCCTGATATGCTAAATAGCAATGTATACAGTAAAAGAAGGAAAAGAAAAGCCATAGGACTTAGCTTTCTGAAAGCGAAGTGTATTCAAACTTTCAACAGAATAAAATACGTCTTTCCAACAGTGTACAGTTACAATCTCTGGCAGTACAAAATTATAGCTGTCATAGTACTACATGCCACTGTCATGTAAATAATAGGATTGTACTTGAAGTAAGGGCGAATCTCTTTTAGTTATCAACAGTGCTTGAGTGGAAACATTGTTGGAGGAAATGCTAGAGGTGAACATTAACCATAAAAAGATATCCCACAACACTTGACTACGAAAGGGTTTTAAAAAATGTCTTCTTACATTCCACATATTCACATAAGCCATTATGCAAATAAATACTGATTAATACCATCCCTCTATTGTCTACGTTAATCAGCTACCATTTGGTGCATGGGTGAATATACTGAAAATGACCAAATAATTCCTTCACAGCCTTCCTCTGAAGACTCTTACCTGCTAGCTGTTGAAAACAATCAGCACTGCAGCAGAGTAACAGCAAAATATCACACCTAGTAATCTCATTTACCTTCATATGTAGGTTCAACAAGTGTTTGTTTTTTTTTTTTTGAAGGCTGTCTGCAGTATTTGGCAATATAGTCCAGTTTTAATCTTGCCCACACAGACATGAACAAAGAATAAAAATAAACAAATTACTTAAAGATATCAGAACCCATTCTCTTACCAGCTAAACCAAGGAATTGCCTCAGTGCTCCACCAACAAAGAAACTCTCAGCACCTGTGTACTGAACAGGGAGTTCCAGCCCCTGGACAACTAAGACATTTCATCGCTACTTAACTGGAGATCCTGAAATCCAGTAGTATCGGATAACCTGCTATAATGGCATTACCTGATCCATCAGGCCTTGTTTCATCCTACCTTCCTCATCTTCCTACTAAATGCTGATTTGCTGGTTTTCCTCTTCTCTTTGCCATCTCTGATGGTCCCCTCCTGCTTGTAATTATTCCATACAAATAGTTAAAAAAAAGAGGGCTGTGCAATTGTGAAAATGGATACCTGCTGGGATGCTTCTCTTCGTTGATACATAATCCAAAGCCTGATGAAATGCATGTAATTCATGCATCTGTTTCAGCATGTAAGTTTTGATTCAAAAGTATTTTTCATTTTCCTACTATCAAGCAATAACAAAGTCTAACACACTACTTCAAAATACAAAGAACTAGTGTGAGCACTGTGTTCCTAAGGCTTTGAGTAACTGACTCAACGTGCATGTCTTGGTTGCTACTCCAAGGTATGAAACTCAGGGCTAACTTCAGCCAATAACCAGAATGAAGCCACAATATAGCTGGCCATAACACACCTTTCCATGCTACATACACTTCAAAAACCAAGAGCCTGCTTCTGGTTCTCAGACACCTCCAGCATACTGGGGTGGAAGTTGTGCATACTAATTGGCAAGTGAACATACTCAGCAGCCATACTCCTTTGCTGTGAAGAACAGAACAACCAACATCCTGCAGGCTGCACCAGCAAGCCGTGAAGATGTCCTGCTACACAACCTATTGAAATGCAAAGCTTCTTGTGCCCATGTGTGATTCAATTATTATATCAGGGACAGCCGTACCAGGTAGACAGGTATGACCCAGGACCTGCAGGACACAGGCAACAGCAGGTCTGAAGGGATAGCCTGTGGCTGTACAACAGTTCTCATGGTTCACAAGTAGTCAAGGCTTGCCCATAGTTTTGGTACAAACAAGAAGTAAACTATGACACTTTGTTGAATGCCTGTTGCACATTTTGAAAAACAAAATTTTACTAGCATATCAAAATCAAAGAATCAAAGCATTTCTTAGAGTACAGAAAAAAAACAAACCAAACAAACAAAACCATGAGGGTTTTAAAATGTAAGCTTTAGAAAATGACATTGCAGACAAGCACAAATTCCAAGTTCAGGAAAAGCTTCTGTCATGCTCTGATTTTTGAGGTCTGGATTGGAATGGGTTGTTTAATGGCAGGAGAACAAAAGTCAGCTCTTTGTCCTTCACTGACCTGTGATCTAAGCTCTGGCTTGAGGAATCAAAGTCCTCACATAGCAGCTACAGGAAAATCTGATGTTACGTGAATTTTATCTGTGACATGTTGAGGTTTTTTTTGTTTATTTTAAACTATCAACTGTTCAGCATCAAACTCTGGCAAAGCTTGATATTTTCAGGGCTCACCAAACTTCTAAGTGTCATTCCAAGAACCAGACCCTTCAGAAAGCATCCTGTCACCCCAATCATACAAGATATAGCTTTTGTGGCAACACTACTGAAGTGGTATAGGATCCCACACTAGTGGTCCAGAGGCAACACAAACTGGTTAAGAACACGCACATTCGCTTGCCCCTAGCAAGCGCTATTTGAGTTGAAGTCTGGACACCTCTTGTTTGCAGAAGACTGACATCTGCAATCACAGAAATACCTGGCATTACTGAAAATATTCCTGCACAACTTTGCTTCCCTCACTCATGAGTACAGCTTGTTGCCAGTGACTCATTTTGAAAGTCTGTGAATATCTAAAGTGTATCTAACAAGCAGCAAAAGGAGGCACATATGAATCCAGCAAAAAGACAATAAAAGAAAAATGACCAACCTGTAAAAAGAAACTTTGCTTTGTTAAAAACAAAAAAAAAAAGGAGGGGAGGGGGCAAAAATAAAAATCACCACTACTTCCTCCTCCTGCTTATTTGCAAAATCCTTCTCACTAGTTAAACACCAAAGCACTGGTCAATAGGTACAGAGCTCACAGTGGGAAGAATTGCTTTTGCATTGCAAGTGATCCTTTGCTACCAAGGACACGAACAAACATGCATAATCCTGGCGGTTCCCACTCTGCAGAAAGGCCAGCAGGCACCCACTGTGTTGAGAAGAGTGGAAGGAAGTCTTGGCACCTACTTCACAGACCTCACTCTTCAAGTATGAGGCAGCAACCGTGCCTGGAGCACATCAACGTTACCCTATGGCACAGATAGTGTTTTGTAAGTAGAAGGGCTGTAGAGAGAAACTTACAACCAGTAGCAATAATTCCACACATGTCAGTTCTCATCTCAATTTTAAACCAAACATTTGAAGGATCCAGAGCAATGAAGTGAAGCGAACCTTTACAGTCCTGTCAAAAGCAATAAGGGGAATAAGCACCAACTACACTGTGTATTCAGATGAACATACTCACTAACTGAGTTAACACAAAACAACACAGGGATCTCCTGCCTCAAAGAGGCTGAGGCTGACAGATGGTACAGGCGCTCATGTTCTCCAGAGGCAAGATGATGATACTGTGAACCCTGTGGACAACACAAGATTTAGGAGAGAGAAATGGAACCATGCCATGGACTGAGGTATTTTGTTGCTGTGACGTGTCCCTAAGCTCCTGCTTACTCTTCTTCACATCAACCCTATTTTTCTATTTCCCCCACCTCCATCTTGCAGCAGGTCCCTGGTGACATCCCATTTACCTCTTCTAACACAGATGTTCCCAGCAACACCATTCTGAGACAATTCAGTAAGTTTTCTGGAGCTGAGATCACATCATAAGTCTGCACTGGACACTGACACGTAAAACAGACATACAGATTATTTTAGATTAACTCCTACCAACACAGTTCTGAAGTTTATTTCTGATCCAGCATCAAAGAGGCTTGAAAATAGGGCAGCAAAAGCACAGAAAGCTAAACAAAGAAGCAACTGAACAACCATGAGAAAACTTTCTGGTACAAGACAGTCTAAGACTCTTCTGAAATTTGTGCAACTCTCCACCTGTAATGCTTAAGATTTTGTATGCAGTACATCTTTTACCATAAGTTTCCATACCTCCTGCAGCGTCAGACATGGGGAATTCAGCCTCGAGACAGGTGAGAAACAAATCAATGTGTGGTTGTTGGAAGATGAGGAAGTAACATAAGCAGTACAAGGCTGGCATCACACAAAGGTGAGTTACACTGTGCAGCATCCTGGCACGTACACCAGGAAAAGCAGAAAAAGTACTCAGCAGATAAACAATTAAATACTTATGTTGGTGTACCTGTCGTTCTTATGCATGAGCCAAATTTTCCCCAAGTAAACACCACTTCTGAGAAGTCATTGTAAATGTACTGTTTAACCCAAATATGAATCTGCCCATGTGTGTACTAACGTTCTTAACCAGTTAGTCATGTGTTGGATTAATTGGCGGCTGTACAGAAGATACTATGTTGAACCCACACATATCAACGCTGCCTCCTGTCAACATTGCTTTGTTCTTTTGTTAGGTGATGCACTGTCTGCTTTTCTAAAGAGCTTAAACAAAGTCCCATAGAAAGTAAACCTTATAGTCCTAACCTTGGTACTCTATCACTTTCCCAGACACAAAAAGATTTTTGTTGTGCAAAACCACATGAATTACAATGCATATAAATTAAGGCAAGGGCCTGAAGGCAATCAAAAGCGGCATACACTTGCAGTGAGGCAACACTTGGCATTGCCCCATCTAGTTTTTAGGCATTCAGCTCACAGACTGGCATTCATGAGTCCAAGTCAAACACCAAAACCCACATCAATAGTGCCTGACAGAGCCCAGAGTTTAAGTGCTGAAGGTTTGCCCTCTCACAGGGGCTTTGCCATTTTTCATAGCCTGGCTGCAGGGGAAGGGGGAAATAATTTTAAAAGTCCTAAAGTAACAAAGAAGTACCCAGGAAGAAAGTTTCTCCAATCTACACTCAGATGTTTCAGTAAAAATTACTGTAGTGATTTAACTATTGGTTTAGCCATCTATAGGAGCCTGGGTTCCCTCATAAGCAGAAGCATTTCACAGTCATCTTTCCAGTGGTAAAAGCTGTCCTACAAAATGGCAAACTTTCAGTAAGAGGCCAGTAACAGTGACTGCACTCACTTCCTCTGCACAAAGGAGTTCAAACCCATATCCACCCACCTTCCAGGAGAGCAATCTAACAAGTAGGCTATAGACTATACCAAGGGCATTTTACTTCCCTTCTGAGCCTACAAGATGAGGAAAAGGGGATGGACATGAGGCTTTACGTCTCCCCAACAGGCACAAGCCAGGTAGAGAGGAATCCTGTTCTTCACTTGCTTCTAAAACTGCATGCTTTCTGGTTTTAATTATAGCAATCTGACAAGAAGCAGTAGTCCATAAATTTTCACTCTTCCAAAGCCCAGTCTTCTACCTCCCCATGAACATGCAGTTTCCCACACACACAGCTGTCCCTGAAAACCTAAGAGCTGTTTTTGAAACTGGAGCTCCACAAGTCAGATCAGCCAGAATTTCACAGGGGGAGGGGGAGAAGTATTTATACTCAGAGACAGGCAATAAAAATAGCCTTCAGGCAATTGTTCAGACTGTGAAAAAAGACCAAGTCACATGACCTTTATTTGTTCCCTTCCCACACACAGACTCCACAGCAGATGAAATGCAAGAAAGTCCCCATTAGTATGTTCAGGCAGTAGAGGCTTGGGTCTGGCAGCCTTTTACTGGGTAACATGGTCCATATCAGCCAGAACATGTCAACGTGCTGCCCAAGAGGCTGCATAATGCAGGCAAGTTCTGGCATTTTCCAGTCACTGGTGCAGGGAGCTGTTGTAAAACTCATCATGGCAAGGCATAGGAAACTCCAAGAAACACAACTGGGCTGCACGAGGCAGAGCAAATCCTAAGTTCTAACTGATGTCAAGATGACTTAGAAAAAGCCTCTGTGAGCACAAAATGAGGGAGAACATGTGGATTACTTCATGCTTTTGCATGCTTGACCCCATAACTGTGGTATGCGTGCATGTGTGACTTCCTAGGGCACGCTTTTTAAACAGGAAAAAGTGTCAGCCTTCCTCCTACCTTCTCAAAGAAACATCACTATGTGCATGGCCTCACCTGCCAGCACAGGTAGGACTGTCTGGGTGCCAACAAAGACCTGAGCAAAGGAAGTGACTCTGTTTGTGGAGACACTTTGTCACCTCCTACTTGAGTCAACCACAGGAGGAGGGGGGACAGGCAGAGTTTGCTTTGGGGTGTCACAGGAGGTTGCCAGCACTCTTAACTCAGTCTCTGCTTCTGCCAGCTCCAACGGTGACAGTCTCCAGCTATTACTCCTCCTGACTGAGTCTTTCCATCCCTTCAGCCTTGCTCTGACCTGAATCTGTATCATTTTCTCAGGCATCTGAGGACAGATCACTTTCCCCTGACCTGTTGCCTCCAGCTCTTGTCCTTGTTATGTTCTAACCCAAACGAGAGGCCCAAGAGGCTGGCAGACAACACTGGTGGTGTAGGAAAAGCTGCTCCTGAATCTACTTCCTACCTCCCTGTCCCAGGAGGCAGCCATGGCTGCTAGTAAATTTCTGCTCCATGCTTCAAGCCCTCATTTTAAATTTTAAACACACTTCAGGCTGAAAAAGCCTTCAGGAAAAACAAAACAAAACCAACAAATACAACAACAAAACAAGAAAGAAAAAAAAAAGCAAACAACAAATGAAAAAAACACACACAACCAAAAAAACCCAATAACTTTCAAATTAATAAGGCCTTTAAGAGTGTGTGCAGAGTAATATTAAATACAGAAAACTTTTTTTTTAAAAAAAAGCTATTATTGGACACAGACATGCAACAAGTTAAATGTCAAATTGCTTGAAAGCACAGAAGTTAGAGGAGGAACAGTAAGTTACACTAGTAATAGTGCATTGAAATGGGTGTACTTTTTTATCCTTCTCAAATTTTACTCTTGAAAGTAATCAGATTATTTCTTTTCTTACTGAAATTTCAAAGATGAAAATTTTTACCTGATACACACACTTGGAATGGAATTTCATCCCCTCTGGAGGTGGTTTAATGGTTAAAAAAATAGCACCGGGATCTAGGAGACATAATACGCAAAATACATTACCCACTTTAACACAGATTAGAGCATAGCCAGTGAATGCTGCAGTACAAATATTTGGCAATAGGCACAGCCAACTGCCATGCCAGCAACATATTAGGCAGAAGAAAAGAGAGAGATGTTCATCTCATGTAAATTTAATGGCAGAATATATTATCTGTTACTGCACTTCACAACTCAGCATGGCTTTTTGTGGGAGATAAAACACTCTGATTTACAGCTTTATAAATGTTTGCTAAATGCCTTAATTGCCCTCTCTTCTTTCAAAGTGGCACTTTATTATTAGCTTATAGAGTGTACTGTGTAAGGCAGATCATTTTTTTTCCTAATTCTTTATTGACACCTTAAAAAAATCCGTGTTTTACTAATATTCCTTTGAACAACAAGAGTGTATGCTTTACCTTGGCATTCAGTGATGACAGCCACATTCAGCTCCTCGTTACTATGGCAATATTATGTAGGAGGTACAGAAACAGACTGATGCCTTTATCTTCTTGCTTTGTACTTAGAATATACTCTCTTCCCCCCCCCCCTTATTTATGAACAAAACAGCCACACAGGGGGATGGTGAATCATTAAGACATTAAGAGAATCAAAACAAAGGTTATTTTATTAACTTTGTTGTTCTATTAAAAGAGGAAAAACTGCAGGACTATGAATGAGATATAAACACCAAAGACCTTAAGATACGATCTAGCAAACAAAATACTGTATGTATTTTCATGAAAAAAAAATAAACACAAAGCATTAGTGACCTACTCTGCTAGCTTCTCAAGCAGAGCTTGCTGTTTATCAATACCCAGGCAATGATGAGAGGAAGAATCCATCACACAACTTGCTCTTTCCCCTGGAAACAACTGTTTTGGTCAATCTAGGCACATTTTTGAGTTGTCAGGTGGAATGAAATCCTACTTTTTATGGGACCCCATCCAAAAGGCATTGAAAATAGGCTCCTGCACAACTACTAACAACACATCTTTAGGAATCATTTGCTTCTAACTAGCAATGTTTTAAACCCCCCACTAGGAAAAAGGAGGGGCGGGGGGGGTGGCGGAATATGATGAAGAGTAAGCTTCTCAGGTGGTCAATGCAATACAATCCTGCTGGGTGCAATCAAGATTTATAGCAAAATAACTCATTGGCATCTATTAACTCAGCCACTTACAGAAGTTCCTCCTGGTTGTACCAGTCAAAGCAAACCAGATGAGCAAAGGTCTCCAGCCCAGGCCAGCCAAGCTCACTGGATGCAATGTCTTATGGGGCAGGCATGTCAAGCAGCTCAGCCATCTGAGCTGAGGGGGAAATCTTTGCCACTGGTGAAGATCAGCCAGAGATGGCACAGCTGTCTGCAACCAGGTTTGCTGTGCTCCTGTTCAGCTTACAATCTGTATTCATTCACCAGATGTTAGTAATACACTTATTGCCTGCACATTTCTTTTCAGATTCATCATTCTCAAGTTAGGAGAAACAAAAGAAACACACACACCTCCCCCGCCCCAACACACACACAGATCATTCCCCCAAACCATTCTTCTTTTTCCTTTTTGACAACTAGTCTGTAGTTCTGACAGCTACACAGTCATAACATATGTTCCTGTGACTCTCAGCATTTTTTAAATAACTTGCCAGTGGAGGCAGAGATTCCTAGATATCAGATTTAAGCCTATGGACCACTGATTTACTCTTTATGAAGTTTCATTAAACCCTTAGAAGTCATCTGAAGATTCCAAGTAATCCAAAAATTGCAGATTTTTAACTCCTGCTGGTATACAAACTTGAGTGTACTTTGTCAAATTGCTGTAAACAAATACAGGGGATAAAATATCAAAGCAAAAAAATGATTAAACTTAACTTTGCAGCAAGGCATTTCCCATGGGCAACAGAGAGAGAATCACTATAGAGACATATATTTCACAAGAACTCTAGCAAAAGAAAACAAAATAAAAGACACCCCTCAACAGCAAACTGCCAGTATGACCCATAACAAGATTGGCAACAGGGATGTGAATGCCATACCTTGCACAATAAACTTTTATAAATGTGCCAGGAACTGAAAAACAGTCCAAAAGGCACTGTAAGCAACAACAAAAATTCAGTATTTATTATTTCACAGTAGTTCCTCCCTGCAACGTTGATAGTTTTAAATTAAAGATACATTTATCACTACAGTATCTAGGTCAGACTATTTCCCATTTTGAGAGAAGCTCAGTGGGAAAAATCAGGATGCCATGACATTGAAAGTGGTGTATTAATATTTTTCTATGTGTAATTTAAAGGAATCGCTTACTAATGGCATTTTGTGTATTAACCTCCAGATATAACTGCCAAGCCAAATTATTTCTACCCCAATGATCTGCATAAAGTCTGCACGTAACACTTTCCTCAGAGTTAAAAGTAGCACAGCGAGTACCTATGAGTTGAAAAAAAAAAATCATTCTTCATAGAACAAATGGTTGAATACAGTGACCAGTACAAAATATCTTCATAAGAAGTACTTAACCCCAAGGCCTCATAGTGTTCCTTTTTAATGAGGTTTGTACAGAGCTTTTGTGCCTGTCCTGAGAAGAGGACAGTCATTGAAAACTGATACGGAGAGAGCACATTAATGTGTAAGACATCCCACTTGGTTAGTCTGACATTCACTCTCAAGATCCGTTCAGCACTTCACACAGTGGTAGAAAAATAAATCCTAATAACATATAATCCCACACAACGGCCTCCCAAAACCATTTATTCAACTGTTTACTTTTTCTCCTCTTTGCTTTGAAACTTAGTACTGCAGGGGTGAGGGAGAAAAAGGGGAAATGGCTTTAGTTCGCTATCAGGAACTGTATGAGTAGTTACAGTAGTGTTTGCCGCAGGGAAAAAAAAGGGGGGGGGAGGACTGTATTATGTGAGCAACTGCTGGATCTCTGTTAAGACCTTCAGATACTAGGCGGTAAGCAAATAAAAATGTTTTCAAATAACATAACCGTAATTACCATATTAATTCCGTTTTAACAACAGAAAAATAAACAACAAACAAAACCACACAAAAAAAGTGAAGCCACAGCTTCTAACAGAGCCCTGTTACCTGTCTCCTGACACAAAACCGGGTCACGGCCCCGAAGCTCTCCGGGCAGGGCAGCAGGGCAGCTGCCGTAACCATCGCTTTCCCTCCTGCTCTGCCCCAGGAAAGAGCGAGGGGCAGACGGGACCGCCCCGCACGAACACGGGGCAGTACCACCCAACCTCACTGGTTGCGAGCAGCCCAACCATCATTCCGGGCACGCTTTGAAGCTCTCTCATGACCCCGCAGGTACTACGGCTTGGCACTCGCACCCGGCTCCGGACCCCCAGCCCGCCCCGGGAAGCGTCCCCGCTCCCAGCGCCAGCGCTCCCGGGCCGGGACAAACCGGGGCAGACGCGAGGGTACTCTCGTTTGTCCCTCCCGGGACAACATCACCCCACCCGGCGCAGAGAGCTCCAATCGGGCCTCTCGTGAACGCCTAACGACTTTTTCTTTCTTCTTTTTTTTTTTTTTTTTCCTGTTAATTGCAATCAGGTGCTTCCCGCACCCAGTGTCTTAATTCTTGAGATTTTTTGCTTTTATCTTCTACTCTTCTAGCTGGAAATTGTCCCTGATAGTTTTAAATATAGAGTTTTGTCACTTAGCGTTATTCCCACTTGGGTTTTTCTACTGAGAAAACGCCCTGGCAAAGAAAATGGCGCAAATAATTTCCCTTCACTACATGACTTACCTGATCAACTGTTGGCACTACACTGATGGGTGAAACTCAGGCAGCCAAGTGAACGTTAAAAAAAAAACCCCAAACTAAAACCGGAATAGCAGAAATTACTACAATTTGCTATCTTCTGTGATAATTGCTAAGAAGCTAATAGCTTCCGTGATAATATATTTTTGTGCTTAATTAAGGACTTTCCGCCTCCCTCTTCATTCAAAGCTCAGCTTTTACCAGCACTCAGAAGTGTGATAATGACAGTGAAGATGATGAAATCCTTACATTCCTTTAGTCAGTGCTGAAAGCTGAACATCAGTTGATCCTCACTCAACAGTTCATTTAACTGTAATGTAAAACTAATTTGGGGAACAGAAATAATTCTTAAATGTTTTATTACACCTAGCACTTCCACCCAAGATGTGAGCCCTCACAGTAAGAATGACCTAAGGGGTCCTTAACTCAAGACCCCTTAGCGCAAAACACAGACCAGGTGTCTATGATAACTTCAATTTTATAAAAACAAAACAACCAACAAAACTTTAAGCCATTCCAGAGCTTTCAAAGCCTTCATCATACATTGCAAAGAAGGGGACAAAAATTCTTAAAATAATGCCCTTCCAAAACCCCTTTACTTTTCAGTAAAATTAAAATGGGCTAAGAGACCTTATTTCATTTTCTATGCACTTATCTTACTGTTATCACTGGGGACTAACTTTTTTCTCTGGAAGATGCTCCTCACCCATGCCACGTCCATTTGCTGTCTTGCTTCGGAAGCTGGGTGGAGATCAAGACCACAGACCATCACTTGAGTACCCCTGATAGGCTTACATTCAGTTAACATCACAATGTTTTCACCATGTTCTCAGAAGTAGCAAGAGCACCTGATTATGAATAACAAACTAACAGCACTATTTCAAGAGACTGTTGCTTCATGATTTCTTCTCTGGGAATGGAAAAGAAACATTCAATGTCTTTCTCAGAGGCCAGATACCGAGCTGCAGGAACTTTGGTGCTGCCCAAGCTGAGCAGATGGGGAAGGTAATTAACATCTCTTCAGGCACATCTTGTTACAGAGATGCCAGCTGGGAGCTTATGCATTGCTGTAACTGGTCATAGCAAACTGGTGATTTCTCTTTTAGGAAGTGTCAAAGCCAAACCTTCTCAAAAGCTCTTCCTTTCTTTACAAAATGATCACTTAGGAGAAGCTTTTCTCCTAAGAGAAGAGAGAAAATAAAGCTGGAGAGGGACTTTTTACAGTCCCACTACTACCCCCTTTTACAAGGGTATGTAGTGATAGTACAAGGGGTAATGGCTTTAAACTGAAAGAGGATAGGAGCTCTTCACCATGGCAGTGGTGAGGCACAGAAACAGGTTGCTCAGAGAAGCTGTGGATGCCCCATCCATGGAAATGTTCAAGGCCAGGTTGGATGGGGCTTTGAGCAACCTGCTCTAGTGGGAGGTGTCCCTGCCTATGACAGGGGGGGTTGGAAATAGATGATCTTTAAGGTCCCTTCCAACCCACCCTATTCCATGACTGTGCCTTTAAGTACCTCACAAAACCAACCCACAAAAACAAAACAACACCCCCCCCCAACTGGAAGGAGAGTTGCTGCTCAAGACAGACACTACCCCACTATTCCTTTCAAGGGAGCAGCCACCAAACACTGGTGCTGCCCTCCAGCTGTGTGTGGGATCCATTAGGCACAGCTGAGAGGGGCAGGTGGGGCTGTTTGACAACAGCTCATAGGGAATACCACTTGTCTTGGGCTTTACAAGTGTTGTGGTGAGGAAGACCTTGAAAGAACATAAAAGCTGAGCAACAACATGCTCTCCCCTCAACTTTGAGAAGAAAGATGGTACTAATTGTGTCAGTGTGGTGGGCAAGTTGAGATTTGGGCTAGAACCCAAGTGCAAACTCAGTGATGTGCAGGGCTGTGGCTGTTCAGATAGAGAAATGCAGGCTTCAGCTGTACCTGGCGTCTCCAAGCTTGCTCAGAAACAGCACTGAAGCCCACGCCATTTATTACCTACCTTAAAAAAATAAAAAGAAAGAAAAGAGAGACACAGAATCTGTGGTGGGTGTTTTATTTCTTTTTTTTTTTTTTTTCCATCATGAATCATACTGATATGTTTGGAGGAAAAAGGGAAGCTATCCACCCTGAAGCAAGTATCGATTATTTTAAGCATCCATGGCACCAGCTGCTCATAACTGTCTTTCATCAGCTAAAAAGGTTATGAGTGGGAGGCTTAGGCTGAGGCACTTTGAAGATGGCTAATATACTGTCAAAAAAGCAAATGCTGTGACTTCCAGGCTGCTTCTTGGTTCTTACAGTAAAAGAAGATCTATGCCACCTAAAAAGTATTCCCAAACACATCTGATCTGTTCACCAGCATAGAAGAATGGTTACTTACTTCAGTTCTTACATGGGGGTGTGCTAGCAGCTCCACAGGCTGAGAACAAGGGGAGACAGCAGCAGCCCTGCCTTCGCTGAGCCCAGGAGCAGCAGAAAGGCAGGAGACGTGCTGCTTCACAGCATCCTCCTGGCAATTTCCCACTGTGCTAACAGTACCCTGTCCTGAACTCATGGCTTAGGCAGAGGAAGGCTCATGTTGAACAGTAAGGGTGTGGTGGCATGGGGGCACAGTGGTGGGAAGTTTGGATCTCGGCACTTCAGAAGGCGCTCGTTCTTTCAGCAAGAAAAGGAAATGTGACTAGTTTGTGATGTGATGCCTATTGGCAGGTAATTAAATGATGTATCTTAAATAGTGGTAGTGATGCTGCACAAAGACAACTGCAATGACTTATTTGGGGGTTTTCACTGCTGTCTGAACCTCCACAAGCATTTTTGTCTTTTCAAGCCTCCTACTGGGCAAGTGTCTATTATACCACATATTAATGAAGTAAATAAGCAGTTTTGTTATGTTTAATTTACCTACAATTTATCCATCAGTTTTCTTTTTAATGGAAAAAGTACTGAGAGGTGCTACATGCAAAAGTAACAGAAATTACTGTTAGTATGTGGGAAGTAACTTTCTCTGACTATTCTAATATCGCTTGCAAGATTTATGGGCATTTCAGATGGCAGTATTCAGAACACTAGCTGCATGATTTTTCATTTAAAAATAGCAGACAGGTAGCAAATACTGAAAACAATAAATTGTGGCATTAACATTTAGTGAAGGAGGTACTGTTCCAAGCAGACATTAGTCATATGACTTCAGAGAGCCCCGTGGCTCATAACATCCAGCCCAAAATCAGGACTGCGTTTCCTCATCTCAAGCTGAGTCCATCTCAGGCCCACTTCCAATTACCATGTACAGTAACACAAAAGATCTTAGCCGCATGATCTCTGGGTAGCTTTGTTCAAATTAATTCTTCAGGAAAAAAATCTATCCAGGCAGTTCCTGAGTGCTCAAATTCTTCTCTGTAGTGTACTTTGAGCAGGTTCTTCCTTTGTCAGACTTGGCAAGTCCCCTTCCATTCCACTCCCCCAAGTCATAATGTATCTGCTGCTGCTGTGCATTCAAATTTATTGAATTTCCTGCCGCACTTCAGACTCTGAACAAAGCAGCTTTCAGCCTCACAAGTCAGCTTTATCACACTTCAGCCCTTAATGAGTGAATCACTTTTTGTTGCAGTTGGAGATACTGATTATAGTTGATATGAAAGCACGGAGCAGGTTCAAGAAACAAGATTTGTAAGAGTGCAGGATGCTCCTTTACAAACTCACATTCCCGAAAGAGACTCGAGAAAAACCCAGCTACAGCTCAACTACTATTGTTCTCCCCGTTGTTATAGAGGAGCACAAAACAGACAAACAAAACAAGCATCTGACATCAATCCAGCATAAATTAAACTTGGCAGGAAATTTGCAATTGTTAAGGTAGATTTGCTTGAAGATGTTACTGAAAATTGATTAATATGGTAGAACTACAGGCAAACTCAGTTAAAATGATATGAAGATGCATGTGCTTCATAGTTAGCACTAAAATGACCCTCTGCTTGCTTAAAGGAAATCAAATCAGGTCTCCATACATTCTCATGCCCACTGCTTTTCTCTCTGGCCTTTGAACATAGCTATTTAACATGTGCATTACAGTGTTTCATTATTTTTCAATGGCTGGGTCAATGCATTTAATAAAGAAATGTTTTCTCAAAGCATCTCCCCTGTCATTGCTGAAGTTTTGGGGGCGTGGGGGAATGCAAAAAAGTTTTTGAGCAAACCTGGAGCAAAAGGGAATATTGTACAAAATACAGCACATCACTATGTTATGCAACTAACCCACCAAAGGGTTTCCATTCCACGGTTTGAGCGAACAGTCACCACAGACATCATTTGATGTAAACAACTGACATCTACATGAAATGTGTCATTCCGAATCTGTGCCACTAAACTGTTTCAGTCTGCTAAGTAAATTCAACTTAATATGTTCCTACATGCTCAAACACTCATTTGCAATATGTTTACCATACTATAGTAAATATTTAGGTCTTACTTTTTGTTCTGAGAAGCTGGATAACAACAATACAAGAGCGAGAAGAAGTGGCCAAGACACTTGTAGGCTTGTAAAGATTCACCTTTTCCTTTCCATCAGTAATTTTTGTGCACTTAGTCCCTTGCCCTTAGGCGGTCTGCCAACACACAGAGCTTTGATGAACATCAGGTACGAGCACAGCCGGGCGCGGGGAGAGGCCAGAGAGGCTGCAGCGGGGCGGGGACCCGCCGGTGGACGCTGACAAAGGATGCTGCCGCTGCTCTCCCTCTGCCCCTCCCTGTCTCTCTCCCTCCTCCTCCTCCTCGTAGGTTGACAGCAACTCGAAAGGTCGATGTATCTGAAATACTGCCTGGGAGAGGGGTGAAATCTTTCAGATCACATACAAACGCAGTCTCCTCTCCCGTTCACCAACACAGACGCTGTCCCGGGCGCAAGGGAGGGGAGCAGCCTCTGCCCACAGCTCCGCCGGCACTGCCCTGGGGCTCTCCCCGGGAGGGCTGCTCCCTGCCACCCAGCTGACACGGCACAGGAGCCGGCGGCTCTGCCGCCATCTCCCCCCGGTAGGGATAGGCTCGCCCCTCTCAGATCGATTATCCCGCCATCCGCCCGCCGCGGCACCGGGCCGCTCGTCTCGCTCAACTCCCTAGCGCTGCGCTTGCTCAGAGAGGCATCCGACGGCTCAGCGTTTTGTTTGGAGCCGAGCTGTCAGTGACTGTATCAACAGCCATCCTAAACAAGCAAATACTTGAACCGCACACGCTCTCCGTCCGGCCATCAGCCCTCCCATCCTTATCTGCAGGACATCCAGACAGCAAACACGCTGCGGCAGACACAGCCAGATTAGGAACAGCCCGACGCGAAGCTACGAGGACACTAAAGCTACGGCAACACAAAAATCGACTCCTTTATTCAAATAAATAAAAATGAACCTTTTATGTACAAATATACAAAATCATTACGCACATCTTATAAAGTAGTCAGAAATCTTAAAAAAACACGGGGGAGGGGGGAGATGAGAGGCAGGACGCCCACAGCCGGCCTTCGCTTCGAGTACCCGGGCACTGGCGAGTGGAGGCAGGCGTCGCTCCTTTGTCCCTCGCCCCAGCGGCGCCGCCGCACCGGGGACGGGCTCCGGGTCGTGGACCCCACCGCCCAGCCCCTGCCGTCACCCGCCGGGTCCCCCTCGGCGCGGACGACACCACAAAGGACACAACAGCTACAGACAGCGGATGTCGGCACCGCCTCCTCCCCGGGTCCCGCCGCAGGGCCGCTCCCACAACCCCGCTCCCCGAGCCCCGGTCCCCCGGCGGGGCTCAGAGGGTGCCCAGGTGCGGCAGCGTCTCCAGCCTGTCCGGACGGTCGCGGCCGGCCGCGCTCTCCACGCCTCGCAGCCATTCGGTGCATTTCCGCACCAGCCCCTCGTCCACCGCGGCTCCCGCCGCCGCTGCCTCCTCCTCCTCCTCGTACTCCTCGTCGTCGTAGCGGTGCCTGTCGTTGAGCAGCGAAATCTTCAGCAGGGCGCGCAAATCGCCGCCGCCCGCCCGGGCGCCGCGCCGCGCCGGGGCCGCTCTGCCGCCGGGGGAGGGGGCGGGCTGCCCCCGCTGCCGCTCCAGGCTGCGGCGCTGCAGCACCCGGACCGCCTCCGGCGGCAGGCTCAGCGAGAAGCGCAGCGCCGTCTCTCCCGCCGCCCCGCCGAGGCTCTCGCAGGAGCGGCTGCCTGCTCCCGGCGCCCCGGGGCGACCCCGCGGCTGCGGCGGGGCGGGCTGCGGCCGCGCCCCCCGCTCAGCCAGCGGTCTCCGCGGCGGCTGCCGTTGCAGGGTGGAACAGGGCCAGGAGCTGGAGAGGGGACCCGTCCGCTCCGGGGGCGCCCCCCGCGCCTTCCTCGCCGTCTTCTCCTCCGCGGGTCGGGGCGCTGCCTTCTTCGGGGCCGCCGCCGCCGCCACCGCCGCCGCCGCCGTCTTCTTGGGCTGCGCCCGGACTGCGACGGGGGAAGCAGCGGTGGCCGGCAGGATGGGCGGCAGGGACGTGGTGCGGCCCGGAGCTCCCTCCGGCTCCTCGCTGCGGGCCCAGGCGGCCGCGGTGCGCGCTGCGGGCAGGGCGGCGCATCTCCCCGCGGGCGGGCAGGGCCCCGCGGCGCGCCGGGGCTGCAGCCCCATGGCGAGAGGCGGACGAAGAGACCTCAACCGGTGGCGGTAGCAGCAGCGTAAAGCTTGCGTTCCGTCTGCGCCGAGTGCCGCTGCTTTTTCTCCTCTATAACCCGCCCCCCTTCCCGCCCTCCGCCCGCCTCGGGAACAGCCTTCCCCGGCGCGGGCTGGGCGTGCGGGCAGGGACCGGGGTCCTCTCGGTGCCAGGGGCCCTTCCCAGACAAGCTGCCCCGGTCGAATCCGCCGCGGGCTCTGCGCAGCCGCCTCTCCCAGCGCGTCTGCTGCCCGGCCCACGGAAGACCTTAAGGCAAGGTCCGGCGGGGTTCATGCCCCCGAGGGCTGGCAGGTTATGAATTTCTCCCTAAATCCTCAAGAGTCCAAGTGTAGAAGGGTAGGCTTTTAATGTCACGTTAAACTAGCGTCCAAATGCCACCCTTAAAGCATTAACGGTATTTTGAGCTCCCTGAGTACTTGAATTACCAAGAACAATGGCAAGCAGCCTGGTCGGGAGTGCTGTCAGCCACACTGAGACACAGAGCACGCTTGCACTTACATGAAACTCCAAAATGCACAAGCCCCTTTGAGGTCAAGAGGTGCCTGGCTTGGTAATGAAGAGCCATGTCCAGAGATCCTTCTTACTCTCAGTTCCTTCTGTGATTGAGGAAAAGCACATTGCTCAATAACACTTCTGTTGGGGTTTTGGTGGCGTTTTGTTTGTGTGAGGAGGCAGTAATTTCGTACATTTTAAAGTACCCTAAACAATAACAGCGGTTTGGAGAGGTTTCATGGGGTAGTAATAAGTAAGCTGCAATCCACAGGGATAGAGATCTCCACATCTACGGTATTATGTCTTAAAAGGGTATCAAACTTTGAGGATAATGCATCAGTTGTGAACTCCTGTAATATTCAAACACAGCAAACAAAGCCAGGACATGAAAGAGCAAAAGATTCTGACAAAGAACACTGTGTGTGTGCAAGCGAAGAAAGTGAATCCTTAAACGCTCAGGAAAGAAAAACAAGTAAGAAAGTGCAAGATGTAACAGACTTAAGTGCATATAAAAGCATGGAGCTTTTTTACTTTAGTTCTTGAACCCTCACTGCTCTGGTGAGCTAATGTTACGGGTTAACTGATGAGTGTTAACTTTGTTATTTACCATCGTGCATAAATAAAACCAACCTGAATAACTAATACCATTCTGGTTAAAAATTACAGTGAAGGTGATTGGGTACCAGAAGTGGTGGCCAATGGGCAAAACCGGCTCTGGAGTAAACTGCTGCCTGGTCCTGAAGCACCAACTAGTGGGATGGGATGTCCCCAGTGCCAGTGATGGTCAGTAGTAGCAGAAACTGGGAAAGGGGCAGTGACAGTCTCTCTCGGGATGACATCCATCACTACTTGTGCACGTACTAGTTCATCTTCAGTGCAAACTGAAAACTAAAAGGAACTAAAAATTCACTCAAGGGTGCACCAGTACCCAAGAGCTGTGATGAGCATAACTGGAGAGGCTGTCACTACACCACACACTATTAACAAGCCCAAGAGCCTGCTGCAGGGCTGGACCACCTGGTCCCCTAGCACCAGCAGGAAGGATTCCTCACTGGTAACATTGTTACCAATCAGTTAAAAGGTGAGACATGGCACTTTCTAACTACAAAATCATGTGATCATCCTTTATGTGGCTTTTTCCAAAAATGGAGGAATTCAATGCAACATACACTGAAATAAGCACGCAAGTCTATGGGGCTGGATGGGATTCACCCAAGGGGATCGAAGGGGCTGGCCCAAGTGCTTACCAAGTCACTTTCCATCATTTATCAGCAGTCACAGCTAATCAGGGAGGTCAGCAAATGTGACACCCATCTACAAGAGGGATCAGAAGGAGGATTTGGGGAACTACAGGTCTGTCAGACCTTAGTGCTGAGAAAAGTTATGGAGCAGATCATCTTAAGTACCATCACACAGCACATATAGGACAACCAGGTGATCAGGCCCAGTCAGCAGCTTCTGCTTTACTAACCTCATAGACTTCTATGACAAGGTGACCTACTTAGTGGATGAGTGAAAGGCTGTGGATGTTGCCTACCTAGACTTTAGTAAAGCTTCTGACACAATTTCCTGCAGCGTTCTCCTGGAGAAACCAGCTGCTCATGGCCTGGAGGGGCACCCACTTCACTGGGTAAAAAAAAACTGCCTGGATGTCCAGGCCCAGTGAATGATGGTGAACAGAGTTAAATCCAGATCGTGGCCAGCCACAAGTGATGCTCCCCAGGGCTCACTACAGGGTCCAGTTCTCATTTTTTCAATGACCTGGATGAGGGGATCAAGGGCACCCTCAGAAAGTTTGCACATACTCAGTTATCTGCTTGAGGGTAGGGATGCTCTGCAGAGGGATCTGGACAGTTGGATCAATGGCCTGAGACCAGTTGTACGAAGTTAAGCAAGGCCTGTGCTGGGTCCTGCACCGTGTCACAACAATGCCCTGCAGTGCTATAGGCTTGTGGGATAAATAGCAGAAAAGGACTTGGGGATGCTGGTTGAGAGCCAGCCCAATGTGAGTCAGCAGTGTGCCCAGGTGGCCAAGAAAGCCAATGACATCCTGGCTTGTATCAGAAATAGTGTGCCCAGCAGGACTAGGGAAGTGATGATGTCCCTGTACTTGGCAGTGGTGAGGCCACACGTCAACTATTGTGTTCAGGCTTGGTCTCCTCACTACAAGAAGGACATGGAGGTGCCAGAATGTGTCCAACGAAGGGCAATGAAACTGGTGAAGGTTCTAGAGCACAAGTCTTATGAGGAGTGGCTGAGGGAACTGAGCTTGTTTAGCCTGGAGAAAAGGAGGCTGAGGGGAGACCTTATCATCCTCTACCACTGCTTGAAAGGAGGTTGTAGTGAGGTGGGGGGTCAGTCTGTTCTCCCAAGTAACAAATGTTAGGACAAGAGGAAATGGCCTCAAGTTGTGCCAGGGAGGTTTAAGTTGGATATTAGGAAATTTTTTTTCACAGAAAGGATTGTCAAGCCTTGGAACAGGCTGCCCAGGGCAGTGGTGGACTAACCATCCCTGGAGGTATTTAAAAGATGTGTAGATGTGGTGCTTAGGGACACAATTTAGTGATGACCTGGCAGTGCTGGGTTAACAGTCGGACTTGATGATCTCGAAGGTCTCTTCCAACCAGAATGACTCTATGATTCTATGAAATTTAACAGGAATGTACTGCAATTCATCTCTTTAGCCTGAAATTTAAATACAGAGAGACAGGCTTTTTCCCCTTTCTGATGCTGAGCTCACATGTTTTAAAATACATTCTTTTTTAATCTGTGGATTGGAAAAAAAAAAAAAAAAAGTAATTCCAAAACAACTGGGGTTTAGAAGGCAGGTAATCAAGCACATCCGTCCTGTGCTAAAAAGAACCTCCTGTAACATAGTATCAGTCATCAAACATCAGAGATTTAGCTTCGCTCTTAAATAACCCTTAGCTGCAAAAAAATGTAAATGAGAACATCTTATACTCTAATACTTTGCCCAGCTTCAATTTCACTTCTGTCTGTTATGAGTTTAAGTCAGAATGAACAGTTTGTCTACGTACTGACAGAAAGAAGCTTTAGTCACTTCCACAAATCTTATAATCAAATTTGGAGATAGGATGTACATACCCCACTTTATAGATTTTCGTATTTATTCAAGTATAATGTTGAAATTTGCAGCCTGATATAGCTGAGTCCTAAATAAAAATAGTTTAGGCACCTTTAAAGCAAATTTATTTAATAAATCTCATTTATACAATAGCTGTAAGTTTTTAGTTAAAAAGTATTTAAGTATGAAAGTAAAAAACCCCAAAGTTTAAAATACAGCTTTTTAATAAAATCCAGCAAGCTTTAACCAGACTTTTCACATATTCTCATTAAGCTTTTTCCATAAGGCACACATATAGACATTTCACAGGAACAGTTAATTATAACTTACCAAATCTTTACAACATTTATAAAACTCTGTCTTTGGAAAAGCATACAATGACTAACACACAAACATGAACAGTACATTGCAAATTTTAGAAAAAACTGTAAATGAAGTATTTATGCATATTACCCAGATCTTAGTGGCTTGCCTCCACTGGGGAATAAACTGTTACTGGATGCAAGGTAGTTTTAAGACTACTCTGCACAAAGTATTTAAAATTGCTAAAAAAGCCTAAAAGTTCCAGGGTAAACATGACCAGTTCACCCAATTTATTTTAAAAAGCATTTCTAGCAAAATGATGTAATTCCCCAAATGCAAAAGGCAAGGAAAAAACTAAATTGTTACTGGGTATTTCATGAGTGGAGAAGTATAGTTGTCCAAGCAAAATTTACAGAGGAATAAAAGTTGGCTTTTAAAGCATTTAGTGGTTCCTGTTTTTAATTTACCCTAGACAGGATGAGAAGCATTTAATCACAGCATCCCTTAAAAAAAAAAAAAAAAAGGCAGTTATTTGTTATTTGCTTTATATACATATCAAGCATTACATATTTTTAGTTTATGTAATATTTTAAATTTAAGACAAAAAAAAAAATCAAGTTTATCAAATGCAGGATTATCTATCGTTATCTTCAGCACACCTACAGCACCAACTCAAGCAAAGGTTCCAGACCATTCTGAAGCTCAAGTCTACCCCTATTGTCCAAGTCTTCCACACTGTTTACATTCAAGTATGTGCTAAGATGCAGACACAGTGTTAAAAATTGTTCTGCAGCACACTTGGTGGCTTAGCAGATCTGGAAGCCTTATTTCTCCAAGGTTGGCCAGCAAGGGCAGGGCTGAGGAACGTGCCAAATCCAATCCGCAAAGCACAGGTGCTTTGAATCCAAGCCACTTTGGAGTTGGACCATCTTGTTGCAGGGGAAAAAAGCCTAGGCTGGAGGGTTTAAAGTGCATGTACTAACAGCACAGATAGAGAGCTGGCTTGGCCTTAAGGTCTGAAAGATGGGAAGGGGGCTATTTCTTCAACCAACAAAACCCAAACAGTTTTCCGACTGTTCTACTTGCTTTAGCCTCCTTTGTTTCACATTTTCTCACAAATATAACAGTTTATTAAAGAGTGGAATTTATATTCTGTTGTTAGTCAATTTGAAAAAAAAAAGAAAAAAGACTATCATGACTCCTTAAAGTCACTGTATGTAGGGTTTTTATTGTTTTTTAATTCTGAGCCAGAATTGAGAAAAAAATGAACAAAAACCCAAAACCAAGTAACTTGTTAAGAGTAAACCATTTACAGAGTTATATCAAGTAATGATAATTTTGTTGAAATCAAAAATAATGCATACTTTATATAACACTGTTCTCTGGCATTTAACATGGTTTAGGTTACTATTTCTGTAAGAAAGGCAACCTACACAAGAAATTTATGACAGCATTCCACATAAGCAAATAACCCGATCCCTAAATAAATCATTGTACTACAAAAGGCAGCCTGTGTACAGTTGAATTCTTTGGCTCATAAAATTCAACAGACAAAGGAAAACAAAGAAATTAAATGATTCATATAACCTAATGTGTTTCTGCCTAGAACTTTAAGTATTGTTGGTAGGGAAGAAAAGATCAGTGACTCAATTTGTTCAGTTTGTTTAGTATGGAGAGCAGAACATTTAAAAAGAAAAATAAAATAAAAGGAATGACCCTACTGAGATTGTCACATGGCCACAGGTACTACAAGCATTCAGAATACTACTTTTGACCGGGTTAGCTTGAGATGTCAGAAATAGTATGATGACAACTTGAAACCTGAGTTTTACAATTTACAATTTAATCTATTGTAGTTATTAACTACTATATTTTTAAAAAGGCCAACACCTTATATGGCTTAATCCTTCCAAGATCAAATCTGAAGTTTTAAAAAAAACTGACAAAAAAAAAATCTATACTATGGCTAAGTTACAGAAACATTACAGGAAGATATCAGAAGAAAGGGAGAGACAATACTTGTATTCTTTTTTACCCCCACTGCTACTACAGAAAACTTCATTAAGTAATATACAGGCATGGAAGCACTTAATTATTTTTAAAAAACCCCCACAAACTGCTGAAAAACTGAACTGCATTTTACATGAAGCATAGACAGAAGAATCTATTTTTTCTGTCATTTCCTTGCATGGAGCTTCACTATGTGTTTGGCTAGCTTCCCTTTCCATATACACAGGAGTGGAAAGAAAGAGAGAAGCAAGCTTCCCTAAATGAAAACTTAATACAAAGTGTTGCCTTTGCCTCTCCTAAAAATGAGGGAGGAATTTAGAAGTAGACTTAGCAGCTGAACGATGTTTATTTGTTTCCCTCTAACTAAGAGCTAGGATCCATAAGTTACCTTTAATTTTAGTATTGGAAAAGTCACTACTGCATCAATGTATTTTTAAATCAGTGGAGAATTTAAACAAAGCCCCAAATTATTTTCAGTTATTCAAACTAGAATGAAATTTAACAAAGAGAATTACTTTACACTTGTACTTTGCGTTCAGTTATGTCATTTTATAACAATGAAAAGGGAGGAGGTTGTTTTATTCACATACTGAGTTTAAGCACTTTCCCCCCTCCCTAGCATAGAGATAACCGACTTTTGTTAAAATGGAAGCTATTATGCAGACTCACCTTGCAAAAGGAATATATGACAGACTATACCTGAAAGAAAAGAGGGGAAAAAGTATATTTGATAGTGTTCATGTCTCTCCTAGAACTGAATTATTTCACTTTAGTTCAGCATTAATAAAAGCAACCTGCTATAACAAAACTTAAAACAAGATTACCTACTTAATTTAATGCTTACCCAAGAACAGTTGACATGTTTGGACAAGAAGCAAGCACACTGCCAAGGATTTCCAGGTTACTTTTTCCTTGGTGTTTTGGCTTCTGCTTGTCTAAACATGTCAACTGTTCTTGGGTAAGCATTAAATTAAGTAGGTAATC
>JANVCC010000020.1:6646656-6687579 GCA_025345505.1 Todiramphus chloris collaris
AAAAAAAAACTGATTTACTATTGCCAGATCCAAAAGGAAAGGAGATTTCTGGGAAAACTGTATTCTTGAAGATCACAGAAACATTTTCCAGTTAAAAAGATAATATACTATGCAAATACACATCTAATCATATTGTCTAACTTTAAATACAGATATACGCTGTAGTATGAACACTATAGCACAATTGTGACACTCAAACAACTGCTAATCCTATTATCCTCTGAAACACAATTGCTTCTCACAAGCTTCCAGCCCAGCCTGATCACACTGGCCTTGTTCTCAAGTCCAGCCTGATCAAGCCTTAGGACACTCAACAAATGTGAAGCTGTCTGCTGTAAACATGTAGAAGACAGTCTGAGTTAGCAATGTTCCCTCTGTCTATTATCAAGCATTTACCTGAGCCCAGCACCATGCCAAACAGTCCCTATCCTGAACAAACGGTTATTTGTCCTCAGATCCAAGTTCAGTACAGATACTGTGTATTTCAGGGCAAGTTCAAACAAGAACTGTGGTCACCTTGGATCGCCTAAGAGTTAGAACCCAGTCATTGACCTGGGACAAGGAGACCAAGTATGTTGAGTTGCATCTCCATGGAGAAAGCACTAACTTCCAAAACTTCTGCCAGGCTCACAAGCATTCACCCAACTGCATTATCGCATTATCACCAAGCCCAGCCCTTATGCACATCTGGATGGTACCTGCCACACTGAATTTACCCTCCCAGTGCTTCTCAATATTCTTGGGGCAGGACATACACTATGAAAATGTTACTTAGTTTCTTCCACTTCAAAGACGAATATTTAGTTAGAAATCAGGAAAAAAAGGAAGACAATCAGAAGCACGGCATATGAATTTACAGTTACTTTTGCAACAGAAAAAAAGGCATGAAAATATTTTTTTGTTTATAGTCCTTTCATAAAGCTTCAAGTTAGTTCACACATTGCAGAATATACCATTTTTTGCACAATGACTGCATGCAGATTTTGCTGAAGTTACACAACCTAGCTTAGAAAAACAGATTGAGGCTACCATTTGGGCACACTTATGCAAAGTGTGTGTGTATATATATAGGTTTAAATCATGCGGGTGTAGAGGCAGAGAGAAGAAATTAAAATGATTTTTAAAATCTTACCAGGTCATTGCCAGGAACTGCAATATGCAGAATAACACTGCCAAACCTTTTTTGTTCCACTAAGTAAAAATAAAGCAAATATTGCAAGTTAGTTCATTTTGCACCAGTCTATACTGTGAACAATTAGAGCAGTCTGTTCAGTCAAAATTTTAGTTAACTGATGCCTTAATTTCCTTATCATAACTTAATTTGCTACTCCTTTCCACTCTAACAACTTTCCATTCATTTTATCCATCATTCCACTTCTGCAAATATGGAAGTTCACTTCAGCTACATATTATACTTCTATGGAATCAAGATGCCTGAGTGTACTATTTCTGTCTCTCTTCCTTTGTCTTAATCACTTTAATATTCTGTACCCATGGTTTCTGAAGACCACTGCATATTCTCTAATATTCTCTGACATCAGTACACATCACTAAGATTACAGTATATCTTAACTTGCTCTTACTACTCCAGTTCTTATTCCTAGAAGTATGCAGACTGAATCTGCTGCTGTAGCTTTTGTATCCTCATCTAGATCATGTGCAGGCGGACAGGTGCATTTGCTTCATAGCCAGCAGGCTCATCACTCCACCTAAACTCAACTGCTGTTGAAAACACAAATAGCACACACACAAGCTCACCTTTCCTCTACAACTGAACTATATGTTAAAGCTGTAATACGATCACAAAAAGATAACAATGCTATATTGCTTTTTACAGGAATGAAGTATTCTCACTTACCCAGAATACTGCGCACAGAGTCAATACTAGAAAAAGCTGAGAAGAAAGGAGAAACAAATAAATGTTTAAATACACAACAAAGCGGATACAGTAACTGTTTTCATGACTTCAATGGGTAATTAGCATTTTCAGAACTGAATCATAAAACAAGCAGAGCCAAGGGCTGCCACACAGGGACTATATGCTGACCTTCATGTAAAGTGTCACTTTCCAAAGCACAGTATGATGTGCTCCATGGCCAGGAAGGCTGGGACAAGTCTCAGAAGAAAGCAGCAGCAGGAACTAACTTCAGGAACCAGGAGTAGTATGACCAGGTCTACGTAGCCTTATATATTAGGTCTATTAAGAGGTGGGCTTTGTCAAGCTTGCTTGAATGCAACCAAGTAGTCTGGGAACTGCTATTCTATTATTTCAGCACATAGTATCATTTTGGGTCTAGTATTCTTAACATCAATGTCTGACAAGAAACGTATGCGCATTGCTCTGAACAACCCATTATTACAATTACTCACTCATAATTACAGTATTTGGCAAGCACACACCCCTGATGCTTCTGCCAATGTTTTTTTGTCTTCTGACAGCAATAAAGAGCCCATAAAGAGCATGCCTCACATACAGTGAAAAAGCTCACATGCAGCTTCTTACACACCTCTCATGGAAGATTACAATGATACAGTTTACTATGCCTAAATAATCACACCATTTGTGCAAGTGCAACCATCATTTTTTGAACTTTTCCACTAAATGACCTGGCTCCCTCCATTTGTCATTACACATAGTAGAAAACAGTATGAAACGCTAAATTCATTTTCACTGAAAAAAAAAAAATCTTTGTTGGTGTTTTATTGAAAGAAATAAAAATAACAGGTTCTCTTGAAATTTCCCAAACATATTTGTGACTCCTGAGATCCCTACAACTATAGCTTTCTGTTAGGATGGGAATGAAAAAAATCAAATACATCAGAAGTTTTCCAGACTTCAGAAGTTTTCCAGTTCTTCTCTGTGTTAGTGTACTTTTCCATTCTAATGATCTTAGCTCCCATTCAATGTTCCTGTTCTCTCTCTACCAGATAAAACCTTTCATTCTGTCTTTTCCTAACCTTGTTGGTAGCTTCTCTGCGTGAGTAGGTAGGTCTGTGATTTTTTTTTCTTCTCCCTGTTCTCTTTCCATTTCCTTGACATGTCTTGTTTCTATAGCTTTCAAAGCAAGTTATTTTCTCTGTCAGCACGTCTGAGCCCAGTGGATGATGGGATCATCAGAGTAAATAATTTCTGTGCTGGATATTTAAGTGTCTGTCTTAGGCCTTAAGTTTGTTCAGAAAATGCCCATAGCTGCAAACGGTTGAGAGAATTCATGCCCAGCAAACAGAGACTCTAGAGAATAGGATAAATACTTGGGACATTTTTACTGCAGACCTATGAAACTTAACTTCTCTAGGACTTGTAGCTTGGTATGATTTGGTGGCCTTTTACAATGGCAAATTTTACATTTTGCCATTTTACAATGCTAATTTCACAGAAACTCAGAGTGTTAGGGGTTGAAAGGGACCTTGGAGATCTTTGAGTTCAACCCCTCTGCCAGGGCAGGATCATATAATCTACCCTACAACCTAATCTACCCTACAACCTAACCTACCCTAACACAGGTCACTCAGGAACGCATCCAGGCGAGTTTTGAAAATCTCCAGAGAAGGAGACTCCACAACCTCTCTGGGCAGCCTGTTCCAATGCTCTGTGACCCTTACTGTAAAGAATTTCCTCCTCACGTTAAGGTGGAACCTCTTGTGCTCCAGTTTATATCCATTCCCCCTAGTCCTATCACAAGGCACGAGTGAGAAGAGGCTGTCCCTTTCCTCTTGACACTTAGCCCTCATATATTTATAAACATTTATCAAATTCCCTCTCAGTCTTCTCTTTTCCAGACTAAAGAGCCCCAGGTGTCTCAGCCTCTCCTCACAAGGCATGTGCTCCAGTCCCTTAATCATCCTTGTAGCCCTCCATTGGACTCTCTCAAGCAGATCCCTGTCTCTCTTGAACTGGGGAGCCCAGAACTGGACACAATACTCCAGGTGAGGTCTCACCAGTGCAGAGTAGAGGTGGAGAAGAACCTCCCTCGATCTGCTGGACACGCTCCATTTACTGATGGATAAGGGAAGAGCAACTGAAGTAATCAACCTGGACTTGTGCAAAGCATTTGACACTGTTCCGCATGACATCCTGGTCTCTAAATTGGAGAGACATGGATTTGATAAGTGAACACTGAAAAAGAAATATCTGGATGGTCGCACTCACAGTTGTGGTCGATGGTTTGATGGCCAAGTGGAAACCAGTAACAAGTGGTGTTCCTTAGGGATTAGTACTGGGACCGGTGCTGTTTAACGCCTTTATTATTGACATGGAGAGAGGGATTGAGTGCACCCTCAGCAAGTTTGCAGACAACATCAAGCTGTGTGGTGCGGTCAACATGCTGGAGGGAAGGGATGCCACTCAGAGAGATCTTGACAGGCTTGAGACTTGAGCCCATGCCAACTCATGAAATTCAAGAAGGTCAAGTGCACGATCCTGCACCTGGGTCATGGCCACCCCCACCACAAATATAGGCTAGGTGGAATAGCCCTGAGGAGAAAGAGTTGGGAGTACTGGTTGACGAAAAGCTCAACGTGAGCCATCAATGTGGAAGTGCAACCCAGAAAGCCCCAACTGTATCCTGGGCTTCATCAAAAGAAGCGTGGCCAGCAGGTCAAGGGAGGTGATTCTGCCACTCTGCTTTCATGAGACCCCACCTGGAGTAATACATCTAGCTCTGGAACCCCTAGGACAAGAAGGACATTGACATGTGGGTCCAGAGGAAGGCTATGAAGATGATCAGAGGGCTGGAGCACCTCTCCTACGAGGACAGGCTGGGCGAGTTGAAGTTGTTCAGCCTGGAGAAGGGAAGGCTGTTGGGAGACACTGCAGTTTTCCAGTATTTGAAGGGGGCCAACAGGAAAGCTGAGGAGGGACTTTTTACAAGGATTTGTAGTGATAGGACAAGGGGAAATGGCTTTAAACTGGAAAATGGTAGACTTAGATTAGAAATTAGGAAGAAGTTCTTCATTATGAGGATGGTGAAACACTGGTTGCCCAAGGAATCTGTGCATGCTCCATCACTGGATGCGTTCAAGATTGGATGTAGTCCTGTGGATGATGTCCCTGCCTATGGCAGGGGAGGTTGGAACTAGATGATCCTTGAGGTCCCTTCCAACCCAAACCATTTAATGATTTGGAAGAGACAGCAAAAAGCTGCCACTTTAACAAAGCTTGTAGTTCAAGTCTTGTAGTCCAAGATCAAGTCACTTCTCAAAAAAAAAAAACCCAAAAAAACAAACCTAAGCTTCTCAAATGAGATTCTGAATTTTTTTTTTTTTCCATGTGGGTAGGTGAGAGAAAGAATACACAACCCACATGACAACCACTCAGAAAGAATTCATGAAGGGTTTCTTATCCACATCAGCTGTAATCAGCTAGAAAAGAAAGTTACAGGGAGAATTGGACAGCCAGCTACATTCCAAAACCAGCAGTTCAAACAAAACAGGAAGAACAGGAGAGAAAATAAGTACAAATTACAGAAAACAGCAAGGGCAGTAATTTGTTTTTAACTACCTAATAAATATAAAGTGTAGGGATAGGAATTCTGAGATTGGGAATGGGGCTGGTTTTTCCATTCTCCTGGAAGAAGTGGTGGTCACAGAAGTAAAGGAGCCAAGGATCTCACAATGGAGAGGTATGAAGCTGAACACGTGGTTTCCCAGACTTTGGGGAGAGAAATTAATTTTCTCTGTTGCTTTGAAAGTGCTGGAATATTCAAACAGAGCTGCAGCCAACAAACAACTGTCAATCTAGACTCTGTGACCCTTGACTTTTCATGGTAGCTTAAAAGTCTCTCTCTAGCCTTGCTCTTGAATAAATTGTTTTAGAAACTACTTAAACCAACAAACCTAATACTAGTACTTAGTAAGTAATATTTAGTAAAGAACATTTTACTCCACATGATTAATTAAAAAACAAATAAATCCACAAACAGCAAAACCACAGGCTCATAGAAAGGAGTTCAATAATCTTTATGTTATACAGAGATAATCAGCTTGACTATTATTACTCAGTATAAAGTGGTTTGAGAAATAAGCTCGCTTTAGTAACCTCAAATTTAACTCTAAGGCTAAAGGAACGCTTCTTAGCAAATGGAAGTAAAGATAGTGTATTTACCAACATCACAAGCGTAGCTATTAATCTTTTTGGCTCAAACATTGCTTTCAGTTGCTTCAGTGGCCCCATCAGGAAACATGTACTAATAAGGAAGGAAAAAACCAAAAACAAATCGTAAAACACTTTCAAACAGATCTTTGTAAAAGGCAATTAACCAGTTTTCCAAGTTTTACAACAAAAAGGCTTTAAAAAAAGCCATTTCAGTGCTTAGCAGCAGAGACTCACCAGAATGAATGGCGAAATACTCCATGAATTTAGTCCTAGAAACAGCTTATGTGTTGAGTGACCCTTGGTCACGGAATTCTTTCCAAAATATTACCAGTTCTAGCAGTGTTAGCAGGTTAAAGTCATTGAATTTCATATTGAGGCTGTTCTAAGAATTGACTTGCCAAAAGAATGTAATGAATACAAAGACTAAACTTCTGTAGAAAATTGCTGTTTAACAATAAGCTTCTTATTCAGGCAGCATGCAGGTAGCTACAATCAGGATCACAGAGAAATTCTAACTCTTTGCACAAACTCAGCACGCAAATAAAGAAGGAAGAATCACAGAATGGTAGAGGCTGGAAGGGACCTCTGGAGATCATCAAGTCGAACCCCCCTGCCAGTGCAGGAACACCCATGGCAGGCCACACAGGAACAGATCCAGGTGGGGCTTGAAAGTCTCTAGAGAAGAAGACTCCACAACCTCCCCGGGCAGCCTGTTCCAGTGTTCTGTCACCCTCACAGAAAAGAAGTTTTTCCTCATGTTGAGGTGGAACTTCCTCTGTTCCAACTTGTGACTGTTGTCCCTCATCCTATCACAGGGCACCCCTGAAAAGAGACTGTCCCCTTCTACTTGACACCCACCCTTCAGTTATTTTTAAATACCAGTAATATCCCCTCTCTGTCTTCTCTTCTCCAGGCTAAACAGCCCCAGGGCTCTCAGCCTTTCCTCATAAGAGATGTTCCAGTCCATCATCTCTGTAGTTCTCCATTAGACTCCCTCTAGTATTTCCCTGTATCTTGAACTGGGGAGATCAGAACTGGACACAACACTCCGGATATGGTCTCACTAGTGCAAAGTAGAGGGGGAGAACAATCTCCTTTGACCTGCTGGACACACTCTTCTTTATGTACCCCAGAACACCATTGGCTTTGCTGTCCACAAGAGCACATTGCTGTCCCATGGATAACTTATTATCCAGGACTCCAAGGTCCTTCTCCATGGAGCTTCTTTCTAGCAGGTCTACCCTAACCTGTGTGGTGTTATTCCTCCCCAGGTGTAGGACTCTACACTTGCCCCTGTTGAACTTCATTTGGTTCCCCTTTGCACAGCTCAGCAGTCTGTCCCGATATCAATGAATGGCTGCACAGCCTTCTGGTGTGTGTCAGCCACTTGTCACAGTTTTGTATTATCAACAAACTTGCTGAGGGTACACTGTCCCTTCATACAGGTCACTGATGAAGATGTTGAACAAGACTGGGCTCAGTACTGACCCCTGGGGAACACCACTAGCTACAGGTTGCCAACTGGACTCTGTGCCACTGATCACAATACTCTCAGCTCTACTGTTTAGTCAGTTCTTAACCCATCTCACCATCCCCTCTTCTAACCCACGCTTCCTGAGCTTACCCACAAGGATGTTACAGGACACAGTGTCAAAAGGCTTGATGAAGTCAAGGTGGACAATATTCAGTGCTCTCCCTGCATCTACCCATTCAGTCACCATCATAGGAGGCTATCAAATTAGTCAGACATGACTTCCTTTTAGTAAGTCTATGTGGGCTACTCTTGATAACCTTCTTTTCTTCCATGTGCTTAGAGATGGTCTCTAGAATGAGCTGCTCCATCACCTTTCCAGGGATGGAGGTGAGGCCGACTGGTCTGTAATTTCCAGGGTCTTCATTCTTGCCCTTTTTGAAGACTGGGGTGACACTGGCTTTCCTCCAGTCCTCACGAACCTCTCCCATTCTCCATGATGGAGATGATCTTTCAAAAATGATGGAGAGTGGTAGGGCAACAACATTAGAAAGTTCAGTTTGCACCAAAATACAGTTTGTATTAAATCCTCCTGCTTTCTTCTATTCTTTAGTTAACTTTAGAATGAAAACCATCACCAATGCTATGCTGTAACTGTTCATGCAAAGAAATTTGATGTGAACTAAGAATTCACAACCGCAGGACTCATTATTTGGCTTCAAATACTGAGAGATGAGTCTCTTCCTTCCCTGGCATTGAAACCATTCTGCTTTGTAGAAAATATAAAAACTTAGTAAAAGAGTGAGAATGCCTGTAACCTTATGGTGGTCTGAATGCTTTACTACAGAGCAGGAAACATAGTTTAACTCCTTTTCTAGATAATATTTATTCATATGAAGTGAAACAATAAGTAGCAGGGAAAAGTTTGGTAGAGCTCCCTCCTAAAACCAATCACAAGCCTAGTGAAGCACACATCTTCTGAGATAGAAGAAATATGGGCATCTGTATCCCAAGCAGTAAACTGAACCCATGATCTTCAACACTCAGATCTCCCCTCTGCCAGAAACTTCATGTATTTGTCTCCTACTCTTAATTTTTTGTTTCTTCTTTAAATTGCACAGAGAGACCTCAAGAAGCCATATAAAATGGGGAAAAAAGACTCCATGGGTTCCGAGTCCCATGACCATGATTCAACTATGCTAAGACATTAAGAGAGGGAGGACAAACAGAAACTAAAAATACTTTGACATTAAATCATTTCTTATATGTCTTTCAAATAATGAAAGAACAGGAAGTTTCTTCTGTAAATCTTTTAAGACTGCTACAGGGAACACTGCAAAGAACCAAGCATAAAAATATGCTGTGAACAATTTTTAGGCTCTGCCTGGCCTTACAGTCAAAATGAGGACTTCCTGAACCTCTCCTTTTTTGAAGAGTTTTCCTAGAAACAGGATGATCTCTCTGTTAAAACCAAAAAGGTTCCTTCCAGTCACAAAGTATCCACACAGTACGCAGACTACCAGTTTGCCCCTGAAACTGAGGTACAGAACTCTCTGTACCTGGCAGAAGGACTTAGCTGCAAGCAATTTGTTAATTATGCTTCAGACAGAAGTTGTGATGTGTCTACAAAACAATCACATAGAAAATCACAATGGGGCAATAACAAGTGAATAACTGATATTCACTAATAAACATTCTTAAAACAAACAAGATTTTACGTTGTTAGCATTTCAATACGCAAACAACAATTTATATATAACACAGCATTTCAGAGTAAAAGCAAATGGAAATGTAGATTCAAAGGAGGACGCTGTTTAAAATAACAATAATTAAGAAAACATACCTGGCTAATGCAGCAATATTTCCCAGGGTGTAAAACACTGCAAAAAGTTTGATCCCCTTTGGGAGCCATAGCAATGATGTTCCCTATAAAAGATAGGTTATTGATTTTTTATTATTTAATTCCATTTATTTAGATTTTCTAGTCCATAAATATATTTTCAGACTATAAAGAATGTCATAGCAGAGTATGCTCTGCTCAGATTTGTAGTAGTCAATATTCAGCATACTTCTGTTGCCACCTGCTGGTAAAATAGTGTAATCGAATTACTATTTTTTCACAGTATGTATATATGTATTGTTTGTAACACTTGTACTATTTATATTCTATTTATGACACTTCCATTTTTGTTATGATGCCCCACTATACATTGCACACCTCTGCAGACAAATGATAATTTCATACAGCCACACCAGTATCTATCATTTCCTTTCTCCTCCAATCAACCATCCTAGATACACACTGAGACTGGAAATAGAAACATTTCAGGACTCTTACTTCCAGACATCTCTTATTTCCACTAAACACAGAAAAATCCAAAGCCTGCTGTTGATCACAATTGCTATTACAATAAGGAAAAATAGTGCTTAAACTAGAAGCAAAACATGGTTTTTCACTTTCTTAGGTGGTTTGGTTTTTGGGGTTTTTTTAAGCTATGATGTGGACATCATTGTGTCCTTAAAAAAAAAAAAACCAAAAAAAATCAACTATATCCTACCCAATTGCAATTTCAGAGGGAATCTGAGGTGTCAGTTTGCAGAGACCATAGAACAAGGAATCATGGAAAGCTTCAAGAGAAGAGTATAATCATATCGTACAACAAAAGCCTATGGAGACTTTGAAAAGACTAGACTGAAGAAAAAACACCACCTGCAATTTTGGCTAGCCAAGAATGTAATAAATACACCAAGAGGTCCATAACCTGAAGCAGAAGGTGGAGTCACTGGCTGTCAGCTTCATGTAGCAAAACTTAGCTAGGGAGCTACTTCCAAACTCTCTAAGATCGGAGGTTCACAAGCACACTGGCAGTTTTAACTCTTACCTATCAAGCTTAAGACAACTCAAGGAAGCTTCAGGAAACCAAGATCCTAAAGCCTTTTATCTGTTGTTTCATAGTTTCACAAAATGTGATATAGAATAGGTAAAAAGACTGAACACAAAAAAATAGCAGCAAAAAGAGTGATGTTAAGCTGTCCAAAAAAAAAAAAAGAAAAAAAAAAGAAAAAAAGAGAGCTATTCCAGCCCAATCCTGAACTCCCTCCTTAAGCCTTGCCCCTTCTGTAATGCAAGCATCTGGCAAGAATGTGTTTACTGGGGCAAATATCAATAGAAGAATACCACTCTCTGGTTCCCTTATTGAGCTAATTACCACTTAAATAAGACCTCTCACAGGTAAGACCAGCAACTGTTCTTTGCCTCTAGGTTTCAGGGACTCTAACAATCTGCAAGTTTTGATAAAGAAACAGAAGCTTCCATGTGCAAGAGAATCCACCCAGTGGGTACCTCTGAGTGCCTCAAACGATCAAGAGGTGGGCCTCCACAGCTGCTTCTTCCTCTTGTAAGTCTCCTTAGTTTAAAAACTTTTCATGGTAAATGAAAGAGCAGCAGCAGTCACTTAAATAATGTCAAACCCAGAAACTAATGCACACAGCACAAGTTTCTCCATTCTACAACCAGAATGCATTACAAGTCAAGGCAATCTGCCTGACACTCTCCACAAAACTGAAAATGTCATCCACACGTGTCAGCCAAAGGCTGCTAACTAGCTTACTTCAAAAGTCATACTCTGTGAAGAACCAACACCTTCATAATGCAAAAAAACCCAAACAGTAACAACAACCAGAAAAATAAACACCAAACCAAAACCCACAATCACGGCAGTTTAGGTAATTCCCCCGTGTTATTTCACCTGCTTTTAGGACTTGCCATGCTGCAAGTTACCTGTATCAGATTTTGATAGACCAAATCAATTAATAGGTCTCAACTTAACTACAAGCCTGCCAACACTTCAAGTTCAATAGTGAACAAATTATTTGCTGGTGGTAAGATCAATAGGAGTGTGGCAGGTTTTTCAAGGGTCTACATACTACCCCAGTCATCACCTATTGATTTGTGAGCGTGACACCTTTCATTTGTGGTTTCTTCAGCATTTTAACATCTTTCAAAAGCTTCCACCTCCTTTGCCCCTTTTATTGGGGAGAATAAAAATGAGTACACACTGAACAGCAGCAAAGGCTCTCTCCTAGTACAACAGTCACATATATAAATTAAAAATATAGCACATTTTGTCAGTGTTCAGACCTTTTAGTAAGAAACTTTATTACTCTAAAATGAAAGCTATGAATGGAAGAAAGATGGTCAAAATCATAATTTACAGAATGTCCCCTACATGCTAATTATATATTTAATGTCTAGTTAAATTTATGGATAAGCAGAATCACATATGAATCACATATGAACATTAATAAAGTAGAGGGAGAAAAAAATACTTTACTTACAAGAACAGAACACACAACTCCAGCAATAAAGCATATGGCAAACCATCTGACTCGAGTACCAAAACTGAGTGTAGAGGCATCAAGGACCTAAATAAGAAGAGAGGAGAAATAAAAATAGTACAAACACCATTCTGAACAATCTAAAGGACATTTTCCTCTTTACTACTGCAATAATTTATTTCAAACAAAATAACCTTTTATCCAGAAACAATTATCTTACCATGCTTAACAGTTGCTTGCATATTAACTATTTAAGTTTAAGAAATTATATCAGCAATATGGAAACACATTTCCAAGCCAACCAAACAAAAAAGGCAAAACCTGTGAAGGTATATCCTGTCACTCAAGCGATACCACTCCACTTTTAAACAGATTTCCTTTTTACTATACAACTGCAATTGAAAATTCTCATAATTGTACCAAAGCTGAAGAGTTAATGGATCTTCTATCAATTTGCAGATGCACATGTTCCTTTAGACACTGCCACCTTCTCCTGTTACTAGACAGAATCCACTGTACACATTAGTACAAGTATCCACTGCAAGCATTGTGATTCCACTGCAAGTACTGTTCCTGAAGGTGAAGGTGTGGGCAGATGAACACACCTTGTCTCATCACACAGCTAACTTGCTGAAGGAATCATTTTACTTCCTGCTTCTCCAGTGTGACTCCAGAACCTGCAAGACCTCTTAAAATGAGCTGAGCTGGCTGACACGATTCACAAAGTGGGAAGACAACTAGCGTTCCTTCCATTCTGATGCCTTAGTCCTATGCTAGACTGATGAGACAAACCAGCTCAGCAAGATGTCAGAAAAGCATCGGGGCTGATGTAAGGAAAGAGGCAGGGCCACACAGCTAGCAGAACAGCCCCTTGCAGCAGAAGTTACTTGTTAGATATGCTCAGCTCATCTTCTCCACCCATGCTGTAAAGAATGTATTTCAGCTTACTCCAGGTCATTAAATATACTTTCTATTCTAAACTGGTCTATTAAGTGAAGTGTTGCTTCAGCTTACATAAGATGACTAAAAAAAAAAACTGTCCTATTTGTTCAGATGGCACAACCAAACTTGCCCTCTTATTGTCTAGATTGCAGATATTTTAAATCGAATATTGTTAACCGAACATACAAAGTTAGGGCTTCCCCAAACAATGAGTTTGATGTTTCTCCCATTCTCGAGAAATTTCTCTTTCATGTAGTGGTAAGCAAGGGAATGGAATTTGCTTAATGTTCAGAATGATTTCACATCTGTACAAATGAAGAATCCGTATCTAGTTTAATAAAAATGGGCCACATACAAGCGTACATTCATGTGCTGTGATGAATCAGCATCTGAATGTATGTCAATAATAAATAGCTTGGACTACTTTCTACTTAGAAATACTAACCTTAAATTAAATACTTTGAATATGTACTTAAGGGAGGTCAGAATACTAAACCCAATTTTCTACATTTGCATGCTGTCTAATCAGACACAGAACAGGACACAATATTGTTCTGAATATTCTTTCCCCTTCTCTGTCTGTGCTCAGCAGTTAAGAACTTCACAAGGGTCAGAAGGTGCAGCTTACCTTGTTAGGTCCAATTCTTTATCCTTATGTATGCATTAAAAAATAGACAAAAAGAGTAACTGAAAGATGGTTTAGTATTTGAAATCATATTTGATAGCCATATTCCTGAATACGCATCCACGTAAGTAGTACAGGAGGAACGGGCAGGACATAACCGAAGATAGCCATTTGAATCATGCTTGACACCTAATTCAGGCAACTAACCACATGTACACAGACACACACACAAGAAATAAAAATCCATTCCATTCCTGCTCAGAAATTGGGTGTGGATGGGTCAATACTATCAGTACATCCCATGCACACACTTACTATTGCCTAGAGAACAGGGAAAGGATGAAGGTAAATCATTTCTTCATATATATCAGGCATATTCCTGCCACTTACTGCTATTCCACTTAGAGTCTTAATACCTACCACTGTTCCTGAAACAACTACCATGAAATTTCATTCTTCGTATAAATTTGAAAAAAAGCTTTATCTTCATCTAAATCCCTAACAGTTATTAGGTGGAAAAAATATCAACACCATAAATAAAACACACAAATACTCAGGACAAAAAAACCAAACCAAACCAAAAAAAGTGCCACAAGACTTTAAAACTAGTTTAATGTATTTTACAGATTTAATTCTTAAAAACTTATATAGACAACACATTCACAGCAAGCGCAGGAAGATAAGCTGTGGCATGAGAGCTGCCAGCGTACCACAGCATAGCACTCCCTGTAATAATAAAACTAAATAAATTATTTTGTATTAAAATGAAGAATGATTCTCCAACCATTCCTGATGCCATCACCACTTACATTATCAAACTGAACCTAGTCAATGTAATGTGGAGATGTGGTAATGCATTTTCTTAGTCCCCGATACCTAATACTTTTTAGGTTTCATGGAAAAATGGAACTGGTTGCCTTTCTGAGATATCTGTTTCACCCCTTTAGTGAAGCACCTTGCTGCAGGAGTTGA
The DNA here is from genome assembly GCA_025345505.1 of Todiramphus chloris collaris. Lineage (NCBI taxonomy): Eukaryota > Metazoa > Chordata > Aves > Coraciiformes > Alcedinidae > Todiramphus > Todiramphus chloris. The sequence goes on from JANVCC010000020.1 coordinate 6,661,099, forward strand.
GTAACAGATACATAGTTCAACTACTGAAACCACAACTTCAGCTTGTGCTAAAATGGCAGGCTACAATCTGTAAAAGTTGAGGACTTGACACAGCACCTGCCCAGTCAATTGTACCTGCTGCAGCAGCAGTAACTTCTAGAAGAGGGGCTGTGACACACACTGAAGCAACAGGTTTCTCATACTTACACTCAGAAACTACAAACCAGAACCCCAGGAAAAAGTTATCAACACTAAAATGCCTATGCAACAAAACCAGGAAACAATGTAAGGGTGATCAGGACTTCTTTTATTGTCTGCAGAAGCCATACAGCTAATCCTAGATTTCAGATAAGAAGAACTGACATTATACTCTATGGTATTTGCAATAGCAGAAGCTTTTGCTTAGAAGACTGAAAAAACTGCCATGGAAATTCCTTACCTATGGAGAACTGTGCAGTGTCAAGGGAGTTTCTGTAAAACATACCCTTCTTGCTATACTACTTACCAGCTTGTTTCTAAGCAATAAAAGAAAAAAGAAACAAATCAACAAAGACAAACCCTTTGTTTTCTATAGCTAAGCTTTAATGTCTGGGCAAGAAGCAAAGATTTTTTTTTATTCACAGGATATTTGAAGAAAATTCCAGGAAAGAAATGACCAAGTTGTCCAGAAATCAAGAGGAAATCCTAAGTGGAAACTGTCATCTGGAAGCAGACTTCCCGAAATATAAGGAATGGTTTTGCAGCAGTCCAATACAAGTTGCAAGCAACAGATAATGATGTCTTTACGGGATTGCTTGCGGCAGACACATGATAAATAGTAAGAACGATAATCTTCAAGGCTGCCTCTGATCAAAAATGTTTCTTGTGGTTTTGAACATCTGTCTCGGCTCCCCCCTTATATTAATGATCTTACAAAAGTTTCCCAGGTAGGCAAACAAAAAAAAAAAAATAGAAGCAATTTATTTTACAGGTTTTAAGAAAGATTCTGTAAGGTAATGATGACATCTCTTCCTGATAGCAAATTTCAGAATATGCAAGTAATAGAGAAAACTCAACTGCAAAGAAATGTTGAGTACATTTGCAGAATTAAGTTCCTAAGCAGTATTTCAAAAAAACTTCTACAGAGATATATTTCCATCAGCCCCTAAGAGGCTTCCTTATATGAATTTCTATCAACACTTTAGAGTAAAATACAAGAAATGTAAATATCTGCTCTATTCCTCATTGCTAAAATCTTCTTGAATGCTTTACGCAGTTGTCCATCCACAATTATCATAAAACTAGAGCCAGAAATAAGCCAATGTGTTAAATGGACTGATTTTTGTATTAGTTTTGGCGTTGATAAAACTAAACAGCATCATGCTGCTCTGATAACATCACTACACTGGTATATTTACAATGTAGTATGGATTTATTTATTTATTCCTTGCTTTTGTCATTAAAATAATTGATCTAATTGCAGCAAGAAGCAACAGTCAGTCATCTGAAGAGTTTAGGAAGTACAGAAAGACTTTATTGAATCATCACACAGCTGCCTCACTACATACTTCCACTTTATTTGACAGGAATTACTACTGACTTCATGGTAACAGTTCTGCAAAATGCAATAAGAACGGAATACAAAGACATCTATGATCATGAACCATATGATGCCTGTTACACAACCATCAGCTATTCCAAAGAGAGGGCCACTGTTTGTAACCAAACACCTGACTCGGTTCCAGAAAGGTCATCTAAACCAGTCAAAGATTTGAACATTTTATACACAAAATGCATAACCTTCTATTTTCTTTCACAACCTTACCTCTTAAAAAGTGTCCTTCCCTGCATCAGTGCACATACTTTTTTTTTCTCTATTACACACACTTAGAAAACAGTCAACACCATTCAGCTGTAAAGCTATAGCTTTAGTGAATGTCACATACAAATTTTCTCACTAAAAGAGGCTTGATTTCCAGTTTTCTAGAAATACATTGCTACTTTGAAAGAAACTTGCAGCAGAGACATTGACCTACACACTTGAGTTCTTCTTCAGTAGGTATTTATTTACTTTAAAGAAGATTCTTCTGGTTCATCTTCTCAGCATGAAGCTCCTTTGAACTAAGCTAAAGTCATATTTATATTGTTTCTTCTATCATGTACTGGATAGGCTTTAAATATGGGCAGATTTTTCCTAACTAAAGTCTTCTTTGGCTATAACAACATCACATGCAACAGTCAAATCACATATAGTTTAGTTACTGACACTTAACAAATAACACATTCTTAGCTCAGCATATACACCTCAAATATAAAAGTATTAAATACTTTGCCATTTATCTATTGATTGCTGCCTTAAACCAAACATCACAGTGTGAAGCAAAGTACATTTCTATGTCATTATAATGTGTCTGATGTGAAATGTACCTAGTGATGGTCGTTAATTCTCTTGGAACTGAACTAAATTAACAGAAATATAAGTTATTTGATAATCTTGAGACAAGAACAGAAGGTGAAGCAATCCTCCTCAATGCTGGCAGCCAGTTCTGGTGTAAAAGGGCACACAGATGTTACACTGCTTTCAGAATCAGTCAGACGTGAATACAGTTAAGCTGCTTTACTGTGGCAAAGAGGCCAAGTTCATAAACCTTGAAGACCAGCTGCAACTCAGTGCAAAGACAAGTGAAGCATGTCAGCAGCAAGCTGCCGGAACTAATATTAGGCCATAGACACCAACTATACTGAAGCTGTGCTGGTTCACCAAAGTTTATTAGCTGCAACTCAGATCCAGGCTGTTCTGAATTTCAGCTTCCTCCACAGTGCTCCAACACCCTGCATCACACTGGATCAAGATGCTCCACGATGTGGGGCACTTTGACCTAGAGTCACTCCAATCAAAAGGGATCTGATGGTATAAACCTTCTTTATAAGTATGCTTGACTGTGTTTCAAGCTAGAAGTGAAGTCTGAGAAATGCACAGTATCAAACCAAGTAAAAAAAACCCAACAGCTGACTACGAGGAAGACAGTGGGGAGGAAACAGAAAAATTAAATTGCACTTGAGGAGTATGGGGCAAGAAAAGTAACTTTAGCACACTATACACAAAATGACCTCTGTATACACAAGACCCTTCTTTGCTTTTACAAATTCAAGGGCATAGGGAAACGGAGAAGTTACTTAGAAAAAAACACAACTATTGTGTAACATCACCAAACGCCAAGATCACAGAGGAAGATTATGTAGAATACGGGGAGACCCTGTTATCCCGAAGCAAGACGTGTAAAAGGAAACCAAAGGACTTCGAATCACCAACACAACAAACAGCTTCTCCACACACCGTAAACCTGCCAAAACTTTTACTCTCGGGCAAGGCTTGATGACCACAAATCTCGCTCTTTCGCGCACGCAGCTAACTTTCATCTCTCCTTTGCCCTCCCGTCTCTCCCGCTCCCTGACACGGACGGGCGGACACCGGGGTGTGTGGGGGGGAAGGGGGCTGTGCATGAGTGCACAGCCCGGGGAAGTGCGGGGAACGCGGCGGCGCCTGAGGCCTCGGAGACGGGTGCGGGCCTGGGGCAGGGAGGCTCCAGCGACCCCCCGTCACGGCGCCGTGCAGGGGAAGAAGCACGGGCCCCCACCGGGCGGTACCTGCGCCGTTAGACCCTGCTCCTCATCGTCCTGCCCGGTCAGCACCCGCCGCAGCTTCTCCATGCCGTCGCTGGGGCCGGACCGGAGGGGCCGGGACCAAACCGCACTCCCCTGGCGGGCCGCTGGCCCAACCGGAAGTGACGTGCCCACTGGCAGGTTTCGCCCCCTGGAGGCGGGCAGCGCGCGGTGCGGCGCCTGCGCACTCAGGCGGGGCTGCGGGCGGGGCCGGGAGGGGGGGCCACGGTTCCCGCCCCGCCCGGCGGTTACCCCGCCTCCTTGCCTTCTGTCTCGGCCGCTTGGCCTGCGAACGCCATCTCCCTCTGCTCAAGCACTGTCCCTCCGCATAAATCTCCCTTGTCCCTGCGTGTTGGGGCACTGGCTCTGTATGTCCTTTGGGGGCCAGGCCCGAGCCTTGGCACACGGCTCCACTGGCGAGCGCCCCAGCTGGCCCGGCCGGTTGGCGCGGGGAGCGGGAGTCGGCGATGGCGGGGCGGGCCGTGCCCTGCCTGCTGCTGGGCTGCAAACTGACAGCGGGAAGCGGGGTGGGGTGGGGGAGGAAGATGAGCGATAAGGGCTGCGGAAGCTGCTGCACTTTGAATGGAGCTTGATAAGAGCCAGGGCAGTAGAGCCTCCCGTGAGGGCCTTGGGGACAAAAGCCTTCCCCTCCCTCCTTGCTGTGAGAGGAGAGCTCTGACCCTGTTCCCCGTCCCTTCACACTTAGTGTGTGAAGAGTTTCTCACGTGCACTGGCTTTTAGATGAAAACACTTGGACACGAATAGTACCTTTCTATCCTGATGACAGGCCACTACCATCTCAGGAAGCTTTAGATCGAGGACAAAATTCAGAGTGGGAGAGACACCTGCAGACATGGCTGTGTGAAAGTAGTCAAACTTAACAGCAAAATATCGATCCGGAGCTGGCCAGCATGGCCCTTACACTCCAGGGACCTGGGCAGAGAGGAATGTTTGTGTAAAGGAACAACGTGAGCCTCCAAACAGGGGAGGAGAAATGAGAAAAGGGATAGATGTGGGTGGTGTCTCTGTGTGTGCGTTTGTGTTGTTGTGCCCTGACTTCCACCTGTGAGATACAAGGAAGTGAAAGTTTGAAGAATTTCTCCCACCAGGGCCTAGTGGGTACATTCATACAGCTTGAACCCCAGGGAACTCTCTCCCCTGTGGCCTGTAACTTCTGCAGCAGCAGAATAGCCAAAAGCATAAGCCATTTGGACATGCGGGGGCAGGGAGCAGAGATGACATTAGCTGGTGGAAGCAGAAAGTAGCTTTGTTGATTTTGCACTGAATTGAGAAGGACAGAGAACCTCCTGATGCTTCAGGCACCTCTGGAGGTGGTCAGTGAGACCTTTTCAGTACAGCATCCGGGTACATTGCATCGTGCATCATGGCTGCATGATGCTAAGAGTTTTGTTTGCTTCACTGCTATTTGATGGCAAAAATTACCCACAGTTTACTTTTACTAGTGCCTGGGTTCCACAGAAATATTGTGGGCTGACGCTTTCACTGGAAATGGTGGCACGACAACAAAGTCAGAGCATGGCAGTCTCTTCCCCACCTGCTCCCAAGTGACACACAACCTACAGCTGAAATCTTTGGGTTCCCAATAGACTAGTAGTCCCCACTAAAACCCAAACTGTGCAAGCTGTTCTGTACTTCCATAGCCTTTCCACAAAGCCACAACCCAAGTGAGCTGACTGCTCTAGATGCTATGTTTGATCATCAAGAGAGTGGTGCATGGCCATAGGAAGCCCCAGCAGCAGGGCCTCCCTCCCCTCCCACTCACTGAAGCAGATGAGGGAGAGCTATCATCATGATCCTCTTCACACATGGTGGCACATCAAGGGAAGACAGGGAGCAGGAAAGAGTGTTATGCCAAATGACTCTTTAACTGCCTCCAGTTTCCGATATGCCCCTGCGACCTGCTGATGGCTTCCAGATTGTTTGTGTGTGTGACACCACTGCTGCATTATCAGCCCTAACCCACTGTATCTGAGGTGAAGAAAGGACTGTGCAGCAGAAGTTCAATGCAGAGGCCATGGGAGGCTGTTCATAAGATGGGCACTTAACCAGGTTCTGGGACCCTAGTCCCTCCCAGGGGTCAGGCTCTGCTATGTGCTCTCTGCCTTTGGTAGCTTCTATGTACCATGGTTCCCCAGGAAATGACTTTTTTTTAAACCCAAGTTTACTAGTGATATTTGTCACCTCTCTATAGACCTGACACCAATGCAAGAATCCTCACACACCTCTTCTTCCCCAGCTTGTCTCTCCCCCTGCCCCGCCCCGCATATAGAAAAGCAATACCTTTTTGTTCAAGTTGGATGCTGAAGAGCTAATACCAGGAATTACTGAGGTAGGTTGTGGTGGAGAGCAGGCCAGAGAGGTGCTGCTGGTTGTGCCTTCACAAAAGTAACCTGCAAAGTCCAGGCATGGGGATCTGGCATAATGCCAGAGAGCATGTTCTTCTCTGGACTCATCTTCCTGGCAATCCCAGGACTCAAGAGATGTCCAAGCAGGCAATAGATCCCACGTGATGATCTGTTCAAGACTTTTGTAACAGGAGCACATCTACTGTGCTACCTCCAATGAGCAGTTGTTGGGTTTTCAGAATCGCAGCAATCACTTCAAGGCTTTAATTTTAATTTCTTTTATTAAATTTAACTAGGTGCATCCAAAAAATTAAGCATAAAATTTAGAGTAATTTTCTGGATTGATACAGTCCGTAGAGAGAGAGAGGCACTTTCAGGGGGCAGTTCTCACGTAACGCAGTTATTTGAGTAAGGAAGAGACTACCTTCTGCTTGTGTGACTGTAGAGGAAGCATGGATGACTAGCTCATACCAGACACCTTCACACCCTTCAGTCTGATGAATTAGGGTAATGAACCTCACTACTACCTCTTTTAACTTAAATATAGGCAGGACCAGCCTTTATATATCCTTTTACAAATATCTATGTATAGTGAGCTTCACAGGACTGCTACTTTAAGCAGAAAGATTGCCCAGAAGTAGCCCCCTGAACTGATCACATTGAAGAACTGCCAATGAGTTGTTACAAATTCATCTTAATTCCAAAGTATTTCTGAGCAAAACATAAAAACAAACAAAAAGATTTCTTTGTGTTTACCCCCACCTCAATTTGTAGTTACAGACAATTTAAATCTGGGTCCACCCCTCTGGTCTGCATGACTTTATGCAGCAATGTTTGGCTCTGCCTTGGATTACTGGTGGCATTCTTGTACAGGGAATACAGGCATCTAAGTGCCTGGCAGAGAGCAAGCTGCAGCCGTGTTTTTGTTTCTGTCTCACCACTGTAAGGCAGAGTCACCTCAAACTTATTTTTCCTAGTTCCTCTACTCAACAGATATCCTTATTTCTCTGCACTATCACAAAATCCCATAAGACAGTCATCGCCTCGCCATGAAAAACAGGCAACTCAGAAGGCCCACGTTGTTCAGTATTTCTGAACTGATGAGTTTTGGCTGATAGTAGGATCAAAAAGTTGATCCTATTTGAGCTTTTCTAGAAAGCTCAAATTCTTCTTCTGAACACAAGTCAAAATACCTGGTACAAAATAGCATTTTGCCTTCAGCTGCCAATACATTTGGATCCAATTTCTGGTTTCATGATGAGGGTGTTATGGATGGGCAAGCTTTGGTTTATTTCTCTATTAATGAGGTATGGCATGGTCTAGCTTACAGATTCCATTGATTCTCAACCTCACTAGTTTGCACGTCTCCACAGCTAAATTAGAAGCTAGTTAGAAAATCTGCTAAGTAATATAATCCCCCTGAAAACTGCATGGATGCAGACAATTTGCTGAATTGATGCAGTCGGTGGTATAGCGTTAACATACACAGAGCAGTGTCTGTACTCTTCGGTCGCATAGCTCAATCAGCTGTAAAACTGTAAACCTTTATTACTTTAAAGTAAGAGTTCCATAACTGCTCTGGTCATATTTTAGGGCTCTAATGGCCCTTATCCCTCTTTGCCTTTGCATTCTTCAGCTTTGGAAATGGGATATTTGAATTAATATTGCTGAAAGGTGAAATCCATGGGTTACAAAGAATGATAAATAAAACTAAGTAAAGGATCTCTTATAGAGACCCTCTGGGAGCATGGTAGAAACCGTAGGGCTGCTTTGGGGACTTGTCCATTTTACTTAGTAAGACCCCACCTCAGTCCTGCTGCTTGGTGCAAGCAAGCATCTTCTGAAGCCCACTGAAAGGAAGGGAGCTTACCTGTGGGGACAAATGCCCCTTGTGTCTTTTGGAAAGATCCCGTGTTCCTGAAAATGCAATTATGAACCTCCTCCAACAAGCCTGCATCACTGACAGTGATTGGTAGTGGTGATCCAAAAACAAGGAGCAAGGAAGCAAAAGCAAGAAAATGCATCCCTTTTCTTCTGCCTCAGTTCAGGATACCCATCACTTCTAATTTGTCTGACACTTCCTACATGTAACCCAGAGTCACAGGCCTGTCCGGCAGGGCACACACTTGGTGGCTTCATAAAGCTACACAGTAATTGTTTCTGCTGTGACTCAGACCTTCCCTAGATCCAGTCATCACTTCTTTAGTGACAGAAAGTGATCTCACTCGTAGGTCTCTGATGTAAGGAGCCAAGGCATACAAAAACAAGCTACACAAATAAGAGCTGTTTCCCGGAGTGCTTGGCAGGCACCTAGTAGCTAGGTGTGTTTGTGGTTCACAGTAACACCCTGAGCCACTGCAGAGCTTTGGAGGGCAAACGTAATAGCTTTTGTTGGCTCATCATGGCTAACGCAACATGTGCAAGGAACTAACAAGCAGCCTTGTGAGTTGCCTCTTCCCGTGGCATCATACGCTCAACCAGATATCACAGAGCCTTGGTTAAGTGATACACCATTAGGTACCTTGCCAGATCATTGAACTTGTTCCTGTTCCTAACAATAATCAATCTGAGAGCTGATGCTGATGTTTGCTTATTTACAGTATAAGAAACACAAAGTATTAGAGAGGTTACCAAGCACACCGCTGGCTTTGGGCTTTGCTTCCAGCTGACCCATAACATGAAGTGTGTACAAAAATACCTTGTGAGCGTTACTTCGCATGGCTTCCCCAAGGACAAATAGAATAATTGTTCTAGGATTTTAAAAGATTCCAGGGGCAAGGAGACACAGTATATCCAAATGTCTAAGAGAGAAACTTTTGAGACAATCTCACTATTCTCTTGGCATTGCTACAAGTTAAAATCTGGAGACCTTTCTGTGTTTAAGATATGATCTCTTATCCAGGCAGACTGCAGAGTGCCAGATTAGAGGAGATTAGTATCTTGTTCTGCAAGGAGACAGCTTTAAGATTTCACAACACCATCCGTCCTCTTCAAAGAATGAGAGAGGCTACTAGTATCATTTACATCACTCAATACCACTCTGAGAAGGCATCCCTCCAGTTAATACATACCCTAGAACAACGAGCATGAATGAGACTATTCCAACCAACCTGTAAATCGACATCTGTTAAAGCAAGTTACAGCATGGTTCTCCCCTGGGTAAGTTGTGGGTCAAATACTTTCAAAGTTATTAAGTGCTTTCAGAATTAGAAGTGGCTTGCTTTGTACCTTTACATTTTTCGACACAGTGGAAAAAATACAGCCATCACATAAGCACTTGGAAGGGCCGCCGTAATTGGCACTTTCTCTTGCACCAAGGGCTGAGTTTGGGCCAGTTACCCCCGTACAACAGTTTCACTTAATGAGAAAGACATGACCCAGATTTTAGACAAAATGAATAAACTGAAAACTCCCAGCCTTGTTGCCATAGTTACTTGAAACCTACTGTTAAAGGAGGAAGGAAGAGAGGGAGAAGGAGAAAAAGTGGGAAAAGAATAGAGGAATATCATGCTGAGGGGTAGGCCATAGGATAGAGAGGCAATGATCTTGAAGTAGCAGGACTTCAGTGATGACACTCAGAGCAGGTTAGCCAGGAAGCCGGTATTTCTGCCTTCTGGTTGCTATAGGGTTGATTCTATGGACACGGGTTATTTTTAAGTGGTTAGCACAGTGACTAAATGCAATACACTAGCAGCTATTAGATCAGCAAAAGCAGAAAGGGATTGGATGGGGAGAGGCAGACTTCTCCGTAATGTATTTAATAAAGAATTTCCCTCATTTTGGAACACCAGACTGCTTACTTGAAACCTAGGCTGAAAACCTAAGAGTTAGTAACCGTGCTTGTGAATGTTTTCTATATTACCATTTTACATTGATAGTCTGTCACATCCGCATCAAGAAACATGTAATATTCATAAAGGGCTTTGTGCTAAGCCCACCAATGAATATATCACACTAGTAAGTATTTTGTTATTCTTCCCTATCTTATCTTTTCATTCCTGCTCTTAGCTCCCTTCACTTTCTTACTACTGGCATGTAAAGCAACAATGTGTGTCTGCCCCAGTGGCAGCATAAAACAGTTTCATGTACAGTGGAAACACAGTGAAGTAAATACATTTGACGAGTTGATGCCCTGCATCTTAGTTGGACCTAATTAACATTTTGTATCAGCATTCATGTGAGAGCTCAGGGAAGGCACTGGACTAGTTGAAAAACTGCTCCGTCCTAATCTGGGATTGTGTTTTCTAAACACTTATGTCAAAGTCTGTCTTGGTTCCAAGGAACAAACTCCTTTTCTTTACAAACTGAGAGAAGGCATCAATTTACTGACATTTTTTTTCTCCTGTGCGAGTCCTGTCCCCATCCTCTCTCCCCCCTCTCCCCCATTCTCTACATTGTTATTCATTCTGAAATTGCACCACTGTGCTTTGTGTAGAGGACAAAAGATAATGCACAAGACTATGAACTACCTTTTACCTCCAAGAGCTGGCAGGCTGTATCTGCAGTACCATTCCTAAGAGACTTTTGTTCTGGTTTTAGACTAGAGAAAGCTGACCTTATATAGAATTCGTAGAAGCTAAATAAATAAATAAATAAATATACCATACATAGTAGCATTAGCTGAAATGATTATATAGCATGAGACAGTTGTGGGAGGTTGAACAAAATCCACTATAGGTAACTTATTACCCTCATTAAAGAAGCCTTGTAAGTAATTTCTTCTCTTCCGACCCCATAATTACAGTTATTGCTTTCTGTCCATTTATTACTGTGCTACTAAATGACCTCCACATTTGAATCATAAATCAGCAAGCTTCCAGATCAAGGACACTTAATCTTGTAACAGCAGAGGAGATTGTGAGCTATTTTAATGCCATAGTAGTCTAGTCTAAGTCTCCCCTTGAAGAAGTGGGTCAAGTGATCAAGCTCAAACTGGGAAGAAAGTGGGAACAACAGACAAAAGAGCTTAGCCTTAGCTGGTACTGTCTCCTGCTTGAATGCCTAAGGCTGTCACATTCCACGGCAGTCTAGCAGCACTTGCTCAGAAAGGAGAGAAATTCTTTTCTGTCTGAAAACATGAAAGAGGACAGCAGCTGATGCTGGAGCAGCAGCCACTGCAGCAAGACATGAAAGGCCATGTGGTTCCCGGTCTTAATGTGGTGAACAGGAGCAGTACACACAGGACAGTGCATGGGATCAGAGCAGCACAGTTTCCTAGTGGCAGGACATAACCTACAGTTGAAAAGTTATTAGGATTAAAGCAAGCTGTGAAGTTCAAACCAAACAGGTATTGCAGAATAACAGCATGTAGCAACAACCCCTATAATCATATTAATCAAATGCAAATACTGAGTTCTAATTTTGGATTATTATTAATCATTGAAGCTGGCATAACCTTTTATCCCATGCTACCTGAGGGGGAGGAGAAGGGTGGAAGGGAAAAAAAGAAATAAAAATTCAAGCCATTAGCTCCATTAAGGTATTCAGAATCAAAACCAGAAAAATCTCCCATCTCTTTAAAATGTTCTCTTTATATTTTATCTCAGATGACACCAGCCCCAGGTGGCCATATGCCAATGTGTCTCAGTATATTCTGTCAAAAAGGATGCAGATTAACCATACAATTATTTATTGCAATAATTCCTTTTTTTTTTTTCTCAAGATTCTTTCCCCCACAAAAAAACCCAAAACAAACCACCCACATTTTTTTGTTTAAATAATATGTAAGTGGCTTGATAATCAGTGCTCTGAAGAACACAGGTCACAAGCCACTTGGTGGCACTCTGCCCATATAAACCTTTTTGTCACTAGACAAGACTGATACTCTGTGGAACACCCACCCCAGGCACAAATTCTCCATCCCTGACTGGGCCCTGTCTCTTCAAGTCCCATGAAAGTTGCTTTACTTCACCCCCTCCCCTTTCTATAGAATCCTGTATGGACTGCAGGAAGCACTGCTGGCTTATAACCTCATTAAAGCAAGTTAGAGCTCACTTTCCACCTTCAACTCTCTCTTGCACTACTCCAGTATGAAAAACCCTTGAGCAGTGAATGGCTAGGAGGAAGAAAAGAAAGAGAGGTAGAAGGAAATACAGCAGAAAATATGGTGCAGGCAGCTACCAGGAAAAGGAGAGAAGATAAAGTTGTTGTAGGTGGCATTTCCTGGGTAGGGAAGTTCAGACAGTCAGCAGCTAGTAAACAGGGATCAAAGCAGCAGGTAAGGCTGCAATATTCCATCTATTGCAAGCTTTACCCAACAGCAGCCCAAAACACTACATTTCATACCTACCAAGTTCCAACTTGCCTATAACATTTTCTCTTCAGAAACAACAATTTATAAGGTGCTAAGGTATTCAGTTATCCTCATCTGCTTGTATCTCACTACTCATTTATACAAAAGTCTAATGCTTCTTCTATTCCAGGAGATAGGGAGGGTGAGAAGATGACTACTTTTGAGACAAGACAGCAGTACTGAAGGGGCAGCTTCACGCATTAACTTTTCCAAAGCAGCAAGTAGCAGTCAGAACTGGTTTTACCCATCCAGCAGGGCATGTGCCTCTTTCTTGTATGCCTGTCACAAAGGTTAGCCATCATGCAATGGGGAATACAGTATCAGACAAGGATGAAAGCAGGTCTTTTAAGTGAACATCTTAGAACTGCTAGAAGACAATGTGCAATATTTACTCAGCTGCACAGCGAGAGCCCTGAATTCAACCCTGCCTGTCACAGCAGCAATATTCATCCTCAATCAAGTACCCGCATACCCTTTTCCTTGGTTGGGGTGCAGAAGAAAAACTGGGTGTTAGGATGCAGAGGACACTTGCCTGAACTCAGTACATACAAAGAATAACACCATTTACTTTTCCAGACTGTTTTTGCTTCATGCTATTACAGTAATAAAATGACACTCTGTACAAAAATTCCACTGTGGGATCTAGTATCACAATATGATAAACAAAACTTTTCAAAATGTTGAAGGGATTTATTGCCATTTGGAACATGTTTATTGTTCAAAAACACTGCACTGAAATAAAATCCATCACATACATTCTTTCTTATCTATGTCTTCACAGCAATGTAACTTTCAGGCAGGTCATGCAGGAAAACTACTCTCCCAATGAAGTCAAAAACTACTGAAAGGCACATTGTGTCCTTCAGATCTCCAAACAAGTTAAGTTTTTGCCTGTATAAGGATTACATACACCTAGAATAACTCAAACAGGAAGAAAAAAAATCCATTTAAAACTTCTTTAAGAACAGTATCACTTTGTTGCCTTCCTTCATTCAGTGCTATGCTTTTGCTTTTCTGAGTCTTAAATAATGTGCGACTTAAAAATGTATGTTAATGCAGTCTCTTTACTGAGACAAGGCATGCAGTAAGGGAAGAGGGATAGCTGGTCACTTCCAGGCTGCCTATCTACACATTTGTTCTTGTAGATTAGCAAGCCACTGCTTCAGTTAAAAAAAAAAGAAAAAAACCACAAAAAACAAACAAAAAAGAAAAAAGAAAAAAGGAATGAATGCACCCAAGTTAAATGGCTCTTCAGAATATGTTAATACATAGAACAATGATACCACCTACAGTTCTGCTTACTGACCACTGTTCATGTTGATTTGAAAACAAGTTTTGTCAAACCATCACGGGCCACTTTTGTAGACTGTTAGATAAAAAGAAGTTGGGTTTAAAATATTGCTTGTTATTTGGATGACTAACTCTATTAAAAGGGTTGTTGTTAAGGACCTATAAGGCAGCAATACTTTAAATGCAATGGTTTACATTGCTGAATAGTACTTTTAAAAAGGCAAAATATAAAATTTAGTAGAAGGAATCTTGGTGGGGTCATATTCATAACAGGTGTTTCTGTTTTGTCCGCGTTGTAATTGTCACAGCAACTGTAGATGGCAAGTCTTCCTTGGTTGCAATTCGGGATGAACACATTCCCTGGCTTATTTCAAGTTAGATATTTAGTTCTTTTTCTCCATCCTGCCAAGAGAAGAACAGCTTTTGTAAGCATGAGTACTGAACTGCAATTGCTGTAGAAAACTCTGGATACAGTAGAACTTTAGGAATGAAGAACATTTGGCCAGTTATTTATACAAAAGCAGGTCCATTTGCAGTTCTGCTCCGGCTCATTTTTTAATTTATAGTTCATCTTCCCATTGCTCCACATAGATTTCTTGGAGCAGAAGAGAGAAAAATCATAATCCTGACTCATCAGGATTGCCTGGGGCAATGTCTGCACCATTTGCTGCACAATGATGGTGTGAGATTGCTTGCAGTTGGATCTACACCATTTACAGAACAGTCAACTTAGAGAGGCTTGGTTGATTTCCCTTTCAGGCATACAACCTCTTCACCATTTTATGGATGTTTCCACCTCAGGAATTAGTTTCTGAGATGGAAACATGCTGACTATAGAGTAACACATGAAACAAACCCCAGAGTAGCCAGCAGCTGCTGAAAGCCCTGTCTACATCCAGGTAACAGTTGCCAGCCTTTTCTGTATGCACCCCTCAGAAGCTTCGAAGTTGATTTGAGGCAACAAGACATAGTTCAGCCTACTAACGAGCTTGTTAATAGGTTTGCAAAAGGTAATGAAGTTAAACAAGTTCCAAAACCATGCAGGGGTTTGCACCACAGTCAAAAGCCACTGACAGAGTATTCCAAGAGCCACCAGTTTATGACTTCCCCTTTCTGAAAGGCAACTTGCCTGTATTTGATCAGTCGTCCTCCTTGAATAAGTTGTGCAACTTCATTAGTCAAGTGGCATGCAAAAAGAAGCCAGTTCCTTGGCTGCACTTTGTAGGCAAATCGCATGAAAGTCAAGGAGTAACAACACAGTGCTGCAAGAGATGATAGATATTGTGAGGAGATTTTTAAAAAATAATCTTGTTGCATTTTGTTGAGGCATAATTTTCATTCTACTGGAATGTAACGAGAAGTAGAACACTTTTTGCTGCTTTTGAATTTTCCAATATTCCTACAAATTTGTCCACTTTGAGGATCCAACACAGGAAAACACACAACAGCACTCATTTTTGCTACACGTGAAAACCTACAGGGCTGCAGCTTCCCATAAAAGCTCATTTTTCTCATACACTTCCCTGTGATGCAACTGAAGCCTTTTTAGTTTATTACCTAAACTATCTCAGCCAGAGAATAAAAGTTAATCCAAATGAGGTGTGGCCTGTCCTATACAATTACGCTGATAATTTATAGGACAGAATATTTCTTAAAATAATAATTAAATACAATTCTTGCTAGGAATGTTCTAAAATGGACTTTAAGAGAAGGTTTCCATCCCCAGGAAATGATGAACATTCAGAAGGATAAAACTTTGTTACCTGCTTTACAGGAAGATCTACTTTCCTATTATAATTACATTTAAATACAGAAAATTATAACCCAAAAAGTTACTAGTTTTTTTAAATTCTGACAGGATTAAAGAAAAAAACCCAAACCATATGGAATGGAATTGTTCAAAGAAAACAGTGTTTAAGTTTTTTAAGTTTGACTGTTGGTTTTGGCTTGTTTTTTTTTTTCTTCACACACCACCCTATATATACACGCTTGCAAACATTAAAAAAGTGTCTCAGCTTTGCTCAGCTGGGTAGCTGCCACCAAAACAATATCTGCAAAACAATTTCACTATATTAGAGACTATTTGAACTAGTCTTCAAGCTTGAGAAAGCTGATTAAGAAACTGAATTACTCAAAGAAGAACCCAGTGAATGTGAGGCTATAAATTTCCTTAACCCAAAGGCGTTTTGCTTTGTCGAGATGAATTATTCAGAATTAAGTTATTAACTGAGTTAAGGAGGAAACATAATACCAAAATTAAGCTAATAAATTAAAGCCATCAGATTTATGATTCCAGAGAAGTATTTGAACAATAGAATACAGAGACAGACATCTACGCAAAAACTATGTATGTCCTAAAGAGGTAGGACAATATTGCTTATGCATTTAAAAAGAAATTCTCACACTATTCTGTTAAGAGTTATGCTAGCCTTTCACAGGCAACTGTTTTGCAAGGAGTTAACCTCCCTCAGCTGCTTTTTGCAACCCACAGACCAAGCATTACTATTTCTTCACTTTGTCAGTGTTGATACTGAAGTCTCACACTTGCCACAAGGCATCCTTGTTCTTAATACAAAGAATAAAGCTGGGTAAAGAGATGCATTCTGAACCAGTGCATGCAGTAGCATAAGACACCAAAAGAATAATACTATGAGTG
This sequence comes from Todiramphus chloris collaris, assembly GCA_025345505.1. NCBI lineage: Eukaryota > Metazoa > Chordata > Aves > Coraciiformes > Alcedinidae > Todiramphus > Todiramphus chloris. The sequence continues at coordinate 6,677,324 of JANVCC010000020.1, forward strand.
AGTCTGGTGTTCAAAACTAAGACTCAAGACCTGCCTCCATCCCTGAAATTACTGCAAAGCCCTTTGAAAGAGAGCTCCGCAACTTTTCAGTATCTCAATTTTAAGTGGCCTCTTAAGTTATATAACAAGATATTTCATATCTATATCTGCTTTGACCACAAGTTTGCAAGCAACTAATAATATACCACTGCTTGAAGGACAGAATCTGTGTTCTGTAAGTCAGTTTACTGAGAAGATGTTTGTCTCAGGTCTTACCAAATGTCATTCGACCACTAATAATTTCTGGAGATTTCTTCATGTCATTAATAGCAGCAACAGGAAGTCCCCAGTTGGCAACCGGCCCCCAAAAGTGCTGTAAAGAGGGAAAAGGAAAATAAAGTTACACAGAAATACAGACCTCCTGCAGTATTCTTATCATTTTCCTTAGGCGCACAAAGCTTCAGAGGACAGGGTTAAGGGTAAAATTCCAAGTTAAGACAGGGATTACTTTTGATATAAGGCAGATAAACACTTCTTTTAGCAGGATCTACTTTTCTGGAGTGAAGAAAGCCACTCTGAATTTTATTGCAGACTGGAAAGGAGCTACTGTAGGCCCTTGAAATGCAGTTCTGTGTAATTATACTTCAGCCATCATCAAGCAATCCAATTTGTATAGTCATATAATAACCTCAGATTTACAGCTCACTTCTGTGAAAAGAATTAGCATTCATCTCCTTCAAATAAGGCTCCTCAAAAATGTAATGAGAGCACAAGGAATTGCTGAAGTGAGGAACCATTTTCATGTTATACTGGGGATCAAGAAATGCTCAGCAGGCATCTTCTTCCAAGTGCTTTGCACCATGTCTTTGAAAGAGCAGGGCTATGCAACCAAGTCAAATTGTTACCTACAGCTGCATCTGCAATTGCTGAAACAGCTTCACAATTACCTCAAGCTCAGTGATTGCACAGGCCCAGGAGTAGCGCCCTTAGCTAGAGGGGCGCACACCGAGAAAACAGAGACAAAAGCAGAAAGAATCAAGTCTAAAAAACCGATGCGGATTCAGTTTGAGGGCTGTTGTCTAAAGGGCTCCAAGCTGAGAAAAATAGTGGTGTAACCCACTTTCTACTAGTGTTACAACTACCAAATCTTCAGTAGAATTGTTTCCACAGAAGCCGCAGACAGTACTTATGAGCTTCTCCTAACAGGAAACTATTAACTTGGCCAGATATGGCAAAAGAAATGCACCTTGCAAGAAAAATCTTTGCGGATACCAACTATACCCATTCTTTTGACACTTCCCATAACACTGCAGATATTACAGTGATTTTGAACTGCCAGTAGATATTTATGTTTCTTGCAATTTTAATTCCAAGATACTATCTTGCCAGTCTAGATGCTAGCTTGTGGCTTTTAATCTTAGTGTAGTGTTACACTTGCTTCCTGCAGATTTGTGTTCCAATACAAGAAACTTAAACTCACTTTTTTTTAATGCTTTTTCAGTTTTATTTATTTAACTGTACTGTAATATGCAAAACAGTGTAGCATTTCTGCAAGCGTCTACAGAATGTGCACTGAGTCCAAACTGAGATTTGTAGATTTTTGAAGACTGCAATAAATGTATTTGTGTACTATATACCTGTTGAAAGAAAAATTGACATCTGTAATGGTTAAAGCCTCTCAAGCACATCAGAGGTAACATGGCATAACTGAGAAGAGTGGCACAGCTACAGGGTATTTCCATCTTTACACTACCTGTAGCCGTGCAGCGTATCTGTAACACCATTTACACACAAGATACATTGTAAAAAGAACAAGACCATTCTCATGGAAATGAAGTCAGCAGCACACAAAATGTTGTTTTAGAGGCTTTAATGTAGCTATTTAAATAATTTTAAGGGACACTAAGAGGACCAGAAAACCATCTGGTCAAATAACCATGAGTATTTACACAGTAAGACAGCAAGACAACTTGTGTTAGCAGGACCACACTAAAACAGACTGCAAAAGGTAACTGGTGAGGCAGTACGTGTACTCGGTCAGGTTTTTACAGTCATTTCAGGAGTTTCACTTAAACAACTAATTTCAGAAAAATAAGTCTTCAGGGCTCTAACCATGATTTTCTGAATCTATGAAACAATTACAGCTTTGAGAGTCTTAGCGATAATGTCTGTTTTGAAAAGTAAATCAAGTCAACCTGGCATTTTTACTTAAGTCAGCTGCCATTAGAACATAAACAAATAACACACTACAGACTATTGACCACTATGAGCTCAGACTGCACAAGCTGAAGAATCATCTGTTCACATGCCAGCAGCATGGCAGCAGTAACTTTCCTTTACTGACCAGGGAGGTAGGTTTGGAACCTTCTCAGTTGAGATGGTTATCCAGTTTTAAGTGCCTCCAGGCAGGCAGCCCTTTGATGTTTCCACAAATAAGAATTAAAATACACCTATACTGTTTGTCTTTGGTCTATGCTGATGAGCAAGTCTTCCTTCCATAACATTATGATTCATAGTATAGCAGGCATAAAAACCCCACTCTGAATGTCAGAAGCAAACTGAAAAGTTGAAGGAAATAAAAGTCTGTAGTGAGTTACATTGTTCCACTTATCTGAAGTAAAGCTGATTTAAAATAAGGCAGGTAGTTCAGTTATGGAGCAGTGTTGTTGCTGTGCAGAAAACTGGCTCCAGATTGATCGAATCTCCTTAGCAAAGAGCATAGGAAAAAAGAAGCCTCTTTAATTTTCTGTTGATTGCTTTAGGAGACATTCTGAAGGAGCTAATTTTTGATTACAACCTCAGACTTGTGAATAAATATTACTAGTACATCGTTCCTGGAAGTTCATAGTATTCTTTGCAGATGTAGGCAAGGTTATAACACTGCTGGGGCAAAAACGCTGCAAGTTACTGAAGTCAGAGAGAACCTGAAACCAGAAGTCCCCTCCCTTTTCTTACCGTACTGTTTGAGTGGGCCACCATTGTTTTCCATTCAAAAAAACACATGGAAGAAAAAAAAGAAAAAAATGTTAGTTTTATTTCATAATCAACACAGAAAGAAGTGTACCACAAATAGAAGATACGTAAAAGTCAGAAAACTGTGGTGGCATTAACCTTTATGTAAGAGGATTTAAACAGATGTAATCTTTATGTAACAGCATTTGAAATTCCATTTATTTCAAGAGCTGTCACTGTGACAAGTGTTTGTGGCTCAATTATCTTTTTCCTAGACATATAAAAAGCAATTATGGTCTGTGGGAAACATTTGTCCCCTGTAGACTAAAGCATCCAAGATACCATGCCAACTAGTTTAAAAGGATGCCAAAAGCCATCAAGGTTTGTCATGACAAGTGAAACAGCTACAGTTCCTCTGTGGAAGTTTTGAAGAAGTAATTTGGAATTCTTTGTATATCCCATGTAAGTAGGTCAAACCAAGCACTGCTACAGATCTTACTGTCACTAAACTCAGGCCAGCTGTGGCTGTACCAAACGTGAGTTACAATACATGAATTAATCTAACATGCAATTACATTCCAGTCGTGTATGGAGTCATTTAAGTGATCATATAGGTAGCAAATTATTTATGTAATGACTTAGTAAACTGTGAAAGATAGACTACAGCATATACTTAAAACTAGTTGCTACTCTACCTTTTAAAATGCTCCAGAATGTTTAAATATTATTTTTCTAACCAGGCTAGTGATAGGCTTAGTTCTGAAATACGGCTTACAAGAAACCAGCTACTAACAGCCTACTGCAGACCAGCTGCTGCTCACCTACTGCTGCCCTGAGCTGCACTACACTTCTGAACAGTCCCTTTTCTCATACCGATTTCCATGTTTTTAGAGCACTGGTTTACAAGTGTCTATGCTAAGGGAACAGTCAGGTTTACTGCGGAAATCACACTGCATACAAACTTCAGTGAGTTTTTGTTACAAGCTGAACACTGTTCAAGATCATAGATCAGCTTGTGTTGGAAGGGACCTTTAAAATTTGGTCAGCTAGTCCAAACCCCTGCAATAAGCAGGGGCATCTTCAAGTAGATCAGATTCTCAGAGCCCCATACAACCTGACCTTGAATGTTTTCAGGGATGGGGCTTCTACCACCTCTCTGGGCAACCTGTTCTAATGTCTCATTTCTCACTATAAACAATGTCTTCCTTATATCTAGTCTAAATCTATCTTCTTTTAGTTTAAAGCCATTGCTCCTTGTCCTCTTGCAACAGACCCTACTAAAAAGTCCTTCCCCGTCTTTCCTGTGGGCCCCCTTTATGTACTGAATGGCTGCAATAAGTTCTCCCTTTTGAACAACCCCACCTCCCTCAGCTTGTCCTCATAGGAGAGGTGTTCCAGCCTTCTGATCATTTTTGTGGCCCCTCCTCTGGAGCCACTCCAGCAGGTCCATGGTTTTCTGTATTGAGACTCCAGAGCTGCAAGATGCTTTGTTAGGGTGTCTTTGACTAGCCAAACCTCTTGGGTTTTTTTGATAACTGAACTGCAGCAATAATTAACTGAAGTTCACAAGACAAATGCACATTTTGCTTTTTTCATAAAACCTTAACTAAACAAGTTCCAATGTGTCTCTTGACAGCGTGCTTTTGTGCCAAGAGAAGTCAACCTCCATTTTTGAACTGGAAGTTGTTTTCATGCAAGTGAAAGCCTAAAATAGAATCAAACCGCTGCTATTTTAACAGACTACACAGCTCTGGCTGAGGTCTTGCAAAGTTGTCCTCACATCCACGTGAGGTAGGAACAGTTATTATGCTCCTAGGAGAGGGCATATCAAGGTCATACAGACTTTTCCAGAAGAATGCATCCAGCCCCAAAGCTCTGCAGCAATACAGCTGCAACAAATGCACCCTATTTAATAGTGAGGATACCACAGCAAGCACATGTGTCTATTCCTGAAGCGACAACATTCCAGATTAGTAGTTTCCAAGAACTACATTCAATCACTTGACAAAGGGAACAGTTTGTCCTAAAGTTTCCAGAACTGTGAACAGTTGCTGGATTTACTCACTCATAGAGAAAGCACAGAAAACAGTAAGTGTCTAGACATCCCAAGAGGAGCCAACAGATGATCAATACCTTATATTGCTACTACAATCCATTCCAGAAAGGCTAGAGTGGGAAAGATTTATTTTTCCAAAGTTTTTGCATGTATTTTCCTCATACTGGCAATGAGGATTTTAATATGCCAGAGATGATTCTGCAAATACAGATGAGCTATCCCCAACCTTTTGCCCCATGCTGCCATCCCCTTAAATAGAAAGAGTATTACCCTCCTGAAAGAGTTAGATCGTTCAGTTCTGCAAGGGTTAGATTGCTCAGTTCTCAGAGCATGCAAGACAGCGAGTGCAGGCACTATGTCCCTCAGTTGCTAGCACAGACTGGTAGAGGACTTTTTTTAAGTTCTTATATTCTTGTGTTTAAAGATTTATTAATAAGAAGAACTGAAGATCAGCTAATTCTAGTTATACTACTGATGCTATCTCTTTCAAAGTTCATTTCAATCAAAAGAAAGGTCCTAGACACCTTACATCAACATAAGCACTCAAGCTTTACATGGAATGTACTATCTACTTCAAAGCCATCAACATTTACAGTCACTGCATTTGCATTAATGCTGAGTCATCAGGAAGAGACATTTCAGAAGTGCCCCAAAAGATGTCAGTCTCCATGCTTATTTTTCAATCACCAGAAGATTTGGGGACTCCTTGGGATTCACTGTGTGACTAAAGTAATTTAAGTTTACACCGCAAAAAGATGCCAGAGCTTGTATATAGTGTCCTATAGGTCTTCCCTCTCAAAAGAGGGAAGTTTTACTAGATGTTTTTCAGAAAATAATGTTTTAAATCATTAGGATAGGAAGTAAGAGGACCCAGTTACCTACTATTAGTGGCTTAGATAATACAACTTTAGTGATAGCTGACCTTTTTAGGATCTACAGGGAAAAAAAATAAAATAAAGCAACTTCAAATTCACAAGCATAGAGCTACGAAGCTTTCATATGCTAATCAGATAGTTTTACATTGGTTACATTACTGAATTTTACAAGAAGTTGGAAAAGTCTACCTACAGCTTACATTCTTACTATGCTTACCTTAAAACATTAAGGCATGGTTAGAGTGTATCTCTCCTTACATGATTTACAGTTATTCAAATCTCTATTAATCACCACTTGAGAGAAGCCAGATGTGAAACTGGCAGAACACTTAACTATTAATGACAGTTTTAAAAGCAATTTATCTTGTTTCTTTGTGCAAGATCCAAATGCTAACCCATGATGTAATCCAAGTCTCACTCCAGATACACGGGAGAAAAGTATGCATTCCTTACTCTTGCTTTCATGTTTTCAAGTTATGAAGCTGAAAATGAAGCTACAGATTCCTACAGATGTCTGCAAGTTTTGATGACCCCAAGCCAAAAAATGGCACACTCAATTCCACTGCTTTGGGTAACTTCAGTTATTCTATTTAGGGTAAAGCAACTTAAAGCACAACACTGGTATTGCAAACAGTATCTCAGTTCATTGTTTCCTGCAAACAATTTTCACAGTTATAAAGCCTTGCTTCACTGCCATGATTAGATGCTGATTTCCAGAACAGATACCATAGTCTCACAACTTTGAGGAAACTCTTGTTCTATTGAGCGAGACAAGAAGGGAAATTTCTTCAGGATAGACTCCTGCAGTCTGGGGAAGCAAGAGTATCCAGGAAGGAATGTAAAGAGATACAGGTCTAAAGTAAACACATTCCATTTCTCTTATGGAGAAGCCAGACTACAGTCTTTTGTTGACTGTTACCTAAATTTTAAACTCAACATAAAGCCAACAACTTAGACATTATCTCCTAGTAAGTGAGAAACAATCACAGAATGTTAGGGGTTGGAAGGCACCTCTGAAGATTATTGAGTCCAACCCTCCTGCCAGAGCAGGGCCAAAACTAGGGCAGATCCCTCAGAAATGCATCCAGATAGGTCTTGAACATCTCCAGAGAAGGAATGCTGAAAGGCCATACTGATGGAGCAACTGACTTTAGCCCTTCATGACATACTCTGTAACCGAAGTACAAATTAGCGGGTATCTTTGCATGCAAAAAGGTAAAATCCAGCCCACAATGGCAGAATCTTGTGGAATGCTCTTTTTTTTGCAGTAGACTTATATAGATAGCTTATTTCAAGGGTAGAGCTGGGATGAAATACAGCTGAAAAGGCTTGTTTCAGGTACCTTAGCCTTTGGTACGGAAAGGGATACTCCCAGAAAGTAACTGTGGTGGTGTTAGGAAGCAGCTACCATCTCTTCTGCATTTTTGTTTGTTTTTCTAATTCAGAAGCTAACTGCTGTTTTAATGGCCATTTACATTCTTCACATGAAACCTGGTACAATTAACTAAAAGTTAAAGGGCATCTATTAAGCTTATGCAATATCTTCAAGACTTTCAAAGGGAAACCACATAGCATCCTGCTCTGAGCTTTCTTTGTTTTGCTTCAGGGATGTTCTCTTTCTCACCATATTTTACTCATCTTTTTGCCCCACCATTTCTGTGCAACCTGATCTTGCAAATGCCAAAGAGACCCTTCTGCTTTCTGAGCCTTTATATTACAAATCCTGTTCCATCCAGGCTTGCATCATCTCCTACTACTTAGAATAGGACTAAGTTTCACAGATAAACAAATGTCTTCCTATATGCTTGCTCAACATCAAACACCAGCTGCAATAGATGTTGATAGAACAGCAAGCGATAGCTATAATGAAAGGTTGCTCAACCAGCTTTATTAGAAAAGCCCATTTTTATTTGTTTAGTTTTGTCAAACGGCTTGTCAGACAAGGAAACTTCAGCCTGCCTACTTTAGACAGTTCCAGTACAATGAGATTTTCAGTAAGTATGCCACAATTGTAGCTTCAAGACATTCTCGTGATTTCAGTTCAAGGTGCCATACCCCTTACCACAGCACCAGACTGAAGCTTGACAAAAGCACAAAGCTGCCTGGGAGATGACTCGAGCCACATTCCCACAAAAGCGGGTTTCTAACAAGCTTCTGAAAAAAAAAGTGCCTATTTACACATACTCAGAGATTTAAATAAGTGTCCTTAAGGCTGCATCTCTTGCCAAGCTCCTCTGCGCCCACAGCTGAGCAAAGCTTTCTGCCCTTGTCGCAGGCAGCGGTCTGAGGAACCATGTCCCCGGCTCCTGTGCCTGCTGCCACCTCTAAGCCCTCAGCGAGGACTTGCCCGATGAGGGACAGCATAACGCACTGGAAGGAGCGGCCGGTCTCCCAGCCGGCAGAAGAAAGGTCACGCAGCAAGTGCAGCTGCCGCGGCAGTTTCAAACCGCGTCGCTTCACTTCAAGGTCAAGCTCGGGCTGCCCGAGGTGGGGCGGGCGGAAGACTGACAGCCCTGACAGCCTCCGCAAGCCGAGGTGACGGACGACAAGGGGCGCATTGGCGCCGCGACGGCGTGACGGGCTCCTCGCCCTCGCCAGTCCCCGCGACCGCCCCCTTGGCACCTCCGGGGCCGGCTTCACCCTCGCCCGACGGGCGCCCGCTCTCTCCCGGGCCTCTCGCTCCCCCCCCGGGCTCCTCGCCTCCTCCTCCTGCCCCCGCCCGACCGCCGGCGAAGGGCGAGCCCGGCAACGGTCAAACGATGCCGCCCGGCGCCGCCGCCGTCTCGGGCGCCCCGAGGCTGCGGGGCACGGGAGCGGCCGCCCGAGACGGCGACGACCCTCGCCCCGCGCTCACCTCATCAGGTAGTCCCTGAACTCCTTGCTGCGCACATAGTCCACGGCCTTGCGGCCCAGCGCCCCCGCCATGGCGGCCTACAGCGGCAGGGAGCGCCCGGCCCACCCGCCTCGCGCACTGTCACCACCGGCAGCGGCGGTGACAACTCCCCCAAACCACCGCCCGGCGCCCGCTTTACGGCAGCGCCCGCGCCACCGCCCCCTCCGTCACCATGGCGCTCTCGGCGCCCATTGGCCGCGGCGGCCCCGCCTTCGCCCTCGCCGGCTCCGAAACCGGGAGGATGGTCGTGGGCATGGGGAAAGGCAGCGTGCCGTAAAGCAACGCGCCGGCTAGAGGGTGGGTGGGGGGAAACGGTCGCAAAGCGCGAGCAGGAGAGTCGCCCCATCGGCTGAGCTGCCGGCATTCCTCTGCAGCCCGCGAGGAAGAGGCGCGCGGCGCCTTTCCGAGCCGTTATTGGCTGCAGAGCGGTGGCTCGTGGCTTCCCATTGGCCGCCGAGGGGCGCATCTCGGCCCCCGTGGTGTTTCGCTCCGCCCCCGTCAGGGGTGCGTCTCAGTGGCCGCCGGCGGACAGCGGGCGGGCTTGCGAGGGGTGTGCGTATGGGGTGTTTGCGGGAGTATGCGAGCGGGGTGTGCGGAGAAGGTGTGGGGGTGCAGGGCTGCGGCTGGGCGAGTCGGGTGTGCGGGACGGCTGTGCGGGGTGTGCGCTCGCAGCCCCCCGGAACGCGGTGCCCGCGTGAGGAGGCCGCTCAGGCACCGGTCCGGTTGCCTTGGGCCTGGGTCGGGCCGGCCCCGCACAGGGTCGGTGCCGAGCAGCGTCGCCCCCGGCAGGGTTCGGGGAGCGGGGTTCTCGGGGACCGGAGCCCGCGCTGCTGTTTGCCTCCGCGTGGAGCCCCGGCCAGGCGGATGAGCGAGTCCCTGCTTCCTCTCCAACAAACGGTGTTTTCCCCGACACCGCGGGGCTGAGGTGACTGAAGACACAAACTTAATGTATGGTGCGTAAAGCAGGATGGAAGTCAGGGGCACCGCAACGGCTCCAGTGACTTTTGAAGGAGATAATCCCACGGGGTTTTTAAGAGCCCGCTTGTATGAACTTCAGGTGTTGGAGCTGGGAGTACTGGATTATGACAGAGCACTGCAACAGTTCAGCCTGTCCCTCTGTACCTGGAATGGTCTAAGATCCCATCACTCATCAGCACTTTCTATTTCATTACCTGAGCAGGGGTTACTTATTTAGAAGGGAAGATAAACTCTAACCCTACTAATACTATCTCTGGGCTGTACAAACCAATACCTGTATGTGCATTACTTCTTTTATCTTTGCTTGGTGCACTAGAGATAGTGAAGAAGGATGCTTATCTCCTCTGCTTTCCAAAGATTTGCAGCCTCAGTTTTTACAGTCTAGAACTGGGCTGAGAGTTTAGCTTGCAGCATACCCACACTTCATAAGAAGCTCCGGAGACCATGCCTGCTTCATTTCTTTCTGCTTCCCTCCTCTTTCCTGATTGCTCTCAGGGGAAAAAAAAAAAAAAAAAAAAAAAAA